>CM021104.1:37935531-38640704 GCA_007115665.2 Sequoiadendron giganteum | reverse complement strand
TATCATTCAATCATTCCACAAATAACATTGTCACCCTTCTCTTTGTCATATCTAGTATCATCACTGCAATCTGTTAGAATTCATTGATGTATGAATCCACACACCCAACTTGCCTCAACTATGCCAAATCTCTGTAGTAGACTTCCACATCGTTCCTATCAAACCTTCCAATGAGTTTGTTAGTGAACTCATAAGAATGGACCATATTATGGTTTTGAGTCACAAGACCATGATGCCACCAATCATAAGCCACTCCCTCAAGGTGCATAGTTGCAAATTGAGTCGCATCCTCTTTTGACATAGGTTTGAGCTTCAAAAATATATCTAACTTGTGAACCCATTGTCTAACACTTGTCTTGCTGTCAAAGTGTGGAAGAGGAACTTTATTCAATGCTTCTTTGTACTCCTTGTATTGCTTTTGAGGACACCTTCCTTGCTTGCTTCTTTTCTTATTCCTTTGCTAGTCCATGCATTGGTGTAAGTTGATGGCAGCTCCAACCACCTCTGGAAGTGCTAGGTACTCATCATAAGCAGCCATTATGTCATCATTAACATGAGTGTCTTATTCTTCCTCAGGTGTACTCTCCACAAAAGTAGGCCGAAATGGCCTATTCGATACTATAGTAGTGGCTCTCTTGGTATAAATCGTTGCTTTACCCATGTTATTGTTGTTAGCTGATGCAGGAGCATTCAAGGTGTACGGGCAATCCTGTGTCACCAAAAATATTTTAATTTTGCTTTGTTTGATTTCAACAAGGGCTTGAGTGATAGGAAAAATAATATTTTCATTTGCAACAATGTAATTTCCCTTTGTGTGAAAATGTAAATGTAAACTTGATGGGAAATAGGTCCTAGTAAAACGGTAAAAGCATCTTTTGGAGGAATATTCCATTTGGGCGTCCCACTTTTGGAGGAGGTCAAAAGTCTTGTCTTGTTGTGATTTTGGCATGGTTTGCATACACATGTGTCACAAATTGTCATATAATGGGGCTGCAAAAGAATCTTGCATGTTGCTTGCATGTCTTTGCATGTAAAGTAGTGAACCCCGAGGACGCGTCCCTGCCCCTAGGCCCTAGCGTTCCCGAAATAGGGACGTCCCAAAGACGTGGGGACGACATTCCCACGTCTCCGGAGGCGCCACCATTTTGCTCCCCCGCCGCCAAAGACGCAAAAACGCACCGACGTCTCCCACAGCGGACAGTCATAAAGGCCCGATTTTTAAAAAAAATAACTCATTTTTAAATTGTATTTTTGGTTCTATTCGAACCCTAAGGGCACATGAGGCCCATCTACACTCTTCTATGCTATCAAAAGCCCCTCCTAACTTCATTTTTATTTACATTTGCATTTCTACTTGTTTGCTACAGCAAGAAGAAAAAGAGTGAAGAGCTGAGTGATTGGAGGAGTGAAAAGAGTGATTGCAAGTGAAAGAGGAGTGTCAAGGAGCAAGAAGAAGAAGAGGAGGAAGATTCTTTAGCTTGTTGAAGAGTTTTTTCAAGCAAAAGGTAAGGTTTTTAACTGATTTTTTCTTTTATTTTATGATTTTCAATGTTCATTGTTTTAGATTTTTGAATTTTTTGATTTTCATTTCTAAATTCTAAGTTCTTGTTGTTTCATTTTCTTGTTTCATTTCTAATTCTTGTTGTTTCATTTTATAAATTAGTTTAGATTTTGTTTTGCAATTTAAAATTTAAAATATAGATGGTTTTTTTTTAATTTAAAAGTAGGGCATAGGCTGAAACTATGTTTTTATTGATTTTTTTTTTTCATTTTGTGAAATGCAGTGTCAAAATGAGCTCCCACAATCATGAAATGAGTGAGGATGAGATGGAAACTCATTCTTATAATCCAAGCCAATCGGAGTATGAACCTGAGCATGAGGATGAGCACAATGAGGGTGGTGAACATGGGTCAAATCCGGAAGGGCAAATTAGTTCCATAGCTAGTGCACCAATTGCTACTGATTGCCCCTACCAGCTTTTGGCAGAGTGGGCTAGGGGTCCTTATGATCCCAAATCTCCTCTCAAACAGTTTGCAACAAGAATAACAGCCCCAACATCATCAGTGGTGGTACGAGAAAATGGAAATGCAACATTTGTGGTGACGATTGGTTTGGGAGCATCACCAGAGTTAATACACACTTTCTCTTTTGGCCAGGAAAAGGTGTGGGAGCATGTGATTTTTTGAATAGAATTGAGTTCAACAAGATTTGGGGTGTTCCAAGTGACGTGGGAATTCCTATGCCTACTACCTTGTCTGGTAAGCAACATATTCAGACTATTCAACAGATTCAAGAGCAGCATATGCAGAGGCAGCCACGTATTTCTACTCACACATCGCCTCAGAAAGTAGGAACATTGCCAGGGGCAGCCTCAGGACCTTCATCCACCTATATTGCTATGGCTGAATCGCAACAGGGCAAGGGGAAACACAAGATGCAAAATCAGTCTAACCCCATAACTGATTTATTTAATGTGCACCAGAAGGATTAGATAGATGATTCCATTGGCAAGTTCTTTTTTGCCAATAGAATCCCATTTCATGTAGCTCGATCTCCTTATTATAAGGAGATGATGTCGATGGTGGCAAAAATGAAGAGACAATTTATTCCGGTAGATTATGAGTTGCAGTTGCTCAAAAAGATGCAAAGTTTGAGACCAGGAACGAAGACAGTGAAAAAATACACGGAAGAATTTCACAAGGTCCTGATTCGAATAGGACATTCTGAAGCAAATAAAAAAAAGGTAGCTTGTTACATTAATGGACTAAAACCTAGCATACAAGAAGAGTTAGCATTGGTGAGAATGACCACCATTGAGGATGCTTATCAATTTTCATTGAAAGTTGAAGAAAGACTGAACAGAAAATTTGAAAGTAAACAAAGAGGAAGAGTTCGTGGCGGAAGAACCGGAGAAAGAAGTTATGAAGGAAATCAAAAAAATTAGAAATTTGAAGATCAAGGCAGCAACAAAAATCAAAAATCAGAAAATTATCACCCTCCCAGAGATCAAAATCCAAGAGGTAGAGGAAGATTGGGTAGAGGATTCGGAAGAGGTGGCTTTCATATAACCTATTTTCGATGCAATGAAGAGGGGCATAGAGCTTATGACTGCCCTCACAATCAAGAAAGGACTAATAGAAGACTAGAACATCAGAATAGAGCAGCAACCATCAATGAGGAGGATGCACACATCACATTCCGAAGAAGCAAAAGGAGGTGAAGTCTTGATGACAAGAAGAGCATTGTTGAATGAGGAAGGTGAACCAGTTCAAAAAAAAGAGATTATTCAAGACAAGATGCAAATGCGAAGGAAAAGCTTATAATGTCATCATCGATAGTGGAAGCATGGATGACTTGATATCCGAAGAAATGGTGAGAAAATTGAAGCTAGAAAGGAGGAAGCAACCAAAACCGTACCGAATATCATGGGTACAAGATAATCAAAAGCTTTTGATAAGCAAACAATGTTTGGTAAAATATAAAATAGGAGGTTATTTTGATGAAATATTGTGTGTGATAATTCTTATGGATGCATGTCATATTTTGTTAGGAAGGCCTTGGCAGTATGATAGGAAAGCAATGCATGATGGTTGTGCTAATACATACTCCATAACTAAGGATGGTGTGAAGCATAAATTGAAACCTTTGAAAGAAGATTTGGTTCAAGTTTGTGGCAATGCAAAAGTTTGTTTAGTAGATGCGAGAAAATTCCTAGATGGTATGAGGCATGAATAAGTTTGTTTTGCTTTGATTCCTAAGTCTACCTGAAAATTTGGAAGATGTTCTAGTGGAGGTTGCAAGAGTTTCAAAAGATTGTTTCAGATAATGTACCTGAAGGGCTGCCACTTGTGAGGAAGATAAGTCATCAAATTGATCTAATACCAGGAGCAAGTTTGCCTAACAAAGCAGTCCATAGAATGTCTCCAACTGAGAGTGAAGAATTGAACAAGCAAGTTAAAAAATTGTTGTAGAAAGGCTTGATTCGGGAGAGCCTAAGCCCATGTGCAGTGCCTGTTGTTTTGGCACCAAAGAAAGGAGGAGAATGGAGGATGTGCATGGACTCAAGGGCTATCTATAAGATCACCATCAAATACAAATTTCCATTACCCAGAATGGATGATATCATGGATTGTTTGAGTGGGGTTGAATACTTCACCAAGATTGACTTGAAAAGTGGTTATCATCAAATACGAATCCAAGAAGGTGATGAGTGGAAGACAGCTTTCAAGACCAAGAAAGGTTTGTATGAATGGTTGGTCATGCCTTTTAAACTAACCAATGCTCCTAACACATTTATGAGATCGATGAATGAGGTATTGAAAGAGTTTTTGAGCAGATTTGTTATTGTTTATCTAGATGATATATTGATCTTTAGTAAGACACTAGAGGAGCATTTGTTGCATATCAGATTTGTTTTTGAAAAGTTGAGGGAATAAAAGTTGCTCATTAACTTGAAAAAGTGCAGTTTTATGAAGAGGGAATTGGTATACTTGGGTTTCGTTGTTTCAAGAGAAGGTCTCAAGATGGACCCAAAAAAGGTGAGAGCTATTTTAGAATGGCCTACACCTAGAAGTGCTATTGAGGTGAGATCATTTCATGGTTTGGAAAGTTTTTACAGTAAGTTTATTAGAGGTTTCAGTAGTATCTGTGCACCACTAACTAAGACCATGAGAGGAGATAAAAGAGATTTCAGATGGACTACAGGAGCAGCAAGAAGTTTTGATTTGTTGAAGGCCAAAGTGATAGAGCAACCTGTTTTAGCATTTCCAAATTTTAGTAAGGTGTTCCAAGTTGATTGTGATGTGAGTGGTAATATGATTGGAGTTGTCCTAAGTCAAGAAGGTAAACCCATTGCTTACTTTAGTGAGAAGTTAAATGATGCAAAAAGAAAATATTCAGTGTATGATCAAAAATTTTATGCCATTGTACAAGCATTGAAAAAGTGGAGACACTATCTTTTACCCGAGGAGTTTGTTTTATTTACTGATCATCAAGCACTTCAATATTTGAGTAGTCAAGGGAAGTTAAATCAGAGATATATGAAATGGGTAGAGTTCTTGCAAAGCTATACTTTTGTTTTGAAACATAGGAGTGGGAAGTCTAATAGGGTTGTAGATGCTTTGAGTAGAAGTAGAAGACATGGTTTGTTGATTGAAATGCAGGTTGAGGATGTTGGATTCAATGAGTTGAAGGAGTTGTATGAAGAGGATCCAAATTTTGGAGAGGCTTGGAAGGCTTGCAAAGAGCCTATTACTGGTGATAGAACCAAGTGGTTGGACTATTTAATCCAAGATGGTATGTTGTTCAAAGGTAACAAGTTGTGTATTCCTAAAAGTTCAATGAGAGTAAATTTAATAAAGGAAAAACATAGTGTAGGACTTGTAAGACATTTCGGTTTTGATAAAACCATAGCACTTGTTGGGGAGAAATATTATTGGCCTCAATTGCAGCAAGATATCAGAAAATATGTGCAAGGTTGTAGAATTTATCAAGTGGCAAAAGGAACTAGTCAAAACACAGGTTTATACCAACCACTTCCAATACCTGAGAGGCCATGGGAGGAGATTAGTATGGATTTTATTTTGGGTTTGCCAAGGACCCAAAGCGGACATGATTCAATATTTGTTGTAGTAGATAGATTTTCCAAGATGACTCATTTTATTCCATGCAAAAAGACTAATGATGTTGTGAATGTTGCATAATTGTTTTTTAGGGAAGTTGTGAGGTTGCATGGTCTTTCGAAGAGCATTGTTTCAGATAGAGATACAAAGTTTGTGGGGTACTTTTGGAGGACATTATGGAAGAAGATGAAGACTGATTTGAAGTTTTGTTCAACCTATCATCCACAAACAGATGGTCAAACAGAGGTGGTAAACAAAAGCTTGGGTAATTTGTTGAGATGCCTAATTGGAGATAAGCCAAAGGGGTGGGATTTGATTCTACCTCAAGCAAAATTTGCATATAACAACTCGGTGAATAGAAGCACAGGTAAATCACCATTCCAAATTGTTTATGGCAGCAGCCCAAGAGTTGTTTCAGATCTGGAAAAGATTGATAATGTTGATAAGAAAAGTGCAGAAGCAGAGGACTTTGCTGAACACAAAGAGCATACATGAAGAGGTACAAAATTGCATTAACAAAATGAACTTTCAGTACAAGTGCAAAGCTGATTTGAAGAGGAGACATAAGGAGTTT
This sequence comes from Sequoiadendron giganteum, assembly GCA_007115665.2. Taxonomy (NCBI): domain Eukaryota; kingdom Viridiplantae; phylum Streptophyta; class Pinopsida; order Cupressales; family Cupressaceae; genus Sequoiadendron; species Sequoiadendron giganteum. The sequence goes on along the minus strand of CM021104.1, from coordinate 38,634,508 downwards.
AAGGTGGGTGATGAGGTAATGGTACACTTGAGAAAAGAAAAATTTCCAGTTGGTACCTATAACAAGTTAAAAATGAAGAAGTTTGGGCCTTGCCGAATTGTGAGTAAGCATGATTCAACTAATGCATATGAAGTAGAGTTCCTTAGTGGACTTAATATTTCACCTATATTTAATATTTTTGATCTAATAAAGTTTCATGAAGCTGAAAGTGACGAAGGTACAATAGGTGAAACAATTCATATACATGCAACTACTTCAAAAGAGGGGAAAATAGAAGCAATTTTGGACAACAAGGTGAGAAGGAGTACGAGGCATAAACAATACTTTGAGTACTTGGTCAAATGGTTTGGAAGGCCTGTTGAGGACTCATCTTGGTTGTCGGAAGCTGAAGTTAAACATCTTGGTTACCCTCTCGAGGAGTGACAGGGTCACTTTTCTTCTACCCTGGGTGTTTGATGCAGGAGCATCCAAGGTGTACGGGCAATCCTGTGTCACCAAAAAAAGATTAATTTTGCTTTGTTTGATTTCAATAAGAGCTTAAGTGATAGAAAAAATAATATTTTCATTTGCAACAATGTAATTTCCCTTTGTGTGAAAATGTAAATGTAAACTTGATGGGAAATAGGTCCTAGTAAAACGGTAAAAGCATCTTTTGGAGGAATATTTCATTTGGGCGTCCCACTTTTGGAGGAGGTCAAAAAGTCTTGTCTTGTGATTTTGGCATGATTTGCATGCACGTGTCATAAAGTGAGGTTGCAAAAGAATCTTGCATGTCGCTTGCATGTCTTTGCATGTAAAGTGTAACCGACAAGGTGTAAGGAATATGTAAGAGGTTGTAAGATGTCATAAACAATCAAATCTGATTGGACAGGAGTTTAGGCGCCCAAGAGAAGGTTGGCATGCATTAGACCTCATTTCTTATAGCAGATTTTGAAACTCCCAAAGTTGGGCGTGGATTTCTCAAAGTTGTTTCGGGAGGTTGTTTTGTGAAACCATGGATTGTTTTCTTTTTGCTCAATCTCTATTTATTCAGGCCTTTTCATTTTGAGAGGGGGGAATTGGAAAAGTGAAGTTTGCATACCTAGATGTTGTCGAAATTTTGCCAAATTGTTGAAAACACTTTTGTTACAGGTGTTGCATGTAGGATTGAAGAGGAGCCCATGAACTTCATTTTGATGTAAACCATTTGCATATTTGAATGAAATAAAGTTGCAGATTTCTCTTTCATTTTCAGCTCTTATATGTATTTGCAGACTTTTTGCATAGCATATTTTGTGTGTTTGTAATCAGATTTGAAAGGGAGAGTCTCCCCTTTTCATCATTAGCACTGTTGTTTTCTCTTGGAGTTTGTTGGTCAACCCTCAAATCTCCAATCGCAGCCACTATTTGCTCTTGGAAAGTTTGCAACACTTGTTGTTGCTATTGGGCAAAAGCTTGTAAAAAGTCTCCCCATGGCTGATCATTTCTTCTTGAGCTATCTTCACCCATTTCTTCTTGTTGTCTTATTCTTCTTCGGTAATAAAACTGAAATGGTGATTGCATATAAAACCCTCTGGGTTGGCAAGATCAAGGCTATGATACCACTAAAATATATGCAATTTTTCTGATTTTTGCAACACAGTTTTATGCCCTAATTTTTTGATTTCCAAATTCTGCTCAAACCCTAATTTGCTGATATAAACTTTTGAGCTTAAACATGCATTACCAGCAGCATTTAATCTTCCCAATAACAACAAAAATCATAGCAGATTTGTTTAAACATGAACAAGTATGTAACCAGCACAATGAATCACCAAAACATCCACCAAGAACATGTCAAATTCTGATAATCTGAATGTTCAGTTTGCTGCTACAAATCAGACCTACTTCTGGATGCAATAACACTATGAAATGGGCTCCAAACATGCCCGACAACATACAGTAGCTTGCTAATATGAAGAAACCCCAAAATGTGTAATGAAAATGATGTCCTGCCCTAACCCTAGCTGAGCAAACTGCTCCAATGTAATGTCCCCTTCTCAAACCTGATCGTTCCTATGACCGTTGGCCTTTTTCTGGAAACCCGAAGGCTAAGTCGGAAGGTAAAATTAGGGTTTCCTTTTTTTGAGGAGGTCATTGCTTAGAGATGGTGGATTCAATGGCGGATTCTTTCTGGGTTTTCCGAGAGCTTCGCAGTGGTATGTTCATCTCGGCATTCAGAGCATTTTCTGGAATTTCCTATTTTTAGTAAATTCTATTTTTGGCAGCTTTTCAGTTGGGTTCAGCTTGGTTGACTTCCTATGCCAGTTTGATTGGTTGGCTTGTTCATTGTTGGCTTCGGGGCGCAGTTGGAAAAATAAGTTGGGCTATTTTTATTAAGGTCACGTTTTAATGTTATAAATTAACGTTGATTCCCCCCCCTTAGCCTAGCTTAATCACTTAAAGTCTTTTTAAAAGGTGGTCTTTTGAGGGTGGCGCTTCATTAAGAGGATTAATTATTTCTTTTATGAAGTTTATTATTAAGTTCAAAATGGACGCCTTTTTCAAGAAAGATTAAAATATTATTAAAAGACAAAGTGCTTGGAAAGGTGGGACGCCATCTTTGAGGAGATTAGGGTTTTGACTTGAAAGTGGATTTTAGGGTTTCGAGAAGTCAACTGGAAAATTATAAAAAGGAGACTTTGAGCATCATTTGACATTTTTGGTCTAATATATTGTTATGCTGCCGGATTGGCTCTGGAACTGCTTCGAGGAATGAAGGCCTCCTAGCTTGGGCATCGCTTCGTGTTTGCAAAACAACATCTAGTGGTGATTCAATCAATTTGGGAGTTGCATTTAGTTTGTGCTTCGTATTTAGCTTGCTGCATTCGTAGATCTGTTTTGGCATTTAGTGGTCTCAGCATATTTCATTGTTTTAGACAGCAGATTTCATGTTTTTATTCATATTTCAAAAAATACAAAAATACTGGTTCTGGGTATTGTCTCAATCCAATTGTTTGAAAAGGGCGAATCTATTCTCCAAGTTATAGAATTTTTAGTTGAGTCTGCAATTTTTAAAAGGAAATCGATTTTCTCAGCTGGGCCGTACCTTTTCTTGCATTGGGATTTGTGCATTAATTCATTAGATGCATTTAGAGTCTGTTTTCTGATCTTAGCTTGAGCGCCATCTTGCTGGGAGTATTGTGCTTCAGAAATCGTGTCATTTGAGCAAGTCACTCGGGAGTTATGAGCATTTGAATACTTTCATAGGCTGCTGGTTTTAAGTGCAAAATACAGATTTGTGGAAAACAAAAGAAAACAGAATTATTATTGTATTGTAATGGTGAATATTTCCAGTTCTAATCTCTTGACAGGCGTATAATCTTCACTCTGTAAACTGACAGTAGTACTGGCAGTGATTCTTAAGCTTGTTCAATTCTGTTAGTAATGCTCAATTTCATTTGAAGCTTGTAATAGATAAACCTCCGCCCTATGGTAGCTACTTTCCCATCTTGGGTCAGCAAGCACATTCTGGGTGTCGAGTATTTCCAGTTTCAGCATTTATTCCAAGCATTGAATTTTGTAATCACTCCGTCATATGGTCGCCCCTCACTCCGCATTGGATTGGGTAGCACATACTTGACGTTGAGTTCCTTTCTGTATTTAGATAAGAAGATCCTCTGACCATATGCTCGCCATCATCGGCGCCATCCTTGGTTAGAGTTGCTTTTTGCATAAGCAGTTTAATTCAGATCCTCTGACCAATGCTCACACCTTGCCCACATCGGGATCCTGGTGTACATTCTGGTTAGAGTTGCTTTCTGCACGTTTTGGTTTATCCTCTAACCTTAACGGGTGCATTGATTGAAATCTGTTAATTGAAAAAACAAAAAAAAATTGGCTCGGATTATTTCAGTGGTATCAGAGCCAAGATCTTGCCATCCTGTGTTCATTCTGTCTATGAGTGACAGAGAAAAGAGGTACATTGCCAGGGAAGACAAGAAGGTTGGAAAACAGTCCCAGCTTTATCAGCCTCCAGAGGGTCAGACAGCTTCAGAAGTCTTGAGGGCTCATTGGGAGTCTTCTCAGGAATCAGATATGGCAGAGGGTGAAAGATCAGTTGGGGGTAACGAGAGGTTTACCAACAACAGAGATGACAGTGGGAAAGGAAGAGACAGATCTACAAGTCCCGAGAAGAGATTTGAAAGAAAGATGGATGCCTTGATGGACATGGTATCGTTCATGATGGGGAAAGTGGGTCAGAATACCACTCCACAGAACAACTCAGGCCACAGGGGGGAGCATAGTGCTTCCAACCAGCATGATGAGCATGCAACTCGGGCAGTGTCAAACAACACTTACATTTCTTCCAGGCCATTCAAACCCACCTTTGTGGCTCCTGTAATCACTCAGCCAGATCCTGAAGAAAATGCTTCATTCGTGGAGCAGTTGAGGCTTGGCCGTACAGAGTATGATTCTCTACCTGTCGACATCAGGTTGGACATGTCCTTCAATGATTTCATGGATCATAAAAGAAAAAACAAAGGGCAAGGGAGACACTTTGATCAAAGAAAACCATCAAATCAAGGAGAGTTGTACCAAGCTGTCAACAAGGTTACACTTCCACACTTTGACGGGAGTGATACCAGTTCAGCTCGAGCTTGGATTCAGAAGCTGGATAACTATCTAGCTCTCAGACCAATGGCAGAAGAAGAAGCGATCAAGTTCGCTACGCTACACCTTGATGGGGTGGCGCACGAGTGGTGGTACCATGGCCTCATTACTCTGGGTAATCGGTCTATCACAACGTACGATGAGTTCACCACTAGGCTCATCGAGAGGTTTGAGAAGAAGGATCCTGAGATCCATTTCAGAGAACTTGCACAATTGCGATAATATGGCACAGTTGATGCCTACATTGCGAAGTTTCAGAGGCTCTCAGTCATGGTGACTGGAGTCATAGAAAGGAGAATGGTGATTCTTTTCAGTGAAGGTTTGACAGAACCACTCAAAGGTTGGATTAAAGCCTTCGATCCACCAACCCTGCAAGAGGCCATGAAGAAGGCAAGAAACATGGAGTGGGCTGCTCCTAAGGCAAAATTTCAGTCAAACTCACCCTTCCAGAAAAGGGATAAAGGAAAAAGGCCTCAGCATAGACCACCTTTGAGACCTCAACACAAAGAGTTCAAGAATCACAATCCCCATGTCACCAGGTTGGATCCAGAAACCCTGAATGAACTCAGAAGAAAAGGGTTGTGCTTCCGGTGTAGGGAAAAGTGGTCACAAGATCATGTTTGCCCTAAAGGGGTTAAGTTCAATCAGATTGAGTACTATTCTGCTGGGGAGAGTAGTTCTGATTTTTCCGACCAGCAATCTGATTTTGAAGAAAGTGAAGTAGATCGAGCTCCAGAAGAATCCGGAGATGAGAAGGAAAGTGGTGGAGTCTTAGCTCAACTTTCTAGCTTCCAAAGAAACGAATCATTCAAGGTTCGAGGGATGATCAAAGGGCAGCGAATTGTTGCCTTGATCGACACTGGAGCAACTCATAACTTCATTGATGAAGTTGTAGTAGCAAAGAAAGGGCTGCAAACAGAGGAGTTTGAAGGATTCAAGGTCATGGTTGCCGATGGATTCCATATTTCTTGCACTAAGAAAATATCGAACATGACCATGCAGTTGGGCAACTACGAAGTCAAGGATGACTTCTATGTAGTTCACATTGGGGATACTGATGCCGTTCTCGGCATTCAATGGCTGCGATCTCTTGGAGAGATCTCTTTGAATCTACAGACTATGGAGTTGAAGTTCCAATCGGATGGGAAGAAGATAGTTCTGAGAGGCATGTCCAACGGGGGTCCTCGAGTAGTGTCATTCAAAAGAATGGCAAGGCTGATCCGTCACGATCAAGCCGAGTGGGTTGCTGAATGCATGATCCTTCCCGATAGTCCTGTAGAGACTAAACGTGACCTCCCTCTTGATATTCAGTCTCTACTCACGAAGAAGAGCAAAGTCTTTGCAGATTTGCCTCCTGGACCACCACCTGAACGGGGTTCAAAACACATCATAGAGCTCAAGGAAGGAGCTAAACCGGTGATCACAACTCCATATCGGTATCCGAAGAGGCAAAAGGATGAGATCGAGAAGAATATTCGGGAACTTTTGGAGATGGGTTTCATACGCCCAAGCAAGAGCCCCTTTGCATCTGCAGTGGTCCTTGTGAAGAAGAAGGATGGTACCATGCGCATGTGCGTGGACTATCGTGCTCTGAATCAGAGCACCATCAAAAACAGATACCCCATTCCCAGAATAGATGAGCTCATTGATGAGCTACATGGGGCCAAGTTCTTCTCGAAGATCGACTTGAGATCGGGTTACCATCAGATTCGGATGAGGGGATCTGATGTGGAGAAGACAGCTTTCAGATGTCACTATGGCCATTTCGAATTCTTAGTCATGCCATTTGGGTTGACTAACGCTCCGGCTACCTTTCAGTCTTGTATGAACCGTGTTTTTCAGAATCAGTTAAGGAGAATTGTGTTGATATTTTTTGATGATATTCTGATTTACAGCAAGACCTGGGAAGATCATCTCAAGCACTTGGAGGAAGTGCTTAGTATTCTGGAATCTGAGAGTTTGTTTGCAAAAGCTTCCAAATGTGAATTTGGAATGGAGGAGTTATTGTACCTTGGCCACATCATCAGTGCTGAGGGAGTGAAGGTGGATCCGGAAAAGATCAAAGCAGTGGTTGATTGGCCACCACCTGAGAATTTGACTCAGTTGAAAGGTTTTCTGGGTCTTTGTGGTTTTTATCGGAGATTCGTTAAGGGGTATTCACAGAATGCTGCTCCTCTTACTGATCTCACCAAAAAGGGAGCCTTTGTTTGGTCAGAAAAGGCTCAAATTGTTTTTGACAAATTCAAGAAGATCATGAGCTCGTGTCCGGTTCTGGCTATCCCGGATTTCTCCAAGCCATTCGAGCTGCAGTGTGATGCATCAGGTGAAGGAGTTGGGGCTGTCCTGATGCAAGACAAACACCCTATCATGTTTGAGAGCAGAAAATTACAGGGTGTCGAAAGGACATATTCAATTTATGACAAAGAAATGCTTGCCATTATGCATGCATTAGCCAAGTTCAGGCAATACTTGGTGGGGAACAAATTCGTGGTTAAGACTGACCACAATAGCCTCAAGCATTTCATGCACCAGAAGGACCTAAATGAGAGGCAACAGAAATGGGTGAGTACGCTTCAAGCTTACGACTTTGACATTGAATATGTCAAAGGGAAAAATAATATCGTGGCTGATGCGTTGTCAAGGAGACCTCATCTTAGCTCATTGTGTGAGCTTACTGCAGATTGGAGAGACTTGTTGCTTGCTGATTATGCCAAAAATCAGTTTGCAACCAACATTCTTGAGGGTACTTTTCATGATGAAAGGTACAAGGTTGTTGAGGGATTGATACATTATAAGGGAAGAATCTTTCTGGTGGCTGATTCTAAGCTTAAGAAGAAGATTCTTTTGACTTTTCATGATATTTCAGTTGCTGGTCACCAAGGTTTTTTTAAGACATATAGGCAGATCCGAGAAAGGTTTTCTTGGAAAGGATTAAAAGGAGAAGTACAACGCTACATTCAGGAGTGCCCTATTTGTCAAGTGAATAAGAATGAGCATACTTTACCCGCCGGTTTGCTGCAACCACTTCCAATTCCCAATCAAAAATGGGAAAGCATTTCGATGGACTTCATCACTGGGTTGCCCAAGGCCCAAGGGAAGGATTGTATCTATGTGGTAGTTGACAGATTAACCAAATTTGCTCACTTCTTCGCCATTACCAGCACTTTTTCTACAGCCCAAGTTGCAGATTTGTTCTTTCGAGAGGTGTTTAGGCTGCATGGGTTGCCAAAGAACATTGTGAGTGATAGGGACAACAAGTTCCTAAGTACGTTTTGGCAAGAAGTTTTCAGAATGAGTGGTACGGTGCTCACTCCAAGCACTAATTATCACCCTCAAACTGATGGACAAACAGAAGTAGTGAACAAGTGGTTGGAAGGCTACTTGAGAAACTATGTGTCAGAGCAGCAGAGAGCATGGGTTAAGTGGCTGCATATAGGCGAGTACTGCTACAATTCTTCTTTCCATATGTCGATTAAGATGTCTCCTTTCTTGGCACTTTATGGGTATGAAGCACCTAGTTTTGCAGATTTGGTGTTTGGTGACAGCAAAGCACCCCTAGCCAAGGATTTGTAGCAGCATAGTCAAGACATAATGAGATCCTTGAAGGATAATTTGCAGATTGCACAAAATCAGCAGAAGTTGTATGCTGATCAAAAGCGTGTTGAGCATTCTTTCGAGGTTGGGGATATGGTCTATCTTCATTTACAACCTTGTAGACAGTCTACTCTCAAGAAGAGTGGAGCTGAGAAGCTCAAACCTCGCTTCTATAGGCCATTCAGGGTCAGCAGAAAAGTTGGGGCAGTAGCTTATGAATTAGAGCTACCTTTTGATAGCAGAGTGCATAACGTCTTCCACGTGTCTCGCCTCAAAAAGGCACTCAGACATAACGTGGTTGCTTCATCACAGTTGCCACCGTTGGATGAAGAGGGACAGTTGGTTCTAATTCCAGAGGAGATACTTGACTTCAGAGAACGTTCTTTGAGGAAAAGAACCATCAGGGAATACCTAGTGAAGTGGAAGAACCTGCCGATGGAGGATGCAACTTGGGAAAGTGATGAGATATTGCAGCATGCTGGTTTGCGATTGCTTGAGGACAAGCAATCTTGGGGAGGGCGGACTGTAATGTCCCCTTCTCAAACCTGATCGTTCCTGTGACCGTTGGCCTTTTTCTGGAAACCTGAAGGCTAAGTCGAAAGGTAAAATTAGGGTTTCCTATTTTTGAGGAGGTCATTGCTCAGAGATGGTGGATTCAATGGCGGATTCTTTCTGGGTTTTCCGAGAGCTTCGTTGTGGTATGTTCATCTCGGCATTCAGAGCATTTTCTGGAATTTACTATTTTTAGTAAATTCTATTTTTGGCAGCTTTTCAGTTGGGTTCAGCTTGGTTGACTTCCTATGCCAGTTTGATTGGTTGGCTTGTTCATTGTTGGCTTCGGGGCGCAGTTGGAAAAATAAGTTGGGCTATTTTTATTAAGGTCACGTTTTAATGTTATAATTTAACGTTGACTCCCCCCCTTAGCCTAGCTTAATCACTTAAAGTCTTTTTAAAAGGTGGTCTTTTGAGGGTGGCGCTTCATTAAGAGGATTAATTATTTCTTTTATGAAGTTTATTATTAAGTTCAAAATGGACGCCTTTTTCAAGAAAGATTAAAATATTATTAAAAGACAAAGTGCTTGGAAAGGTGGGACGCCATCTTTGAGGAGATTAGGGTTTTGACTTGAAAGTGGATTTTAGGGTTTCGAGAAGCCAACTGGAAAATTATAAAAAGGAGACTTTGAGCATCATTTGACATTTTTGGTCTAATATATTGTTATGCTGCCGGATTGGCTCTGGAACTGCTTCGAGGAATGAAGGCCTCCTAGCTTGGGCATCGCTTCATGTTTGCAAGACAACATCTAGTGGTGATTCAATCAATTTGGGAGTTGCATTTAGTTTGTGCTTCGTATTTAGCTTGCTGCATTCGTAGATCTGTTTTGGCATTTAGTGGTCTCAGCATATTTCATTGTTTTAGACAGCAGATTTCATGTTTTTATTCATATTTCAAAAAATACAAAAATACTGGTTCTGGGTATTGTCTCAATCCAATTGTTTGAAAAGGGCGAATCTATTCTCCAAGTTATAGAATTTTTAGTTGAGTCTGCAATTTTTAAAAGGAAATCGATTTTCTCAGCTGGGCCGTACCTTTTCTTGCATTGGGATTTGTGCATTAATTCATTAGATGCATTTAGAGTCTGTTTTCTGATCTTAGCTTGAGCGCCATCTTGCTAGGAGTATTGTGCTTCAGAAATCGTGTCATTTGAGCAAGTCACTCGGGAGTTATGAGCATTTGAATACTTTCATAGGCTGCTGGTTTTAAGTGCAAAATACAGATTTGTGGAAAACAAAAGAAAACATAATTATTATTGTATTGTAATGGTGAATATTTCCAGTTCTAATCTCTTGACAGGCGTATAATCTTCACTCTGTAAACTGACAGTAGTACTGGCAGTGATTCTTAAGCTTGTTCAATTCTGTTAGTAATGCTCAATTTCATTTGAAGCTTGTAATAGATAAACCTCCGCCCTATGGTAGCTACTTTCCCATCTTGGGTCAGCAAGCACATTCTGGGTGTCGAGTATTTCCAGTTTCAGCATTTATTCCAAGCATTGAATTTTGTAATCACTCCGTCATATGGTCGCCCCTCACTCCGCATTGGATTGGGTAGCACATACTTGACGTTGAGTTCCTTTCTGTATTTAGATAAGAAGATCCTCTGACCATATGCTCGCCATCATCGGCGCCATCCTTGGTTAGAGTTGCTTTTTGCATAAGCAGTTTAATTCAGATCCTCTGACCAATGCTCACACCTTGCCCACATCGGGATCTTGGTGTACATTCTGGTTAGAGTTGCTTTCTGCACGTTTTGGTTTATCCTCTAACCTTAACGGGTGCATTGATTGAAATCTGTTAATTGAAAAAACTAAAAAAATTGGCTCGGATTATTTCATCCAACCCACACAAATGATAGTAAAATGCAAGTATATGATGATAAATGACACCAAAACCCTACCACATGTGTGTGTTGGCCTGCTGGTCTGATTGTAGGGTCTGCAACCCTTGAAAACATGAAAAAACCGTCCAAACTTGCCACAATTCACCCTCCAAACCTGGTCGCTCCTCTTGCAACTTGGGCGCCTTGTCCCTAGGGAGAAGCTCTAGGTCAAAATGCACACAAAATCGCCTTCCTCAAGTCGCCTAGGCTGATGTAGAAATATGAGCATGAATATCTAGCATGAAACTCCATTGAAGCACATGTGAACCTCCATCATGAAGTCCTCCATTGAAGAGCAACTAGATTTTCGTCCAACTCCTCCAATATTCTCAAGGGTTTTCGTGCTTGGAATATTCTCCAAAATGCAAATCAGAAAAAGCAGAGATAATTGACATCATGAGACAAGCCTCCAAATGAAACTTGCCAATATATGAATCTCCCTTATCACCTCCAATCTGGGTGACCCAACTTGGGCGCCAACTTTGCATTTTGAAATTGTTTTTATTTTATTTTTTCTCCTTTTTGGGCGCCAACTTCACATTTGATTTTTTTTAATTTTTTTTCATTTATTTCCCCCCCTTATTTCTCCAAAAGGGGCCGCCCAAGCCCAAATAAAAATATGTAAAATATTTTGACTTTGCCTAAAATCATGATAAATCAATAAAAGCCATCTATCATCCTTTCCATGCCAAAAATTAAATTTAAATGTTATTTTACCTCCTTCCCTAGGGCGCCAAAAGTCAAAATGATTATTTTCCCTCTATATTTTCTCTTGCTCACCCAAAAGGGGCATTACATAATATAAAATAGCCTAAAACATCTTTCAACATATATCACCTTGTCATAGACTCATGGGTAATTAATGGCATGTTATAGTATATATTTTCTAGATAATACTCAAGTACAAAATTATTGGATTGATCAAGTCCAATAAAGTGAAAGATGTACCAAAGTCTTAGCATTCATAGCAAACAATAGGACTTAAATTTATAGGTTTACACTAATATCCAATTCTTCTCGAACTTCCAAATTAATTGGAGGTTGTCACTCCTCTTGTAAAATTTGACATATCCCCATGTTTGACACAAAGATTATTTTCATATCTTGGAAAAGTATTGTTTTATTTCACTTAATTCATTTAAACAATATCAATTTTTTCCAAAGTTTGAGAGGTGAGAGTGATCCTAGGATTTGTGGGTTATGGGCCCACAATGTAACTTAACATAGACTTATGTAACAAATTTGGGTGTAACTTGATTTGTATCAAACTTATCTAAGGTACTTGTATCCCTAATACTGATGTCCTTGATCTTTAATAATGAATGTAGAGCTACTTTGATCAAGGAAAAGGACTTAGGAGAAGAAGACTCCTGGATGAAATGACCTACTCTAGATATTAAATATAGAAGTGAATTTGGTCCACAAGACAGAGTTCACTAGGTCAATTTGGTAGGTTACAAGGTAGATCCATGCATCGCCATCGTTTCAATGAGTGTGGGATATATCACCTGTGGTATAGACTTGATTGTACATTGTGATCTTGTTCAAAATGAACAAATTACTCTTCATTAGAACAATTGTGTTCCCCTCAATGAAGCTTGATGAATATATCCTATGATAAATCTCGAAACATAAACCTCAAATTGTTTTCTAAAATTTCTCATAAGATCTCTCTAAGAGTCAGAATCTGTTATTTGATTTACAACAGAATTGAGTTGTCTTCATTACATTCTCTCAAAAATATTGTTTTGTCATATCAAAATTTGGTTGAATTTTAGACTTAGATTTCTATTATTATTTCTAATCCCAACTTGGCATGTTGATAATAATTCGCTCTATGATGTTTCAAATGGGGTGTTATGGGTAAGACCAACATTCTAGATAAACCATTTTGGAATATTCTTGTGGACTTTAATGTTACTGGTTGGATTTTAAGAGACTGACAATCCTTGGTCAAGATGATATCTTTGTGCACTTACATCTGGAAATTTGGAAGTAAGATAATCTTAATCCATCTTTGTATCTTAGTTATGCCTAAGTTTCTGTGATAACTAGTGATGGTAACATGTGAATTTCCATTTGAGAAATGAAAGTCAAGTTATATCATTAGATCTTATCATTAGCTATGTTAAGTTGTTATGATTGATTGTTCCTTCATTGGGAATCTTATGAGATAAAACCTTGTAAGATCACCTCTTGGCCATTGTGTTGAAAACAAAGCTCCATCTTTTGGAAGTCTTGCTAATATCTTCCCAAGGAGTGCAACCATTGGATGCCTAACACCACTTCGGTATCACCCATGTTTACCACGTAGAAGTCCTCTTTGATTTGATGTCTTCCTAAGGTAATACTTAGTTGGATTCTTTGTGTGCATGGAGTCGTAAATCCATCCGCATTGACCACTTTAAAGCCTTCAAAAACATTTGTTTCTAATTCCATTCTTGTCACAATACTTTTGTCAATGAAGTTGTGAGTAGCACCGCTATCCACTAGGACAATCACTTTTTGTCCGTTTAGAACACTACGAATTCTAAAAGAGTGGTATTTGGCTGCTCTTGAATGTGTGGCTAATGTACCACTTCCATTGTCTTCATCCTCTTGTTTCCTTTTCTTTCTTTGGGTTTCATATTCTTCTTCACTTATCTCCTCATCCGATATTACTTCTAAGTTGAGTGCTTTTCCTCTCCTTGTGCACTTATGTCCCAGCTCCCATTTTTCCTTACAATCAAAATATAATCGCTTTCTTCAAAGGTTTGACCTTTCTTCCCATGTTGTGTGTGATTGAGAAGGTATATGACTTTTGTTGCTAGTTTCCTTTGTAAGGGGGTTGGTTTTGTGATCTTGAAGGTATGTGCTTGGATTGGCTCTTTTCCTTTGTTGATGTGGTTTCTAACCTTAGGGCTTTTTGAATTGCATCTTGAAGAGATGTGAGGTCAAAAGCACTCACTAAACCATAAATTGACTCTAATAGTCCTTCAATAAATAGGTAAATTAGCCTTTTTCCATAATCCCAGGTACCATGACTAAAACCTTTTGAAATCGGTTATATAGTCTTCTATGGACCCTTGTTTTAATTGTGTTCATTCTTTAAAGTGTCTTTTAGGGTGTTTTTGGTCAAATCCATAAGCTTTTGCATGAATCCATCATAGATTGTTATGTTTTGGTGCCCTTGAATAATCAAACCATGGTGCCACCAGTCGTGTGCAACCCCTTCCAAATGTAAGATGGCATCTTCTTCAGACATGGGACTGAGAGATAGATGTGTCCAATTTTTGGATCCATGAATGGGTGATGACTTTTCTTGACCCATCAAAGTTGGGGAGAGTCATTTTAGTTACTTTTTGATGTAAATCTTTATTAGGTTGACCCATTTCTCTTCTAGGGTTACATCTTGTTCTGGCCTCACAATACTCTCTAAATTGAATATTCTTCCTAATTTCATGGTCAAGTCTTAAGTAAGTTATTGCATACTCGTCTAAGTTATTGTTTGGTGTATTGATGGTCCCTCTCTAGGTAGGAAAGATGGTCTGGTTACCATAGATGTTGACCCTAGTGGAGCTCTATTATCATTTTCCAAATGATTGGAAGTGGCATCGCTCCGATTAGTTTGGTTGGGTCGAAGAGCATTAATCGTGTTCATATTTTGGAGGGTTTGTAGGAGTAATTGGGTTGTCTTCTCATTTTGCTCCATGAAATCCCTCAACTCATTTCCCAATTGCTCACCCATTTATTACTTTGAATAGAGTTGTTACTTCTTGTAAGTTGTCTTCTTTCCCTTTCCAACATCCTTTGAGCCCTTTTGCTTAGTTGCATCCACTGTCTTTCATCCCGCAAGTTGGCAAGAACAATGCTCTGATACCAATTGTAATGTCCCTTGTTGGGATATCTCTATATTTTTCTCTAAAACCACAATTCCAACCAAAATAAGAGATGCAATATATTTAAGAATAATGAAATTACTAATTAAATTTTCCTTTATAGGATAAATCTTGATTTAGGTCTTGCACACAATATTAGTCACTAGAAATTGACATTAAATCAGAAGCCATCATAATATATATATTACTAATCATTAGTAAACATCATGATATCCATGTACATTAATCGCATCAAGATCTAATTAAGGCAATAGCCATTCCAATGTGGATTCCCATAATAATCTTAATAGGAATTCGTTGAAATGCTTGCAAACTGCAGTCTAAAAGTTGGTCGCCCATGTACTGCGAGAGCATGGAAGGTGGGTCGCCCTTCCATCCCTCAGTTCACCTTGGAGGCTGGTCGTCCTCCTTGATCAAGCCCAAAGGCATGGAAGGCCGGTCTTCCATTCCACCCATTGGCCCACGAGCATGGAAGATCAATCTTCCATTCCATCTCAGGGTGGCGTACTTGATAAGAGCATGAAGGCTGGTCTTCCTTCACCTCTCGTGAACCCAAAAGGTTGATCGGCCTCCCTATTTGCAATCCAATTCTCTAAATTCGAAATAGATTATAATACGAACCCCTTATCACATATCATATAATAAGGAGAAGCATGTAGATTATTCACAATAATCAATAAATTCTGCATTCACAATAATCAATAAATTCTGCAAGTACCACTATTGCATAATCACTCACACACACGCGCACGCGTGCGTGCATGCATGCCCACACACACACACACACACACCATGCACATGTGCACATGCACGCACGTGCACACGCACGCACACGCTCGCACGCACACACACACGCACACACACATATATATATAGTTATTTCTAATTATATTTAACTTACTTCCCAATAATAATCTTGTTAATAATATTTGTTCCAATAGATCTCTTATTCTGATTTCTAATTCTCTTTATTTTTCCAATCTGCTTGCTTGATCCAAATTGATGCCCTCTTACAAATGATTTTACCTCTCTTATATATCCCCTACTTGAGGGGGGAAAGTCACACCCCTTCACCAATCATACCCTTGTCAAGAGTCCTGCCCTTTCCAATATGGAGCGCTGCCCTTTCTTGATTAATTATTATTTATTTATTTTATTTTTTGTTATTTATTAACTGTTCTTCTTTCCAAGATAGGGCGCTGCCTTCAGATTTATTAATTTATTTTTTTATTGCAGAATCGCTGCATAGACCCCATCGAACCCCCTTTCAAGAGTTGCTATTTATATATTTTTTCTTTTTGGTTACCGTTCTTATTTCTTTGACCCACAATTTCAAGACAGGCTGCGATTATGGTTTATGGCAGGGATATGACAGAGGATGCTTTGGGTTTCCAAAGCCTAAAGGTATTCAAAAGTTTGAGACTATTTTGGATGATAACAGCCCTCTTCTTTAAGAGGATCTCAAAGATAAGTACTGGCTTCTAGACACTCAAAAGAGAACCTTACACTAATTCAAAATGCTATTGGAAACTCCTCCATTAAGGTAAGAACTGATAGGTGTGATGATATTTGGAAAAATGTAAAATCGATTGGTGAATGCAAGTTGTTGGCTACTTTTTCTAGATATATATACTCCGCTTTTGTATTTAGATCAAATGTTCAGTAAACTCAATTGCTGTCGGAACATGCTGATGCAATCAACAGTTAGGTAAAGCGGTTGAAGTTAGTTTTAGAAAGAGGAAAAGTAGGCTCCGTGACCTTTTAGAACAACAACATCCGGCATGACCATGTCACAAGATTTAGCAGTCTGAAAATTTCAGTAGCAAAATAGTCCAACTATATTGAATAATTTACATGGTAATCAAAGGAAATTTCTAAGGCCTTTGTATAAAGAGTGACCTGACTTAATCACCGCATCACAATGAGGCTGTCCATAACTTGCACGTAGGAATGTGTTAAAATGAACCAGTTTTCGATCGCATCATTAACCAAAAAGAGATTCCTCATTATCCTTTACGAACAAATAACCTTTTAACAAAAAATACAAAATATCTTGTGAAGAATCATAATGGTCAGAATTTTTGGAAATAAAAGAAAAAAGCACTAGTCTCGGGGTCTTGCGAGTTATCCTTTAACCAAAAGAACTCTTCCGGAAGCTCATAACAGTCCAAAATCTTGGGGTTGGGTAGGGGGGCATGGTGAGGGCTGATCAATTGATGTTCCAGGCTATCCAAAACCAAAAAAAAAAAAATCTCCTGAAAGTTCAAAGTCATGGGCAAAATAGTCCCAATTTTGGGGGAAAAAAGCCCTAAACCAGTCATGCTCCCAATTACCCTTAGCCAGAAAAAAATTAAAAACTTAGAAAAACTCATAATAATGGAGGCAAAGTCCCTCATAAATTTTGATTTCCTGCTTACCCTTATCAAAAGAAAGTCTAAAAGCTCAAAACTATGGAATCAAATAGTTCAAAATTTTAATTAAAAGAAAGTGTACTTAAAACCTGCAGATAGATTAAAAATATATAAAGATTAAAGAAACTAAATGCTTAAACTATAGGCAAACTTGTGAAAAATATTTGATTAAATGAAATCACCATTAAAACTAAAAGATATAAGTATTACACAATATTTAGTGGAGCAGAGCATGTTCCTTCCAGAACAGCTATGAACACGTTAATGGGCACAACTATATTTAACCAAAATAAAACTAAAAATAGTAAATTCAAGATTATAATAAAATAGTCTGCATAAAAGAAAGCAATAAAAAACTTAAAAATACATAAAGATTAGCCAATATTTAACATATATCAGCTCTGTTCTTGGCCTGGTGCGGTTCTCAGTTAGCTCTAGAAGATCACAATGATGGATCAAAATAGTCCAAAATTTTAGAAGGAACAAAAAAAAACCCCTTGCAAGACAGAGATGTACATAAAATTAAAAGAGTCCAGCTAAATTGACATTACTGGATAATAATTACCTTGAGAGATTCAGCGCCTCCTCCATATCCATTATACTGAACAGCCTTCATCATGTTGGCGGCCATGAGTATTGCTTTGCCGTCGAATATGTCGCCGTTTATTGTCGGTGTGGATATATATCGTGTAGTAGATTTGCTTGTAATGCTGCGGCAAAATATAAGGTTTGTTTGAATGGTGTGAAATTCTGTGGCTTGCAATTTAAACACGCGTCGTAACGTGCATCCGAAGCGCGTCCTATCATACGTTAAATTGTCGTCTCCGAGGACTTCGACATTTTTACCGAGGATTTTCGCTTTCAAAAGGAAGAAGAAGAACAGAAAAACTTCTAATGTTGACGAGGCTAAAAAATAGTCTATGGACAGTCAGTCTAGTAAAAAAAAAAATTCTCTCTCTATTTCAATATTTTTTCTATTCAAGGTAAGGGACAGCGGTCATAGAGCGGGTTCCTATCGTGGGGATAGGAGCTGACAGCTCGTCCCATTTAATAATAATAGATTCAATATTTTTTTGCAAATAGCTTTATATAGGACAATATTTTTCCACCTTCTCAAAATTGGGTGAATACAAATAAATATATTTATTTATTGTCATCTATTTATTGGTGAAATGCAAATTAATATATTTATTTTCACGATATATGTTTATTTGCCACCTCCTCAAACTTAGGTGAATGGAAATAGATATATTTATTTCCACAATATATGCTTTAATACATTAAAAGTGAGTTGATATGTACATAACCCATTGCCAACTAACCAACGTGGAAATACATTTTAACATATTACATTAAAAAATGTTCCATTACTCATTCCTGATTGAAAACTTATGATTCCACCATGTCCATCTATAACAGTCTTTTTGGAAATTCTCTTGCAAAAATTGAAAACGAATTCTCAAGCTCACTATGCAATACGATTTTACAAAAAAACAACTAATTATATCAAACATATTTCACAATTATACATGATATTTATTTTAATCCTAACAAAATATTAAAACAAAAAACAATTTCTAAATTTCTAAAATACCTTTCAAATCACCAACCAAAATTTATGTGTACCATTCATAACCCATTTCATATCACTTCTACCATTAATTCCATGAATGCAACCTCAAATTTCTTCTTATAATTCAAAAATCTCCACTTGCACCTAACTTTTCAAATTTATACAAGTCAATTAACCATTATTTATACAAAAGACTAGAATTGTGTGTTGCAACCTTCCTATTCCATATTTCAAATTTGTGAGTTTCTGTTGGAGACACCTGATCGAGAGTAATTGAAGAGAGTTCCTCCAAACTCAATCAAACACCTATTACACCTTCCACGATATGTATATTTCAAAGTTGTTTCAATACTTTATATGCATATTTAAATTATCATTCCATGTATCATCCTTATTATACGATTTCACATAGTCAGCCAAAAGATAGTTGCATAAAACCCTTTATAATCAAGTATATGATACATATATTGTAGAGATATAGAAATTAATGTTTCATATAGCCTTGTTCATTTACATTAAGAAAATAAATTACATTTATGGTTTATTTATTGTAGGTTTATTGTTCATACGAATCATGAATGTATTTAAAAGCAGTTGCATACATATGTATCATTCCACTTACCATTCTTAGTTTATACATACGCACAGTCGGCCAAAAGATAGGTGCATGAAACCCTTAACAGTAGAGTATATGATACCCTCAACTGATAGCAATTTATAACCCTCTGTGAAATAACATAATGATATTTCTATATAACTTTAAACAACGTTACAATACAAATATTTATAACCATTTTTGAAACAACATTATGATTCAAATATTTATAACCATTTCTGAATCAACATTATAAAATTTATATATAACTTGAAACAACTCAGTATGATACAAATATTTTTAACCCTATCCGATACAACTTTATGATATATATATTGCAAAGATAGATATATGTTTCATATAGCCTTCTTCATTTACATTCAACTTATATATATATATATATATATATATATATATATATATATATATATATATATATATATATATATATATATATATATATATATATATATATATATATTGATAGAATTATATATATATATTCAAATTTCATATAATTATATTTATTATAATATGATTTTACATATATATATATTTTTCAATTTATATCATATTTGATGTATGGTTTGTTTGTTCTTCAATTATAGTGACTTTTACATGTATGATAATGTTTTTCCATTTTTAATCGTAGTGTTGTTTCAAAAAAAAGTTCTAAATATTTGTATCATATTGTTGTTTCAAGATATATATAACTTGAAATAACAGTACGATACAAATATTTTTAACCTTGTGTGATACAACTTTATGATATATATATTGCAAAGATAGATATAAATTATGTTTCCTTTTAACCCTGACTTTTACATGTATGATAATGTTGTTTCAATTTATATCATAATGTTGTTTCAAAAAAGGGTTCTAAATATTTGTATCACACTGTTGTTTCAAGATATATATAAATTTCATAATGTTGTTTCAGAAATGGTTATAAATATTTGCATCATAATGTTGTTTAAAGTTATATAGAAATAACATTATGTTATATTAGGAATGGTTACAAATATTTGTATCATACTATTGTTTCAAGTTATATATAAATATCATAATGTTGTTTTAGAAATGGTTATAAATATTTGCATCATAATGTTGTTTAAAGCTATATAGAAATATCATTATGTTGTTTCACAAAGGGTTATACATATTTGTATCATACTATTGTTTCAAGTTATATATGACCCCTTAATTGATTATATACATATTCCATGACAGCTAAGGATTTAAGAGTTACAATTGGGGATATGATCATTTAAGAGTTGTATGCAATTCAATTTTTTTTGCCAATGTGTCATCTACTGACCCTTGCACAACATAACACTCACTGCCATCAAACCCTCTTATTTACTTTGAATATATGTCTCTATTTGTGTGTCTGTTGTTTATTGTTCTTACAATTGGCTCAATCTAGATGAAGAACAAAGTGTCGGCAAGAACCACACAAGCTATAACCAAGTGAGCTCAAACAATATGGTTGCATACAAGAGAGGTGTGAGGCTGCCACACAGTGATGAGGACAAAGTAATTCCCATTCCATAGCCGATCGAACCTGTAGTCCAAGTGAATGCAACTATTACAACTAAAAGGGTTTCAATGTTTCAAGAATGATCCACGATTGACATGGAATCTACCATGGCAAACGTTGAAGACAATGGAATGTCAACAAGGGGGGCATCAAAGAAGTGGGGTCTTCCAACAACCACATTGACTAATTGGTTGACTAGTGTTACCTCTACCAAAAGGAAAGGGCCCCCAATAGTCTTGAATGTTGACGAAGAGGAAAAGGTTGTTGAATGGTGCAAGGAGATGGTTGTTGTTGGCCATGGTTTGGAAATTATCAATTTGAAATATGAAGTAGCACAAATTTGTTAGACGAGGCCTAATCTATTCAAGGATGGACTTCCCAATAAGTCTTGGTGGATTGGCTTCAAAAGAAGGCATCCCGATCTGACTTTGAGGATAGCACAAGGCCAAGACAAAGATCGTGCACTCAATCTCAGGCCTATAGTTTTTGTTGCATTCTATGAAACATTGACAAAGGCATACGTAGCCCATCCTTATGGTCCAATGAATATTTGGAACTACAATGAGACTAGCATCAAAGCTGGATAAAATGGTGCAATGAGAGTGCTTGCCAAAAAGGGTAGCTAAAGTGTATCCCACATTATCCCCAAGAGTCGAGAGTGGATCACTATTTTATGTTGTGTAAATATTGTTGTACACAAGATACTTGGCTTTTATTTGTTTAAGATCAAAAAACACCTCAATAACTATATGCTTAATTATGAGCTAGGTGCATGTATGGTTGCTCAACCCCATGTGTGGATGACAAAAGACCTCCTACTGCAATGGTTGCACCATTTTGTTGGTTTAGTACCTAGGGGTGTCTCATCCACTAATATACACCTCTTGATTTTTGATGGCCATGGAAACCACATTGCATTTTTTACTATTATTGAAGCAAGGATACTAGGTATTGACTTGATAACCCTACCGACCCACACATCTCACAAATTGCAACCAATTGTTGTTAGTGTGTTTGCATCTTTCAAATCATATTTAAAAAAAGGAAAGAGCATCATGGACTATGAAATATCCAAATTTAGAGATTACAAGCGTAGAATTGGCAATACTTGACAACGTTGCATTTCAAAAATCATTGATTGTTGACAACATAAAAGAAGGCTTCAAAAGGATAGGTATTTGGCCTCTAAATCTAGATGCATTAATGGAGGACATGCAACCAAGTGAGACATTCCACTTTACTACCTCTAAGGAAGCATATGTTGCAGAAAACATTCTAAGTCTATCCGTTGATGGTGTGCCACAAACTAAGGTTGAAGGTGCAATTAGAACAACTAATTTTGCATAACCCAATATTCCACTAGGAACAACTAGTTTATTTGACCAACAATCTCCAATAGGAACACCTAGTTTGGGTAACCAACATAGTCCATAAAGAACACCTATTTTGGTTGACCAAAATACACATGTAGAAATATCTCTTTCTTTACCCAATGCACTAGAGGAGCACTCATGGTTATTAGAGGGGGTTGTACCTATTGGAATTGATTTGCATGTGGATTTAGAACAAAGTCTATTAATGCCATCTCCACCACATGGTATGGGCCCATCTACCCTTGTGCATTTTTATGTTGATTAGGGAGAATGTGAACCTAATCAATTAGGAGGCGGCAAGGAAGTGGATGAAACAACTAGCGAGGTGTAGTTTACAAATGAAGAATATTCCATGGAGCCATTGGGATGCCAAACAAGTTTAGACATCTCCCAATTTTTGAAGTTACTTGTTCATATAGTGAAGGATAAGTCTAAACAGCTAGTTGAACGTGGGATTTGACTTAGTAGATAATCCCATCTCCTCACCATAGATGACTACATGAAGTTGCTAATGGAGCAAGAGGAGAGGAAGAAGGAAATTCAACAACTGTAAGGTAGGAAGAGAGAGTAGATTGAACAACGAAAGAATGAAAGAATTGCAACAAGGGACCTAAAGAAACAATTGAGAATTGAAAGAGAACAAAAATGACAAGCAGTTGAGGTTCAAAGAGAACAAAAAAAGAAGGAGCATCAAAGGATTGAATATGACGCTACAAAAAAATAAAAAGAAATGGAGAAGGCTAGAAAAGAGGCAGTAAGGGAAAGGCGTCTCAACAATCCTTTAAATCCCTTTCCTAATTGTCATGCAATATTCAGTGACTTTGTGTCTATTTATTGCCCCAAATATTGTTCACCCTTGCCTACCCCAAGTATTAGCCAACTAGTTTTAAGTTGTAGTCCTACTCATTCAAAGGCCACAAACATGGGTGAGTAGCTAGCTATGCAAGATGCAGACACCAACAACACATTAGTAGATAGCTTCCCATCATCAAATTTCTCTTTTTTCAATTTTCTTTACTTAATTGGAATGTTAGAGTGCGAATAGTTTTGTTGTGATTGTTTTGAAGGTTTCCAATTAATTGCTAGATTGCAAACAATTTTGTTGTAATTGTTTTAAAGGTTTTTTAACTGATGTAATTTTGTAACTAATATTTCTAACTAATTGTTAGATTGCAAATAGTTTTGTTGTGATTGTTTTGAAGGTTTCTAACTTCAACAACAATATGATATAAATTGAAACAACATATTCATACATGTAAGAGTTATTGTAATTGAAGAACAAACAAACCATACATCTAATTAAGTTGAATGTAAATGAAGAAGGCTATAGGAAACATATATATCTATATATCTATACAATGTATATATACATATATATATATAAACAATAGTATAATACAAATATTTAAAACGCTTTTCTGAAACAACATTATGATAAAAAATGGAAAAACATTAGCATACATATGTACACACATACACATATATAATCAGTTAAGGTGTTATATGTAACTTGAAGCAGCATTGTGATATTTCTATATAACTTCAAACAACAATATGATATAAATTGAAACGACATATTCATACATGTATGAGTCAATGTAATTGAAGAACAAACAAACCATACATCTAATTCAATTGAATGTAAATGATCAAGGCTATGTGTTTAATGAATAAGCAATGCATGTTATACTATCATATCCCCAATTAACTCTTACAACCCTTAGGTGATCATGTTAATTGATTATATATATGTATGCATGTACATACAAATATATATACATACATACATACACATATATAATTAGTTAAGGTGTTATATGTAACTTGAAGAAACATTATGTTATTTCTATATAGAACTTCAAACAAAATATGCATACATGTAAGAATCATTATAATTGAAGAGCAAACAAACCATACATCTAATTTAGTTGAATGTAAACGAACAAGGCTATGTATGTAATGAAACAAGCAATGCATGGTATACTATCATATCCCCAATTCTAATACTTACAACCTTTAAGTGGTCATGTTAATTGATTATATATGTATGTATGTACATACAAATATATATATATATATATATATATATATATATATATATATATATGTATACGTACATACATACACATGTGCATACATACACGCATATAGTCAGTTAAGGTGTTATATATAACTTGAAGCAGTATTATGTACCTAACATGTCATATTAATATACAAGTTTGTAAAAAACATTGGGTCTTATATTGTTATATTAAGTGGGGCCCCGACCGTCTACTCCTATCCCCAATTATACATAATGAGCAATGCATGTTATACTATCATATCCCCAATTCGAACTCTTACAACCCTTAGGTGATCATGTTAACTGATTACTATATATATAATCAGTTTAGGGGTTATATATAACTTGAAATGGAAAAATGATATAAATATTTATAACCCTTTTTGATACAACATTATGATATTTATATATAACTTCAAACAACATATGATATAAATTGAAACTACTTTATCATACTTGTAAAAGTAACACTAGTCGAAGAACAACTAAAGCATACATCTAATTCATTTGAATGTAAATGAACAAGGCTATATGAAATAACAACTTATATATCTTTTTCATATATATAGATATATATGCGTGCAATTTCCATATTTATATTGACAGTATTGGAGGTTATGATTTACTCAACTATTGAAGGTTTCATACACCTATCTTTTGGCTGACTATGTGTATGTGTGTATGCAAATAGCATATCTATTTACACATTCTTAAAGCAGTTGTAAACTAAGGATGATAGGTGGAATGATATGTATGCATGCAAATGTTATTGAAGAAAATCAAGATATGTAAGAATAATAAGCATACATCAAATAATAGTGTATACAATTGGAATGTTACAACACCTTTGAGATATATATAATTTGGAAACTGTAATATATGTATACAAACATATCCATGTATGCATGCATACATATGCATATACATATAGACATACATATGTATGCATGCATATGCTTGCACATATGTATGTATGTGTGAAAAAATATGTATGTATAGAATACACACATACTTACATACATATGTATGCACATATACATACATATGTGTGTATGTATGTACATCATTTAGGTATGTATGTATGTATGCCATGCATATGTACACACCTATACATATTAAATATTAATATAATATATAAATTTAGAAGCACTCAAATTATTACCAATTTAGATTTAAAATCCTATAAATGTATATAAATTGATAACAAAATTTTGTTCATACCAACAAAGGTGAATGTAGTATTGAAAGGGTGGAGAGGATGATGGGGGAGGGGTGTGTGATAGCGGAGGACATAGTCGACCAAACCATAGGTGCAAGAAACCCTTAAGAGTCCACCATATAAAACCCATAAATGGTATGCATATATACACATAGTCAACCAAACGATAGGTGCATGATACCCTTAATAGGGTGAGTTGCTTACATTGTTTACAAATATTGCAGTAGCAATTATATATTATTTGACCGACTATGTGTGTGTATATATATATACACACAGTCGACCATAATACAGCTACAAGAAACCCGTAACAATTGAGCTTATCATAACCTCGTCAATAGGTGCATGATACAATATATCTATCAAAATTGTAGAGGTAGATAAATGAAATATTAAATATGTATCGATTGTTTAACGATATTGCAGTAGAAAACCTATATTACTTGATCAACTGTGTATACACACACACACACACATATATATGTATATATATTCAACTGACCATAATATAGATACAAGAAACCCTTAAGAGTCAAGCATATCATAACCTCAAATACTATCAATATATTTATCAAAATTACAGAGGTAAACAATCAAAATGTCACAAATATGTACCATGTTTTAAGTGATATTGTAGTTATATTAACCATTTCTTTTGGACAATTGTGTGTATATATATGCATATACACACAGTCGATCACAAGATAGTTGTAGAAAAAATATGTAACAAAATTCAAAAAAACACATGCAATGAATAGATATTGCCCTTGTGAGGTTGGAAGATAACCTCACCTGTGATGGTAGAAGTTCACTATTTTCCTTTTGGCAATGGAAGTGTTGATAAACACAATAACAACGAAAATGCATCACCATGAGTCACCCTTGGCCTCGCCACCATCGATCGTGAAGTGCACCACTATTGGTCCTTCAATGGACAATGTTATGTGCAAACGCCAATCATGCATGCATTGTAGAGAAGTGAAAACAAACCCTAGCAAATGAAAAGCATGTCGAAGTGATTGCTATAAGGCCGACAACAAAGGAGAGAGGGGTAGTTAATGAGAATTAAGTTTGTAGGGACTGGCATGGCGAGAAATGGGCAAACATGTACCATGTTCCCATCGTCAATCCATGCCACTTTTCATGTGAAAAAATGTGTTTTTTGGAAACCAACCAGAAAATCTTGAAAAATATGCAATTTTTTTTGGGTTACTAGGTGGACTCTCTCGAGTGGGGGATTTTTTTTTGCTGACGTGGAATCTAGTATCGTGGAACCCTCACCACCATTGGGCCCTCTCCCTTAATGATGAGCTCCCTAAACTTTTCAACTATCTTAAATACATCCATCTAATAAAAAATATCAATAGATATCAATTTGAAGATATTATATTTATTTAAAAGTTATTTACTACATGAACATATATATTTTATTTTGTCTATATTTAAAAATCATTTATTTATCTATTACTTGTTTTAGAAATATTATGTTTATTATTAAATATTAATAGTTTTAGCCTATAGGTTACATATAGTGTGAGATTTGATCTTGAAACAAGTTTCGCTCTTGCAAACCATTGTTGAATCGTCAAAAAACAAGTTTCGCGCTTGCAAACCATTGTTGAATCATCAAAAAACAAGTTTCAACTCTTGTTTAATGGTAAATCAGCTATTGTTTAATGGTAAAGCCTCCAAAATCTCACTTATCACATAAAAGCCAGAGAAATATTGATTTGACAATTGGATAGGAACATTCTATTTCCACTTGTAGTGTTATTTTATCAATTTCATTCCATTATTTATTATTAATTATTTAATCCAACCTCATGCAACTAGAATTTGCATGCACAAACACATACTCTCTAACATTTTAACATATATATAGTTTTCTATCGGTGTAATCCTTGAACCTCCTTTAGGTGCAAGTGCTAGTTATATGATAAAAGACGAGAATTTTTGTCAACATGCTCTTGTCGTTACACTCCATCCCTTGCTCTCATTGTAGAATGCTTCTTCATATTAATAACTTATGTAATAATTCAATAATTCATTGCTAGGAAAAGTAAGTAAATATGTTATGAACTTGATTGGTAAATATTTATAATATTATCCACTAAGCATTATACATTTATATTTTTAGAGTTATTATGTGTCGTTTAGTCAATAGTGTTACAACTAGCAATAAAATACATATATTCAATAAGTGTGTTGATTAAAAAATATTAAATGATAAAATTTTGTTAAAGATGGATAATTCTTTTATAATCAAATTCTTAATTACACCAAACTAATATAAAATATATGCATTTTATTAAATATATTGTTTATAAAATAGAAATCACAAAAATATTTTTTATTGTGAAGTAGTCGAAAAATAATTAGAACTAAAAATTATGTATCATAGCTAAATTCTATCACATTTGAAATTTATTAGAATTAAACTATATCATGTTTGAAATGTTGAATTTGGTATCATAGTTAATCTCAACATGAATGTACATTAGAGGGTATGTTGGAATTGAAATAAATTTCTTGATAGAATTTGAAAGTTTCCATCATGAAAGGGCAAGTGGCTCAGTGGTGGAAAATCTCACTAGCCACAATAGGTTCTATCTCTAAATGTCATCTTATCCAATATTATTAGTAATGTACCTATAATTCTTTGTAGTTTAACAAATACAATCATTATTAAATGTATCCTACAAAATCCTCGCTAAACTATTGACTAAAAGATTAGTAAACATCCTTCTGAGGTTTATAAGCAACACCCAAACAAGGCTCATTAAAGGTAGATACATCCTTGAGAACCTAATCACCAGTTGGGAGGCTATGGAGTGGGAAAAGGTGACAAACCAAGAGGCAATAATGGTGCTGCTAGACTTTGAGAAAGCTTATGCTAGGGTGGAATGGGAGTTTATTAGCCTAATGCTTGAACCTTTTGGATTCCCGTAAGTGTTTTGTAAGATGATAGTCACCCCCTTCAGGGATGCAGTGACTCAAGTTGACATCAATGGGTCTCTTATAGAGGAGGTTTCCCTTGAAAGTTCCATTAGGCAAGGATGACCCTTAGCTCCAGCCATGTTCGTAATTGTTGCAAATGCCCTACACTTCATCCTCAAGATTGACAGGGGCACACCAAGAGTAAAAGGCATCTCCCTCCCCAATCAAGAGGACCTTCTCAATAGCCAGTTTGCCAATGATAGAACCCTATTTCCACTTTTAGAAAAAGAAAACATTACTAATCTACTGAAAAAATTTGACACCTTTTGTGCTACCTCTAGGGAAAAAGTATCTGTTGCAAAATCAATCGTGCTAGGTTGGAAAGAACCCCTAGATTGGTTGGCTAAATTTGGCATGCAATGGAGAGGTCCCCAAAAGCAGGTTAGGTACCTTGGTATTCCTTTTGTTGTGAACCCAAACCTAAGGGAGATGTGGCTTTGGATACCTTGAAAGATTGATAAGAAGATTGGTAATTGGAACAAACAGTACCTCTCCTTGGCTGGGAGAATAGAGATATGCAAGAAAATCCTTGCCTCTTATAGTATATACTTTGCTTATGTCTAGTTGTTTAGCAGCTATCAAGTTGAGGAAATACATAGGAAAATTAGGAACTTTTTATGGTCAGATGGGAAAGGAAAGAAAAACAAAACATGAGGTAAAATTGGAACGGTGTTGTTGAAGCAAGGTTGAAGGAGGCTTGGGGTCAAAAGATATTAAATTGTAAGGCATAGCACTGGCCTCAAAATGGATCTCGAAAGCCTTGGACAGGGATGAGCCATGAAAAATATTGATTAGAAATAACATAAAAAGGGGTGTGCCTAAACATGCAAAGGCATGAAAAGGGCTCCCATTGTGTGATCTCATCTGTAGCAAGCATACAATAAAATCCGAGGGGTCTATCGTCTTCAAGGGCATATGGAAGGCATGGGAACACATAAAAGGGCACGTTCAAAACTCCCAATCTTTCTTGGATAACACAGTCTATGCTCACAGATCAATATGGTGGAACTTCTACCATAATGGCAAATGAGTGGCGTTGAAGCAAGGTTGCTCGGCTAAGGCTTGGGAAAATAAAGGCATTAAATATCTTGTTGATATCATGGATGAAGGAGGCCTGAAAGAATGGAATTGGCTTAGAAGTGAATTCAAGTTTCCTGCATCCAATTGGAGAACTTTCTCTATCCTAAAAGAAGCTTGTAAGGAGATCCCTGACAATGCTAACCATGTGATCGACTTCGATCAATATCAAGAGTTTAGGTGGAGCGATGGTTCCAAACTCTCCAAACTAAGTGCAAAAAAGGTATACAATACTCTTACCAATCAACATGGTATTTGTATCTACTTAAATCAAGCCTGGAGAACTAAGTTGAATAAGAGTGAATGGGAAAAAATCTTCAAAAAGTGTTGGTCAAATGTGTTGGAGCCAAAGAAAGCTTGCTTTAGATGGCTTCTAATAATGCATAGGCTACCGATTAAGTGCAAATAAGAGGATATAGAGATTTGTAGCCTCTATAGAGTACCAAAATTCATGAATCATATATTCTTTGACTGTCTCTTTACAAGGGAAGTATGGAATTTATTTTGTAATAATCATGCATGACGGAGCTTCAAATTTTCCTCTTTGAATTCCATTTATGTTTGCCCTTATCCTAGTCTGTTACATTGTTTGGGAGGAATCTAGGGTTGGGTTTTACCTTGGGTTTCATGAAAATCCTAATTTTCTATGTAAAAACTTGGGTGAGATCTATTCGGTCGTTACCTTTTGGAGTGGGTGTTAAAATGACTT
The DNA here is from genome assembly GCA_007115665.2 of Sequoiadendron giganteum. Classification (NCBI taxonomy): domain Eukaryota; kingdom Viridiplantae; phylum Streptophyta; class Pinopsida; order Cupressales; family Cupressaceae; genus Sequoiadendron; species Sequoiadendron giganteum. The sequence goes on along the minus strand of CM021104.1, from coordinate 38,604,411 downwards.
ATGTCTCATTACATCGTCTAGGTCGGGCCCCTTTTATAAATTGAGTTAAATATTTTTGCCTAACTTTATTATCTCTTAAGTTTAGGTTGGCCCGTGCCCCATTTTTAAGAACAACATTAAGCCATCGTTTGTCGTTGGCCTGGGCGATGTCCTCTTGTCCCTTAATAATTGTTTTATATTTCGTAGGGAATGATTTTTGGTGACCGTCGATCATCCAACAATTGATCCTGATCATTCCCCGCGATCCCGTGATGCCCCCACCATAAAGTTTCAACTAATTGCGATATAAAGAGCGACTGCCACATGTCTCAGTTGCCGACGTCGAAAAAAGATTAACAAAGTGCTTTATTTTTATGTCGAGCTTTAATACGTTATATAGTGGGTTACTAAAACAGCTGCGAGATGCACGTGCTCAAGATTGACGGTGATGTTATTATCTTGATGAAAAAGTTGCTCGATGGTTATGTCCAACATTGGTGAATGATATGAATGAACACAATTGTCGATGGTGGAGATCAATGGTTGCCCACCATCGTGTGATTGGAAGATGCAGGATGTTTATGGATTACGATATCACGAGCAAGCGCCACATGTACTCCTTTGGTGCTGCATACTATGGTGGGCCCTTGATGCTGAGCTGGAGATTACATCGGCCTTTTTGAAGGTGGTCATTCGATGATCTGACAAAGGTAAAAGATCGACCGTTAGAATTTAAATTTGCATCAAATGTGATTGGAGTTGTTGGCGCATCATGTAAGTGAGCTTTAATGGTGAATGAGACGTTTACTGGCTCAATTCGAGCAACATAAAGCAATTTTTCCTTCGTCTTATTTCACCACAAAGCATTCAAGCACCTTCGCAAAGTAGTTACAAAGCCAACGACGAGTTTTCGAGAAATCACAACAAAAGTTTGGTCTTTTGCAAAGCATAATCCCGTGAGTTGTTCTCTGTATTGCTTTAGTTATTCTAACTGTGGTTTTGTGAAAAATTGTAGTGTGCTGGTTAGAGGGTTTGTTGATTATTGTCATAGGGTTATTGGTTTGATTGAATTGTGGGGAATTGCAAGGTTTTATTGTAGTTTCATTGTCTGAGTAGCCCTAGTTTTCTCAAATTTTAAGTTTTAAAGAAGCCCTAGTTTGTTTGAGATGGCACCACCAAAGTAGCATTCCAAAAATATTGATTATCTACAGAGGAATTTGTATGACGACTTTCTGGATCAACTCCCCTTATCAACAAATGACAGGAGGAGGGGTTTAATTCTGATGAATGGAAGAACCCTAGGTGAAGGATTAGTATGCAAAAATTATAACATTACAGATGCTAGGGTTCCTATGATAGGTTTAGAAATGTTTAGGCTCTGGTATGGGCATCACAATTTACCTCACCCTTTCTCTAATGCTTGGAGATATGATATGGGGAAATTGGTTGTACCAAATGTGTTCCTCGATGTGCACCTGCTCAGGGCTGTGGCAACACGATATGACCTTGTCACTAGAGTGATTAGGGATAATGATGGAGGGGTTTTGTTGAGTATAAGCAAAGAGGAAATTCAATAAGTATTTGATTTAAGTGAACCTAGTTCATTTTTGGTTCAAATTGATCTCAAGGAGATGAAGCAAGAATATGCAAGATCAAAGTCGTTGTTCAGGTTGAAGTTGCTTCCTCCTCATTTGGCTAAGGTAGGGAGTTCTACAGTTTACATCAACCCCAGTGAGCAAGAGCCTTTTAGGCTAAGCTGCTTTGCCAATCACTTTTTCGCCACTTTCTACTCACTTTGCCAGATTATAGGTTTTAGCCCAAATACTGTTATGCCAATTGCATAATGTTCATGGGGGCCCAGATACAACACCCCAATTTCTTCGTGGTGTATGACTTTGCATCTTTTCTGGAAGAACAGATACATGATGGATTGCTGAAATTGCAAGTAGGAGATACTACCAATCCTTTCTTCTGGTACTCATTGCTAATACAGATGTTTTTGTATAACAATGTCGATTTCTTCTTAGAGAAGATGGAGTTAAGGCAGGAAATAAATGGAGAAAGGTTACCGGTGCAGGTTTGGATTGCAGACCTGTCATACAATAGAGGAAGCGCAAGTTATGTGCAATTTGACAATTGCTTTGCCTCTAGACGTAGGGCTCGGTTAATTATTAATGTGCCCAAGGTTCCTGAGGATCTTCACGACTTTCTCAAACCTGAGGTGAGGAAGCCTGATTTAAAGGTTTATCACAACTGGGGTGACATCATTTTGTACCCAGTCAATATTGTTCTTAGAGTGTATGGTTTCTAGGGAGCCCCACATATACTCCCATTTAATGTACCATCCATAATGGGGTTTGTTGAGGTCATGTGGCAAATGGGTTGTATTCATGAGGACAACCTGACAGGGAAGGGGAAAGGGACTCTCTTCCCTGATTACATTGTTGTGTCAGATTTTGTTTTCTCCAAGGGAGGATGGGTCCATTTCAAGAGATATTTTGATGACATTCATTTGAGGAGTGGTACAAAGTGGCAACATGATCCAGAGGGTTTTTTTGCCTTGTTTAGGCAATGGATTAAGGGTGGAAAATTTACCCATGAGTTTAACTTTCCTGAAAACTTAATCAGGAATGAATTTGATTTGAACAAACAAGAATTGAACAAAGAGAAGTGGATTGCATATGAAAAATTGCTAGCTGCAGTGCATAAAATGGATCCCAAGTATCATCCATTAATGGAGTTCACTCCATTCCACAAGAAAATTGACTTCTTGATGGATAAATTAAAAGAGATCATGGGAACTTTGATGACCAAGAAGGTCAATTTGGAATTGGATTTTGGTATATGGAGACCAGAGATGAGGCCTGTAGATACAAGGCCAACTTATCAACCCACTGTGAGCTAGCCTCTTTACAAAAGAAAGAGTGACAACATCAGTGAGGAGGAAGAGGATAAGAAGGGAAAGTAGATAGTGAAGACCTCAACTCACCCAGGGCCGAAGATCAAAGCACTTGGAGGAATACAAATAATTGATTTAGATTCTCCACCACAAGCTGATCCTACTTTTCCACCATCAGAACCAAGCCTTAAGAGGCAAAGAGTTGAGGAAACACAAGAAGCTCTGATGGATGAAATAATTGTTACTGATCAAGATATGCAGGTTGGTATTCCATCCCCTCCTAGATCAACTCAATTAGTACTGTATGATATGGATGTAAAAGACAAATGTGTACAAGATGCCAGAATGGAAGCATGCAAGGCATTCTTGGATGATGATGCATTTGTGAAGACTTCAATTTTCTTGCAATTGGTGTGGAGGATGAAGTTAGAAGAATACCAAGCCAAATGTAGGGAGAGAAGAGAATCAAGGCCTGATCAGGAGAATGATGATGAGGTGAAGGGTGAACTCATGAATGAATTCAAAAGCATCACTCCTGAGGAGGGAAGGAAGTTGGTGACCTAGGCTGGTGTTTTGATTTCACCTGAGTGGGACATAGCAGATGTAGTGGCATTGAATGCTTTTCTGAAGTCCAAACATCCAATGTAGAACACTGAGGAGGAGGTCACGACAACACTCCAAGATTCTTCCTTTAGTGAAGAATATGAGACCTTGGCTATTTTGACATTGGCACCCAGGGCAGAAAGCCAAATGTTACTGATATTAGCCCAAATCTAAGGGGAGGGTTAATCGTCAAGAGAGCTTCTGAGACCTCAACTACAGAAGCTACAAACTTGACTATAAATGTGGCCAAACTGGCCCAAAAGATAGCTGAAAGAGATGAAGCTGAGAAGAAAAGTTTGATGGAGAAGTATAACAACTTTATTGGAGAGTATAGTAGAATGCAACAAATGAATGTTGAGCTGCAAACTGAGGTAAACAGGTTGGAGTATAGACATGTGGGGGAGTCTTCTAGTGCTCCCGGTACTTTGACTTTACCTTCTACATCAAGGTCAGTACCTCCAACTTCTCCAATTGTTTCAATTCTGGGATCCCCCATCTAGACTCCTGCTCCCAGTCCTTCAAAGGAGCCATTTGAAGAGGAGGTTGAGTACTCTGTAGATCCCACCTAAAAAAAGATGCTAAATAAGATTATAGAGCTACATGTTGCTCTAAAAGCAAGTGAAGAGGGAATAGTTTCCAAGCAGAATGAAGTTGTGGATACAATTTTGAGGCATTTGAATGAGAAAGTTGGTGGTAGATTGCCATCAGTTTATTCTTTATTCTTTAATTCAATAAAAAACATTACTAGGGATCACAAATTAGTTTTTCCTTTAATTGAGAAATGGATCCCTAGGGCCAATGACCTCGATGTTATGTATAAGGCCTCTAGATTTTATGCAGCTAACAGGCCTCAATCATTAAGGCCTATTCAAATTTTTGTAAAGTCACTGCAAGGTTTCTAGGCCTTACCTGATGATTTGAGTCAGAGGATTAAGGAGTTGGTAAAGAATTTTGATGACTAGAGTGACACATTTTTATTAGATATAGTAGATTCCCAAGGGAATGTTAGATCACTGCAACATTGGCAGGATAGGGTAGATGAAGTCATCAATGCACAAATCAAATTGATTTGTGATGACTCAGATTATGACATGTTGGTGAGTAGTATGAATAAAATCATTAATACCACTAATGGATTTGACCCCAATTTTCGACGGTTGTTCGAAGAAATTTCGACGATCTATTGTCGGTTGACCGACGAATCGTACAAATCAGCGTTGTTGCTCAATTTTTGTCTATATCCCGACATACAATAAAATGTCGCCCTCCCGACGCCAGCTTGTCAGAACAATGATTCCCATTCTGTCGATCGCGCGACGAGCAGTGGCTGGACCGCGGGCAGAATACCGTCGCCGAAGCGTCGAAATGACGTCATACATTCGTCGGAACTAGGACAGTAGTGTCGTCAGTCTAGCAATGAAAAATGTCTGGAGCACGAGTGACATACCTTCGCTAAAGCGTCGGAGCAACGACATATAGTCGTCGGTTGAGCGACAAACAATTCCCGAAGCACATGCGACATATCGTCACTGAAGCATCAGAGCATCGACATACATTCGTCGGGATGGAGACGACTGTATCGTCGGTCTACCGATGAACAGTACCCGGAGCACGTGTGGCATACTGTCGCTGAAGGGTTGAAGCAGTGACATATAATCATCAATCTAGCGACGAACAGTGCCTGAAGCATGTGCGACATAAGAGCGTCGAATGCGCGACGCAATAGGCAAGTCATTACGGCGAAAGTTCATTGCACTCATGACGAAATAGACAAGTCATTACGACGAAAGTTCGTCGGGTACATAGCAAGGTCGTCGGGCATTTTTGTGGTTCGTCGCAATTTCGAAGGAACAATGCAGTTTTTTTTTAAAATAAAAAAATTATTTGTTGAAATGTAGACATATCGGGGTGACTCTGGGCGATATATAAAAGTAGTAGGATGCACTTTGATGCACTTAGGACATAAGGACTGGTCAATCAAAGAGAGAAAGTTGATGTGCCAAGATGATGAGCATTTAATAGGGGTAGTAAAAGACAAGATGGATTGTCATGAATGCTTAGATTGGAAGACTTCATTACGAAAATTTAGATCACAATATGATTAACCTTGTTTGAACAAATGCATTGACATGAGTGTCAAGAGTCAAGAGGCCATTCAACTTTGCATTTCAATAAATTATTGTATGCATTGAGTAAGTGTTTACAAGGTAGAAAAAGGATAGTCATATGATTGTTTAAATATCAAACAACATGTTAGTTGTTGTGTCTAATTAGGCTTACAGAGGCAGGGATTTATCATTTTTTGCATACATCTGCAGTCCAAGCTCTAGGCCTGGATTATTTGGTTACTATGTATGAAAAATGAGCAATGAATAATTGTAGAATATGGAGGCTATGGATGATATTAGGATGGCCACATTTGATGTTGATCAACAATTGGAGTAAAATATAATACTTATGATGAGTCATGAGATCAAGGGGACTATCATGGACAACAAGCACAACCTTTGAATTGGATAATAATTTTGCTAAAAAAGAAAAAATAAAACTAGTGAATATTAAACTACACACTAGAATCTAAATTTGTGGAAAATGAGCAATTTGGTGAGAAAGAGTACCTGTAGTGCGTCTTGGATACTTAGCTAGTGTATTAAAAAATAGGATTGCAAACCCAAAATTATTCACTCTAGAAATTCAATAGAAAAATACAGAATGTTATCCTGGATACTTAGCTCTTAGATAGTTAATAAAACAATATAAGCATGATTATGAATGGTTTTACCTGGTCCCACTCTTGATCTCCATGTTTGAGAGCCTTCTCTTTAAGACCCCATGAATCCAATTTGATCCATTGCTGACAAAAGAGATATTAATGTGTAAACAAGGAGCCACATTTAGACAAACTGGTTGTTGATTTATTCTAAGAAATTTACAGACTACAAAAAGAAGATACCTGATGGGGTTCATGTGGGCTTCGTAGAGAAAGCACTGCAATATGGCTTCGAGCAACAATGAAAAACTTTGGATTAGCTTCACAGTAAATCCTTACAGCATGACATTGAAAGTTTCTCAGGTACTGGGTCCTCTCCCCTGGATTAAATTAAGGAAAACATTATTGTAAACACAATATGTATAGAAGAATATGAATGTAAAGGTAAATGGATATTAGAAAAACATAAATGTAAATAAAAGTAGTGTGAGCAGAAAATGAATCTAAATTGGTCTTGAACAAATAAAATCATACCCAATTAGCATTAAGTTATACTGACCTTGTACTCATTGCCATTGTCAATCTTGAAGATTACTTTGATGCCTTTTGCAGAAACTCTCTGGCCACGAGGTAAGAGAAGGCGGGAAAACCAAAGTGTATATTGATGACTTCTTGACAACATTTCATGGTTAAGTGGAAGCCTCCCATCAACAAAAAGATCCAAATATACATGTATCTATCTCAATTGAGCCTCTGAACCCTTCAGAGCTGTCAAATTTTCCACTAACCTGTTATGCACAAAAGTCAAATTTTATAGACCACTAAAATAAAAATAAAAAACATTACATTATGATCCAAATCCACACACAACACAATGTTCATAGTGAAAAGTTAGCACTTTCTTTCATCTTTGCATATTGATTGGATGCTTCAAACGATGCATTTCTTATATTGAAAAATGTATTTCTTACCTTATTGAGCTTCTCTTTGTTTTGAGAATAGTTTAATATTCTCTACTTAACAGGGCCAACCACGTGAAGGTGGAAGCTCATTTGGCCCCCCCCACATCACTCTCAATTCCCCATACCCGATCATATAACATTAATCATTCATTCATCCATTAATAACATATAACATTCATTCACTCATCCATTAATAAAATATAACATTCATTCATTAACATATAACATTTATTCATTAACATATTCACATTCTTTGATTAACATATAACATTCATTTTTTCAGTTTTTACATATTATCAAAAATATGGTTGTCAACTTGTCATAATATGATTACAATCACTTTTTTTTTTGCAGCTAAATAAAGTTGAAGTGGAGTATCGTTTTCAAAATCATCTGTCCCCCCTTTAGTTGTTCTGAGCTCTTCTCGTGATCTTAATGTATGCCTAGTCATGTACTCACAACGTGGACGTGGCTACAAGGGGGGGTCTGTTGCAATAGCAAAGAAATGTAAAATTGATATGTTTTATTATTATTGTTACACGTATTTCATTAATTAAAAGAACATCAGAGTGGTGCTCTTTACCTGAATTGGCCACATCATGTTCCTGATATTGTCTTATAGCTTCATGCTGAACACCCTCTAAATCTTGATCTAGAGTTGAAACACAAAAGATTACATTAATTAATACACCAATTGCAATTAAATATGTCTAAAAGAACATTAGAGTGGTCCTGTTTCCCTGATGGAGCCACATCATGTTCCTAATCTTGTCTAGCCTGATCATGCTCAACATGTTGATCACGCTCTATATGCTCTAAAGTTGAAACACGAAAGGTTACATTGATTAATGCACCAAATGCAATTAAAGATGTTTAATTGTATTAATCCATACTGTGTTTTGTCGAGCACATGAATACATTCAGTACCGGGATGCACACCATGGCCTTCATCGGTAGGTTGCGCTCCACCCTCACTAGGCTGCATTTCAGTGTTATGTGCAGTATTATCATTGCTTATCTATGTAAAACAAATAGGCACATTATTATGGTAGAAATTAATATTGAACAGATTGCATAAGTATTCAATTTGAAATAAGCTTTATTAAGTTTATTTACCTGCATGTTGGATGCAGTGGAAGATTGTGTTTGCCCAGTCGAGACTCTTAGTTGTTCAATTAGGGCTCCATAGCCTTGGTGGATGGCAATCTTCAGGTCCTCTTTTGTGGGCACTTTGTTGAAATCAAAGCCCTGCATTTTTGCATGCGATCATGAATTTTTCTTCCATGGTGTGATAAAACCAAAATTGTTTGCAATTTATTATTTGGATGCAATATTTCATTTATTGATACTTACAAATCGTGTGGTTGTTTTCATATAACCACCAGAGCCAAGTTTGTGTTGCCTGTGTTTTTCTAGTCTTGCCTTTGTTGCCTTCGATGTGTCAGGCAGCCTATGAAAAAATTGAAATACGTTAGATTATGTAAAAAGAAAGAGTAATCAGTATAGAATTAAATTGTTGATAGTATCACATACCTTGCTTGGCCTGGTGGTGTCTTTCCTTTCTTCTTTTCAGCCTTCTCCTTTCCATCCGACACCAAGTCCTTCCACTCCCTTTCCAGAATCATGGGGGGACGCTTGTACTTTTTGTTCTTTTCTAAATGTGACCTATATTGGTCCCTCACATACTTTAGATAGGTACCAGCTTTCTTAAGGACCTTGGTTCGGTTGAATGTTTTATCACTGAACAACACAACTAAACGGTTAATGAGCTCATCCTTTAAATCTTGATTTTGGGCATTCCACCGTGTACGTATGGTGGGCCCAAAGAGCTCCAATGTAATATCACTTAGATATTTATAAAAAACATCATTTCTTGCAAAATGATAATGGGATCATTAATCTATAAAGAGTGATCAATAAGTAAATTTCAATCAGATTATATATAATAATAATTAAAAAATTTTAAAGTACCTGGGACCTTCTCTATCTTTATGGGAAGGAAATCCTCGGTCACCACAAATATGACCAGCAATGTTCCTGTACTAGTAATACGGGAAGATCCAAGAAATGCTACTAAAACATCACCAGTACTAGCAGCCTCTGTATCCACAGGTACTGACACATGTGGTGGCATGTCTTCGCTGCCAGATGGTGGACTACCGAATGCCTGCATGGTATGTGTTGTCGACATTTCAGTCAACAATATAGGCATGGATGATGGGGCCGAATAAAGTGTTGTATGCGCAAGAAGATCAGGATTGAAACTTGTACCGTCCCCTACTTCCCGGGAAACACTTGCAGTACCTTGATCATGGCCAACGACATGATGATGACGCAAATAATCCTATAAAAACAAAACATATTTTAGTTCATGACATAAAAGTGTACAAAATATAAAACCATGAATGAACTTATGTTATAATTAAAGATCTAATGACAGCTTACTTGCAAGTTCTGTGCTCTCTCAGACAATAGTTTAACCCTTTCTCTTATCTCATCTATTTGAGATACTATGAATACCAACTTAAGGATTTCTTGATTGCATTTGTTTTGGGCCTTCCTCATCATATCCGCAGGGTTTGTGGAAAATGCGATGTCATCATCGCATAATAGTGACTCCACCTCCATATGGATGTTCTCTTGTACTGCTGGTGTCTTTCCCCGATCAACCGACTGCAACAAGAATATTAAAAACATTATTGAAATTAACCCAATAAACTCATGAAAAAAACATTTTACTTGTATCTAATTTGTACAATTATAATGAGGTAAACCTATCGAATAGAAGCGCCTGAAGATGGATCGCGATCTGCGCTCTGGGCCGAAGCCTTCCTTGTATGACCAATGTCTCGCTGTGACAAAAATTAAATATAAAAAACATTACTGAAATGAAACCATTAGACTTACAAAAAAAAACATAGTAATAAAATGGTATATTAGAGTCATTAATTGGAGGTTGGGTAAAATGATATATAGTACATACCACCCCCATAGTAATTGTCTTTGTATCTAAGCGATTCAAATTATAATCGATTAGCAACTCTTCCCCTACAATTATTGATTTTATCGCACATACGAATACACGATTTCCCTCTTGCGCCTTGAATATACAATTGGGTTACTTATTTGTTGACCTAGGTCATGTACTATTTATAAACCCTGCAATATTCCCTGATGCTTTTGGCCTCCCATCAATGTACCTAGCCACTATGTTATTTTGATCCTTATCTTTTAGTTGTATATAATTTTCTGATAGTGCATACCTACGCATACTTCGTGTATATCGAACCAGCTGCATCCAGTCTTTGTAATTGTAATAGAGTCCAACATACTCTATCAACTCAGTAACTTTGTTGTAATAGACCTTTATGCCGTCCATGCAAAATAGGCCCAAACCATGTAATGACGATGGTGCTATGCGATATATCCTCTAGTTGACACAAAGATTGGTGTTTATTGGAGGAAGTTCCTTGAGTACCCATTGTTTCCGTAGATGTTTGTACCTCAAGGGCACCTCGATGTCGCCTATGCTCTCATCATCATAAGAACATGACCCCCCTTCAGCAAGAAAAAATTCCATGCATTTACGAAATTTTCTTCTAATCTTTTGACCTCTAGTTGGTCTCCCTTTTTTAGACCTACTACATGACTCACTTTCCTCTTCTTTTCCTAAGTTTCCCTCACTCGAGGAAGAAAAATTTGACAAATACCTATTTGGTGGTACCTGCACTCATAAGGATGTTGGATGAAGTTCTTTCATGGTGATGTGATCCAAAGGTGACATTATGATTGATCTATCATTTCATCGCTAGAATTTGACAGGTTACAAGGTAATCAAGTCTTGATAGATTGCAAGTTATTGTTACTACCGTCCAAATGTGTCCATCACAAATCAAATCTACTTAACGTTTTAACTCCCAAACTTTGTAACAAGTGTTAAATGTGACTATGGTCCACCAGTTACACAACCAAGGCATCAAATGTATTTTTTAATTGTAATCAAAGGACTTTTGCTCTTCATTCAAGTAAATAAAGTTGAAGGGAAACACCGCCAAGTGGTTTATTGGACACCTACATGACTAAAAATAGCAGCAAATTTACATTTAATTTCCATATGTTAAGTGGTTAATGGGGAGGGAGTGTGTATTAGGCTTGGTAAATTCATCATAAGTTTATCAATGTTCTAATTCTCTATGACAAGGTTTCAACATCTTCAAATAGTGAAAGTTAGTGCTCATAGTGATTTGAAACAACAACATTTTGATTATGTATGATGGTAGGATTTGATAACTTAAAAGAATTGGCTACCCAACAAACTTAAAGTTAAAAGAAGCTTTTTTCAGTTTAAGGGGTTAGCACTTTCTTTCATCTTTGCATATTGGTTTGATGCTTCAAACGATGCATTTTTTATCCCACTTCTATCATATTGTATTCCCATCCCATTGCAATTGTTGGAGGAGTTGATACCAAAATTTCATATCAGATACCACGTTCTTGAAGCAATTTTCTATGTTTTTACAATTTTTCTGAAGTTCTTTTGTGTTGTATGGATCCATACAAGCTTGAAATGCTCTAAGATCATTGGTGTAGATAAATATATGTGTTACCTTTCATTTGCATTTGTTTTGAAATTCTCAATCACTGTTTTGTGGGATTAAACAATCAAATACAGGGACTGCCCTATTGTGCCTATGTAAGGGTTTGAGGGCTAAATAGAAATGACATCCACCAATCCACCCACTGTCTTGGAACTGTAACTCAGTGGATTGGTGTGCATCATGGTGGATTTGATGGAGTTTGAAATCTTGTTCTTTGAATTCCATTTATGTTTTGCCCTTGTCGTGGCTTGTTACATTGTTTGGGAGGAACCTAAGGTTGGGTACGTTTTACCTTGGCTTTCATAAAAATCCTAATGTTCCATGTAAAAGCTTGGGTGAGATATATTCGTCCGTTACCTTTTTGGAGTGGGTATTAGAATGACTTATGTCTCATTGTTTCGTCTAGGTCGGGCCCCTTTTTATAAATTGAGTTAAATATTTTGCCTAACTTTATTACTTCCTAAGTTTAGGTTGGCCCGTGCCCTATGTTACTGATATTAGCCCAAACCTAAGGGGAGGGTTAATAATCAAAAGACCTTCTGAAACTTCAACTACAAAAGCTACAAACTTGACTATAAATGTGGCCAAATTGGCCCAAAAGACAGTTGAAAGAGAAGAACCTAAGAAGAAAAGTTTGATGGAGAAATATAACACCATTATTGGAGAGTATAGTAGAATGCAACAAAGGAATGTTGAGCTACAAAATAAGGTAGACAGGTTGAAGTACAAACATGTGGGGGAGTCTTCTAGTGCTCCTGGTACCCTGGCCATATGTTCTACATCAAGATCAGTACCTCCAACTTCTCCAATTGTTTCTACTCCTGGGTCCCCCATCCAAACTCCTGCTCCTAGTCCTTCATTAGAGCCAGTTGAAGAGGAGGTTGAGTACTCTATAGATCCCACCGAATAGCAGATGCTTAATAAGATTAGAGAGCTACATGCAGCTCTAAAAGCAAGTGAGAAGGGAGCAGTTGCCAAGCAAAATGAAGTTGTAGACACAGTTTTTAGGAATTTGAATTAGGGAGTTGATGGTAGATTACCATCAGTTTATTTTTTATTCTTAGATTCAATAAGAAACATTACTAGGGATCAGGAATTAGTTTTTCCTTTAGTTGAGAGGTGGATCCCTAGGGCCAGTGACCTAGATGTTATGTATAAGGCCTCTAGATTCGATGCAGACAACAGACCCCAATCATTAAGGCCCACTCAAGTTTTTGTAAAATCATTGCAAGGTTTTCAAGCCTTATCTGATGATTTGAGTAGGAATATTAAGGAACTAGTAAAGAATTTTGATGACTGGAGTGGCACGTCTTTACCAGATTTACAGGGACTGCCCTGTTTTTCCTATGTAAGGGTTTGAGGGGTAAATAGAAATGACATTCACCAATCCACCCACTGTCTTGGAACTATAACTCGGTGGATTGGTGTGCATCATGGTATGATAGAGGTTCATTGCATTTAGGGGTCTTTTAAAGCAAGAAACTTGGCATTGAATTGATGCCCTAGGGCTGACAGGGGCAATTTTCTTCTGAATTTATGGTTGTTAAGTCAGGGTTTATGAATTTGATGGATATCTTGGTAGAGTCATAGTGACACTATTTGATGGCCCAATCTCTACTTCGAAACAAAAATATCTCTAACAACTCTAAGAGCTATAATGGGATGGCATTAAAAGAACCTTCATATGAAGGATCTTCTAATGAAGGACCTTTGAATTATTTTCTTCATTTGAAGGTCCTTCATGCCAAGGTTCCTTTTATAAAGAATTTTGGACATGAAATATTTAAAATAAAAAATACCTTCATTTGAAAGTCTTGACATGGCATCATTTTTGAATGAAGGTTCTTTGATCAAAGGTCATGATGACATCACCTTCAAATGAAGGCTCTTCATTAACTGGTATTTTGTAATTTTGAATGTGTGATAATAATTTAGGGTTGAAAATAAATCCATTTGAGCCTTTTATAAATGAAAGGACATTTGATGCAATCATATGCCTTGTCAAACTTTTAACTTAATAGTAAGGGCATCATGAGTAGTTTGTTGGGCCCATTCAACAATCTCCGATGCAAGGATTGAATTGTCTAGAATGTATCTACTATCAAGAAAGACAATTTGTTTACCTCTATGACTATAACTCAAGCAATAGGTTTAATTGTGATGGCAATGATATTGACAAGGATTTTGTAATCTAGGTGTTGAGAATCATAATTGGCCACCATCCTAGGAAAGATTCTTCATTCTCACTTTTAGGTGTTAAAATTTAACAATACGTAGATTGATGAAAGAGCCCAAAGAGCCTTTCCCCATGTTATCCAAGTACACATAGCAGCGGTCTTCTCTTATACGGTTGGACATGATTTCAAGAACTTAGCTAGGAATTATTCATTTAACCTAAGGTTTTCTCATAATGCCATCATTGGAAAAGTATGATCAAATTCTTCTATTATGAAGAATTGGTCTATGTGCCTCTAGTAATCACTATAAAAATGTGAAAGACTAAGCTATTTTATTTTTTTGTCTTATCTTATACCATTTTACGAGAATGGGGGGGCCAATGTATGAGAAGATCTTTGGAAACTAGGCATGAAAATTGCAGGTTAAAGAGAATGGGGGTGCCAAACTTATAGTACTCATTGTCCCTTGGTCGTCGATTTTCCCTGAGTGCCCTCAACCTCATCCTCGGTGCTGGTATTGACCTTGTTTTAGCTCCAAACTCTTCGTCGGCGCTGGTATTGACCTTGTTTTCACTCCTCCAAACTCTTCCTCAGCGCTGGTATTGACCTTTCACTTGTCCAATTTGATGAGCTACAACCTGGTTTAGTTAGGTTTTAGAGTATGTTAATTAAATTTAAAATTATGGCGCCATTGAGAGTAGTGAATATAAAGCAAGCAAAGCCTATTATGGCGCCATTTAGAGTAGTGAATATAAAGTAAGCCAAGCCTATTATAGTCATGAGGGAAATAATAAAACTCCTAGGATACTTTGTGAAACCATTTTCCTTGGTTAAAGGGAGGCCATAAAATATTCCTTTGGATTTTTTCAATCTTCAAATATGAGGATTTGCAAGGTTGTTAGCAACATGAGTAATGGAAACATGTGCAACAAGAATTTTTGAACACACATGGAATCTCCTTGCCAAAGAAAGGGGCTTCATAATTTAATATGATAATTTTTCTCAGCTCTAGAAATGATATGTTTCCTTAAAGAGGAAGGAGATACCTAAAAGGTAAAAGAGATGCTTAGGAATCTCAACACTTCCTTATGATCAACCCCCTTCTATCCATAGGAATTGAACCAATTGGGCTTGGCTAAGAATGATTTCCTATAACATTGAGTTTTATGCCACTATATATTTGACCTTAAAGCTTTCCAGAAAATATCTAGGCATTGAATATCCTAAATAATGTCACGTTTGTCCTCCAAGAGAGTGAGAAAGGAGTCATTAGAAAAATGACCATTGAATAGTTGGGCTAGTGATGGCAACATTGATAGTGAGATGGGTGGTCATAGAGGTGGCCTACAAGCTATATTTGGAAAAAAAGAAGGATAGAAGCCATTGATTGGAGTAGTGAATATTGACATTGGTGTTTCCTTGTCCAACAAAGGGTCACTATGAGAAATGGTGTTGGATTTGGCATTGGCATTTACTCTTTTCTTCTAACAAAAATGGTGATAGGCTAGATGTGTCTAATACTAGAAATATTCTCCCCTTCCTCCCATGAAAAATTTTATGGGAGAAGGAATACATGATACTTTGAATTGTAATGAAGATTCAATGCAAAATAAACTACTCCCTCTACTATCATACATGTTTTTGGGTTTATTCTTTCATTCTTCATGCTTGGAAACTTGCTCATTTGGAAATGGATTAAACAAGTGGAAAAAATTGGGCATGCATATGAGCTTACGAATTGGAACCTAAAGGGTATGTCGTCAAAGGAAGATTTCCCATTTCTAACACTTTGTTGTTGACGTGAGTTTAATAATACTATGGCTCGTTGCACCATAGAATTTGTTAGAGGTTTCCTAATATGACATCTCTATATGATCCTTGCTTAATTAGTTGTTGGCTTTTATCTTTTCCTTTTTCTATTAATGACTTATTATATGATTGCATAGATGATATTTTTAATGTCATTGGGCCATATCAGTCTATACAAAGTTGCTTTACTTCTCAAAGTATTATCAATAACCTTATTAATGAAAATAATGAAATTGTCATTTAATGGGTGCTTGGGGAAGGGTATTGAGTTTTATCCTAGTGATAATTGTTCGTGTCTATGTATCATATTGCTTTGGCTCAAGAGGGGTATTGTTATCCCTTGTGATTATGTTTGAGGAAGTCTTCAGATGGATGCTATTTCCTTCAACCAAATTGATGTCATTAAATAGTCTTGTTATGAACACCTTGCAGGTTGCTTGGATAATGTTAGTATTGGTAATTCTGGTCCTTCTAATTATTATGCCCAAGCTTCCATAAATATGCATTTACTTAAAAATAATGATATAGTCACTTCAATCAAGTCACTTATGGTTGGGAGGTTTCTCCATGGTATGATTGTATGAACAGGTTAGTTTTGCATGATAGTGAATAAGCCTCAAATTTTTGCGAAGCCTATTCTCTTAGGTGAATGCTTGTGTTTTCTTCCTACTAAGTTCCAAATGTATATTTCTTAGTTTAATATTTTTTGCAAGGGTTTAGATACTATAGGGGATATATGATGCCACACTAAACTCACATCCCCTAAGGAGGTGAGAAATAATGCCATACTATGACATTTTTTTAAGAGGGTAGAATTGCTCCCTACTTTGAGTCCCTATGTTGCTCTGGTCAAGTCCTTTCAAAATAATTTTTTGCTTCATAAAAGGATAAAAAGGTTATTGTGGGCGGTGTTAGATTTCTTGTTTCAAAGGAAACCATCAGAGCTGCTACTAGGTTGAATATTGAAGGCAGGAAGGTCATTAATAGGGAAAAATGATGGACACAGAAACCATCAACCAAATTTTGAAAAGGGGAGAACTCATCGAATTATAGAATGGTTTTGAATGATGAGTTTAGTAGAGTGCCAATTAAGTACTTCAGTGTTGAAGGTATTTTTAAATGTGTTTTTCATTACCATTTCTTGCATGACCATCTTAAACATAATAAGATTGCTTGTTTGCCTTATTTTGTCCTAAGTTCTCTTAAGTGTTTAGGTAAGGAGGTCTTAATGGATAAATTTGCGATGCCTCTACACGAGGGGTTAATTTTTAGACTCCATAAGTCCACCTTGCTATGTTCTCTTAGAATTCTGTTAGCTCTCTTATTTCAAAGTCTAATCTATTCCCTACCCCTATTCTTATCAAAGCTAAAGGTGGGAATCTTAGTGATTTGCATGATCCCTCTCCTCCTAAGGGTAAGAGAAAACCTATCAAACATTCCTCATTCCTTGTCAAGCAAAAAATTACATTTGATGATGTGCCTAGTAAAGTGGTGGAGGGAAATCTTGAGCTTGGTAAAGTTGTGTCTGATTATGATGACTTAGGTTGCCCTAATCTTTTTGCCATTGGTTCTCTATTGAAAGTTGCCTCTCATATCCATGTGGACATTCCTAGTGATGTTGACATCTCCAAGACTAAGAGTAAAAACCCTAAATTTTAGTCCTCACTTGTGGGCAACAACAACTAAGGTTCTTATTGTTGCTACTGTTAATTATAAGATTGCTATAGGAAAACCTTTTAAGGGGAACCTTGTAAGAAGATCTAATAGGTTGGTGGCCATAATTTCTACCACCCCTAGCACTACACCCAATGTAGAATTAGTTGTTTCTAATTAACAACAAAGGCTTTGTTGATCACAAGGACAATGACTGCATCAATAGTGGGAACAAAGAGTTCAGTCACTCTCAAGACTTCATGTAAGAGGAAGATGTTTCTCTTTCCAATGATTTTGGTGTCAACCTTTTTCAGAAATGAATGTTCTTTATGACACTAAGTCTTCTAAAATAGGGGATGATTGAATTTAGTCCCTAGAAATGATATGGTGGCCATGGATGATGTCAAGGGTAAAGGAATTTAGGTGGAAAATAAGTTTGATCTTGTGCATTTATGCTCTCATTGTGGCCATAACACCAATTCTATTAATTATTTGGAGCAAATTCTAGAAACTTTGGAGGAAAGAGTCAATAATGTGATTAATTTTAGTAATAAGGTGATCCATAGGTTACTTCTATGCTTCTACTCCAGAATGTTGTGTGGGAGTTCTAGAAAAGAAGGTTGAAGGGTAATCTTGATAGTCTTGTTTTAAAGAAGGATAGAAAGAAATACCCTAAGGATGATATTTTTTCTTTCCTTTTTGAAGATTGGGGATATGTGACTCCCCAAAAGACATGCTGCAACTTGTAGTTTTTTCTTGTATTTTGTTAGTTATTTATGTGCTATTTTTCTTTGTTCTTCTATTAATTATTTATAGTTAGTTATTTTTTGATTTTTCTTTTCATATCCTTCGGGCTTGCTATGTAATAGGGTTGGGACCTTGGTTTCCCAATTTATATATAAAAAACAACCAAGTCGATTTATCCTTTGCAATTATTGTGATAACGTGAGGATTTGGCATAGTTTAATAAGACACCTCACTATTTATTGCTAAATCTGTTGTATTTGCTTAAGATATCTTAGAAATAATTTATCCATGTGTAACACAATAGTTTACAAATATGGATAGTGATGCCTAGGTTAACTTAGATTTTCACTTGGAATCTGAAGTAGACCTTTAAGAATTAAATTTGGAATCTAATAGACTATGTCAAGGCTTCATTAACCACATTGAAGATAAGTATATTCCTTTTAAACTACCTTATAAGCTAAAATGAAGTGGCCACCATTGATAATCGTGTTCATTCATAGCAGTCAAGATTGCGGGGAATGGTCAGGATCAACTGATGGATGATCGACGGTCATTAAAAGATCATTCCAACATCTAACTCCCTCGACGACATGTCTGGGAACTAACCCATGTTGGCCCTATTACTGCATTCACAAGGTTTGGTACGTTGGGTTCACCACAAAACCCCTCACTTCATAGCTAGGGAAAAATGAGACTTCCTCGCTCCTAAAACTATGATGAACACCTGAGTCACTATGGGACTCGAGTCGGGAGCTACTTCTTTTCGCTCTTGGAAGGGAGAGTACTGGAACACCCTTTCCATTTGGTGTTTGGCTATGGACTCTCGGTGCAACCCGGTTGCATCCCTATGGTTCTCCTTTCCTTGAACAGCCATACCTCCCTATATAAGTTATTAGTCCAAATACTAGAAATCGGTAGGATGACACCGTACTCTGGGCTGACTCCCCCATTTTTGACTTCTCATCACTAGTAATAACCTGTGCATAGGGACCTTCGACCCTTGATTTGCAGACTCTTCCTAGCCTGGCTAACATCTTGATGAGTCCAACTCACCTTGTAGATTTTCCTTACCCTTGCAACCTACCTTAACTTGCCATGACTTGGCATGACTTGGCACTTCTTTATGCTCCATGCTGCTATGCCCATGCTACCCTGGGTAACTCAGCTTCAAAATTAGAATCATGTAGATATGCTTGAATATAAAATATTTAATTAAATTGATAAGTATGAATTTGTAGAGAAGGAACTATAATAGAATTGAATAAAAAATATTGTAATGTAAAGTTATCAAAGTTAGCAATTTCGATCCATAACTCACCTCCAAAACTTTGGTTACTATTTTTTGGGAATGCTCGTCAAAGCCTGAAATCTATGTTTTCAGGCAACCTCTCCCCAAAGAAACTCATTTCATCTATCAATATGTATCTGACATGTGATATTTCTTCTTGGAAAGTTGTAAGTCTTGTCCCTTCTAGTTCATTGAAATCTCTTATTGGAATTCTTCGCTTTGAATGAATGGTTGAAGCACCAATGTTGAATGTTGCAACTCCAGTAGGCGTGAATATAAGTAGAGGAGATTGTTTGGGAGAAGAATTCTTTTCTAGTGCTAGGTTATGTGTTAGGTTATATAAGGTTAGGTTATATAGTGTTTGAGCCTAGCCTCAAACACTACAATTAGGGTCGGGTTAGGTTATGTGTTTTCTTTAGGGTTAGGTTTGGGATTAGGTTTATGGTTATGGATAGAGTTTAGGGTAATCTCTAAATTTAAGTTTAAGTTGTAGTTGATTATTTTCCCACAAAAGGAAATTAGATCCATTTTTTCTCATGTTCATTATAGCCAACTATGGCTTAATCTTAAATTTAGACCTTTTCTTGAAACCTAACATCATATCCCTAATCTAACCATAACCCTAACCCTAATCATAAGATTGACTCATACCCGACCTTAACCCTAGCCCTGACAATAAACCTAATCCTAACCCTTACTTGGAAACTAAACCATCATTTTCTCATTAATGTAACCCTGACCATAACTTTAACCCTAACACTATTTCTCAAAACCATAATCTTAACCATAACCCAAATCCTTTTTATCACAACCCTAAACATAAACATAACTCTAACCCTAAACCCTAAACCATGATCCTAATTCTAATCTAACCCTAACACTAACCTTAACTTACACCCTAACCTTAACCCTAATTGTAACCCTAAACTAAAAAAAAATGCTACACCCTAAACTATAATCCAAATCTTAAACCTAGCCCTAACCCTAATCATAACTTAACCCTTTTTCTCGAAACCTTAACCTTGACCCTAACCCTCACCTTTATCCTATCTTTATAACCCTAACCACAACCAAAACTCCAACCCCAACCCTAACCCTAAATATTTTTTCTTTTATTAATTAGTTGCATTCACTCTAATAACCCTAAACCTATCCGTAAACCTAACCCTAGCCCTATCCCTGTCCCTAATCCTACCCCCAACTCTAAGCCAAGTATAAAAACAACCCTTAATCATAACAATAACCCTAAAACTTAATTCTAAATATAACCCTAATACTATAATCCCTAATTGTAATCCTAAACCCTAACCCTAT
Source organism: Sequoiadendron giganteum (assembly GCA_007115665.2). Lineage (NCBI taxonomy): Eukaryota > Viridiplantae > Streptophyta > Pinopsida > Cupressales > Cupressaceae > Sequoiadendron > Sequoiadendron giganteum. Next base: position 38,583,669 of record CM021104.1, on the reverse strand, counting down.
TTTCATATCTAATCCCAACCATAACCAAAACTCTAAATCTTCCCTAACCCTATTTTCATATTATGTTTTCCTTATGATTGGTTGACTCTTATACTAAATCTGAGTGTTGTTCGTGTTTTGACAAAATAGGGGTAGTTGTGGCTTTGCTAGTTTTCTTTATATAGTCTACTTGTTTCCTATAGGGATAAATATTTAATCACTATACAAATGAAAGATGGTTGATTATCTCCTGAATATTGTTTTGTGTGTTTTGAAATGGAAGATGTCTATGTTGGAAAACAAGGATAGACAACTAAAAGGGGGGGTGAATCAGTTGTTACAAAATTAAAACTTATTTCACGTTATTAACCTTTAATATCAGATCTAATAATTAACAGTGAAAGCATGAATCAACTGTTGGAGTTGAGAAGATACAACACCACAAAATCCCAAAAGATCTTTGCAAGCAAATAACCTGTTACAAGGAGAAGCAAAGAGAAACAACAAACGAAATGCTCAAGAATGTGGAGCAATGTATTCACCTAAAAATGTAAATGAATTAATGATACAAAAGATAGTTTTCAACTACATATAGATGAAAACCCTAAAAAGGAAAACCCTAGGCTTGCACAATAATAATTAATAAAGTAATTAATTATTACGTACCTAATATTAGCTTAAGTGAAAAGAGGTAAAAGGGAACTTTAAGTAATTAAACAAATATTGTTTAATTAATAAAGTAAATAACCGATTACTCTAACACCCCCCCTTAAGATAGACATAGGGAGAAGCTAAAACTTAGAAGAAGCTACTGAAAACAAAAGCAATGGGTCCCGACAACAAGGCCAAATCAGGTACCCATGTACAAAATCAATGCAAACTAAATGAAATGGGGTAAAGGAGAAAACCCAGTGGGAACAAAACTTCTCCCCAAAATAGAATGCAAGGAAGGAATGCAATGCACTAATGAAAGAAGGATAGGAGGTGGATAACATGATACCCCCCATAGACAACTTCTATCATATAAGTACATGTACGATAATCTCCATAGGAGAGATAGAAAGAGAGAAGAAGGCCCCCCCACAATGAAGAAACTCCTATCACAATGGTAGATGCCTGATGTAGAATCCAAAAGGAGATCTTGAAGCAGCAAATGATATTCCTCCCCTTGGGAAGAAACGGATCCATGGACCTGTATCGAAGAAACCTTGTGAAGAATGATGAACCAATCTGTCTCAACATGTGTGTCATGATAGGATGCTGAAGAGTCTCACTGTTTGAACTGAAACAAATAATGCCAAATCCAAACTGATGTAGAGAATACTGAAATGCAACCTCTGAATGCACAGATAATGGTGGACGAATAGTGATAACCTGACTGTCAAGGTAGAGGAGATGAATGTCCTCAAAATAATCCTCCAAATCTGCAATATAGGACTCAACAAACAAGAAAGATATGTCTGCAACATAAGAGTCCAAAGTAGCTATGTCTGGAAGATGTATGATTCCCTGCTACACTGAATCAAGAACAATAAGAGATGCTGATGAAGTCTCAGTCTGAAGAGTAAGAACTATGAAACAAACCTCTGATCCATCGGAATAAGTAAGGGTGTCTAAATACTCAAGCTCCTCTAAAGTATCATGATTAAATGGTGTATTCTCTCGCCAAGCAATGGGTATGAGGCAATCTGAAGTAGGATCCTCTGGGAATGGAAATAGAATAGGGTCTCCATAGATCTCTCAAAGACGTGTCCAAAGTGGGTGAGGACAATCAATGTCCGATATAACCAACATAGTGTCATGATCAACACTAGACAATATAACTCCTGCAATGTGATTTCTAATAATATCCCATGCTAATCTGCCCTCTAAAATTGTTGGTTCAGGTATGAGATCATACAAATAAGGCAAAATATTAAGCCACCTACAATGTGTAAGTATACCCTTTGCCCATGACTCATAATTACCCCGTTCCAGAAGAACAACTGAAGGGTGAGTAGAAAAATCCATGATAACTCTTCAAATGAAAAATTTAGAGACTAATGATCTCAGCAATGATAAAATATATCAAGATAACCCATCCAACGCAAACAAACCCCATGTAGGAGCCAATATGACCAAGTAATTGAGCAAAGTGTAAAAACACACAAAGCTGAATAAAAAATACCTGGTAAATATTCTGATAAAATAGACTGTAGATTTAGAAAGAGCACTGTAACACCTTTCCAACGCCTATTCGTTTGTGCAAAACAGACACCGTGGCCAAAAGTTATGAATTTTTCAAAAACTGAATTTAACGAATTTTCTAGCAAAAAATATTTATTTCTAACTTGATTTTTGGAAAATCTACTCACTGTTTGTAAACAAAAATAAAAACCCAGAAATATTTTGATGCTAGAAACAAAACCCAGAAATCGTTTCTTGATCCAATAAGCAGAATATGAGAAAATGATTTTTTTTTACTTTCAGCCAAGAGAAAAATGACGTGCGCCATTTTTTCGACAGTGATTTTCTTCAGATCTGTGCAAGATATGCAAAATCTAAAAGATATCCAGTTCAGATTTCGACACTGGCTACAAAACCCATAAATCGTTTTTCTTGCAAATGAGTGAAAACTGAATTTTTGAAGAAAAATGATGACGACTCCAATAAAAAACGACTTGCAACAAACCCTTGTAGCTCCAAAAATCTTCAAAACAAGAACAAGCAGTTGCAGATCTGAAGCTCTGATACCATGTTGGAGTTGAGAAGATACAACACCACAGAAGCCCAAAAGATCTTTGCAAGCAAATAACTTGTTACAAGGAGAAGCAAAGAGAAACAACAAAGGAAATGCTCAAGAATGTGGAGCAATGTATTCACCTGAAAATGTAAAATGAATTAATGATACAAAAGATAGTTTTTAACTATATATAGATGAAAACCCTAAAAAGGAAAACCCTAGGCTTGCAAAATAATAATTAATAAAGTAATTAATTATTATGTACCTAATGTTAGTTTAATTGAAAAGAGGTAAAAGGGAACTTTAAGTAATTAAACAAATATTGTTTAATTAATAAAGTAAATAACCGATTACTCTAACATCAACAACACATCAGAAACACACATAACACCAAGATTTTTGTGTACAAACCTTATTAGGGGAAAAACCACGGTGGAGGTTAATCCACAATTTATACTCTGTTAAAAGTATAAAGGAAATGAATAAGGAATCCACATGCATTCAAGAACACTGCCTAGAGCTCACTGCTCAAAGGGAAGGCTCACTGCCTTACATAAGGTAATCAAATTAAATCCATCTGATGAGGTTGAACTAAGAAATTGGCTTATTCAAAAGCTTAATGACAGTTTCAGTTAGGCACATAAATATTTCTTCATACTTTGCGTAAACTTCTTCACACTCTGGTCTGCATTCGAATGATCTAATCTTTATTCACACATATCTCGCATAAACTTCACATACATTATCTCTAAATGAATAAAACAATCGCTCTTAGAGATCCACTTCATGAATTTACATTAACAATTCTGTCGACCAAAAATAAATAATAGATGAATACAAACTCTCGGCCCAATTCATGAACAAATCTCAATGCGCACCAACCTAAATCGGTCACAACATAATGAAGACCTAAAGAAACATCCTCGAACATGCCAAGCATTCAAAAATTAATCCACAAGGATCTACAATACACTACCACCATCATGTGAACCAAGAACATGAAAAATCGAACATGGAAAGGAAAATTTTTTGATCACGAGCACACTAATCAACGTGGATGTACCACAATAATAGAGTATGAGATCAAGAAACGTCAATGAAAATCTCAAGAGCATACACAAGAATTCAATTCACCAGAATTACATTCTCTTCTTTCAGAAACACCAACTATAGCAACAAAATAATTGTAGGAACACAAAAACTCATAACTCACTCCAATTCACACCTCTGAAACTTCCAGAGGATATACTAGATAGGCTCAGCAACAAACCCTTTAATACACGACTTCAGAATACCAACGTACAAAATTTTTCACCACTCTAATCTTCACAACTTCATAGACTATCTGCAACATATTTATTCTAATTTTTTCAATATCCTCGACATATACAACCTTTAAGACATTAATGCTAATAGTGTTGACATCAATGACAACCACATTAATGTTATTATCTTATTTATAACATTTCCTTAGCTTTTTATACTAAAATATTTAAGGTAGAGGGTAACATGATTCTTTGAATTGGATACTACATAAAAATTTATGTGTTATAGTCATTGCTTCCATTGTTTGCATTTTCACATTAGGATGCATATTTTTTACAATCAACAGTCTTTTAATGTCTTGCCAAAATTAATATTATTAATAATTTCAAACTTTTATAAACATGTATGGAAAATAAGTACATAAATAAGAAATATATTGTAATAGTTTCTTCAACAAAGGATTAAAAAAATATTCATGCAGACCATACAAGGATTGTGGTGGGACTTAAAATTTACTACCTGTGTGGTATTAACGAGGGAGATCAATAATAATCCTTCCGTGCAGATCTCGTACGATCATATTAAAGGCCCCTGAGGGTATTGCGAGGTCTGCGAAGAGGCGACACGTGGCCTAGTTCTTGAAGCGACAGGGCTAGGTGGGACTCGCTGTCCAGTTGCAACCTCTTGTTTTCTTGCGTTGTGATTGGGCACGGTTCTCCCAGGGCGTTGATGTGGATTTTCAAACAATTGTTGACTCAATCTGAGTCGTTCGACTTGCCATGTTCGATCTGCATTAACGGTTCGATTTTTTTTGGGTTCCTGTTTATCCGCGTTGGGAGTTCTTACTCTCTGCAAGTTGTTCTCATTAATGGCGTAGATTTTTTCAGTGGATCCTCGCCTGAATTTCCTACGTGCGAACACTGTTCTCCTGATAAATGCAATGATGGGTTGTACGCCATGCCTTAGCAAGCTAGAAATAATTTGTGGTGGCTACATCATCCACTAAAATGCTCGAATACTCGTGTTGCATTCAAACAATTAATATTCTCGCACCAATTAACTCTATAAATGCTCATTGTGTTGTCTGGTATTATCATCAGATTTTGAGTTGTCTTGTTTGCAGGTGGTTGAGTCTCTCTTGTATTTTGCAAGGTGTTCTTTGCAATGGACCATTCGGCTGTGCGTAGAAGGACCAGACTCGGGGTGAGAAATTTGCAGCCTGACGGGGTACAACATGTCCTTAGCAAGCCTGAGGTTGTCCATGATGCTAATTTTAAAGGGACGGGGAGCTCCAAGTCCCCACTGGTGCTATCTTCTGGTTTTGACGGTGATGGGTCCGCAACTGACTCGGACTGCCAACGTTACTTGGCGTCCATGACTGAGCTATTGGGGGTCAATGAAGAGCTCCTCACAGTTGCCCCAATAACTGTGATGGCACCATGCCATGCTACCTGATCATGTGTTAAAGCGGATAAAAGGAAGCTGGTCTCGCTTCTTCCTAAAGTGAGGAACAAGAGCGGTCGCCTCTATCGGGGCCGTGTCTTGCAAGTAGTTGCAGTTGCTAGGTGTGTTACTTTTGGGTGGTGTGTTGATGTGGACATATGCATGCCTGCCACACTCTTTTGTCTTTAGCTCCGGTTGGTTACAATGGTATAACTGTTTTGATTCCTCAAATTGATTATGGTTTTTTCTGATGATGAGGAATGTCAATTTGAATTTCATTCTAAATGAAATTCAATTTTGGAATGAATAATGTAGCCTATTGCTTTGTTGCTTTCCTGTCCTATAAAGGAGATTTGATGGCTCATTGTTAAGGGTTGTTTTTTTTTTTGGGTCTGAAGGCTTAGAATAGGTACAGTTAGTGGTAATGCAAGATTTTGAAGGTATTATGTAGGAAATCATGCTGGGTTGGGAATAGTATGAAATAAGTATACTATGCTTTTGTAATTATTGATATCGAAAGAAATCTAAAAAAATTAAGACATTTTGCTCTCCTGTGTATGAGCCATGGATTATGAATGGATTTATCAAGGGTTTGTACATTCAGTTTCAATGGTGTGGTTGAAAGTGTAATTTGTTCTCTTGCTTTGACTTAATGAGTTAATCAAATGCTTGAACAAAAATTGCATGTTTATGGTTATATGCTCAGGATTCACTAAGGAGTATTGTTTTAATATACTGACAAATCTCATGGTAGCAAAGCACTATGGTGATAAGTTCAATTTCATCTGAATTACATTTTATATGACTCCCACCCAATGGATGAGGCATTGGATAGTATTGGTAAATTCCTTTAAGGTATAGGACCACGACTCTAAGCATGGTGATTCAATACCCGAACATTTTAACAAATATCAACTGCTATCTCTTTTTGGGATATAGATCTTATGATAATTTTCAATCTCCTTGCTTTGGGATATCTATTATTATTCTTTGGTTTTGCCACAACTAGGGTAATGACTGTCTGTTAGTGTTAGTGGGGACTGCATCTGTAAGAAGAAGTGTTCTTACCAATCATGAAACATTCTTATGAACACACTTGGGTTTACCCACCTTGGTTTTACAGAGCCAAAAGTGTAGGAGATGTCAGTCTTTGACTGACTCTTGTTAGTTGGCCACTAGCCTTGGCAGTTCTTTATAACTGAGGTTGGCTACCTCTTACAGAATTGCAAATCCTATGTGGGAAAAAACACCAACAGATTGTAATTAAGATATACAGAAAATGGATCTACATTGAAAATTCGGTAGGAAAATTCAAGCAAATACAACTGGTAGATGCAAAACCAAATAAATGTGAAATTGTGGACTATAATGATTGTAGAATATACATAATGGATTTTTTTAAAAGGTTTGAGAAACTTCCAATCAAATGCAATTGGTAGATGCATAGACAAATTTCACAACCTTCACCAAAATCCTTGTTGATTTCCTTATTATGGGAGATTTGGAACAAGGTATAGACATCCATCAAAGCATAATATGAAGATGATTTTTCTTAAATGTTGTGGTTGTAGACTCCATTTTCAAATCTATGTAAAATGTGAGAGGATAGACAAATCTTGTGAACTATTTGACAAAATATCTCAAAGAATTGTAATCTCATGGAATACACTCTAATTAGAAAAGTTGCATTACTACCCTCATAACAATCTCTCAATTTGTTTTAGTTTCTATTGTGTTACTCAATTTGAAACTTAATTGTGATACATTAAGTTCATTGTCAAATTGTCATTTGTGTGTCAAGTTTGTCAAAATCCAAAATGATCAATTATTAATAAAATCATGGATCATGTAATATTGGAATTGGTGACCTCCTAGGAAGGCCTAGTGCTTCATCGCTTTGAGAATCATTTAGACACAATGAGTGCTAAGTGGACCATTCATTATCATGAGAGATGGGTTCTTGTGAAACACTACTCATGAAACATGGGTCAATGAGTTTGACTTGTAAAACTACACAATTGAATTCTAATAACAATATCAAAATTTGACACAATGTGAAAAATACTTCCTACTTGTCAATAGATCATGTTGTCAAAATCTAGAATTTCAAATTATGAATTCTTTGTAATTACTCAATAGATCGTGTTGTCAATTGAACCTGTTGGCATTTTTTTATTGCAACCCACACGTGTTTCCTAGAAGCTCCTATGAACTCCCCACATTCAATAATAAAATACTAGGAACAGTATGGCCAACTTTACGAGAATAGCAATAAGGCTAATTCTCCTACACTTCCTACTCTGTAAAATCCAGTAGGGTATTCCCTAACATGTGCTCTTAACATATAAAATTTAAACAATTCATTTAATTTGCACATAGGTAAGCAACAGATAGATCCCCAATTAATGTTAAAGGATCAAATCCTTCAAGAAATTGGCTATTCCTTAAAAATGACTCATGTCTATTTAATAGAGAATCGCAAACTTCACATAAAGTAAATTGATAGGAAATGTTTGAGTAAAATATCCTAATGCCATAACACAAAACATACGAGAATAAAACATAATTAGAATTCCAATGCCATATCCCAGCAGAAGGAGTCAAAAGAGAAAACTGAACTATAGGGTAAATTTCATTTTGAACACTTATGATCTATTATGAATTGCATTACAACCCATATATCTATACCTGAGTTTATTACTCCTTTATGAATCCTATTTGTTATATTGCATGAATTTACTGGTTAACTGAAGCATTTAACCGATCCTTTGAACTAGAGCTGTAGTTAAACATAGTTCACAGTAAAGAACAAATGAAAATCAATGAAAATCATTTTTGATTGATATTTCATTAATAATCCATGTAACATAGCACAATAGGAGACAAAATAAACTCCAAATATTCACGAGTTTGATACAAACATGCTCAAAAACCCCATGATTAACAAAGTTCTCCAATTTGACTCAAAAAATTTTAAAACTTGGACTTACAATTCATACTCTCTATATTACTAGACTCTTATTTCTCATATCTTGGATATTTCAACTGACCACTCTCTCGGCCCATAATTCCCTTTTATAAAACAAGGGAGCCAACAAGCTTTAGGTCGAAGAGTACACATATCCATTTGTAATTGGACCGCTAACTCCTGATTCAGTTACAATTCTATTATGCGAGAGGAGAGCATAAGACAAAGATCATCATTAGTTGATAAGGAGGAAAGAAAACATCGCTCCAAAGGCCGCTCCCCATACATCGAAGGCATGCTTAGCCGTTATAGTATTAACTCCACCTCAGCACCCTGTACTTGGAGTCAAAAGGAGAATGTAATTTTATAATATAATATCTAAGGCCAAACTTGTATTATACATGACCAAGTTGCAATTCTTGAATATAACACTCATAATTCCAGTTAATCAGTGAACACCTTTTTCCATAATTCAAAATCCTCCTCGGAAGGCCATTGGAAAACCACAACCTGATCAACCTTGTTTCGATAGGGAGCATGTTTTACCATTATCGATGTGGCCTTTTTATCAAAGTTCTCTAAGAAACTTATAACAAAAGATAACTTTTCCAATGTATTATCTAGCATGCGGATGTTAGCATTTTGCATATCTCATGTGTTTGAGACATCATTATATTGTTCATTTGCTCCTTCCAAACTTGCAGGGGTTTAACTTCATCCTGACTATGTAAAATATGAGGCAATGGGGTCAGGTCCTTTCCATCATACACATCTTTCAACAATTTAATCTTGGATTCCATTGGGGCAGCAAATCCCTGAAACTTCTGCTCAACAATTCCCTTGACTAATTGATATGTTGCAATAATAGTAGGATATTTATCACCATGCTATTTTGCCCCTACTGCCATGAATCTCAACTTCTCCATTCTAGGGCTCCATTTGTTTAGCAATGAGATGGCCGATTCTTTATCCCTTGGAAACATATTTAGTGCTTGCAACATTAGGACATAATTTGCATGAAAATTGTTTAGCTTACTCTGGACCGTTCTGTTTAAATGTTTCAAAACAGTGTCCACTATCACTGCATTGTTTCTCCCTGTTGCATCCCGGATTTGCTTTACCATCTTCTTATATTCTTCAATCTGATGAATCAGTTTCTCCCTAGAAAGTCCCCCTCCAGGGCTAGTAGTCCTCTTAATAGCGATAGGCACTTGTCCCATATTATATGGAATAATAGCCAAAGACTATGTTTGTGCAGAAGGTTGAGACTGCTCTACTGGTGGGTCGGGGATAGTGTGGCTAGAACTGACTTGCTTTTGAGATCTCATGGTATCCATTTGTTGCCTCAATAAAGCCAATTCAGTTTCTAACTCTGCTACCTTTTGTTGACTCTTATTACATTCAATAATAATGTCATTATATTGGCCTCTCAGAGTATCCCGCTCCTTGGTCAAATCTTGAACAGTTGCTCTGGTGAATTTGGCAACATTCACGACCATATCAGCAGCTTCCAATGCTGGGGTGTCAGCAACACTCCTCACAACCAAGTGACCACTGAAGTCAGAAGGTTATGCAATAATTGGCTTTTTAGAGCCAGTAAATAGGGACCAGATTGCCAATGCATCCCATTCCTCACTAAAGGCCGATCCCTTGAGTGCTAATGTAGTCTCCTCTTCAGTTGCAAGAAGTGGCTTATTAGCCCTTCTTATTGTGTCAAACACCACAACATCAACGATATCCCATTCTAGGAGTAGCAATAGTCCACTTTTTTTAACCAATTCTCGGCCCTGCTATGGTGTTATTGCTTTGAATCTTTCTCTCATCTGTTCCCTGACCTTAGCTTGAATTACTTTCTCTGGGAGCTCTCGATGCAGACTTCTCTCATGTGCCACCTTCTCAACATATAATGCAGTATGTACTTTCCACACAAAATATTTAAAAGCACCGATTTGAATAAAAGAGTCATCCATCATGAACTCTCTGCAGGCTTCTATTCTCAAGTCACCATTGCTTGTTATTCCTTTGATTTCATCTTTTCCTAACCTCAAAGAAACTGTACCTGAACCTGTTGCAATGTCAACTGGGTCCAATGGCATCTCAGGATGCATTTCATTTGGAGTGACAATAATGTCATCATCCTCATCACAATCAATAATCTTTACCCTTTCAACCCTTTGCCTCTTTGGTGATGGTGGGCAAGCCTGTTCTAAAAAACTTGGAGGAGAATCCAAATCAACAACATTTGGTACTGATTGCCTTGAAGATGGTGCAATATTTTTAGCAACATCTTCAGCCCTACTTCCATTAGGAAAAAAACCTTATCTTCTTTTGGGGCTAATAAGTAGGCCTCTCCTCTTCCTTTACCTCAGGGTACTCCTCGATGGTTTGTGATTTTCCCCTTTCTTCCACAACCCTTTCATCTTTCAAAACCCCAACCAAGCTCTCAAAATATCAATAGCATACATTGCCCTGCTAAACTCATCTTTAGCATTAGGTATGGGATTGAAACCAGGTATTTTCTCCTACTTACTTTTTACCATTTTAGAGTAGGCAATGTATAGTGCCTTTCTATCATCTTGTAATTCCAAATAAAAAATATTCTTGATGATGTCCTCAGGAAAGTAGAAGCTGTGGACAAAAGCTCCTGTCTGATGTTTTGCCTTCATTTGAGAGATAAAATCCTTCGGATCATGATTCTTGGGGTGCACAGTCCTTAGCCTATAAGGCCCAAGTAATTGATGCAACTCCTTCCATCCTCCCTTTGCCATAACAAAATCAACAAATGTTGTATATTCAAGGAAGAAAGAACCTTTCTTCTGTTCAGCTGGCAAGTGTAGTTTTTGAGCGCCCCCCAACTACCTCATGATTTCCAAAAATCCAAGTCTAAGGGGCACCTCCCTTGGCAAAACCTTCGGATTGACATTAGTGCCAAAAACCCTGAAAACTCTGGTATTATGATAGGGGAAAATGTCTCCCTAATTGTGCATTATGTTCAATTCAGGCCTTCTCTCCATCGGCCTCAAGAAATTATGAATTTCTTTTGGGATCCTTGGGGGGTCATGAACCAGAACCTCCCTTACTTTATATCCAAAGACATTATGAAAAGTTACATAATCAAACTCATGATCATGCATGTCAAGAATCCTAGTCCAATATTGGACAGACATTTCAATGTTTTCTTCTTTCTTAATTTCATATTTTTTTCGAACACAGCCTGACCCCTATACAGAAACATGTGGATTAACAAGGAATACCATCTTAATCCAACCCAATTCTTCCGCTGCTTTAGGGCTACCAGACCAACGTGCATCTTCTCTGCCAAATAAGTGGCAAAATCATATATTACATTAAAACTTGGGTGCTGGAGATTTACTGCCATATACATAATATCGGTAGGCAAGGTTTTCTTTAAGTTGACTCCCAGAACTTGACATAAAGCACAAACAATCTTCTTGAAATAACTAGCGAAATAGCCCATAGGAAAAAGTTCGGGCTCATTCTTGCCAATTACTACTTTCTTCTGATTTTTTTCCTCTTCCTGAGACTGCCAAATGAGGTATTAAGAAGGATGTTCTGAACAAACCCCTAGTATTTCTATATTCTTGTCTGAAAACCTCCAAGTCGCTAGGAACCATATTTTGACTCCATTCGTGCAATTTGAAAATCTCTGCAATTTCTTCTTTGGTTATCTTAATCATCTGCACACTAGCATGTGTTCTGACAATTCGGGCCACAGGGTCATATCTAGCAGCAATGTCCTTTAAAAGATCTACATCCATATAAACATTAGGAACCACCAATTTACCCAGGTCTAACCTCTAGGGGTTACACAAAGGAACTGACAAATTCCTGTTCCTAAACCAATTGGAGAACAACTGCCACTCGGTGTATGATAACTCGACATCTTGAATTGCACATTGTTTGTCTATCAATCCTTCCGAGATTCGAGGCCCATAGAACAAAACCTTTCCCTCCTGCTTCTTGCTAGTAGAAGGTTGTAACAAATCAATAATATCTTGGGATAAAGACTTGGTAGTGGTTTAAGAACCAAAACTTCAGGCCTTTGGTGCCATTTATACTAGACTAATGATAATTCGAACTAGGGTTTGCTTATTTTCAGATAGCAAATAATGACAATTTTCTTCTTTAGCCTTAACAGAAAATTTTTCAATATTCAAAAAACCCTAGCAATTATCTAGACAAGCTCTAAAAGCGAATCTATTCAATCAGTTCTTGAAGAACAGAGACATGAAACAATCATGAATTGCCCAACAAGCAACCATAAAATACTCTGAATTTACAAGAAATGGTGTATGTGCTACTTACGATTTCAATCGCAGAACATCTAGGTCAATGAAATTGAGAAATCGTAACCACAACTTGCTTCACTTGATACCAAGAAATTCTTCCTCAATGTAGAGATACATAACTGAAATAGTAATTCGCAAATTTCAGCATTTAATTATGCAGACAGAGTCGAACTCGGCCATTACTATTCACTCGCGTGAGATAAAACGGTTATCGTACAATACCAGTTTATTTTTAAATACAAGCCATTGATCAATTGCAACGTTGGCCAGGAGAACGACTCAGATTTAGTCAAAATAGTTTGAAAATGCCACGTTCTCCCTCTAATCACCAAACGGATAGGATATTCACCTACCGAGCACCACACTAGCATGGAAATGGGCCCCACCTTTGATATCAGTGCACAACATCGGAGTCCATGCGTCAACAAATCGCACACCTCGCAACATTATTGAAATTGCAGTTTTAATTGCGCGAGGTCTGTGAGGAACGACCACAATTCGTCAGTATGGAAATAGCTGTTGGCATCAGCCTTCATAATCGATCAAATAGCAAAACTGGTCCCCACCATCAAATGTGACAGATGGTAGAATCTCGCACGCCTCGCACCATATTTGTGACGTTAGCAGAAACCTTGCGAGGTCTGCGAGCAACGGTCAAGATTGAAATCACTTCATCCGACGGCTGCGCAATCTGCACACGCAAAAAGGTTATTTCACCTGACTTTTTAATAGTTGTTTTATTTTGCAGGGAGTGTTTTTAATGACCGTTGATCTTCCTACGATTGATCCTGACCGCTCGCCGCGATCTCGCGATGACATCACTGCTGGTTGTTTGGTGATTGCGATATCACAGGCGAGCGCCACATGTCCCAAGCTGCCAATGCCGAAAAGGGATTAATAAAGCATTTAATATTTGTGTCAGACTTAAATACGTTATAAAGTGGGTTACTAAAACAACTGCAAGATGCATGTGCTCGAGATCGATGGTGATGTTATAATCTTGGTAAAAATTTGCTCGACGATTATGTTTGGTGCTGCTGACTGCTATGCTTTTAATGACCGTCGATCTTCCTACGATTGATCCTAACCGCTCCCCGCGATCTCGCAATGACATCACCGTTGGTTGTTTGGTGATTGCGATATCACGGGCGAGCGCCACGTGTCCCAAGCTGCTGATGCCGAAAAGGGATTAATAAAGCGTTTAATATTTGTGTCAGACTTAAATACGTTATAAAGTGGGTTACTAAAACAGCTACGAGATGCACGTGCTCGAGATCGATGATGATGTTATAATCTTGGTAAAAATTTGCTGGACGGTTATGTTTGGTGCTGCTGACTGTTGTGTTTTTAATGACCGTCGATCTTCCTACGATTAATCTTGATCGCTCCTCGCAATCCCGCGATGACATCACCATTGGTTGTTTGGCGATTGCGATATCACGGGCGAGCGCCACGTGTCCCAAGCTGTTGATGTCGAAAAGGGATTAATAAAGTGTTTAATATTTGTGTCGGAGTTAAATACGTTATAAAGTGGGTTACTAAAACAGCTGCGAGATGCACGTGCTCGAGATCGATGGTGATGTTATAATCTTGGTAAAAAGTTGCTGGACAGTTATGTTTGGTGCTGCTGACTGCTGTGTTTTTAATGACTGTTGATCTTCCTACGATTGATCCTGACCGCTCCTCGTGATCTCGCGATGACATCACTGTTGATTGTTTGGTGATTGAGATATCACAAGTGAGCGCCATGTGTCCCAAGATGAGGATGCCGAATCCAAAAAGGGATTAATAAAGTGTTTAATTTTTGTGTCGGACTTAAATACGTTATAAAGTGGGTTACTAAAATAGCTGCGAGATGCACGTGTTCGAGATTGACAATGATGTTATAATCTTGGTAAAAATTTGCTCGACGGTTATGTTTGGTGTTGTTGACTGCTATGAGTGAACATGATCACCGATGGTAGGAATCAACGGTTGTTTGTCATCGCATAATCCAAAGATGCAGGATGTTTAGTGATCACGATATCACGGGCGGGCGCCACATGTATTCCTTTGGCGTTGCTTCTGCGGTGGGCCCTCAATGCTGACATGGAGATTTCGTTAGCCCTTTTGAAGATGGTTGTTCGATGATTTGACAAAAATAAAAGATCGACGATTGAAGTTTAAATTCGTAGGAAATGCGATTGGAGTTGTTGAGGCGGCATGCAAACGAGCTTTAATGGCGGACGAGACGTCTACTGCCTCAATTCAATCGAATAAAGTATTTGCTCTTTTTCTATCTTCATCAAAAAAAAATTCAAGTATTTTCCAAGTAGTTCAGAGCTAGAGATAAAGTTTTTCGAGCGATCACTGTGAAGTTTGGTTCTCTGCAAGGCACGAAATCCCGTGAGTTATTTTCTAAACTGCTGGGTTAATTTGACTGTGTCTTTGCGAAGGGTTCTATTGTGCTAGTCAAGGGGTTTTGTTAATTATTTTCGTAGGGTTACTAGTTCATTTGAATTATTGGAATTGCACTGCTGTGTTGTATTTTTGTGTTATGGGTACCCCTAGTTTCTTCGAGGATTTGATTTTTTAAAAGAAGCCTTAGTTGTTTAAGATGGCACCACCGAAGCAACACTCTGGCCATGTTGATTATTTGAAGAGGAATTTGTATGATGACTTCCTGGATCAACTCCCGTTGTCAACAAATGACATGAATAGTGGTTTGGTTTTAATGAATGGAAAGACCCTAGGCGAAGGTCTACTGTGCAAAAATTATAACATTGCGGATGCCAAAATTTCTATGATTGGTCTTGGAATGTTTAGGCTGTGGTATGGACAGTGAAACTTACCTTACCCCTTTTCTAATGCCTGGAAATATGACATGGGGAAACTAACAGTGCCAAATATGTTCCCCGATGTTGACTTGCTTAGAGCAGTGTCAGCACGGTATGATCCTGTGAGAAGGGTCATAAGGGATAATGATGGTGGAATTTTGCTAAGCCTAAATGCAGATGAGATTCGGTAGATTTTTGATTTGACTGAGTATAGCCCTTTATTAGTCCAAATAGATTTTGAGAAGATGAAGGAGGAGTACAAAAGATTAAAGCCTCTTTTCAGATTGAAGTTGCTTCCTCTTCACCTGGCTAGGGCAGGCAGTTCAACAATTCTTATTTACCCAAATGACCAGGAGCCTTTCAGGCTGAGCTATTTTGCCAGTCACTTCCTGACAACATTTTATTCATTGTGTAAGATTTTAGGGTTCAACCCTAATACTGTGATGCCAGTTGTGTACATGTTTATGGGAGCCCAGATTCAACATCCCAACTTCTCTGTGGTATATGACTTTGTATCAAACCTGTCAGAGAAGATGCATGAGGGTTTGATGAAGCTGCATGTGGGGGATAATGGCACTCCTTTTTTTGGTACTCCATGTTGATGCATATGTTCATGTACAAGAATGTTGTTTTCTTCTCAGAAAACATGGAGTTGAGGCAGGAGGTGAATGGAGAAAGGTTACCAGTACAGGTGTGGAGTGTAAATTTTTCTTACAACAGGGGAGGTGCCAGCTTTGTGTAGTTTGATAACTGCTTTGCCTCCAGACTCAGGGCTCGGTTGGTGGTAAATTTTCCAAGAGTCCCTGAAGATTTGCATGACTTCCTCCAACCGAAGGTGAGGAAGCCTAATTTAAAAGTGTGTCACAATTGGGGTGATTTCATCTTGTACCCTGTAAGCACTGTCTTGAGGGTGTATGGTTTCCAGGGAACCCCTCATATCCTCCCCTTTAATTTACCATCAAGGATGGGGTTTGCCGAAGTAATGTGGCAACTAGGTTGTATTCATGAGGACAACCTAACAAAGAAAGGAAAAGGGACTTTGTTCCCTGACTACATTGTTGTTTCTGATTTTGTCTGTTCCAAGGGAGGATGGGTCCACTTCAGAAGGTTTTTTGATGACTTCAATTTGAGGAATGGTCCTAGGAGACAACATGACCCTGAGAGATTCTTTGCATTGTTCAGACAACGAATTAAAGGTGGCAAATTTGCACATGAATTCAACTTTCCTAAAGACCTAATCAGAAATGAGTTTGATTTGAATAGGCAAGAGTTGAATAAAGAAAAATGGATTGCATATGAAAAGCTGCTGGCTATAATACATAAAATGGATCCAAAATATGATCCATTAATGGAGTTCACTCCATTTCAGAAGAGAATAGACTTCTTAATGGATAATTTCAAAAGTATCATGGGCACCTTGAGGACCAAGAGGGTCAGTTTGGAATTAGATTTTGGTATAGAAAGATCGGATGTGAGGCCTGAAGAAACAAGGCCAGCTTATCAGCCACCAATTGACAGACCTCTATACAAGAGAAAGATGAATGCGAGCAGTGATGAGGATGAAGGGGATAAGAAGGGAAAGTAAGTCATGCAAGAATCATCATAGTTGGGTCCAAGGATCAGATCACCTAGAGGGATAAGGATTGTGGATCTAGATTCACCACCAAGAGGTGATCCTACAGTGTTACCATTAGAGCCAAGCCCTAAGAGGCAAAGAGTTGAGGAAACGTAGGAAACTTTGATGGATGAGATAATTGTGACTGATCAAGACATGCAGGTTGGTATCCCTTCCCCTCCTAGATCAACACAATTGGTGCTTTTTGACATGGATGTAAAGGGGCAATGTGTATAAGATGCTAGGATGGAGGCCTGCAAGGCATTCTTGGACGATGATGCATTTGTAAAGACTCCTGTATTCTTGCAACTAGATTGGAGGATGAAACTAGAAGAGTACTAGAACAAATGCAAGAGTAGGAGAGAATCGAGACCTGATAGGTCTGAGCAGGAGAATGATGATGAGGTCAAGGCTGAATTAATGGAAGAATTCAAAGACATCACTTCTGAGGAGGGAAGAAGACTTGTGACCCAGACTGGTGTCTTACTTTTGCCTGAATGGGACATAGCTAATGCGGTTGCATTCAATGCTATCTTACAATCCAAGCATCCTATACAAAACAGTGAAGAAGAGGTTAAGGCAACTCTACAGGACTCTGCCTTCAGTGAGGAGTATGAAACTCTGGCCATATGGGCATTGGCACCCTAGGGAAGAAAGCCAAATGTAAATGATATTAGCCCACACTTAAGGGGAGGGATAATCATCAAGAGAGCTTCTGAAACTTCAACAACAGAAGCTACAAGCTTGATAGTGAATGTGGCCAAATTGGCCCAAAAGACAGTTGAGAGAGAAGAGGTTGAAAAGAAGAGTCTGATGGAGAAATACAATATGATAATTATAGAATATAGTAGGATGCAGCAAAGGAATGTTGAGCTACAATCTAAAGTAGATAGGTTGAAATATGGGCAGGTGGGAGAATCCTCCAGTGCTCCTGGTATCAAAGCATTACCTTCTATTACAAGATCGATCCCCCATACTACTCCAATTGTTTCAACTCTGGGGTCCCCATCCAGGCACCTGCTCTCAGTCCTACACCAGGGCCAGTTGAAGAAGAAGTTGAATATTCTGTGGATCCTACCAAGAAGCAAATGTTGAATAGGATCACAGAATTGCAGGGTGCCTTAAAGGCAAGTGAGGATGATGCAATTGCCAAACAAAGTGAGGTGGTTGACACAGTTTTGAGGCATCTTAATGAAAAGGTTGATGGTAAATTACCATCTGTACATTCTTCGTATTCTTTATTCTTGGATGGAATAAAAAATATCAATATGGATCGGAAAATAGTTTTTCCTTTGGTTGAGAAATGGATCCCTAGGGCCAACGATCTGGATATTATGTACAAAGCTTGTAGGTTTGATGCGGACAACATGCCCCAATTATTGAAGCCTAGTCAAAACTTTGTAAAATCATTGAGTGGATTCTAGGCCCTACCTGATGATCTCAGTAGAAGAATTAGGGAGTTGATAAAGAGCTTTGATGACTGGAATGATACATTTTTGCCAGACATTATTGATGCACAAGGAAATGTTAAGACATTGCAATAGTGGCAGGATGGGGTAGAAGAAGTTATCAATGCACAAATCAAATCGATTTGTGATGATTCAAACTATGATTTGCTGGTAAATAGTATGGATAAGATAATTAACACCAGCATATTCTTAGAGTTTTTTGAAAGGGAAGCCAATCAAGTTGCAGTGAAGTACACACCTTACAATACTAAGGTGATTGAGGTCATGATTTTTCGCTAGCCAACAGATGAAGAGTATCAGAGATGGGTGGACAAGTACTTAACTGAAGAGGAGTAAAACGGTGTCTATTACCATAGGATGGATGAAGGAATTCTAGATGATGATGCAAACAATTTTGGAGACAACCATAGGAAATTATTTAACAATGGATAGGGCATGTGAACAGAATGAGAAGATGTTCGAAATGGAGATAGCCATAAGGAATGCACTGGAGGATGCTGATACACACAAGTGGCCAACTTACTGAGATTATTTGTCAAAATATCTATTTATGGCTTAATAGAGCATAATTTCTAGTTTGTTATTGTTGTTAAGCAAAAGACATTTCTCAAAGGACCCACCTTTTCACAATTTTGATATATTTATATCTGTTTCATAATGTAAAACATATATAGGCAGATAGGAGAAAGATACAATAGATATTTTGCAATGAAACTTTCCTTTAAAAGACTCAGATGCATGTATGAATTTTGATGAAGTTAATGAAGATGTCTAAACTTGTGGCTTAATCTTGGTATCAACTGTTTGTGGAATTATACAATTATCTGGTTGTCTCCATTTTGATGTTTTTCTGTTGTCTAAATTGATATATGAAAAATATAAATATATTCAGTTTACTGATACACATTTGTTGTATTTGTGTGATGTGATTATTTGGTTCTTTCAAGTAAAAATTAAACCCTTCTAGTCAATCACAGTAATTGAAGAGTATTAATTGGATCAATAAGAAGAATCACATAACTAGGATTGCCATTCTATCTCAAGTAGAGTTTGTCACTCATTTACTTGCACATTTATACAAGTTATAAACTACATCTGTGTGCCAAACACTTTGAATTATTGCCATCATAGATTACACTTTTATAGATCTTCATTAGACTCCATACACCCAACAAGGCAGTGGTCTCACGCTTTCATCTTTTGGTTTATCCATTTTATTTTTTACATCTGTTAACTGAACATATTCTAATATAATTCAAATATAATTAAAATTAAAAACATCATAAATTAATTATGTAACCACATAAGTCAAATATAATTCTATCAATAAATTAATATCAAATAGATAATACAATCACATAACTCATACATTTCAATGTCATTGATCTTCTTTTTCATCCAACTATTTGTCTATATCATCTGATCCAAATTCAACATTGTTAGGATTGGTCATATCATCATCACCGTCATTGATATCAGTTTCGATAATGTCATCATCCACACGGATATCATCTTCATGAACATTAACTCCTACATCATCATGATCTAGTTCCTCCTCTTTGACATCTTCGTCAGACACATCATCAACTAACTGTTGATCGTGATCATCATCTACATCATCTTCTATTTCTTCAGTATCTTCTTGTTCCACCACATTATACTTTACTGGCTTTCCTCTTGGATCATGTCTAACAATATATGACCAACCCGCTTTACCTGGAACCTCTGAGTAAAATACATGCTCACATTGGCTTGGAAGAACATAGGGCTCATTTCCAGTTCACTCAAAATACCTTGTATTAACCATAGTAAATCCATTATCATGTTCAATAACAGTTCTCTCAGGATCATTTTCATTCAATCGTAGCCTATACCATAGGACAACAAACATAACTAATTTGAAGGACTTAAAGTCACACTCAAGTATATCATCCAAAATCCCATAGTATTGATTTTTTGAGACTTCTGGATGTATGTCGCTTCTAGATGAAACATTAGTCTCCTGGAAGACTGCACTTATCCCAGAATCACAAGTTTTCTTCATGTCATCCAACTTTTTGATTAGAAATTTACGACCATTGCACCACATAGTCTTGTGGTATTTCACCTGCAATATGTCAAACATGTAAAACTTATTGCAATATCGTCAGTTGATAAACATATTTATTCTTGGTCGAATGTATGCAAAGAAAAAAAATCTCAACATATATATACATCAATATAATTGAAAATAATTAAATAATATGGGTGATTAATATATTTATACATACCTGTTTATCTCTTAAACCATATGCTAAATCAATTTCCCTTGGTGTAATATTGGAATCTCCATTATGATGAGCTTCTTTAACCAATGAAGCCACACCTTCCCATGTTAATGCGTGACCAAATTGTTCACATCGTTCAATCCATACCGTCATCCATCAAGATTGTTTGCAACGTACAAATGTAGTGCATCCCACTCTCGACCAATTGTATCAAAAAAAATTGAAATTCACAAATGACGTATAATTAGTTAATTACCACGGTATACGACCTTAATTTATAATTGATGAATATTGAAAGATTGATAATTAAATAAGTACAATATACATAAAAACCAAATGTAAAATGTATTCTAATTAATCTCCATGACCATCTTATAATTACCTGTCACTTTCCTCAATCTACCTTTCCCCATCAGGTACTCCCCTTTGAATTTTTTAATGGAGTTGGAATCCCAAATGCGATCTACATGGATCTTTGCTGCAAAATTAGGAAGATATTTAGTAATGTACACCATGGTCTGGTATACCATGTATCCCTCCACCATAGAACCCTCGAGATGTGCTCTTTGTCTAACCAAAGCCTTAAAAAATTTCAAGTGCCTCTCAACCATCCACATTGACCTTGTGTGTACATGTCCACACAATTCAATCTCTTCAACTTGGTGTATGAGGTAGTGTTCTTGTGCATTGAAAAATGTCGAAGGTAGACACTTTTGCATTTCACACAGTAGATGATAAATTTTTCTCTTCCAATAATTTATATCTTCTTTATGGATTGCTTTATATGACAACCATCTACAAGTGATTCAAGACACAAATATATTAACAAGATTTAACAAAAATATACAACGAATTGAACAAATATCGCTACTTACCTCATGTATTTTCCAAGATCATATATAGCTTGCTTGACATTGTTGTCAAAATTGTTTGGGAGAGATAGAGGTAGAACGTACTGCAACAATTGTAAAATGATTTTTTCATTAATATTTTTTCAAAAGTAGTAAACATAATACACTAAAAAGTACATGCATTATACATATATATATATATAATATACCAGAATAATTATCTTAATGAAGGTATGCCAATCATGCATTTTCATCCCTGATCCAAATTCACCTTTCTTTGTTATGATATTGTTTATGTTCGCAGCAAATCTTGTGGGAAATCGAATTTTTCGTATGACTTGTTTTATAGTATTGCTTTGCTACTCCGTTAATAACCAAGGAAGGAAACTTATATTAATTTGGTCTCCATCGCTATTTAATTGAATGACATTTTTCATTGCATAACTGGCTTCTTGAATGTCACTACAAATTTTGACAATTTTTTCTTTGTCATGCCTTGCATCCAATATTTTCCATAACAGTTCTGTCATATTATTTCCGATATGCATTGTATCAAACAAATGTACAATTTGTAGTTGCTCATAGTAGGGCAACCGAATAAATTGTCTGGGATAACTTTTCAGTCCCTGTGGAAGCTGACCATTAATGCCTTGACGACCTTCATGAAGTATATAAGTTAAAAAAATTAACAACGACAATCATTGTCAATTACAACATGAGTAAACACAACACAATATAAAAATATAAATTCAAAAATATCATAAATGATAGATAAACAATTTGATTTGATGTATAGCCTTGACGATTAATTCTATTATATTCCAACTTCCATAGGTGAGGTGTCATTCTTCGTGGTTTTGATGTAGTCTCTTCTTTCCCATTAAAAAGATGTTTTTCAGTAGTTCGATATTTATGATTTCTGTGGAAGAAGTGCCTATACTCATCAAACACCTGCTTTCCTAAACTTGTTGAATGACGAGATTTCATCTTTGGACCACAAATTGGACATGCAAATTTTCCCTTTGTTTGAAGACCTGCAAATCATATATAATTAGATTAAATATGTCAATTTTATAATTATATATAATGAATAGATTACTTAAAAAACATGCATGATATCTACTTCATAAAATTAAACATCGTTAAAGTCATGTAGTCGAACGTTATAACATACCAAAAAAATGTGTTAGCCCTGGGGCATCATGAATTGTCCATACAAGCATTGTATGGAATTGAAATTGTCTTTGTCCTATTGGTCTAGATACGTCATACATAGTGACACCATTCCATAACTTTAGTAACTCGTCAATAAGAGGCTCAATATATACATTCATATCTACTTACCTAGTTGAATGAACATAAACATTACATAATTATTATAACCATTTTACTACAATATATATAAATTCATGTACATGACTATTAAATGAAAAAACATATAAGTCATTATGCAACAAATAAGACAAATGAGATGCTACTACGTTAAAGAAAATTGATGTAAACAAATATTTGAAACAATCATTGCCAACATTATGTGGTCCCTCTTTATTGACATCCATGGAGGAATGTTATTGTTGATAACAAAAACAGGCCACACTGAGTAAATAGATCTCAATTCTCCAAATGGATTGACACCGTCGCTGCCAATGAAAGCTTGAGATTATGAGGTTCTTCTTTAAAGTGTGGCCATTTTCCCTCCATGTCCCTAAATGTAGAACCATTCGCAGGAATTCAAAGAATCTCATCTCCACTTCTATTATGTGCATGGTAATCTATAAATTGCGCTAAGCTTTCACACCTAAATAATTGTTGGATACGTGGAATAATGAGAATATAACGAAGAACTTTGCGAGACACCTTTTTTGTTAGTTGATTTGTTCGATATCTACTGATATGACATTCTGGGCATTATGTTGCAAATTCATGTTGTTTATGAAATATAATATGATCATTGGGACATGTATTTATTACTTGATACTCCATTCCAATATCTTTCATAATCCCAGATAAATCTCGGTATGAATGAGATAAAATATTTGATGGTGGTAACAAAAATTCACTAATCAATCTATAACAAAAAATAATTTCTTAATATAAAGAATATTAATGGTACATACTTCATCCTTTATTTACTAGCGATGAACTAACAACAATTAAAATAGATGAAAAAATATGACATATATGATATACCTTAACATCAGTGAGATTACTATGTTGGATAAACCATTCATAACCTTCAAATTCACCAACAACAATACAACAGAGAGAATATTTGTTTGGGAGCCTTCATAAAAGGGCTCGTATGCCTTCTCAAGTACAGGTAAATCATGAATATCATCAAAGTCATCTCGATCAACATGATCAGATGTGCCACTACATGTGTCATGGATCAATGTATTTGTACCATCATCTTCAATTATCTTTTCTGGTGCATAATCATCTTCTTCCATAGGATCATTAACTTCATCTTTGATATCTACAGCTCGATGTTCCTCCACTTGCAAAATGACATTCTCCGGGCCGTGATAATTCATATCATGTGGTCTAGGGTGCCCCACCTTTATAATAATGACATACACAAATAATCCATGATCATGATCAAGTGATTTTTTATATATATATCAAATGTTAAAAAAATATAAACATTTGCAAATTCAATCAATATAAACACATATAATGAACAACTTATCAATGGACGATAATCATGCCCCCCTTCAACGTGACCATACTGCCTACAATGTTTCTCAACTATTGCGATTAAAAGTCTTCTCATCTTTAAGCCCTTGCAATTATTGCAAGGACAATAACATTTCCCATCACCCTTTCTTTTCAATATAGCCCACAATCTAGCAATTGTCTCTTCATTTTGTTTTGGACTAATATTATCTGACATGATTTTTCTTTACCAAGCTTGAATATTTAGATCTTCAAAAAATATCAAACTCACATTCCAATAATTTTTAATCATACACAGGTAACAAAATATAATAATTATGATATTTTACACCAAAAAAATTTGGCATGCAACAACCCCTGCAAAAGAGAAGATAGTCTGAAGTTAATGACCCCAAAAAACACTTTCAAATGCTAATTCCAGAAATTATTAAATTTTGATTTTACTATGATTTCCAACTGTTAGACTCCGAAAATCAGAATATTGAACTTGCACAACAAAATATGGAAATGAAATTCTCAAAATGCAACTAATAGGCCTCAACAATTAAGGCCTACTCAAGACTTTGTGAAGTCACTGCAAGGTTTCCAGGCCTTACCTGATGATTTCAGCAAGAGGATTAAAGAGTTGGTAAAGAGTTTTGATGACTGGAGTGACACATCTTTACCAGATATTGTAGATGCCCAAGGAAATGTTAGATCACTGCAGCAATGGCAAGATAGGGTAGATGAAATCATCAATGCATAAATCAAATTGATTTGTGATGACTCAAATTATGACATGCTGATGAGTAGTATGGATAAATCATTAACACTAGCACATTTTTTGAATCTTTTGAAAGGGAGGCGAATCAAGTAGCAGTAAACTATACATCTTACAGTGCTAAGGTAAATGAGGTGGTAAATTTTAATTGGCCAACGAATGAGGAATATCAAGGATGGGTAGAAAAGTACTTAACTGAACAAGAATAGGATAGAGTCTACAACTGGCAGTTAACAACTCAGCGGTTATGGTTATAAATTTTTTTGGCTATGTCTTGGTGGCAGTTTTGGTGCAAGATTTCAAAGTTTGGCAAATGCACCAGTTATTCTCCAGTGGACAGGATGAACAAGAATATTCTCCAGAGACTTAGCTATTGTAACCAATTTTTAAAATGTCATAAGGCGGCCAAGTGACCAGTGACAGGTGTATTTTTGGTTTGATGCTTGTTGCTCTTTTATTTTCCCTATAAGAAGGATTTCAGGACCAGAAATACGGGTTAGCAAGTTAGATATCTTTAGGTTGAGTCTAACTAAAGTTGCAGAGCGAATTTGTAAAGAGCCTGATATTATAGTGAAAATACTATTATTAGGTTTGCTGTCATTTTGTTGTAGGTTTTAGTTTCAAAGGTACTTAATTTTCAAGATAGTACTAACATCTGAATGAAAATTACTCATTTCAAGGTCATGTATCTCCATTGTATGAATATATTATTATCTTGAATAAAATGATCAAGGGTTATTTTGTTCATCTCACTGTTATGGTGTGTGTAATTCTCATTTTGGATTTAATTCAAGGAATTAATTAAAATTCTTGAGTGAGGTTATAGGTGACTATGTTCATATAAGGATTTGATAAGTAGTATTGGGTTAGAATATAGATTGATGGTATTGTAAGGCAGTATTATCTGAGATTTTATATGCTATGTGTCTAGAAGATAAACTTGGTTATAGTAAAAAACAACCAACACCTTTGATATTATCTAGCTATGGCTCCCAAATCTATTGCAAATTGATCATTAGGGTTAAAATTGAAACCTTGCAAATATAATCTTTGTCCAAATCCATCAAGAATTTTCCATCAGTTATAAACAATTCCCTTATAAAGAATTTGTGAAGCCAAGTCTAAAATCTGGAAATGAAATTCTAAAAAAGCACAAGACTAAAAATAAAATCTGATGAAATGTTGCTTTAAAATATGTTTTTCAAATTTGGAAGTACAAATCTGACTTCACAAATGAATTCTGGAAAAAGACAATGACTACCCTCAACCTGGCGATATCTTCTTGAGTTTCTTCTGATTTTCCCCAAGAAAACCGTCAAGCAAAACACTGTCACAATAAATAGTCGAGCTCATTTCAATTTATGCCCACCACAATTAAACTTTGTAGGTCCGTCGCAATTTTTGCGAAAGATCTTTGTCGAAACGTAGACGAAACAAAGGTTCGTCAAAATTTTGAAGAACGTCGGGGATAAAAATTAACAAAAATGAAAATTTGCACAAGTGCCCGATGATACATCTGATTATATAGCTTTTGTCGGAAGGTTTCATCAGAAATTGGGGTCAAATGAGTTAGTGTACCAACACATTTTTGGAGTTTTTTGAAAGAGAGGCGAATCAGGTAGCAGTAAAGTATACACCTTATAGTGCTAAGGTGAATGAGGTGGTAAATTTTGATTGGCCAACATATGAAGAATATCGAAGATGGGTGGACAAATATTTAACTGAAGAAGAATAGGACAGAGTTTACTACCGACAGTTAACAACTCAATGGTTATGGTTATAACAGATTCTGGGTATGTCTCGATGGTAGTTTTGGTGCAGGTTTTTGAAGTTTGGTCTATGTAGCAGCTATTCTCCAGTGGACGGGATAAACAAGAAGATTCTCCAAAGACTCGGCTATTGTAACAAATTTTTGAAATGTCATAGAGTGGTCCAAATGACCGGTGAATTGTGTATTTCTGGCCCGATGCTTGTTTGCTCCTTCATTCTCTATAAGAAGGATTTCAAGGCCAAAAATATAGGTTAGCAAGTTAGATATCTTTAGGTCGAGTCTAAGTAAAGTTGCAGAGCGGATTGTAAAGAGCCTAATGTTAAAGTGGAAAAGCTACTCTTAGGTTTTGTGTTATTCTGTTGTAGGTTTTAGTTTCATGAGTGCTTGATGTTTCAGGACAGTACTAGCATTTGAATGAAAAATTACTCATTTCGAGCTCATGTCTCTCCATTGTATGAATATATCATTATCTTGAATAAAATGATCAAGGGTTACTGTGTTCATCTCACTGTCGTGGTGTGTATGATTCTCGTTTTAGCTTTAATTCAAGGAATTAATTAAAATGCTTAAGTGAGGTTATAGGTGGATATGTTCATGTAAGGATTTGATAATTAGTATTGGGCTAGAATATAGATTGATCGTATTGTAAGGCAATATTATTTGAAATCTTATATGCTATGTGTCTAAATCTGTCATGGATCCTTAAATGCTTATGAATTTGACTCCTCCAATGGTATATGGCACTAGTTTAAGTTGTAATCGTTTGTGAGGTTTTGTATTCATTTGTCTTTGCTTAGAGCTTGCCACAAATTGCAAATCAATGACTATCTTAAGTTGTAAAGTATTGTTGTAATCATCTCATGCTCGAAGTAGTTGATACTATTGATGAAAACCCAATTCTATTCAGTATTATCCTATTATGTTGAGCTATTGAATGAGATTATCTCTTATTGTTAATGATTTTTTATAAGCTTGGTGCAGAGATTATAAAAAAATTAAGGGGATCACCCTCCTGAGTCTTGTAGAGCCCGAAGTGTAGGAGGTTTATTAAAACCCTTGTCAGTTAGTCCAAGTCCTTCAAGCTGCCCCTGATTGGGATTGGCAATTCCATAGGTAGATTAGAAGATAAACTTGGTTACAGTATAAACAACCAACAAAATGGTGACTCCGCTGGGGATTTAGTCTGAATATTTCTTGTCAGTGGTTAGTTATCGATTTTGCATAGAGTTATCATAGTATTTTTGTGATTTGAAGGTCGAGCCCGTGGTTTTCGGTTTTGTATGTCTATTTCTTATGTCATTCAAAATTTTTGTGTTATCTCGTGAAAGTATTTTTGTACATTGTTAGTACAAGAGTTTTGGAGGTTTTTAAAATTCCACCAAGTGTTTCTAAATAGTTGGTATTCCCAAGATAATTGGGTGGTGACTATGAAATTCTTTGCACTAGTGTGCATTTTATTTGAATATTTAATACCAATTAAGAGATCTTTGGACAAGCATGGAGAATGAAGAACACTAGGTCATTCGTAAAAAATGATCCAGAACATAAATTGGAAGGTGAACTTCCTAAGATGAAGAAGGACTAGATAAATAAAAAAACTAGAAACTAGCAATGTTGCTCCCGCGTCACAAAATCTTGTACAACAAGGTACAAGTAAGCCTTTATATCCTATCCTTGAGACTTTTGAACAAGTGTCTAGACATTCAAAATCAGATAGTTGTGGATTTTTTGATGCTTTATTTAATACACCTATTCAAGTGGATATGGCATGTCATATTAAAGGGCCTGTTAGTGTCCAATATACTGAAAAAAGAAGAGGTAGTAGTAGAAGTCGAAGCCATCATAGAGAATGCACCAGTGATGTGCCTCCTCCTCTTGCCGAAGATGATGGAACACCTTTATTATCTAGACATGTAATTGAAGAAGTAAATCTGATAGGTCTAAGTGATACATCAAGTTCTGATATGACTTTTCCAGACCCTGATGATGTTTTTGGAGATATTGACTCTTCAAGACGAGAGATCCAAAATCAAGCTGAACTTAGAATGAAAAAAGACAAAGAAAGGGAAACAAAACTGATGCATGTTGTAATTGAGAGGGATAGGTTAATTAGAAAATTGGCAACAATGAAACTCCTGAACCAAAGTAGACCTGAGCCAAAAGTGGAAGGCCATGTCGTAAGAGAAATTGTTGATAAGGGGGTGAAGCCAGTGTCTAAAGCGAGTCATGTAGGTCAGACTGATTCCCAAACAAAATCTACAGACTCAAAACTAGACCCAAAACCTATTTTGGATAAGGGAATGGATAAGGGAAAACAAAAGGCAAAGGGAATTAAGATAAGTGATAGGGTGGTTTCCCACCATCCCAAACAAGATCCCCTTCCACATTTGTCATCACAAGTTGAGACTGCCTTGGAAATGGTTAGGAAGGAAGGGGAAGCTCTAGCAGAAGAGTTAGAGAGGACTGAAATTGAGGCTGCAAATGCAGAAAAAAGAAAGAAAATAAGTTTCCTAAGAATGGCAAGTATGGATGAGGTTACACCAGCTGCAACTTCATCAAGTCACCAAGATGTAGTGAAAAATGGTCCTAAAACCCGTCTGGAGAATACCATAAATAACTCTGGCCCAAAGGTTCATGCAACCAAGTTTATAAATCTACATCAAGATGGTCCTAAGACTCAGAATACATGGTCAGGTGATGACTCTCAGAGGACTGATGGACCATTTCAAAGGAGACCTATACAATTGGAAAGGTATAGGAAAATTTTTTTGATGGCATTCCAGGTTATTCAAACCCCATCCCTGATGAGCTAAGAGAAAAGATGAATAAGTTTGCTGGAAACAATGCTTTCTCAATAGAGGAACATTTGAAAGCCTTCATGGATATGTTAAATGACTATGAGGTAGAACATGAAGATGTAGTAATGAAGTTGTTTGTCCAATATTTGACAGAGGATGCAAGGGATTGGTACAGAGGTCTACTAAATGCTAGTATTGGTTCATGGGAAGAGTTTGAAAAATGCTTCAAAGAACAATATGGTGATAAAACTAATGCCAATTTCATGTCAAATGAATTCAACAACATCAAAAAGTCAGTGAATGAGTTTGTGACATTAGATTTCAAAAGGCAATGTATAAATTGTTTTAGGTTCTAAGGCTTGATGAAAATGTTTGTTTGACTACCTATTTTAGTGCTTATGATGCTAAAATGGAATATCTCCTTAGAGATAAAGACCCTTAGACCATGAGTGTTGCTTTTAGAGCGGCCATTAATATTGAAAGTAATAGGAAAGCCTTTGGAAAATATGGTAGGAGGGAGGAACTTACTCTTTTGAAAAATCCTAGGGATAAAACTGAGAAGGTCTCTACTACAAGCCCTAAGGATGATGAGAAGTGGGATAAGGTCCTCAACACTTTGAAGGACATAAAATATACTATTTCTAAGGAAGAGAAGGGTCTTGGAAATGATAAACAATAGTAAAATAAAAATGACAGACCTCCTAGACTACAAAACTATCTTTACAATACAAATTGGAAGGATGGAAAACTAGTATTACCACCCTAGAAGCCTAAAACTGATCAACACACACCAGATCCTTTGCAAAAGCATTTTGTAAATTTGGTACAAGATAGACCATTGTGTGAGGTGCGTGAACACCCACATGATAAAAATTATTGTGGCATTGCCTAGTTGCTTGTTGCTGAAGGAAAAGAAGAGGATGCTCATGAGCAAACTCATGATTATGAGCCGAATGATGTAAATGTTTGTATGGCCCAGTCATATATTGATGAGGCTGAATGTTCTTCTGATGAGGAATTGCAAGAAGCTGATCTGGATAATCAACGATAGAGAAGTGAAATATATCATTGACAGGTTTTCTCTGATAAGGAAGGTGATTTTGACCACCATGCCTACAATATGGAGCAAGTTGAAGATTTAGTGTCTCTAAGGAGACCATCAAAAGATGAGATTTCCCAGTTGACTGATGAGATGGCTGCTCAGATGAGAAGTACACTTCAACTAAGAAATAGAATTGTGGGTGGCGAGCAGGGTAAACCTATTGGCCTTTTTATTAAAGAACAAAAAGATAAAAACAAGGGTGTTAAAGTAGATAGAAAAAATGATGCTATCAAAATCAAGGAGGTCAAGAATGACAATATTTGGGTGAAAAAATATTGAAAACCCAAATCCCCATGAAGATGTTACTCTTTTATTGGTAAAGACCAAAGTGATTAACAAGTTTGTTGAATCTGCTCTAGAAGAGAAGCAAAAGAAACTTGAAGGAAATCAACAACTGGAGAAGAAATAAAATAATGAAGGTATGATTCCTGACTTGCCTAAATACACACCCTTAGACATGTTTCAAGTACTATCCCAGGTTAAAGTTATTGTACCTTTTATGGAAATGATGAGAATAGTTGAGGATAAGGAAAAAACAATAGCCTTGATTATAGGAGTTGCTAGTAGTAAGATTGAACAAGGAAATTGTAAAGAAGCAAAGGAAAAAGAAGAAAGAAAAGAGAAAGAAGTGGAGGGAATTGTATCACAAATTCCCCCTGTGTATCTAGGGAATTCTATCAATATGTGCCTTGAGAATATAACCCCTTTTTTCTTAAGTGTAGATATAAATGGGAAGACTCTGAGAAATTATATGATAGACTCAGGGGCATCAAATAATGTTATGCCAGTCAAGATCATGGAAGCAATGGGCTTGATAGTAGAGACTACTCAAGGTGAATGCTATGCATTAGATTCAAGAGAAGTATCATTTATTGGGACTATTAAAGAATTGCCTTATAAATTGACCCAATACCCTAAGAAGGTTTTGGCTATGACTGTTTTAGTTGCAGACATCCCACCTCATTTTGGGATGCTTTTGTCAACGAAATGGAGTGCATCAATGGGAGGTAATATGCAATGTGATTTATCATTTTCTACCTTCTACATTGATGGGAAGGATGTCAAGATTGAAAGAGAGTCTAAAGTGCCTCATATGATTGAGAATGATCTGACTGAGGATGTGACATGTTTTACTGACTGTGGCATAAATGAATTCAGGGTTGAGGAATCCCCTAGTGATTGTGATAAACCTGTTGCACCGATTGATACAAAAGTGAAACATTTGTCAGAGTCTAATGACTTGTGGACTATGTACTTTGATGGTGCAAGTTCAAAGGAAGGATCTGGTGCAGGTGTGTTGTTAAGGTCTCCGAGTGGAAAGACATTCAGGTTCTCTTTCACTCTAGTATTTGAATGCACCAACAATGTGGTCGAGTATGAAACCTTGTTATTGGGGTCGAGATTGGCTCAAAAACATGGGATCAAGAAGCTCAAAGTGATTGGAGATTTTGAGCTTGTGATTTCCCAAGTTAGGTTTAGATATGTGTCAAAGAATAAAAGGCTGAAACAATATAGAAATGTTGTTTGGGATGAATTGGAAAACTTTGATGCTTTTGGTATAAATTGGATGGAGAGAGGCCACAATAAGGTGGCAGATTTGCTAGCAAATATTGCATTGAAACCAGATGACATGACTTATGCTGGAATTTCAAAGGTTGAAGTGCAAACTAGACCATCTGTTCCTGATAATATCAAAAACTAGCAAATTTTTGATAGTGATGATGATATACTGAGGTTTTTGAATTGTGTGGATGAGTATGAAAGTCAAGAGATTGACTTTGGAGCTTTTGTTGAAAAAATTGATGGTAAGGATACTGTGTTTGGGAATGAAGTTATTTGGTTAAAGACTGATACAATTCCTAAAGGTTTGGTTGTTCTTGAAAGAGTGTTTGACAACCAGGATAGCATGAAGGCTAATTGTGTTGCCTCCCATCCTAATGACTTGGAGGAAATAAACCTTGGAACAGAGGCATCACCAAAGAAGGTGTATATTGGAAAGAAATTGTCGCCAAAGGTGAGAAAAATGTTAATTGATTTGTTAAGGAAATTCAGACATGTGTTTGCTTGGTCCTATGATGATCTTAAGGCTTATAGGGAGGATTTATTTCAACATGAAATTCCTTTGAGTGAGGGTGCTAAGCCATTTAGGCAAAAACAAAGACCTATTAATCGTACCTTGGCCCCAAAAATGCAAGAAATAATGAAATTAAGAGATGTAGGGATCATCAAACCAATTAGACATTCATCTTGGGTGTCAAATTTGGTGCCTATGAGAAAGAAAAATGGGGACATTAGGTTATGTGTGGATTTCAGAAACTTGAATGTATCCTCATTAAAGGATAACTACCCATTACCAAATATGGAAGTCATGTTGTAGAGAGTGACAGGTTGTGAGTTGATGTCTATGATGGATGGGTTTTCTGGCTATAACCAAGTCATGGTTAAGGAGTCTGAATAGTTTAAGACAACTTTCACTACACCTTGGGGAACCTATGTCTATGTGAGAATGCCTTTCGGTTTAACAAATGCAGGGGCTACTTTCCAAAGAGCCATGGATGTGGCATTCTCTAATTTCATTAACCTATTTTTGGTGATTTATCAAGATGATCTAACAACATATTCCAAGAAATAAGATGTTCGTTGTGAACATTTAGAAAAGGTATTTAGTAGAGCATTGGAATATGGTATTTCTTTAAACCCAAAGAAGTGTACTTTTGGGGCAAGGGAAGGAAAATTGTTGGGACATATTGTTTCTAAGGATGGGGTCAAAATTGATCCAGAAAGGGTAGTTGCAATAGATAAGGTGCCACAAACCCGAAGTATGAAGGGAATACAATCTTTCTTTGGACAAATCAATTTATTAAGGAGATTTATCACAATTTTTTCTGAAATAGTTCACCCTATTTCTAAGATGCTTAAGAAAGAGGTCAAGGTTGAATGGGAAGAAGAGTTAGTACAAGCTTTTCAGGCCATTAAGCAAGCTATAAAGGAAGCTCCTGTGTTAAGAACCCCTGATTTTTCCAAACCCCTACAAATTTTTTCATTTGTTTCATTCCACACAATTGCAACCGTGTTGTTACAAAAGAATGTTGAGGGTTTTGAACAACCTATAGCCTTTTTCAACAAATCCTTGCAGGCTGCAGAACTCAAATATGACATAAATGAAAAATAGGCATATGTACTAGTAAAAGCAGTAAAAGCTTTCAGGACATATTTGATGGGAGCTATTGTAATTGCCTATGTACCCGATGCTGTTGTGAAGGACATTTTTACACAACAGGAAGTGTTAGGAAGGAGATGTAGATGGATCAACAGGATCTGAGAATTCAACATTGAAATCCAGATTACTAAGCTGGTGAGAGGACAAGGATTGGCCAAGCTTATGGCCCAAAGTAATCTGGAAGAAAATTAGATAAATTTGCTTGAAGAAGAGAACAGATCACACATATGTGACATGGAACATTCTTATTGGTACAAAGGTGTGATCTATTATTTACAAAAGATGAGATGTCCTGATAATTTGAATGAAAATGAAAGGAGGACATTGAAGTTACATGCTATCAAATATGTTATCATAGCAGGAAAGCTCTGGTGGAGAAATGGAGGGTGTTATGTTGAAATGTGTGGACCAAGATCAAGCACAAGAACTCTTAAATGAAATGCATATTGGAGTTTGTGGAGGGCATTATATGGCGAAAACAACTACACACAAAGTAATGAGGGTTGGATTTTGGTGGCTCACTATTTTTAAGGATGCACACCAATTGGTGAAGACATGAGATGCTTGTCAAAGTTTCTCTAGTAAGTTGAAATTCTTTGGTAACTTACCTCTAAAACTAGTTGCAGTGCAATCTCCATTCTAGCAATGGGGTATTGATTTTGTAGGAGAGATAACATGTAAATCAAGTGGAGGCCATTCATGGATATTGGTGGCCATTGATTACTTTACCAAGTGTGTGGAAACAATTCCAATGAAGAAAGCAACTAGTAAGGTGGTAATTGATTTCTTAATGAGTAATATAGTGACTAGATTTGTATGTCCAGAGAGGATTGTGTTAGAAAATACAATGTGTTTCAGGTCTAATGAATATATGGAGTTATGTGAAAAGAATGGCATCCAAGTTTCTTACTCATCACCTTACCACCAACAAGGAAATGGACAAGCATAATCAAGCAATAAGAGCTTGATGAAGATTATTAAGAGAATCCTAGATCAAAATAAAAAGGGCATGGAATTCTAAATTGAGATTAGCAGTTTGGGCAGACATGGTGACTGTGAAGAAGGCAATAGGTTGTGCCCCATTTGACTTAGTCTATGGGATAAATGCAAGGTTGCCCCAGAATAATCTGATGGAGATGTATAAGTTTGTCCAGATGTATGATAATGAAATAGAAGATGAAATGCAGTTGAGGGTGGAAGCTCTCATAGAGTTGGATGAGACCAGGAGGGAAACTCAAATGAAAAATGCTAAATTGTAGTTGCAAGTAAAAAAATTGTATGATAAAAGGACAACTACAAGGAGTTTCCAAGATGGAGATCTGGTTTTCATGTGAAATGCAAGATTGGAGGATAAGGGAAAACATGGTAAATCTGATGCAATTTGGTTGGGTCCATTCTTGGTAAATAGTAAGTGGGGGAAAGATTCATATTTTCTCCAAGATATGACAGGTGATATTCTAGAATTGCCAGTTCATGGAAAATTCTTGAAGTTATACTTCAGTTGAAGTATTGTTTTCCATGAATAGTAGCTTAGGTTTGTATATATGTTCGCTGTAGGTTTCCTTCTGGTTGGATTGTTTTGTCCGGACAATCCTTTTTGGTTGTCTCTATGACTGGTCTGCTCTACCTGAGATTCTGAATTCTTGCTTCATTCCAGTGGAATGAACATCCCCAACTAGAGGCACTGATGGAGCTTCAAATTTTCCTCTTAGAATTCCATTTATGTTTTCCCTTATCGTGGTCTAGTACATTGTTTGGGAGGAACCTAGGGTTGGGTTTTACCTTGGCTTTCATGAAAATCCTAATTTTCTATGTAAAACCTTGGGTGAGATCTATTCGGTTGTTACCTTTGGTATGGGCAGTGCAATTTACCTCACCCTTTCTCTAATGCCTAGAGATATGATATGGGGAAATTGGTTGTACCAAACGCATTCCTTGATGTGTACCTGCTCAAGGTTGTGGCAGCACGATATGACCTTGTCACTAGAGTGATTAGGGATAATGATGGAGGGGTTCTGTTGAGTATAAGCAAAGAGGAAATTAAACAAGTATTTGATTTAAGTGAACCCAGTTCATTTTTGGTTCAAATTGATCTCGAGGAGATGAAGCAAGAATATGCAAGATCAAAGCCGTTGTTCAGGTTGAAGTTGCTTCCTCCTTATTTGGCTAAGGCAGGCAATTCTATAGTTTACATCAGTCCCAGTGACCAAGAACCTTTTAGGCTAAGCTGCTTTTCCAATCACTTTTTGGCCATTTCCTACTCACTTTGCAAGATTATGGGTTTTAGCCCAAATACTATTATGCCAATTGCATACATGTTCATGGGGGCACATATACAAGACCCCAATTTCTCCATGGTGTATGAATTTGCATCTTTTCTGGCATAAAAGATACATGATGGATTGCTGAAATTGCAAGTAGGAGATACTAGCAATCCTTTCTTCTGGTACTCATTGCTAATACACATGTTTTTATATAAGAATGCTGAATTCTTCTCAGAGAAGATGGAGTTAAGGCAGGACATAAATGAAGAAAGGTTACCAGTGCAGGTTTGGACTGTAGACCTGTCATACAACAAAGGAAGCACCGGTTATGTGCAATTTGACAATTGCTTTTCTTCTAGACTCAGGGCTCGGTTAATTGTTAATGTGCCCAGGGTTCTTGAGGATCTTCACGACTTTCTTAGACCTAAGGTGAGGAAGCCTGATTTAAAGGTTTATCACAACTGGGGTGACATTATTTTGTACCCAGTTAGTATTGTTCTTAGAGTGTATGGTTTTCGAGGAGCCCCACATATCCCCCCATTTAATGTACCATCCAGAATGGGGTTTGTTGAGGTCATGTGGAAAATGGGTTGTATTCATAAGGACAACCTGACAGGGAAGGGGAAAGGGACTCTCTTCCTTGATTACACTATTGTGTCAAATTTTGTTTTCTCCAAGGGAGGATGGGTCCATTTTGAGAGATATTTTGATGACTTTCATTTGAGGAGTGGTCCTAGGTGGCAACATGATCCAGAGGGTGTCTTTGCCTTGTTTAGCAACAAATTGAGGGTGGCAATTTTACCCATGAGTTTAACTTTCTTGAAGACTTAATTAGGAGTGAATTTGATTTGAACAGACAAGAATTGAACAAAGAGAAGTGGATTGCATATGAAAAATTGTTGGCTACAGTGCATAAAATGGATCCCAAGTATGATCCATTAATGGAGTTCACTCCATTCCACAAGAAAATTGACTTCTTGATGGATAAATTAAAAGAGATCATGGGCACTCTGATGACCAAGAAGGTCAATTTGGAATTGGATTTTGGTATATAGAGACTAGAGATGAGGCTTGTAGAAACAAGGTCAACTTATCAACCCACAGTGAGCTAGCCTCTTTACAAGAGAAAGAGGAGTGACAACAGTAGTGAGGAGGAAGAGGATAAGAAGGGAAAGTAGATAGTGAAGACCTCAGCTCACCTAGGGCCGAAGATCAAAGCATTTGGAGGAATAAAAATAATTAATTTAGATTCTCCATCACAAGCTGATCCTTCTTTTCCACCATCAAAGCCAAGCCATAAGAGGCAAAGAGTTGAGGAAACACAAGAATCTCCGATGGATGAAATAATTGTTACTGATCAAGATATGCAGGTTGGTATTCCATCCCCTCCTAGATCAACTCAATTAGTACTATCTGATATGGATGTAAAAGACCAATGTGCACAAGATGCTAGAATGGAAGCATGTAAGGCATTCTTGGATGATGATGCATTTGTGAAGGCTCCAATTTTCTTGCAACTGGTGTGGAGGATGAAGTTAGAAGAATACCAAGCCAAATGCAGGGATAGAAGAGAATCAAGGCCTGATAGGTCTGATCAGGAGAATGATGATGAGGTGAAGGCTGAACTCGTGAATGAATTCAAAAGCATCACTCCTGAGGAGGGAAGGAAGTTGGTGACCCAGGCTGGTGTTCTGATTTTACCTGAGTGGGACATATTAGATGTCGTGGCATTCAATGCTTTTTTGAAGTCCAAACATCCCATGCAAAACACCGAGGAGGAGGTCAAGGCAACACTGCAAAATTCTACCTTTAGTGAAGAGTATGAGACCCTGGCTATTTGGGCGTTGGCACCCTAGGGAAAAAATCCAAATGTTACTAATATTAGCCCAAACCGAAGAGGAGGGTTAATAATCAAGAGAGCTTCTGAGACCTCAACTACAAAAGTTACAAACTTGACTGTAAATGTGGCAAAACCGACCCAAAAGACAATTGAAAGAGATGAAGCTGAGAAGAAAAGTTTGATGGAGAAGTATAACACCATTATTGGAGAGTATAGTAGAATGCAACAAAGGAATGTTGAGCTGCAAACTGAGGTAAACAGGTTGAAGTATAGACATGTGGAGGAGTCTTGTAGTGCTTCTGGTACCTTGACTTTACCTTCTACATCAGGACCAATACCTCCAACTTCTCCAATTGTTTCAATTTCGGGATCCCCCATCCAGACTCCTGCTCCCAGTCCTTCAAAGGAGCCAATTGAAGAGGAGGTTGAGTACTCTGTAAATCCCGCCAAAAAGCAGATGCTAAATAAGATTACAGAGCTATAGGCTACTCTAAAAGGAAGTAAAGAGGGAGCAGTTTCCAAGCAGAATGAAGTTGTGGATACAGTTTTGAGGCATTTGAATGAGAAAGTTGATGGTAGATTTTCATCAATTTATTCTTTATTCTTTAATTCAATAAAAAAAATTACTAGGGATCAAGAATTAGTTTTTTCTTTAATTGAGAAATGGATCCCTAGGGCCAATGACCTAGATGTTATGTATAAGGCCTCTAGATTTGATGCAGCTAACAAGCCTCAATCATTAATGCCTTCTCAAATTTTTGTAAAGTCATTGCAAGGTTTCCAAGTCTTACTTGATGATTTGAGTTAGAGGATTAAGGAGTTGGTAAAGAATTTTTGATGACTAGAGTGACACATCTTTACTAGA
Source organism: Sequoiadendron giganteum (assembly GCA_007115665.2). Taxonomy (NCBI): domain Eukaryota; kingdom Viridiplantae; phylum Streptophyta; class Pinopsida; order Cupressales; family Cupressaceae; genus Sequoiadendron; species Sequoiadendron giganteum. The sequence continues at coordinate 38,544,667 of CM021104.1, read as the reverse complement.
TATAGTAGATGCCCAAGGGAATGTTAGATCACTACAACAGTGGCAGGATATGGTAGATGAAGTCATAAATGCACAAATCAAATTGATTTGTGATGACTTGGATTATGACATGTCGGTGAGTAGTATGGATAAAATCATTAACACCAACACATTTTTGGATTCTTTTGAAAGAGAGGCGAATCAAGTAGCAGTAAAATATACACCTTATAATGCTAAGGTGAATGAGGTGGTAAATTTTGATTGGCCAACGGTTGGAGAATATCAAAGATGGGTGGACAAATATTTAACAGAAGAAGAATAGGACAGAGTTTACTACCATTAGTTAACAGCTCAGCGGTTATGGTTATAACAGATTTTGGGTATATCTCGATAGAATTTGGCGTAGGTTTTTAAAGTTTGGTCTATGCAGCAGCTATTCTCTAGTGGATGGGATAAATAAGAAGATTCTCTAGGGACTCGATTGTCCTAACAAATTTTTGAAATTTCATAGAGCGGTCAAAATGACCGGTGACATGTGTATTTCTAGCCCAATACTTGTTTGCTCCTTCATTCTCTATAAGAAGGATTTCAAGGCTAGAAATACGGGTTAGCAAGTTAGATATCTTTAGGTCGAGTCTAATTAAAGTTGCAGAGCGGATTGTAAAGAGCCTAATGTTAAAGTCGAAAAGCTACTCTTAGGTTTTGTGTTATTCTGTTGTAGGTTTTAGTTTCATGAGTGCTTGATGTTTCAAGACAGTACTAGCATTTGAATGAAAAATTACTCATTTCGAGCTCATGTCTCTTCATTGTATGAATATATCATTATCTTGAATAAAATGATCAAGGGTTACTTTGTTCATCTCACTGTCGTGGTGTGCATGATTCTCGTTTTAGCTTTAATTCAAGGAATTAATTAAAATGCTTAAGTGAGGTTATAGGTGGATATGTTCATGTAAGGATTTGATAAGTAGTATTGGGTTAGAATACAGATTGATAGTATTGTAAGGAAATATTATTTGAAATCTTATATATTATGTGTCTGAATCTGTCATGGATCCTTAAATGCTTATGAATTTGACTCCTCCAATGGTATATGGCACTGGTCTAAGTTGTAATCATTTGTGAGGTTCCATATTCATTTGTCTTTGCTTAGAGCTTGCTACAAATTGCAAATTAATGACTATATTAAGTTGTGAAGTATTGTTGTAATCATCTCATGCTTGAAGTAGTTGATACTATTGATGAAAACCCAATTCTATTCAGTATTATCCTATTATGTTGAGCTATTGAATGAGATTATATGTTATTGTTAATGATTGTTTATAAGTTTGGTGCAGAGATTATAAAAACATTAAGGGGATCACCCTCTTGGGTCTTGTAGAGCCCGAAGTGTAGGAGGTTTATTAAAACCCTCGTCAGCCGGTCCAAGTCCTTCGAGCTGCCCCTGATTGGGATTGGCAATTCCATAGGTAGATTAGAAGATAAACTTGGCTACAGTAAAAAAAACCAACAATGCATTTGGGATAAAAATAATAATTTGAGACTTGACATAATTATGTTATTGTTCTTTAATAAAGATGGAAAAGGGTTAATGTTGTTTTGGATTCTTTTTTCAACTGAAATTCTTTGGCTTATTTGGAAAAAGAGAAATGAAAAAAAGTTTATTGGGTCAAGTGTGCACTTATTGAGTCTTGTAAAATAATCACCGTCTCATATATTGCTATGCAGGTTGCCCTCATGGTCAAATTATCTAAAGAAAAGTTCCTAAAATTGATTTAAGATGGTACAATCCTGGTAAGCTTTCAGGAGGTAAACTTTGGACAAGGGTGGCAACATACTACAAAGGTTTTCCTTATAGCCCTTTAATTTTTTGAAAAAGAGTTCAATGAAAAGGTGGAAAAGAATGGGCAGGTTGAAGAGGCTCCTCCTCTTCTCAGCATTGAAGACTTTTCGAGGGAGGAAATTGAAGTAGCAACTTCTCTGCTAAGACTCAAAGGTAGAGGGCGCAGGGGTCCGAATGATCACTAGTGGCATTTTTCCTGCAATGCTTCAGATTTGGCACTGTTTTGGGCTTGGACAACAACAATTCTTCTATGAAACTAGTGTGGATAGTATTTTTGCACCCCACAGATGGCAGTCAGGCAGATAATTCTCCTTTTTGGTAGCTTAGAGGGCCTATATTGCAACTCAGTGAACCTATTTAGCAGCCCAGTGAACTCTTTTGATAGTCCAGTGACTCTTTTTTGTAGCTATAGTACATTTTGTAATGTAAATATATAGTATATCTTGATATGTGATGTACATATAGTGTGTTGATACAATGGATACAACTAGTTGTTGTTTATGTAATGGGAGGGATAATTTTTAGTTGTATATTGTGGGGAGGTTGTCTATTTTGATGAAAAATATGTGATGGAACTCCTTATATAGCTTGGTGTTTATACAATATTCAATACAAAAAATACAATCATTATTGCAAAGTAACAAGATACTAATTAAAATTAAAATCTATGTAGAAATGCCTAAAATGGCTCAAATAACTCTTGTATGTAATAGTGTACATACAACCCAAGTTCTTGGGAATGAATATACACCTTTATATTGTTTAATAATTTGAGCTCCTTTAGTGAACTCCAATTAATTCAATATTTAGGAAGAGAATGAACTTTATTAATTACCATTTTTTGGTAGGGATGAATTGTAAAATTGTTATTAACCATTTGACCATTAAATAATGTGAAGTTTAAGTGGTGTAGATAGAGATGGAACGCCTTATGCACAAAAACTCTCTAAATATTCTACTATGCTTGTATCATGATTGAAAAAGTAACATGAAATGACTAAATAAAAGAAATATTTCAAAAAAGAGTATTTATTCTTAAGGGCATAAATTGACAAAAAAAATTAAAATAAAATCATGCAATATTTTTAAAGAAGTTGACAATAAAATTAGTACATCTGGTTAAATATTTGTACCTCAAAAGTAAGTCTAATAATGGCCTCACATATTTTTAATTTGATAGGAGATTATGTCATCACAACAACTAGTGCGATTGACAATACTCGATGGTGATTCAAGTTTCACTTGGAGGTGGTTGTGTGTGACTCATGCTTATGAGATGGATTGAGAATTTGCAATAAAAATCTAAGCTCAGTTTCTAACAGTGTTTTGGATAACTTATTTAGGGCTAGTGGCACCATTTTTGGTATTGGTTTCATTGTCATATGTAAAATATTGGTAGATGGTATTCTATTTAGGCTATGTTGCTATAGGGAAAATTTTGTATGTGTCCTTGATTGACTATAGTAAATTTGTAGTTAATTGTAGTTGGCCTCTACAAAGGTGTTGATGATGCTATATGGATATAAATCAATATTTTTGGGTGTGGCCCCTTTAGCCACTTTAATCAATTAAAAACTAATAGTACAACATTAAAAATATTGAAGATGAGAATAAAATTAATATAACATCAATAAAATTATTGCAAATATTTCTACAAGCAAGCAATCGTTATTCTAGGCATAAATATAGAAAATTTACAAAACAAAATGCCTCACTCTTCTGGCATTGGGTAGCAGAGGAGGTGGTCCATTTATCTCATCCTAAGTGTGATCCTATCATGTGAGGAAGGTTAGTCTCACTAGGGATATTTATTCGAGCACAATAATCAAATTCATCATAAAAGTGTGAATGAAGCCAAGCTCAATACATAGACTAAAAACATCTCTTCCAAGCATTATCCCCACAACACTACACTTGTGTTTCACTTGCACAAACTCCTTTCACCAAAATATTAAAAAAAATTCTTACAAAGATAGTAAAGAAAGATAGAAAAATTGACGAGGCACTCTTTCATTGGTAAAATCAACAACTTCATCACAATGAAGAGATTTTTTTAAACATCCAACTTATCTCCAAGATAGTCTTCCCCTCTTTAGTGTAGACTAGGAAGGTATGCAACCACTCAATCAAGTAAATAATTGAAATATTTAGAGAAAAAGGTAAAAATAATGTGTATATATTATGGCATATTATGAGAAGTAGTTTTCTTCAAGCAGGGTATATTTGTCCTCTCTAAAGAGGATACCTCCATTGAAATCAAAGATGGTGAAGCCCTCAATATAATGTAAATAAATTCACAAAGAGAATTAGATATTTTTCATAATCAAACCAAATTAAAGATGTCCAATAGTATGAAATCAAACATAAAATCACATTATTTATTTTCTACAAAAAAAAGCATATATGATTTCCTCAAAAAACCATAAGGCTCAATGAATTCTTCTACTAAACTTTTCTCAAGAAAATAAAAATACATTTAATAATTTTGATCACACACACAATCCTTAAAAAAGGGAATACATAACGTAAGAAAAAGCATGTGGTACCCCCTTAGAATTTCTCTACTATATAGTTATATTGAATGAATAAACTATATGCTCTCTCTCTTTCTCTCTATAGTAAGGAAAATGATATGCTATCTACTTGTAATTTTTACATTGTGTAATAACTAAATGAAAAGGTGATATGGTTAAAAGAATTTAATCACTCTCTTACACTTATGAAGAAATGATAGTTGTAGGATGTTTCTATTGTATACTCATACACATGCCTAACATGATAAAATAAAAGGAAATATCATATTACATATTTATAATCATGACTTTTTTAAAAGCAACATCTGCCTAAAACATTGTTTATTTAATATCTCTTGATCTAAACACATTTAATATGTGCACATAGAATCAAACGATCACGACTTCAGCCAAAAACATATCTATGAGATAAAATCTGAAATACAAGAATTATGAAATTTACGTTAAAAAAATTCGATATTCATTCAAATGGTTCTATCTCATCTATTATGCATTTCTTTTAAATATGGTAAATATGAATAAGTTCAGACATTATCATACCATTCCATAGAGTGCAAACACTAATATGTTTAGATATGTATACTAATTAAAAAGTAACAATTATGCTTAATTCATATATTTTTATTATCAATTAGATAATATTATTTCAAAATATTCTCCCGTGATGTCGCCTTTGCATTTGACTTCCGAAGCTGTGGCTAGGATTTCTTGCGGGAGATTTGGACGAAGCTTCTACAATGAAATATGGTTTGTCCAGGCTGCGAGCAACGCTTACCATGGGAGTCCAAGGTTGGATCTGGCTGGGGAGATTTCCTTGTCGCATCGTGGGCAGTTTGGTGGATTGAGGCGTTCGTAGAAACACCCTATTGATTACTTTTTTCATCGACCCTTGTCTCCACAACGAAGTTGGAGGAAGTATGATGGTCGAGGGGAGTATGGGGATGGTTGTGATGGACTGCAGTGAGAAGCAGGTAACCAGCCCTCTTCGTTGTGCTGGTTCATCCCCAACAGTTTCCTTTGATGGGGATATTAATTGTGAAGTGGTCGAAAGTAACATTTTTTTTTTGCATAGATGGGTCTGATAGGTAGATTCTGGGGGTTTTGGTCATGCCTGGTGGAGCTGCATCATTGGATTGTTGATGCGTAGAGCCTTGTTTTGGAGGGTGATGTCCAAATTTATCCCAATGCAAGGGGGTTTTTCGTGGTGGTGTTTGATAATATTAAGGATAGGAATATTGTTCTTCAGTAGAGTCGGGAGGAGCAACATTTGTTGATGTTGAAGCCTTGGCACCCCTCCTTCAACCCTTTGACAAAATCTTTTGACATGGCTCCAATTTGGGTAAGGCTTCAAAATCTCCCTCTACATTTTTAGTTTGAATTCTGCTTTGAGGCCATTAGCATTTTGCTAGGAAAGATTTTGGGGGTGAATGCGGGCTCTTCAAAAAATTTGCACACCACTTATGCTTGCATTTTGGTGGAAATGGTCATTATAAAAGATCTTCCAACAAATGTTCTTCTGAAAACTATCGATGGGGTTTGGAATTAAATGCTTGACCATGAAGGTTTATCGTTTCGTTGTTGTTGATACTATACAACACTAGTCATCTCGCTACCCACTATTCTAAGCGTAGGCATGCGAACTAAGCTACTTGGTGGAAAGAAGTTGCCCCCCATCATTACTCAGTGGAAAAGGATTGCCAAGTTAGTAATGCTCCTGTTGTGCCACCAAAACTTGTTGAAGACATCACTTGTAAGGAACCACCAAGTGAATCTCAGGTCATTCTGAAGGTTGTGGCTTCCTCTTCAGCAGTGCTGAATAGCATTAATGTTGTTGTTGTTCCTCTCCAAAAAGAAGGGTCGATTGGCCAATCAGAGTGCATGATTGCTTCCTCTGAAGGGAAGTGCACCCCAAATGAGAATTATAAAGAGCTTTCAAAGTCTAGAGTACATGAGGAATATTGGAAAGTGGTTCAAAGGAAGAAGAAGAAGAAGAAGAAGAAGATGCCTTCAACATGCAACTTTGCTCCCATGCCAAGTGTGGAGAAAAATCGTAGTGGTGGATTATGTTTCTTGTTTAGGGGACCCTTGGGTCAGGTTGCATGGGGTGTTGGGTTGGGAAAGAGGTCCCCCATTTGTGGCCTCTCCTGGTCTAGGCCAAGCTAAAAAGTCCACCTCTTTTTTTGGTTAAATGTTGTTTTTGGGGTTAGGCCCTTGTAGTGCCTAGTTTATATATTAAAAAAGATTAGTTTAGAAAATGCAATAAATGTAAGGTCAAGATCATTTTCATATATCACAAATAAGGATTTGTTGCAACACATTAGGTTGTATGTCACAATCATTTATTCATTATGAATTGTATGGTCAAGTTTTATTTGATTATAGTCATTTTAATTTGCATCATCGATATATGTATTACATCTAGTACTCCTCACTATGAGAACACTTATTAGCATAAATATTTGTTTACATTAACTATTTGACAATAGTTTTAGGTGATGTTTATAGTATTTAAGAATTTCACAATTGTAATAATTTTAAGATTTTTTATGAGCTTATAAGACATAAATAACTTTGAAGGTATTTCAATTTAATAATATTATATTATTAAATTTACATACTATATTATGTAATAAACTAGATTAAAATGTATTATTCTTAGAAATTAAAAAAAATCATAGATTTGTCTAATTTTTATGTTACATAAATTAACAACATTTATTGAATGCATTTAGGTTTTTATCATCACAATCTATTTTATACAATTATAATGTGTTGAGTATGATACAAATACTAAATTCATAAAGGTTGATCAAGAAATTTATAAAGTATATTATTGAATTAAAATCATGTTAAGTTAGTATAAAAAAATAATTAATGATAATTTAAAAAAAGATTTTATAATATTAACTAAATATAAAATATTCTCAATTTACATTTTCTTAATATTCTTAACAATCTACTAGTTGTGTATCAATACATTTGTAAGGAAAAATAAATAATATTTAAGATAAATCTAGGCTAAGACACATACAAATAAACACACATTAACCTATATTAATAAATGAGTAATATCGTGGGTGAATGTATTCTAAATAATGAATGATAAAGTATGTAAGCATAAATGCAATTTCACAAAATCATATATAATGCTAAAATCAAGATGCCTTAGGATTAAGTATAGGAGATGAGAGTCTCTTACTCATCTTGAAATTAGAAAAATTTATTTGTATTGTGGAGAATCGAGTAAATAGCATGGAAGGGGCTTGACTTAACAAAAGATTATGTCATTTATCAATATGTAAATGTATTAAGCCATTCTCTTAAAATGAGCACAAAATTAATTGGGAAATGGCATTGATATATAAGTTTCATCATTACAACGTTCAAATTTAATATTAGAGCATATGAGAATGCAAACAAATGCCAATAATGCTCTTGGAAAAAGGATAAACAATTTCATAAATGTGTGCATTTAAATCATAAACCTAATATAAAAATTCAATTAGTTTAAAAAGGTTTAGTTTGCTAGCAATCTTTAATTAAACATGTAGCTAAAGAGCATTAGTAAAAGTTTTATCCATACCAAGGCTTCTATTTGGTTGAGTTCTTTATATGACAAGAGCTAGAAGAATCTTGCCAAGTGAGTGGTCATATATGGATTCAGTTGCATATATCAAGTGAGTCAATAGAATTTGATGTATTGTACTTGTCTTCCTAGGTTCTATTGGGTTGATAAATAGAACCCCTTCAAGGGATGCATTTCAAATTCATAGAATAAATGTGAAGTGGCAATACAAACAATCCTACAATGATAAATCTTGGAAGAATAGATTGACTTCAAAACCACATATAACTATCTATAATAGTAAAAATAAACAAGCATATTTTAATGTCAAATTGTATCATTGATTATGATGTTTAAGAAGAACAAGACCCTATAGAGATAAAATATAATAGGATGAAGACTTCCTAATAACCAATATTACCCAAATCTATAAATGTTTGAATATTTAAAGTTTATTTTTGGTTTCATTATGAGTGTCACATTATATATGTGTTTCAATATTTTAGAAATAATTATTAAGCAAGCATTGAATTTAGAGCTTCAGAAATAGTAACATATCTATTGTCACTTATTTGACACATCTTGTCGTCCACAATCTCATAGATCATGCATGCAATTGCCTTTTTATCTCACCACATGTACTAAAAAGATGGACACATTTCCATGGAAGGATTTTTTATTTTTCTATTACCATTATTCTACCAGTGTTTCAAATTTAATTACAATTTTTTAAAAAATAATACATAAAGGAATAAGTCATTTTTTGATAAAAATACAAGTGGTACAAGTTTTTTGGTATTTAAATATAATTTTTTTTTTTATAATTTTCAAGTAATTTTTTCATGAAAGATCATCCCCACAATTTCTTCACTTCAATTGATTGTGTATCCCACTTTCAAAAGGGTCTCTAATCTCAGCTCTTTGCTCAAGAGTTGGAAGAACATCAAACACTAAGAAACTTTTCTATTTTTGTGAGGCAAAAGATTAAGATAGTGTCATTAGAAAATAAGTAGTCTCTTTAGGTGAAGTTCAAAATTTTCCACACCTATGACTCTATAGCATTTATAAATATGTGTTAAAAAACCTAAGAAAGTGTAAGGTAATAAAAAATGTACGTTGTGCTCAAATGAGTTTCAATGGACTAAATTAGTCTACTTCCTCAATTCTAGATCCCTTTGAATCATTATTGTCAAGTGGAGGCATGTCATCCACATCAGTTGATGCAAGCCCCTCAACATTACCAATCCTAACACCCAACTTGAGCATCTTATGAATCTCATTACCAAACATGTTGGGATCCTCTAGATTGAACCTAAAGGTTAGTAGATCAATCTCAAACAACAACATGGCAGAGTCATTAATGGAATTGTCCCCTTTATAAGCTTTGTTTCTAATGTGAAACTCTTCTGTGATGGTATTTTCAATATTTTGATCATCTTCATATACACCTAACTTGATTTTTTTGGTAAAGGCATCATAGAACTTGGTGTAATCCTCCTCATTATTTGTAATTTTACAAAACAATTCCATCCATTTATTAACCTTTTTCTTCCTCCTCTTCATTGTTAGATACCCCTTTCATTGTGGTTTAGTCAACCTAGAGAGATATGGGGTGGCCAATTTAATTAGAATGCTTATAAACTAGATCCTTCAAACACCTTGTTGGGACCTAGTGTCACAACTACATTTATTTCCTAAGTTTGGTGCTTCTTGGCTATCTTGGCCCATGTTTCCCATCACTAATTACAAATCTAATAATTCCTTCAAAATTAGCCTTTGTGATCTTTATAAATTCCTATGTACAGTCATGTCCACACCCGACCTCCACTTTTGCATCTAATTTCAATAATCCTTCGTAATGCCTCACCCACTCGCCTATATTCCCCATATGCCATTACTAATCCAACATAACCACTTGGAGTTGCATAAACACATTCATCTAACCAAATTTCCCATACTCATCCCAAGGGTGGAGTTACATGGGAAAAATTAAATATAACGAGAAGATGATTGACATGAATGCTATAGTTGAAACGTAGTCACTACTAGTCTATGTGCAGGGTGCAAAAACTACTCATCTACATAGGGGAATGAGATTTTTCTATCTTAATTCATCTAAAGATGAATCTAAGGATAATCTAATTATAAGTTACCATGTTGATGCATTAATTGGATTGACTTGTACGAGAATCCTTTGAAATCCCACCTAGGTAACCAAAATGTGTTGTAACTAAATGTTATAAATACATATTCCAAAGATGTAATAGAGGTTGGTTGTTGGACCAATTTCTTGGTTATATGTGTCTCAAGGTAGTCTAGGGCATCAAATAATAAATGCATATATCTACAAATGAGGAGATTGTTATAAATTAAGGGAAGGGGTAGTCTAATAAGGTTTTTTCTTGTAAATCTATGTCTCCATGATAGGTTGTAAAATCCCAACATAGACTTTAAACCTAGTTCCTACCTCTTACTTACCACAAATTTTAGTGTGGTTGTAATAATATTTGATTAATGTATGATAAAAAGTTTAAAGCATTACAAACTCTTTTGTGATGGTCTTATTTTGTTGCATGTGGGATATAGTTTATCTATTAGGGATAACTAAGAATGATCATTTGTAGGTTTCCTTATTTCACAAGTTTGTATACATGTACAAGCTTCAAGTACCATTACTATTTTGTGGGCATGTCTTAGTCCTCATAGCTAGTTGTGACTCTGTTGTTTAATGGAGTAGGAATCACTCAAATTAGTGAGAGGCCAATCATATTTTATTTAAGGATTCCTCTATCCTCAATAGTTTAGAAGTAGATTAAGGTTCTACATGCTTTCATGATTTAGTGATATCTTAGCGATTAATCTAAGTGAGCACAAATTGTTGAGATTGTTAGAGTCATGTCATATCTACCTTCACCTTACACTTGTGTATGAAATATTAAATAAATTCACTTGTGGGGATATTTTACTGTTATCATCTTTAAGTGTATATGCAAGTATGTAGCTATTAGTTTAAGAAGAAGTTTTATAAGCAACTAGTTATTATGTAGCCTAATGACAACTCTTGACATCAAGCATTCATTAGGTATAGTTGTTACTAAGTATAGTCATGTCCACCATTCATGTGATAAATGTCATATTAAGAATACTATTAGAAGTGCTCAATATTTTTTATTAATTTAACCCTTGGGGTTTTAGAATTTGTTCTCTCTTAAGATTTATTCTTGTATTATGTCTAAAACCCTTATTAGTCACCGCCTTTATAAGGCGAGGAACTAATGTTATCGCCTCAATCTTGCATATTAAAATTGTGCTTTGGGAATGGCGCCAGAAAATAAAGCTAAACTATGGCTTATGTTCCGGGGAATAATTAGAAAAAGCGATTTTTTTCTTGTTTTTACAATTTTCTGATTGGCGGGTGTAATTTTCCTCATGGTTTTGGAATTTTGTAAATATTTTTAATAATAATAATTATTGTAGGGAGCTTTGCTATTGGAAATATTTCATGAGTTTGTTTGTATAGTTGTGTCTTGCCATAGACTCTTCATGGGGATGCGTGGCCTCTTGAGCGGTACATTTGCATTTACTATTTGTGTCTTCTCATTTATTGTGAGTAGGTTGGAGTGCAGTCATTATTAGTGTGTTATGGTGTGAAGGTTTAATGATGTCGAGCAAATTTTTATCCACATTGTTTGTTCATAGGGTCAGGTTGTTTGATGAGTGATCTATAATTAAAGGGTTACAAATAATTTACACTTTACTCCTAATTACAAATTTATCCCGATCGCAAACAAAATTGCGTGGTTATGTATTTTAACCGTTGAAATTACAGAAATTGAGTTCACTTATTCCTTTACACAACTTAACTAATTACTTAAATGTCATAATTAATATCTCAAAGAAGGAATTAAAGAAGAACTGGAAAGAATACGAGAAAATTGTAAGACAAAAGAGAAGAAGAGAGATCACGAGCTTGATAATGGAGTTCGCTCAACATGAGCTACATCTCTGGGTCTGCTTCTCAATGAGGAACCACTTTATTAATGACGTCAAGCTTTAACATGCCTTTTTAGATCATCCAAGCTCCAAACCTGCATTACAGTTTCTTCACAATCTCTCTCAACACCTAAGACTCTTTCACATTCTCCTTTACTTGAAAGAATACAAAATACAAAGTCTTTGTGTTACATCAATCTCCAAAAATTACTTTCCTTGATTTCCTCCCAAAAGAATTGATTAATTCTCTCATGCCTATACCCCCTTTTAGACATAAATTTTTGCCCATTATGGTTAAAAACCATAAGATTTACAAATATTTCATATCTCCCATTTTTACAAGTAAATTTCAATAATATCCCCTTTTACAAGTAAATATCTTTGAAAAATCCCCCATCTACAATAGGAAAATCTCATAAATCATTTGAAATATTATCTAAGCCCTTTAATTATATTATGTGAACGGGCTTTAATATTCTAAAGGATTAGGCCCTTATTTATAGGGGTTAAATTCTTTAAACTTAGGAGATTCAGGCTTATTCATTATTGTTTTAATTTTTTAATTTTTAGGAGATTTGGTTTTAATCTGTTGCCTTGAAATCCCACAAAATCCACTTAGGATCCCACAAAATCCATTTGGAATCCGATAAAATAGATTTTGTGAAATAAAATAAACCTCCACCACTTTATTTCTCAAAAATAAAGCATGGTATAGTGGTGGTACATGAATTTAGTGAGGGGGGTCCACATTTTTGCCACATCACCTGCACTTGCCACATCAACATCCAATAATCTGCCACATCATCATCTAGTCAACCTTCTATTTTGACTGGCCATATCTTCGCCACACGAGCTCGGTTTTTGAGGAAACGAGCGACGTTGAAACCATGGTGATGAGCTCTTCAACATGATGCTACCTTTGACCATTTTTGAAATAATCATTTTTTTTGCCTTTTTGATTGGCCTTTGTACCCAGTTTGACCCCAACTTTGACTAACCATAAATTTGGCGTACGAGATCCTTTTTTGCCCGTTCAAGTTGCATTGGGTACAATTTTCTAAGCACTTTGATATGGCAATGGTTTTGCTGGATTCTGAGACTGAATTTTTGAGGTCTTCTAGATCCTCCTGTATCATTCCTCCCAATTGAGAAGCTTTTGGAACACCAAAAGTCTATTTTTACATAAAGATTAAGTGAGGGCATTGTCGCCTCACTTGCCTTGTATCATCTATCCACCCTGCTAGAATTTTCATCATCTGACTCATCACAAACAAGATGAAGAATGAGATAGCATATCTAATACAATCAACTAAATACCCATCAATACTCATTGTTGCATCCACTATCCGCATAGAATTAACTAGTAGAATGGAAAGAAACAATACTAAATATACTGATGTGAAGGAAAAATTATCAACTTGTTGAATCTCCTGAATAGGAACATCATTAGAAAATGAGTCATTCAAACCCCCTTTTACCACTTGAGGCCGAAGCCTTAAATGTGCTTGCAACTGATCCTCACACTGTGCTGTCTGTGACACCTTATCATGATTAGAATCATTATGCTTAGTATCACTAGTTGTTACAGACATAAGGGTTAACGTATTGCTTGCATTTACAATCATCTTCAAATGCCTTGTGTTTACAATAGATCTATCATTCTTCATGCGATGAGCTTTCATTGTGAATTCAATTCCATCTTTAAACAAATAATACCTGTTATGTTCTCTATAGAAAATGGCCTTTTTGTCATACAAGTAAGGACTTCCCAAAACCATCCCACAGATGTCAACCAGAATTACGTCTAACTCTACCTCATCTACAAAATTGGATGTGATTACAAATCGGAGTTTACATTGCCTTGACACATGTAACCAAGCATTATCATGCACCCAACCCAATGGATATGGTTTAGGATGAGGTATTATTTTTAATCTCAATTTCTTAACAACTTGTTCATAGATTAAGTTTACTTGTGATCCACTATCTATGAGTGTATCAATTTTATTCTATTTTGCAATAGTCCCTATATGAAACAATTCATTCCTTTTACTTTCATGTAGTGTTTCCAGTAGTGGGTCACATGTGTGCATATGATCGCATTTACAATTTAAATTAGCATATTTTGAATTGTGGAAAATAGATTGAAGTGAAGTTCCCATTAATGGATTATGGTCTTAAGTTTCATGCATGTCAAGGGAAAAGGATCTTATATATATATATGCATATATGCATATATGTATGTTTTTATATGTATGTGTGTATGTACATATGTCCACACAAAGACATACATATATGTAAGTATATATATAAGTATGTATACATACATATATATTTGTATGTATATATATATATATATATATATATATATATATATATATATATATATATATATATATATATAAGCGTGTGTGCACATGTAGATATATATGTTTATGCATATATATATGTATAAATGTATGTATGTATCTATTTCTATATGTATATATATGTATATATGTGTGTCTACTGTGCATTTTGCATTTACTAGGATTTTTTTCCCCCTGTATTTTGAATAGACTCAAGCGCAGTTGCTATTAATGCATAGTGGTGTCGAGTCCTGTGACTGTCAAGCAAAAGATTGTTTGTATTGTTCACTGTATGCACATATTTACGGGCACAAATATATATAGCTGCATCTAGCTACACATATATGTTAGCAAGTATATATATATGCATGTGTAGGTATGTATATATAAAAATATGTATATGTACATGTCTAAATATGTTTGTATGTATGTGTGTATGCATATATATAACTCTACACATATACACTTACATACGTGTATAGATATATACATATGTATGTACTAACATATATATTTTCATTTCCCCCTTTGGATGTTTATACATATATATGTGTGTATGCATATATATATATGTATGTATGTATAAATATCTATATATACTTAAACATATGCATATATATGTATGTATGGATGTTTATACATATATATGTGTGTATGCATATATATATATGTATGTATGTATGTATAAATATCTATATATATTTAAACATATGCATATATATGTATGTATCAATGCATATGTTGTCACATGTATGTATGTCTTCATATATGCTTATGCATGTACATGTATGCATATATGTATAAATATGTAGATGTATATATGTGTGTGCACCTCTTTGTGCATATAATGAGGTCTGTATATACATATATGTCTATGTATACATATATATGTATGTGTATCTATATATATGTAGTTGCTGAAACAAAAAGACTGTTGTCCATTTTAGAGGCAATGCATAGTGTGTTTTTTAGTGGTAATTGGTCTTGCATGGATCTATGCCAATAACAATGTGAGGAGGTGTGTCCTGGACCATGTAAGAAACAATACATAGTCAACTAAATATATCGATCAAATATCTGGCCATTATTTTCATTATGTGGATGATAAACATCATACATTGTTTGTTAGGTAAATTGCAATGTCATTTATTTTAGAGATAGTAAACAAATGCAGTTAATACATTATAGTTTATGTTTGTGACCTTCTTTTTGGAGAAATTTTGAAGCTAATTGTAGATAAACAAATTGGGAATGCACATGGATTTGGGGCTATCACAACATGTGTTGTTGAGGAAGTAGAGATAGGCATTGAAAAGTTGAACCATGATGTAAGGTTTTAAATATTTTGTCTTATATATTCAATTTTGAATGTTCCTTGGATCGTGTGAGCTATAGAGATTGAAATTGAATCCATAATAGACAACATAATGTATTTTTCCATTTTCACTCATGTAGTCTTCTTATGCTATTTATAGGATTGTGGATATGGTGTTACAATGCTATAGGCTAACTAAAGAGACATTGTAGCTTGTTGAAATGCACCAATTGGGTATTAGATCACACCCCACCTTTATTTTTTGTTTGTACTTCATGATTTGAATTAGTTTGTTATTTATTTTGTGTTATGCACGCGTGCTTTTTAGATCTTTCTTAATGCAGTTTATATGGCCTATGCCAATTGTAGTAGTCACTCCTCCAAGTGTGATTTTAATTTTGTCTAGCTTTCAACAATTTGCTAACAGGTGTTGTTGTTTAGGCAGTTACGATTATGGCAATATTGTTGTTGTTGTTTCATCAAATTCTGGGAAATTTCTACTCAGAAAGGTAGCTAGAATCACAACGTCAAAATCCTATTTGTTTGAAGTGATTTTTGACATTCCTAGCTACATATGCTGACTAGCTTCTAAAAGTAAGCTATTTCTTCTAGTATTAAGGCACCTACCAATCTTAATAGTAAATAAAATCTATGTAACTATGTATCACAATTTCTAATTAGGCAAGGCAACTACTACTAAAAATGCAACTTATATTCTAGACATATTGATAGTGATTTCTTCAACATGTGCATATTGCCCACGGATGAAGGCATGGACAAGTCATTACGTATATCTTGAACAGCTGGGCATGTTTCATTAACTATTATTGTTTCATGGATATACAATTAACTTGAATAAGTTTCAATATCATTAAGAAGACTTACATTAACAAGAAATTTTACTATAGTGTGAACATGGACATCATATTGCTAAGCAAATCCATAAACATATCCATTTAATAAGCCAATAAACGGATCCATTTGATATCAAATACATAATATAGGAATGTGCATAATGTTGGCAACAACATTTACATATTAGAGGATAAAACTTTGTAGTGACATTGGAGGTTATAGCATTGAAGAGACTTCTTTTTGAAAAGAGCATTTAAGTATTAGACTATGTATCATTTATATTTTACAAATTATCAGTGTATGCAACATGGTTTAATACTAAAAATGCTTTGGTGAAAAGAAGCCTCTCTAGTGCATAGCCAAACCAGTATGGCTAGGTAACTAAACAAACACTCGAGAATGTTTGCAAACAAAAGGGATGAGAGTGAGTGGGATATGCAATAAATTGGAGCATTGAATGAACCTTGATCTACGATTTACTTGCCCAACAAACACATTACTATATTTCTAATAGGAAATATTCTCATTCTCATCTAATTGATTGAACTGCAGTTGGCATCCAACCTGCGAAAATGAACAAACAACACAAATACCACTTCGCTCGACAAAATTAAAAATTCACACCATAGTCCACTAATGACGGCTGCACCTTAGCCTGCTCACAATAAATGAGAAGATACAAATAGTAAATGCAAATGTAGTGCTTAAGATGCCACACGTCCCCAACAAGAGCCCATGCCAAGACACGAGTATATCAACAAACTCATATATATATACACATGTACAAATATATATGTGTATATATATGCATATATACATACCTATATATATACTTGCACATATGTACACACATACATACATATTAAAAAATACATATATGTATGTATATATATAGATAGATAAGATCCTTTTCCCTTGACATGCATTAAACTTAATACCATAATCCATTAATGGGAATTTCACTTCAATCTATTTACCACAAATCAACATTTGCTAATTAAAATTGAAAATGTGATCAAAGCCAAAAAGAAGCGATTTGTAAGTACTGTTCTTTTGCATTGTTCTTTCATTTGCCGAGGAAAACTAATCAATATCAAAATTGTGTCTCCTATTAGGGGCTATTTGTATCATGTTCAAAACAAGAAACAAGTCATTTGTAAGTTTTGACATTTATATTGTTGTGCTCTAGTTTTTCCTCTCTCTTCCCTCTTTGACTGCCTTTACAAGTCACTGTCTCCTTTTTAGCTACAAACCTAATGCCATAATTCATCAATGTTTGCTTCTTTGTTTTCAACAACTAACAAAGCATCTGATGGACTCAAGCGCACTCCCCATCAATGAATTTAGGTATCAAGTTGTTGTCGTTGCTGCCCCCTCAAAAGCATTCAAAATGACATTTTTAACAATTTATTCATTTTGGATTTCTTCTATATTAAACAATTTATCTTTCTAATATTTACATGTTTTATGCTTTCAACTATTACTTGTGTAAGCTAATTACCATATTTAATCTCCCTATACAGTTACCTATATCAGTAAAGTTTGATAGGGAGGCTTAGTTGGTGTCGATTGATATTCATGCACCTATAACCACAATGAAATTATCATTTCCACATACATCAAGTTGACTGATTCTATGTACATAAAATTGTTTGGATTCCCATAAATTATACATTACATTATTCATTGCAATCTATCAGATATCATATTTCTGATATACGCTACTTAGTCGAGCATATTTATCCTGTGTTTGATACAAACACTTTATTAATACAAGTGTTCATACAAAGTTCATTTGACTTCATTTTCATTCTAGCCGGTGGTATTTTCCTCCTACTTTTCTCACTCTCTTGATTTGTAAAATTAATAATTATTATTCTAGTGAGCTTTTCCATTGGAAATACTTGATGAGTTTGTTGATACTTGTGTGTTGGCATGCATTCTTCTTCATGAAGACTTCACATGATAATGCATTGTTCATGACCAATAATGGAAGTAATACTTCTCGTGCACACAGTCATTGCCACTGCACTTGAATTTATTAAACAAAAATGAAAACTAGGTCTAAGTATGTCCATATATGCATGTCTTCATATATGCTCATATGTATACTTGTATGCATATATGTAGATGTATATATGTATGTACACCTATTTTTGCATATAATCAGGTGTGTATATACATATATATGTCTATGTATATATATATGTATGCGTATCTATATATATATAATTCAAATCTATTGTGCGTTCATGAGTGAGTGATAGGCATTGAAGGATGTCTATCTGTTCAAGATATGTCTGATTTGCGATGGATCTGAGCAAATGAAAAAATAATGCAAATACTACATTGCTTGACAGATTTTAAACTTCACACCATAAGCCACTGATGACAGTTGCACTTCAATCTACTCATAATAAATAAGAGCTCGCATATAGTAGATGCAAATGCACTGCTTAATAGAATACAAACATGTGTAAAACTACAAAATGACACTATAAAAGACATACAAGCTTACAAACACCTCCTTTTTCATTCGCAATACAATAAACATAGACCCTTTCAACACACACACGCTTAATCATTTTCCACCCATAAATTTTCCAATTACTTGTACCTAATTTTCATTTTCATGAAATAAATTGAAGTGAAATTGCAACGCACGCCCATTTGTGATAGGATTATTCTTTTCCAAATTTTTTTACTATATACATGTTCTTCATTGCACACGTGTCTATGGGTAATTGGCATTGTTCACAGTATTTGACATGCTTGGTATACAACTGGTGCTAGTATTCAACATTCAAAATTGGAATACATGGTTACACAGATTCGCTATTTATTATTAAGGTTGATAGGTCCTTTATTTTTTTCAGGTGGCAACTGTGATTCAGAACATTTTTTGCATATGTCAAGGCATAGAAGATCAAGTTCCTACCATGCTATGGCATAAATTTGTAAGTTCAGTTTCTTTTTTATCCCTAGTTTATATATTTATGTTTGATATTTTCAATTTTACACAAACTATTATAATCCCACCGCCTTTATTTATGTCTTATTTTTATTCATTACTAATGGATAAAAAAAAGACATGTGCATCTTCCTGGACCTTTCTTGATGTTACTTTATAGTTTATATGCTCTTGCAATTCATTAATAGCTTGTGATATGAAATCTCCACTATGTTCAGAACAAAATTGTTTGTCTCCCTTGTTGAAGTGCAACTAAGTGATTCTTGTAGGATCAATGTGTCTCAGGGCCCATTCATGTTCATTTTCTTTCCCTTGATTGTTACATGTTTTTTACTTACATTCGGTTTTGTTCCTAGAACATAGTAATTCTCATGTGTTGTGTACTCAATTGTTCACCTTGTTCGTTGACACTGGAATCTATTAATTATCATTTATTCTATTCATATGCACTTCCAATCGAGTAATGTCTTTTACTGTGAGCCCTTAAATCTATCACTCCAAAATTGTTTTTGTTTCCCCCCATTTTCTCATATTAGGTTTGGCACAAAGAATGAGCCATTGTTAAACATTTTAAGATATTGTCATTATTTATTCTTTGAATTAGTTGGAAAAGTTAAGACTTCCATGGTTTTTGATTGCTACTGCAACATGTATGATATGCAAAGATGCATAAGAGGTATCAGTTTGTTATGTAGGATGTTGATCATAACACCTGTATTTATATACTTGCATATGTAGAGAATATACAGATATATACAAAACAACAATTTTGTTTATGTATCTGATTTTTATTTTTTATGGTTTGTTAAATTATAGAAAGGAAATTCCATTTGAAACTTCCTTGCATGAATTTGAAGGCAATGAAAATAAGTACGTTCCAATGATTCGAACAACATTTCCATGCAAAACTGTTATCATAACAATGAACAAATGCACTAGTGATTAACTTGAACTTTACAATAGTGTCATCAAATATTGCTTCACCACCCTCTTTACTATTTTGATTTTTTTCCCAAGCTTCACTTTTTTACGCAAGCAACAATTGACCAAATTAGGCCTTGGTAGATACAATGCATTGAAAATCTATTTGAAGTTATAGGATAAGAGTTCCTAAGAGCATAATGTGCCATTTTCAATTAATCCTTTTTCATGAAATCCATATCTTTGATCAGATACTCTGAAGAAAATTTCTTTTAGAGAGCGCATGTCTACACGTTCTTAACGGAGGTCATCAAACTCAAAATAACATATCAAATATATGGAGTTTATGCAAAAGGGTTAATTCAAAACTGCACATTATACTCTCAAGAACTTTTTCCTTGAATAACTTCAAAGAGCTTTTCAATGCATTGTATTTGGCAAGACAAAAATTTTCCAATTGTTTCTTTAGTAAAAATTTGAAGCTTTACTCGACACCTGGCAAAGTTATGGATATGAGTGGGATCTACAAGCTGGGGACATTCTTCATGGATGAAATTGGAAATAAAATTCACAATGGAAAGGAGGGTGGTGAAGTAGAATTTGATGAAACTTCTGCAAAGTTCAAGCTAATGACTGATGCTTTTGCTCACTGTTGGGATGGGAAGAGTCTAAACAATCTTCCTAGAGTAAATGATTTTATTGTGATTTTGAAAGTATCTTGTATACAGTAGGATGTCTATCGACATGGCCTTGTCTGCATTTCTTTATCGCGTGTGGGAGATATCAAGTCACTATATCTCATGCAAATGTTGCAACGACAAATGTTTAGAGTCTTAGAAAAAGTAACACACAAATATCTCATTCCATATATTTGTAGAGAAACTTGGAAAACACAAACTGATTCTCTTGCAAAATAGAAGATGGCCCAATCAATTGACAAACAAGATGAAAAAAGGAAAGTACCTTATTCTGTTTGTTTGGCGTATGATTTCACTCTTTATATGTTTAATTAAATTTTTTATTTTAGTCATTCTCCATGTTGCAACATGCATATTCAAAACAACAATTGCAAAGCCATCAACCATCTTTGATATATGCAAAAAGCAAACAACTTTAGCATTTGAAGTCAATGTCTTGGCTGTTTATGGGCCTGCTATTATCACAACTCATGGAACACCACCAAAAGCAACAATTATGCATGTTGATTTAATTGATAGTCATGGTCAAATGACATCACTGCAAACATCAACAACAATTTTATTTACACATTTCTGCCACTGTTATCACCACATACAAGTGTCCACCTCATGAACTTTGTCATTAGGAAAAAAACTCAATATGAAAGAGGGGATGTTGATTATTCCCTTATTTTTTACTGCTAGAGGCACTATTGAACCCATTGAGAAAGTCTGTCAAGAACATAGATTGATTCCTGACACAACCATTTCGCAACTCATCCAATCAAATGGCAATTTCTCTATTGGATCAATTGGTGTTGTTGGTACTAGCCATTTCTAAGTGCTAATGCAGTATGAGTTGCAAGTTAAAGTTGGAGAGAGCCAAGATGATTTTGCGACTGTAAGATGTTTTGAACAAATCATGGCAACAACATAGGATTTGAGCACTTTTCTTTTCAAATCTATTTAAGAGTTAAGGTAACTAATTTAATATGTGTTCAATATAGCATGCTTTCTATCTTTAGGGAGGGTGTGCATTTATTTGTGTCTTATTTTTATTGATTGCTAATGGATAAAAAAGAAGACGTGTATCTTCCTAGACCTTTCTCGACATTATTTTATAATTTATATGCTCTTGCAATTCATTAATAGCTTATGATGTGAACTCTCCACTCCATTCAGAACAACATTGTTTGTGTCCCTTGTTCAAATGCAACTAACTAATTCTTGTAGGATCAATGTCTCTTAGGGCCCATTCATGCTCATTTTCTTTGCCTTGATTCTTACATGTTTTGTATCTACATTTGATTTCGCTCCTACAACACTGTAATTCTCATGTGTTGTGTACTCAATTGTTCACCTTGTTTTTTGACACTAGAATCCGTTAATTATCATTTCTTTCATTTATATGCACTTGCAATTTACTAATGGATTTTACTGTGAACTCTTAAATCTATTATGCCAAAATTGTTTATGTTTCCCCTCCATTTGATCAGATTGGGTTCGGCGCAAAGAACGAGGCATGTGTAAGTTCCAATGTCAATTACATTATCATTTCCTTTGCTTGTGCACTCATTTCCTATTATTGTTTGAGGCTGATGAAATCTGTTTATGCTCATAGGATTTTATGCCTATAGTATTGCAAATGAACCATGAGACAAATTTAAGTTCCTACACCTTTTGCAATGCCGAATATGTTAGAATTAGGAAAATGCAAAAAAAAGACCAAAAAATTAGAAGCGAGTGACAATATTGCAAAAAAAAAGATAGATAATTTGATGATGGAAAAATCTACCACTATTCAAATGCTTTATTTATATTATAATAGAGAGCAAAAAACGGGCCTTTGTAAGTTGTTATATGTTTAACACCATCATTTTTTGCTATAATGTTTCACTTGCTGACATTTTCTAACAAAAGTAGAATCCATGTCTTTTGACAAGGCCTATGTGTACTGCTTTGGAAGAGAGGGTTGATGCATCTATAAGTTCATCTATGTTCAATGTTGTTGCTCTACTCATGTCTTGGTATTATGCATTTATGCTCTTGTGTCGAATTTCAATAACACAATATATATATATATATACACGTTTTTTTATTTCCATTGTTTATTCACTTGTCTTGATTCTTTCATGAAAATGAAGTCTTAGGCACTAAGCCACTTTATGCCAACTTTATGAACAATGAGAAAATGGTTTTTGCATTGTTTATTTTCTCCACCAAGGTCTTTCATGAGAATGGAAACTATCTTTGTCACCAAAATTTATCTATGTCATACTAACAACCAGTAACAAAACAATTGTAAGTAGGGATTAATGTCTACTGTTTGTGATTTTTTGCACTCAACCATCTTTGTCATTGCCTCACTGTGAATGTCACCAGCTCTAGGAAAAATTAATGGCTTATAGTGTTAATTTTGTAGCCTCTAGAGCAAAGGATGGTTTACATTGTTTATTCACTTGCTTTACTTGTTACAAGACAACATGACCTGTGTCTCCTGAGAAAACTTATGTCTTTCATAGTCTAATCAATAGACCAAGCATTTGTAAGTTGCTATATCTATTACACTATTGTTTTTTTGCATTGATTATTCATCTACTTACAATATTTAATGAAATTTGAGTCTTTGTCTGCTTGCAGGGTTTATGTCCATTGTACTTGAACCAAATAACAACCTGCCTGTAAGTTCCTCTATCGTTTACACTATCATTCTATACTTTTTGGAATCTTTGCATTTTATGAGTTCCTACCTATTGTTTCTACAACAAAAATAATACTTTGCTTAGTATAATTAACACTTCAAACCCAAGAAATATTTAAATTATGAACTATTCTCATCTTGATCGAATAAATTGAAGTGCAACTAAATATTTAACTTGATAACAAACACTAACCCATCAAGAATAGCAAAAATAGACATTTAAACACAAACTGCAAACAACACCACATGGATACAATGATTTTATACCCGGATATTTTCCAATTAATTGGATCTAATTTTCATTGTTGTTTAATAAATTCAAGTGCAATTGAAATGCATGAGTGCACATAGTACAAAGTAACCATAAAATGCAGAGATGCAAAAAACTATAAAATGACACTGTAAAAGATATAGGAACTTACAAACACCTCGTTTTCTAGTCCCAAAAATTGTGAACAACTTAGCATGAAAATGTGCTTGTCATGATTAAGAATGGAAGTAATATTTCCTCGAAATGCATGCATTGTGGCTGCACTTGAATTTATTTGGAAAAAAACAAAATTACGTCCAAGTAATTGGAAATTACTAGGTGTAAAATGATCAAGTCTGTGTCTATTGATAGGGTCTATGTCTATTGTATTGGGAGCAAAAAACAAGGTGTTTGTAAGCTCATATGTCTTTTACAGTGTCGTTTTGTAGTTTTGTACACATTTGTATTGAGTAGCAGACAAATGAAAAAACAAAAAATAAAACATAGAGTAACTTACAAACTCCATCTTTCTCGGTTCCAACACCATAGATGAAAACCCTCCCAATAGATACATATTTCAGTCTCATCAAACAACCTGAGCAAATGCATCTCTGCATCTTATAGTTAATTTCTACTCTGTGCACTTTCCCTATAAACCCTCATTCAATAGCTAGATCATGCAACTCTCATTAATGTCAATGTATATATAGGAAATCACTAAGGCTTTGTTTTTTCAATTCCAAAATTGCACACATAGAACCTCTCAATAGGCATTGATTTCATTCTCATTGGACATTCCAAGCAAACCAGCTGACAAATGAAAAAATCAAAGCATAAAAGATAGAGTAAGTTACAAACGCCACCTTTCCTGCTTCCATCATAGTAGATTACAAGCCTAAATCCACTCACAAATACTAAACAATAAGCATTATTTCATAAAAAACAAAGATGCAAAAAAATATGGCATGACATTGAAAATGATTGAGCAACTTACAAATGCTTCATTCTTCAATAACCAAAAGACCATACATAAACCTTTTAAAAATGGTACTAATTTCACTTTCATCAAACAATCTAACCTATTCAGTAAACAATTCCAAAATGAAAGTGTAAAAGGTATAGGAACTTACAAATGTCACCTTTGTTGCTTTCAACATGGTAGATGTAAACTCTTTCAACAGACACAAATATCTACCTCATCAAACAATCCAGGCAAATGAACAAACAAGGTAGGTAAGAACCGCATCTCAGTCTACAAACTTGCAAATAGTAAATGCAAATCTAATGCTTTAAATTCCATGTATCCCCAGTTAGAGTACGTGCGAGGACATAACAATACCAAAAAATTAAAACACATGAAATATTTCCAATAGAAGGTTTTCTATCATAATTACTAAATATATCACAAAATGATTATGCCAGGATGGAATGTTCTTGTTAATATTGGAAGTGTTCCATGGCTTCTAATATTTTTTGATGTGGTTGTCCTCTCACACTTGCTCTTTCTTTGCATGCATAACATTCTAATAACAGACTTATGCATATATAATGTATCAATTCTATTTAATATCAATAGACTATAATGCAACTCTCGTTAATGGATTCTGCTATAAACTTCAAAGACTTGTAGTGTTTATTCATTTCCTTGCACTGGCTCTTAGAACAGGCTAACTTGGAAAAAAACTGTTGCACTATCATTTTGGTTTTGTTTATTCACTTGCTCAGATTGTTTGATGAGGCAAACATCTCTCTTTGTTGACATGATCTATGTCTACTAGCTTCGAAAGAAAGAAAGACTTCATTGTAGCTTCATATCTCTACAAAATCCATATCTTCTGAAAGGGTTTATAGATATCATGTTCAAAGCCAAAAACAAGTGATTCGTAAGTTCCCATATCTTGTTCATACTCATTTTTTGCATTTTTTATTCATTTGCTCATGAAAACTGATCTACATGAAAACTATGTCTCCTGGCAAGGATAATTTCTATCATGTTGAAAACAAGAAACAAGTCATTTGTAAGTTTTAACATAATTAACACTGTTGTGCTCTACTTTTTCTTTTGTTTTCCCTCTTTCACTGCCTTTACGACTCACTGTCTCCTCTTGAGTTGCAGACTAAACACCATAATTCATCAATGTTTGCTTCTTTTCCACCAACAAATAACAGAGCATCCGATGGACTCAAGCACACTCCCCATCTATGCAATTAGGTATCAAGCTCCTGTCCTTGCTTACCCCTAAGAAACATTCAAAAGCATATTTGTAACAATTTTCCCATTTCGACTCTTTTATATTTTAAACAATCTCTTTCAAATATTTACATGTTTTATGCTTTCAACAATTACCTCCATAACCTAATTACTAATTTTAATCCCTCCATGCAGTTACCTATACCAGTAAAATTTGATAAGCAGGTTCAGTTGGTGGCAATTGATATCCATGCAGCTATAATTACAATGAAATTATGATTCCCACATACATTAAGTCAGCTAATTCTATGTACATAAAACTAGTTGGGTTCCCATAAATTATACATTACATTATTCATTGTAATCTATTAGATATCATATTTCTTATACATGCTACTTAGTCGAGCATATTTATTCTGGTTTTGATACAAATACTTTGTGTTCATACAAAGTTTATTTGACTTCATTTTCGTTCCGGCCGGTGGTGTTTTTCTCTTGCTTTTCTTAATCTCTTGATTTGTTTTAATAATAATTGTAAGCAATTTTACCATTGGAAATATTAGATGGCTTTGTTGATATACTTGTCTTTTGGCATGCACTCTTCTTGGGGATGCAATCCACCATCGCATTCTTCTATACTCATTTATCATTTATCTTATTTCTTTTTTTAAGCATTTTTCATTATGTCTTCATAAAGACTTGACATGATAATGTATTGCTCATGATTAAGAATAGAATTAATATTTCCCTTGCACACATGCAAAGCAAGTGCACTTGAATTTATTATATGAAAATAAAAATAAAGCCTAAGTAATTGGAAAATGTCCCAACCTTGAAATGATAAAATATATGTTTACTGTAGTGCAAGTGTGGAATGAAGCATTTCAAAGAGTTCTATAAGAATACTTTAATTTTTTTTAAACAAAAATTACGATTAGCAAATTTTATATTTACTTTTCAAGCATATTTTATACAACATTTGATGTTGGTTAAATTATATTTGCAACAATGAATTTCCAAATGTTTGAAATACCTGAGTACATTTAGTTTACTTTATTTTAAAAAAAACAGAGAATTAATAAAAAAGTTAAATCATATTTGTGAAAAAAAACCTGGCGTGTTTAAAATAGTTAGATTAATTTATTTTACAAAAGCAACATTCAAGAATTTAGTATTACCATTCCAAACATAAATATAATACTTAAGCTACAAAATTTTGCAAAAGCAATTATTTTAAACAAAAATTTACTTTCCCTTCCAATGCATTGGCATTAGTGACAAAAAAATATCCAAAATAGATTAGATGTTACATTTATATTTTAAAACTCAAAAGAAGAATTTCTTAATTACAAGTTACAAATAAAGATCTCTAACAACTTGAATTTTAGTCCACAAAACTATTTCTAATTTTATTAAATTGAAAATATTTTGATCTTCGCATGCACTCTTCTTGAGGACAAATGACATTTTAAGAAGTACATTTGCAGAGTTTTCATTTATTGTGAGAAGACTGTAGTGCAAGTGTCATTATAGCTTATGGTGTGATGTTTAATTTTGTAGCAAAGCATTATTTGTGAATTCCTTTTCAATTTTCAAGTTTAGGCAAGAAATAGATGGCGTTGTAATGGATTGTTCTTGGGTTTGTTCCATTGGAAAATGGCAGATACCCTCCTAATCACTTATGTGCCCATTTGTTGTTTTATGTCAAGAATTTTGGGTTCATGAGTCCTGTCGTGAAGAAGGCCATTATCTAATGGAATTGGATTTTGTATATTAGACTTTCAGTAATTCCTTTACAATTTTTTTGATGAATATTCAAACTTTAATTGAATAATTAAAAATGTAAGCATTTATTTCATTATACTAATTGGTCCAATTATTATTGTGGTAAGAAATAATTTTGAATATGAATGGAATAATAATTAGGTTTACTGAATCTAATTATATATAGGAGTATGGAATCATCATATGCTCTCACCTTGACCTTATGAGTCTTGGACTGTGGTCTAAAATGAATTGACTTCTAATCTGTTGTGGAAAAGATTCTTAATTAATGTTTTCTACTTCTTATTTTCAAAACTGATAAGCAATCATTAATTTATTTTTAAAATGCGTATTAAAGTTAGTGTCTATTTTCCAAAAAAAATAGTATTAGTGTTATGCCTTGCATAACCACCCCATCTTTTGCCTTGGTCAAAAGGGGTCCCCCTTGTTGTTCTTTATCCTTAGTTGTTTTTCAAACAAAGTTTGGAGTCATTTCGCTTCCAACACTTTGTTTATTTTTGGTTTAGTCTGTCGGAAGCGAAACCAAAACTGAATCGGGTTCTGAAAGTTCTTTTGAAACTTGTTTTGGTTTCCATCTCGACGGTCTTTCTTTTGGCTTTTTGTTTTATTTTCAGCGGACCCGAAGCCAGAGTGGGTGTTAAGTTAGTCTAGATTGAAAATTGCAAAATCATAATCGATTCCGCCCCTGCCTCTGCTGTTTCAACTTTTGGGTTTAGTCTAAGTCCTTGTGTTTAGTTTTATTATGTCGGTCTTTTGCTTTACTTTTTGTGTTTGGTTTTGTTTTGTGTTTAGTTGGCAGACCCGGAACCGGAACAGGAATGAAGTTGCGAAATTTCTTAAAGTTTCTGAATCAGTTTTATTTTTGATTCCGCCCCCACCACTTTTGGGTCGTTGAATTTTTGAGTGAAGTCGCACTGTACTGAAGTGTTAGTTCTCGTTCAGTTTCGACTCCGCTTTAAATTGCATTCAATGCATTAATGACAGTTGCTCGTGTAGGTAGAAATCCTCATTTTTACCTTCATTAAGGATTAAACGAATCATTATTATGATTGTTAAGAGATTAAAGAGCACGAAAGAGCAACAACGGAGTTCATTTGAGCAAATTGATTGAAGGAGGAGAAGGTTATTGCTTGCGAATCAGTTCAGAAGGTTAGCTGGGTTCTTTTGTGTTCGAGGTAGGGTTTCTTATCGTTGTTGTTCTTCATTTATTTACGGTTGCATTTTTTATGTTTGCTCGTACTTTGAAACATTTCGTTTTAAACGAATTCATGATTCTTGGTATGTTTGTTTGAGTAGGTTCTTGCTTTATTTTGTTTGTTTGGTTATGTTCTTGGTTTCTTTTGCTGTTGTTGTTTTTGATTCTTTGTGTTTAGGGCACAGTCACTTTCACGTTTTAGTCGTGACCGTGTCATGCTATTTTGATTTGCAGTAAGTTAGATTAAGTTAGGGTTTTAAATGGCGTTGGTGAAAATTAGGGATCTACAGTGAGGTAGATTAAATTCATGTTTTTATAGTAAGTTAGGGTTAGATTCATCATTTTTACTTAGCGTTTTGTCGCGCATTCAATATGGTAAAATGGCAAGGTTTAAAATCCATGCCCTAGTTTTATCATGTTTGTTAGATTAGGGTTTCGTGTGTTTCTGTGATCACATTTAAATGATTAAAGTATGATGCCCTAAAATACAGTCATTCCCTATGGTCATATGAGTATAGTCTTATTAAAGCCTCTTTTCATTTAATATGACCTTAGTTTTAATCATAGAGTTGTGTGTTAAATTGATAAAATCTTTGATGACGTCATGGTCAACCTAGGTGGAGACGAGATCAGAATCAATCTTGAACTTGAGAATTTTGTTTTGCAAAAGTTATCGATTCCATTTCCATCCCATCACAGGTTCCGTGTATAATGAGAATTTTTCTTTTGAAATAACGATAACCTGGACGGAAGCGGAGGCGGAATGGAAATGGAATATGAATATATAAAATCTGAAGAAAAACCAAATCCATTTTTCGTTCTGATCCCGGTTCCAACTCCAACCCCATTCATTATTAGTGAAATATTTATATCGGTTTTGGCTCCGAGTCTGGTAGTGTTGTTTAAAAGAGACTATTTTAGAATATGTTTCTCCCTAGTTCCGCTTCCGATGCATATATGAAAGTTATGGTTTTTAAAGCATGTTTTGTGATGATATTTAAAGATCTAATTAGAGGTTTTTGCTTGCAGGAAAGTTGAAGGATGTCAAGAACTTCAGGGGAGGCTGCTCAAAGGAACCAGCCTGCAGGAACATCAAAGGCAACATTTAAACCAAAGAAGTTGAAGCCAGAACAATTGCCTTATACCTTGAGGTATAATCACATGAGTCTGGTTGTGAAGGTGAGCAAGGTGGAATCAGACTGGTCTAACATCACTGATACAAACTTGGGCCAGTACAACTTTGAGGAGTTACATGTAGAAACC
Source organism: Sequoiadendron giganteum (assembly GCA_007115665.2). Taxonomy (NCBI): domain Eukaryota; kingdom Viridiplantae; phylum Streptophyta; class Pinopsida; order Cupressales; family Cupressaceae; genus Sequoiadendron; species Sequoiadendron giganteum. Next base: position 38,514,281 of record CM021104.1, on the reverse strand, counting down.
TTTGTAGAACGGGAAAATCTAACAGGAAGGACACAAATAATTGTTGATTCCGGCTTGGCACATATTACTATATTTCCTGTATCAATCCAGTGCCCGGAGTTGATCTTAACAACAACTAGTGCCTACAATCCTGCAACTAGATAGTGTATGGATTCTCAAAATAATGTGATCATTGATCTCACTCCTCTTGCATTTCAAAACATATTTAATGTCCCGGATCCTAAGAGTTTGGTGCAGTTGGATGAGGCAGAGGCCTTGGAGAAATATAGTGAGTATAAGGACTCCAATAAGTCTCATCTAAACAAAAAGTGGTTGAAGAAAAAAAATAAATCTTTAAGTAAACTTACAAACCAGCCGAAGAGGGCAGATTTCTATAAGGAGGTATCAGATCTATTCATGATGTTGTCTAGGGCCTTTGGGAAGAGAGATACATTTCGGTTCAAGGAGTGGATGTTTCCTTTCATCTAGACTATCTTAAATGGAGCCCAACAGTTTGATTGGCCGATGATTGTGTCAAATGTTGTTCATGATCAACTGACTAGCGTCAGGTAGACTAAAAGCTTCTATATGATTTCTTATATTGTATATACAACAGCGAGATTGGGTATTTTCCCAGGTTTGAACAGAGTGGGCATAATGGGAGCTTTGGATGGACAAAAGAAAGTATGGGAGCATTATGACCAATTATCTCTTCAAGTTGTTGAGACTCATTTCAGAAGAGTCAATGATGCATTTATATATGTGGTTATCAACCAATTGAATGGAGATGCAGGGTACCGGTTGAGTCAAGAATCCATGGCGTTCATTGCTGAATGGGGATTTTGGTACATTCAATACCCCAAATTCACATATTTCAGGTTAGCTGGTTTTGAAGGCCATCCACATTTTCTTCCAAGGTGCTGCAATAATAGGATAGTGCTAATGGAGTTTGTATATCAAGCTCTTGGAGTTAATGCTCGGTTTGGGATCAAACATAAAACCGGATGTCATAAGTTTCCCATGAAGTTGGGTGAGTATAGCTGTCAACACTTGGTAGGAGCAAAAGTGGTATGTAGTGAATTGATACAGTTGAAATTGGGTTTATACACAACTCGTAAGTATTTTGATCCGAAGGGTAAGATGTATGCCTTGTTGCCTTTGGTGTTTACCAAACATTTTAATTTGTTAGAAGACTTCTAGAGTGATCGATAAGATGAGTATGATTTAAGAAAGAAGAATTATGAAAGGTTATCTGTCTCACTCATGTCAGAGATTGGTGTTAAAGAGAGCATTCCTGATACATTGGTGGATGATGGAATTGTATTGGATCCATCCTATGAGGCTTTGAACATTGGCACCAAGAGTCTGGATCCAATTGACTGGGATGCTAAAGAAACTATTGATATTAAGCAGATTGGAAGGACAGTATTGGATAGGAGTGTGCAATGGTTAGTTCTAAGAACTGAGACTCCTCAAGGGCCAGCCCCTAAAAAGGGTAAGGGATACAAAAGGATCAAAAGAAAGACACCCCCTAAAGAGCCTTTGGATTTCCTTCCTCTAGACATTGAAGACATAGAACTTGAGGCGGTAGATGATGAAGAAGAAATACAAGAAGGAGATGTTCAAAAGGGATCAACTACTTCAATAGCTACATTAGGTGAGTCTTCCACACAAATCCCACTTACAAAACAATAGAGAGGAGAAGTTCAAGAAGGAGATCTTCATAGCATGGCTGAAACTACCAAGGAAAAGAGGTGGAGAAGGAAATTCTGGATGTTGGGACACATTCATATGAGACTCTGTCAGAAAAAGATATGCAAGAGAATGTGCCTCTAGATGAGGATATTGAGCAGATTTTGACACAAGAAGATCAATGGAAGCTGTTTGAAGAGGCGAAAAATGATTCTGATGCAAAAGCTGCAGCCTTAGAGAAACAAAAGGAAATGGATGCCAAGTTACAAGCTGATGCTATACTGCACCAACAACAATTAAAGGCCAAACAAGTTGAAACTAAGGTAGCGGGTGATGAAGTAGAGAAAAAAAGAAGGCAAAAAGAACATGAGCTCAAGGTTAAAGAAGAGAATGACAAGTTGGAGCTAATACAGAAGATTCATGACCTTGAGGAAGAGAAGGCAAGGAATCAGAGGGAAAGAGAAATCTTGGTTTCCAAGTTAAAACTTGCAGAGGAAGCTCGCCAAAAAGAAGAAGAAATAGAAAGTTTAAGAAAGGAAAAGGATGTCGAAGAGCTAGTTAAGAAGCAACAAGAAGAAGAAGCAAAGGTAGAAAAACTTAAGGCTTTAGAGGTGGAAAGATTAGAAAAGGAAAGACTAGAGGCTTTAGAAAAAGAGAAATTAGAAAAAGAAGCTCTAGAGAAGGAAAAACTAGAAAAGGAAAGGGTAGAAAGGGAAAAGGTAGAGAGAGAGAGATTGAGGAAAGAAGAGGAAGATAAGAAAAGGCAAGAACAGAAAGATAGGGAAGAGGCTGAAAGGCTTGTGCAGATGCATATATTGCAAGAACAACAAGAGTAATCAAGGGTTGACTCTCAACCCCAGGTAAATATGCAACCACCTTCTATAGTTATTGCTTCCTCTTCCTCTATGATGACTATTGCTCCAAGTGCTCCCACTTGGTTAAAATTGGATTTACAGAAGAGGGAAGTAACACCTTCACAACCTCTCAATTGGGAGGATATGATGAAAGGAATTGAACAAGAGAGGCCTAAAAAGAAGGCCAAGATTCTAGATTCTACCCAACTCACAGATAAAGGAGAGATTGTTGTTGAATGTGCCATGTCAATGATAGAAAAGGAGGTAGGGGATATGCAGCTCACAAATTATCAGTTGAGTACTGTCAACTTGGGAATGCCCACTAGGAACCAACAAATGAACCTAATTGATGTGGTGGCTTCAACAACCAAATCAAGAATGATAAAGGATAAACAAAAGAAGGATGAGCTTAAGGCTCAGTTGGATCAATTACATTCATTCTTGAAAAGTGTCTCCTCTCCGAGATCAGAATAGGTAACGACCATTGAGACTCCTATTTTGTTAAGTAAAAAGGAGGTAGATGATTTGGTGCAGGTAAGAGGCAAAGCGGAGATGGTAGATCGATGGGTAGACAAGTTGAATCTAAAGGTAGGTGAAGTTTTGGTTGAAGGTTTTGAGGTTTACAAAGGCATGAAAGGGTTAATAAGAGAAATGCATCTATATATTGAAGCATCAGAGAAACAAGAAGAGGAGTACAAAGAGTATAGTCAGAAATTAGGAAAGGTTAGTGCATTGCCTTTAACTACTCTTCTTGAACAATCAATACTTGAGGAGGACAATAATGATTTTGTGGAGAAAACTTCTCGTATACTCCGTTTTAGAATGGACTTCTTGTGTAAACATAAGGATGAGGTTTAAGAGGCTGTTAATAATCTGACTGAGCAGTTTGAGGAGCTGGAAGCAGTCATTGCTATTATTGTAGATGCAAATGTGTTAACAAAAGAAGGCATGCCTTTGGACCAGATAAAAGAGAAATGGGATGAGAGATTTAAAGGACTCATGCAGAAAGAAGATGATGGAGAAGATTTGATAATAGATCGACTAATGGATGTCAAGGAAGAAATAAAAGCTGCTAGAAGAGAGTTGATAAAGATGAAAGGTATGAGGGAGTTTGCTACAGCAGAATTGGATCAAATAAAATTTGAAGATAGCTGGATTGATGGGCCGTAATTAGATATATTATAGCAAGTCTTTGCTAGCTACGATGAGTTCATTACAGATCTAGCCTCACATGCATAAATCTCCTGCATGCATGACTTTTCTTCTTTGCATGTTGCATGTAGCACTGACAGTTTTGGAGCGCATGAATTCTTTTTCTCTTCTATTTTCTATTCTCTAGTTTAACTGAATGTCTAATGTAAGAACTCAAGATCAAATCGATCTGAGTTTCCAAGAGAATTTTAGTTCCTAAAAAGGTGGATGACCTAAAATAGAAGTGGAGTTCGAATTTTTGTATATATATAAATACCCTGTGGGTATCATATTGTAAAGGTCGGCTAATTGAGAATAGAATTGGCTTACCTAATGCTAGGAGATAGAATTTTGTAGTGATCACTGAGATACATTGTTACTAGATGCTTTACAGTTAATAAAAATTACAGGTTTTCTTGCAATATGGTGTTAGAATTAAATTGTTTATGTGATAAGGCTGATAAGTTATAATCTATCTATATGCAGTGATTGTGCTGAACATAAAGGTTTCTTGAGTGATGAAAGTCATTTGAAGGAATCAGATTTAAGGATTATCTTATTAGATTGTCATTGAATTAAAGTTATTAAAGTCTGTTGATCTATGACCTTGGCAATGAATGGATGTGTGTTTTGAAATCTTGGAGATAGTTGTGATAAGCGAATAGTGGTATTAAATTAAGCACCTTAGATGCATGCAATGGTATAGTTTATGCTGTAAATTGTGTCATGCTTTGGTTTTGTGATTTGTTAGAAAACATTCATTGTTGAAGGTATATGTCTGGATGCTAGATAAATTTGATTCATACTTACTGGTTTACCCCTTTGTTCTATCTTTTTCTTTTTTTTGGAACCCCCTTTATTTACGAGAATGATTTTGATAAAATGAGTCATTGCTTGAATCTTTTGTTACCAGCATAGGCCCCCTTGAACATTATAGTTACATGAACCGATTGAGTGACACCAGACAGTTGAGAACCAACTACCAGGACCTTGGGAGTTAGGCCACTACATGTTGTCTTTCTTTTTCAGGAGAAATATAGTAGAAATATTCTGTTTTAATGTTGTTTGTGTCATTTTCACCATCAACAATTAGTAATTTGCAAATAACTATTTCAAATGTTTAGAACAATTTTCCAGTCAAATTTATATAGTTTATGCTTAATTTGAGGAGAAAAATGTATTTATTGTTAATTGTTAATTGAATAGTTAAATATGGCTAATCAAGACATAGAGCTTACAAAATGAAACATACATCTAACCCCAACATCTCCCTACTCAACATCTACATTGAAATTTTTTTTTTTTTAAATGACCAATCAAGCTTCACAAATGAAAAGACGCATAGTTGAGATCTATACTAACAAAACTTATATCGGATCATTGGCTTATGCTATGGACAAACTAATTATGAAATTCTCGTTTTCATGTGCATCCTATAATAGGTTATGTGTCTTCCCTTGCTCCTTGATCAAATGTTCTCAATATTTTATTTTGTCATTGATATATCCAACTACCTATTACTTGATTTGTCTATTGTCTCCTTTTCTTCATCTATATATGTATCTACATATGTATGCATGCATGTATATATATGTATGTATATGTATGTACAAGTATATTCTCTAATATGCAAAAATATAAATACAGTTGCTATGATCGACATCCTACATAAAAAATTGACACCTAGTACACATCTTTACATATCATACATGGTGCAATGGTAATAAAAAACCATGGAATTTTTAACTCTCCCAAGTACTTTGAAGGTTAAATAATCACCATATCTTCAAATGTTTATACATCATAAATTATTTGTCATGTACAGGCTTAAACATGGCTAATAAAGACATAAAACTTTAATTTTTTTATTAAAAATCAATCAAAACATACTAAATAAAATATGGATAGTCTAAATCTACAACAAAAAAATTTACATTTGTCCCTTCCCTTATGTTTTGAACAAAATCATAATGAGCTTCTTCTTTCTACTCCCACCTTACATTATAATATGTAATAGTTTCTATTCCCATTAATATGTCCAATTACCTTCCATGCAATTTCTCTATTCTAATCTATTTGTTTAAAATCGAGCAATGTCTTTTCTTTATAACATGTAAAGATCTCTATATGTTTCTATCTATGTATATGTACATGTATATATGTGTCTGTATATGTATCTAAATGCAAATGCATATACATATATGCATATATATATCAATGTCTTTAGAATATATAAACATCTACCTGTGCATTTAACTATATATGTCTATGTGTATATACTTTTATATGATATATTATAGTAATTCAATAATCATGATAAATTCCACACCATGATTTGCAAGTGATAACTTTGGATTCTAATTACCACCGTACGTGGATATTTTAAATCACTAGATTTTTTTAAAAACATCTATCTTGAAAAGTCCCCTACTTAAAACTTTCTTTTGAACACAACATCGTCAAATATGACAAAACAAAAGCATGATGTCTACCAATTTTCCCTAAAAACTTCTTGCTATTTTATAAACAACTACTATCGCAATTACCATAACAATCTCAAATATCAGGCACAAAGTTTTTTCTCCCTTGCAAGGATTCCAACTCTTTCAGAGCACTTGTTTTGATTAAGGGGGAAAAATAGGTTTTGAATGGACTCGAATCCATTTACAACAGGTTTTGAATAAACCCAAAACCATTAACAAGCAAGTTTTGATGGGGACCCAAAATCCACACAAAAAAACCAAGCTATGAAAGCATATAACACAAACAACCAATAGTGAACCAAGAGTAGATTAAACAATAAACAACATGAATACACAAATTTGCACCAAATAGAAAAAGGTTTTAATGGGATCCTTAAACCCCAAACAAGGGAACTTGCATCCAAGAACTTCCTGAAATGACTAGGTAACCATTAGCCTAAAATAGCCAGACTACAACACAACACTTATCAACACTAGAACTGCCTGATACAACCAGGCAACCAACAATGTGTGACAATTAGATAGCAACATCGCACATAGCAACAACACCCATCCAAGTCTCCAAACCACTAGCTGAAATAGTCAAATCACAAAAAACCAACTGATCAAAAAAACTAGAGCCTATCAACATTCCTTCTCCACCTCTATAGGAGTAGTCACCATAGAAACCCAAGCTGCCACTGTAGAGGAACTCCAACTAGTCCACATTCCACCTCCATAAGAATGAATCCCACCTCAATAGAAGATGCATTGGAGAAAAATCACAAAAGAAATGTGAACAAACCACCACACCAACAACACCCATCTCCACCTCAATAGGAGAGGTCTCCAACATCATGGGAGAGGTCTCCACCTCAATAGGAGACACCAACTATAAGACATAGAAGAAAGCCAACACTCCAGAAAAAAGAGTTAACAAAGTAACAATGGGAACCAACAACATTAGGGTCTTCAAAATGAACAAAGTAAGCAACCCTGCCAAATCCAAACCAAGGTGGAAACAACACCCTTAAAAACCTGTGAGAGAAAAACCCACAAACTAACCAACACATTATCCACATCAAAAGAGGAGCACCCATCAAAAGAAAGGGCAGCTAAGACTCCCTTAGGCATGAATAACACTTGGGACAACAAAAGAACCATGCTGGGAAAACTAGCCAGAAACATCAAAACCAAACCCAAAGCAACAACAACACCTAACTGCATCAAGAATAACCGGGACAAGGGAGAAAAAAGCGCAACCAATAAGACAGCCTCTGGGAAAATCCCATGCAACAAGAGAGGCACCGAAGAAAAGCCAGTAAGACCTGAGAGAAGCAAGACAAGGCAAGGAAAGCCCCTAAGAAGAGAGTAGATAGAAGGAAAGACAATGAAGAACAACCTCCGACCCTACATGCTAGTCAAGGTCTAAAACATGTCAAAAACTCTCCATAGACAACTCCACCAAAGGAAAACCAAAACCCACAACCTATCGCAAAAATGAAGTCCCATAGCAAAACAAAAGCAAGGCACAAGGACCTGAGAGAAGCAGGACAAGGCAAGGAAATCCTCCAAGTAGAGAGAGCAGAGAGAAGGCAAGACGATGAATAACAACCTCCAACCCTACATGTCAATCAGGATCTAAAACATTCCGAAAATTCTCCACAAACACCTCCACCAAAGGCAAACCAAAACCCACAACCTGCAACAAAGAGAAAGTCCCATAAGGGCACAACCCCAAAGCCACACTGAAAGAAAGCTCCCATAAAGAGGCACTGAAACCCTCAAAAAGGAGGATAGGTCCAGGAGAAACCGCAAGTGGAAATAAAAGAGAGAAGGAAAAACCATTAAAAGCAACCTCCAACCCTACATGCTAGTCAGGGTCTAAAAAATGCTAGAAATTCTCTACCATAAAACCCACTATAGGCACCTCAAAAACCCCACCCAAAGCCACATAAAAAATTGGCGACAAATGCACCAAGACAACCAATCCCACATGAAGAAAAAATTAGACATCCAATTGTACACCCAACAAAGAAGAACTGGACAAAACCCCACAGGGCGAAAGCAACAGCCAAACCCAAAACACAACTTCCCAACAAGAAAATGACAACACCCAGAACCAAATCGTGGCTTCCAAGAAGGACGAAAGCAACAAACACAACCACAACAGATCATCCTAGGCTAAAGACAACAACCAACACCACTTCTTAGCAGCCCCACAAAACGACACGAGCAAGCGACCCAATAGTAAACCATCTGCATATGTAGAATCATCACCATCCTCTCCAGAATCATCCCCAGATTTTAAATCTCCCCCCCCCCACTCCCCTCACCCCCCACTCCTCTTCCCACTCCCTCTCCACTCCATCCCCCTCCCAGTTAGCTTGTTTCCTTTCAGAGCACTTGTTATCTCATATGCTTCATGGATTTTTGCACCAGCTTTATTTTATGAAGGTGACTTTTCGAGTCAACGAGAGTCTTTTAAGTTGTGTGATTTATCCCGAAGTCTCATTGATTTATAGGCCCTGCCTAATTATTACTTGTTGTAGCTCGCTTTTCTCATTTTATGTAATTCCTTGGCTTTTAATCGATTGATTAGGTAATGTGACTCCCATTGAACTTTCCACACGTATAAACGTGATTACATCATGTCAAGCCAAGTATATCATGTTTTACTTTGTATGCCTTTTATTGAATCTACGAGCATGGGTTTATTTAACATGTGTATTTTATTGAATCTACAAGCATGGGATTATTTAACATGTGTATTTTAGAATGCTTAGCTTTATTTAACATGTGTATTTTATTGAATCTATGACCATGGGCTTATTTAATATGTGTAAAGGTTAGATGAATTGTCTAGATGAGCCACTTTAGAGCAGTCTTGTCTACTTGTGTCACTAGCATATTGTAATTAGTTGAGAATGATTCCTCTTATACGTCACAAGGTGGAGGCCGATGTCCTATATGCCAGTTGGCAAACTTTCATTGCATCGTCATTGTATTTGCATCATAATTATAAAGATGGGCCCATAATTATATTCTATCATATGACCTTTTAAATGTTAGATTGCACATGGAAGATCATCAATGCATCACATTGGGTGTTTGAGAATTACTTTGAAGCAACGAAGCAGAAGAATATTGGCATGTGTCGCTTAGCATGCATACTCTTGCACTGAAATGGAGACCTTTTATTGCTCATAGCCTTAAAGACTCAGCCCAATATGCCACTAATAGTGACTAGATTGGTTTTTCGCTCTTGTATCCACATGCTAATATCCCATTCGACCATGTAGAGACTACTAGGCCAAGTGCAATGGCACATCTCTAGGTGTTCCTCTCTGTCATGGTGTAAACTCAAATATGATGCCCATCAAATATCCTTTTATAAGCTAAAATTGCAGCAATATTAAAAGACCAACAAATGCACATCCCATTCATATACTTGTAGATGAATTTAATGTAAAGGTGAAAAAAAAGAATTTTTAGTCTTAGTTTTTGAATTATTTTTTGAAATTAGTTTTCGAGAGAGAGTAAGCGACGAAGGGTGTGGCTAAAGAAAAGTTTGGTGACATTAATTGAGACTCTATTTCATGTGGAAGAGTGTATGCATTTAGTGATAGAAAGTAATGAGTATATTTTTTGTAAGTTTCTAAAATTCTTTCCATTTGACAAGATAGATTTTGTTTGATAAAAGCTTGTTGCATTTAAATAAATTCTCAGTCATCACTTGTTCAAAATGCATTATCTTCTTGAAGTCCCTACACTATTAAAATGAGTTGTGTCTCATCTCACATTAGTAAATCCAAGAGAGTTCTAGACCAAGATCTAATTGATCAATTACCTAGCTCTATAAGAAGAGCTAGGCACCCATAGGGTATAGACATATTATTTGATAGACTTCATGGTAGGGTTGAACTAGTTAGAGATGCTATTGTCCTTGTAACTAGCTAGGAATTTTTTTTGTTCTACTTATAATCATGTCAAAGCACCTAATCCTATCTCAAATATATGACACCTAGACTAAAGGAAGTTAGTTGTTCCAAGTGTCTTTGTCAACACCTACTTGATATACACAATTTGTAAGCAATACTACTTGAAGTCCAAAAAGATAAGACAAATGGTGGTGAGATATTATGCACATTGAATAGAGATTTAGTTAGAAATATTTTAAACTTGGATTATGAAAGGAATATTCCAGAGACGAGAGTAATTATAGGGTAAACTGGCTACCCAATCATATGCTAAAGGGACCAACTAGATTGAATTCAATTTCTCCAAATGAAATTGAGCCTTTGGGTGTTCATAACTTTGATGTGTAATTCAAGATGACTTACATTGTTTGGTGTCAATTCTTAAGGCAGATTACAAAGTACAAATGACCATACATATGATGATGATTACTATAGATATTTAGCATCAATACATTAATAGGTTATTTGATTTTTCTTCTTTTGTAGCAAAGGGAATTCATTCAGTTGTTGTATCCCTTAGGGTTAATAAAAAAATTTCATGTTTCAAACGGTAGTCTTTACCATATTTTATTATTCGTGGGGAAAGTACATGCGACCCTACCCTAAAGGTTATAGTTGCATCACCAAAAAACCAACCTATGCATGGGATGTGCATTGCTAGAATTCTAATTATTGTGCTTTTCAATAGTGTTTCGTGCAAATAATTAGAACTATGATAAGATTTAAAAGAAATAAATTATATGATAGTTTCAGAAAATTCCTAAGGCCAAAGCAATTTGACCCATATATGGATTGTGATCACAATTGGGGAAACTAATTCTTCCATCAAGACAAGACAATCATTATAATTTATTGAGTTGAGGTGGAACCGCATGCCCTTCCTTTTTGGGTGCCATCTACACAATGGCATTCTTTGAAACAATGTGGAAACTCAATGAACCTAATAAGGTTTACTTCAGACAACAAAAAAAGGTCATTATTTACATCTATTGTTAAGTTCTTTGATTTCATAATTATTGCTAAGAAGTGTCTTGCACTCCTTAAATCAAAACTAATAAAATATAGAATTCAATCAGAGAAGAGAAGGAGGTCTGATCCAAATCATTTCATTGATTAGACCAAGAAAGAAGTGGGGAAGTTAGGGTATGAACATTAGTTTGATGATTCTAAAGACATAATCATAAATTGCATGGACAAGGAAGAGATTTTAAGAGAGAGATGATTGGATTCATATCCACATTGGTGAGAAGAAGAGATTGGCCCTTGATACTAGTTATAAAGTGTATTTGATAGCATCGAATACCCTATCATCATAATGAGATTAATGCTAAACAATGTAGGTACTATGGGAATTGTACCCTTAATAGTTGTCCTTGAATTGGCTCCTAAAGAGAGTGTCATAAATATTAGGCAAATAGCTCACTAGAATCCAAGAGTGGGTGCTTTATTGACTACAAAAAAAGGCCTCATAGAATTTATACCTCAATGTAACCTCCAATCACTAGTTAATTATGATATCACTGAGGCTAAAGGAGAAAATAAAAATGAATGTGAAGAAATATTGCAAATTATTACTTGACCCCATAGACATATTTTTAGTGACATCCCTTTTGAGAGGACACTATTAAACATATAAGGAGAGAGATATGCCAAAGATATTAGAGCTCTATCTTGTGAAAAGTGTCTTTTAGATGATGACTACTAAGTTTGATTAATTTAAAATTATGTTAATCAAAGGGAAGACTAATGTAGACACATGGAGGTTGAGAGATAAGATGAAATAGGAAGAAGAATTTAGTGAGAAAGGTGTTGCCCAAAGTATCTAGAAGTAAACTAATTTTGATTTTTCTAAGATGACCTTAGAGGGTGGGAGGAGATTAGTCAAGGAAAGTAGGTTTTTTTGTTAGCATGTTAGAAGTAGCCTTGGATACTATCAGATGACAAGATTTTTTTGAGGATATTTTGGGAAGTGAAGAGAAAGCCAAGGGCCTCTACTTTGGATCCAAATTTACTACAAAGTATGAGACATTAACTATTTGGTTTGTATCTCCAAAACATAACATACCTCAAATAGTTCAAGATATAAATGAGTTTAGAGGAAACCTAATTGTGAGAAGACTAGGAGATACAATTTCACCACATGTTTTCTCTCTAGTAGTGAGTACTATTTTATTCAATGAAGGTATTTCTAAAAAATACTAGCATATTTTGATAAGTTGTAGTTAGAGCATACTAAGATATTGTATGGGTATAATAAATTTAAATATCTAGTAGCACAACCTAAGCTTAATATGCTTGAATGTGCAATGTCTCCTAATTCCTTAGACACCATATCTTAGTAGGATATATATACTCTCATGCTTTGGATAAAAGGTTTGAAAGAAGAATTGAAAAAGAGCTAGGATTAAAAGGCTACAATAGAGGCAAGCGGAGTTACAAATGATACATTTGACTTAGTATGTAAAATTTTTGATAATTGAATATTATATTTTAAGTAAATTTTATAATGCCTTGGCATGTTATTATAAATTAAGAAAATCTAAATATTGCAAAATTAGGCAAGAATAAATTTTGAAACAAATTATGAGCACGTGGATCCTAAGGCTAATTACAATGAATCCCATTTTGGGATACGCAAGGTATAATCCCGATGCACCTAAAGAAATATCAAGTACACGTGAAGTGGTTGGGCTCATGCATGATGTTTCTGCCTTCCAAAGTAGATTCAATTTAGCACTTAAGGAAAAATTAATAATTTTCAAATCTTAGAGGATTGTCAATTGTCTTTAGTACTAGTTATAGGTGACAAAATAAAATCACTAGAAAATCGGAAAGTAGAATTTTAGAATATCACTATGATTTTGATAACATCATTCATTCAAGGTGATAGTGTTGATCCAATCTTGTGTAATGTAAAGCTGTCTATAACTTGCTAAAACTAGAATCTAGGCTAGAAAGCTTCATCAAGGAAGCTAAAATACTATTGAATACCTAATATCAATCCCACCAAAATAATTTGGCAAAAATTCTTAACCATAATTAGTCATTTGATGATTTTTTTAGCTGGGTAAGGAAGTATTCCTGAAACCTAAATGATGTGACATTTGGCATCCCTAAGGTACATTTCAAATCCTCTCAAAGAATTTTAAGTTTTATCTCCCAATTTTATGTAAAAGCGATTAGATAAATGGGTAGGAGTAATAATGAGCTTTGATTTACACAAAAAGATAAATTAAAATACGATTAAGGGGACAATCATTAGAATAGTTTGGTTACAAAACACTAACAAGCTCAATAGTTATGATTACATTAGGTTACAATATTCTTGTTAAGTTGTTAAAAGGGATACTTAGAAATAATTTGGAGTTACTTGAAAAGGTAGTTATGAATAATAGGGTTTTTTCTATTAGTTTCGTTTTGAGCTACTTGATCTTTATATAAGGAAAGGTTAGAATCATAAAATATTGGATTCCATGAGAAAAATGGATAGGATTGGAATGAAAGTGACTGGATACAAAATATCGTTGGTTGGTTATTCATCTCTCGTCACTTGCCTGCCATGTAGGATAAAGAGATCCCTGTGAAATATGGATCTCTAACTCCTCATTGTCCCTTAAAAATAACTAATCTTACTTAGTGATTTTTGCATGAGTTGTGTTGTTGTTATTCTCATCTTATGTGGCTTTCAATTTTTTCTTAATGGGCTTGACATGTGTGAGCAACACAATATATATTGGTTAGCCAATTCAACCTAAGAAATGAAAATTTCTATAGGTTACTTGTAGATGTTTTTTAGAATATGGTGCTATCTCACATTGTCATTTTTCTTCTTTTATTTGTAAATGTCCAACATGGATTAAGGGTTATAGGTTTTCCACTTGACAAGCTCCATATTGACTCTAGTTGTTTGAGTTGTGGGTGGCAACATTAACACATTCAATAGCAATGTAACATCCCTCATTCCCAATCCCTTTATGATTCTATGATGTTCCAAATTTGTGATAAAATTGAAAGTGCTCTATTGACTTATGTTCGATGTAAAATATCAATTTAACATATTTGTGTATAATGTAGGATTGTATTGCCTTGGTTAATTGATTAAAGGTGGTTGCATGATTCTATTTATTTCTATCAATGCTACCAAGGTATTTTTCATATGATTATGATGTGCAACATGTATAGGAAAAGGCGAAGGTGAGCTAGGTCCTGGCACTAAGATGTCATTTTTGATATTTTTATCACCATTAAATATAATTTTGTCTCAAAAGTTTTTTTTTATAAAGTTAAATCTTTGTCAAAGTTTCAATAGTATTAAGTGTTAATGTAAAGAAAAGAGGTTTTAGTTTTGTCTCCATTTGACCCACATAACATGAAAGTTAGGGTTTTTTTTGTTTAATCTTTGTTTGTCATTGCTATGGTGGCACTGGAAGAGTCTTCTTCTATCTTCGTGTGAGAAGGGCACAAAGAAGAGATTTGAGGGCATGTTGTAAAATAATTAGAGAGTCATTCACTATATCTAGAATGAGACCAGTAGTTATTTCTCCAGATCACACCCACATTGTAGAAAAAATGAGGGAACCCTAGCATGAGGCATGAAAAAGGAAGACTTATAGGTTTTATACCAACTCATTTACATATGATATAAATCTTAAGGGGAAGTCACCATGTGCCTACCTTCTATACTTTTCTAGGCGTGTTTCTTGTGTAGAGATATGGAATGAATTTTCTTGTAATGTTTAAATTTAGGGTTTCATTTGAAACATTCATTCTTGATCAGTATGTTCAAAGCCTAAGGTTTGTTTATTCAATGTATCCATGATATTTGTTGATAAGAACCTTACCCATTTTAAAAATTAATAGAGATTTGGATTGTCATAATAGCTTTACTAGAGTGGAGTTGAATACAAGATGGATGGTATACAAACTTGAATGGGCAACTATACCAAAAGACAAATATAGTGGTGAATGTTGTATAGGAAATTTTAAGGAGTATATGATGATAAAGTGAATAAGAGGTCCCTATTGAAGTTAATAGTGTCATCTTGGGTTTGTGCAAAGATAAAATATCATGATGTATATTTTAATGAATGGAAATGTCAGTATTTAATTTTCCAAGTCATTACAGAAGTAGAGAAACTCCTTAGTTTCCACTTGAGTTGATTGGAATGGATCCTTTTAAGCATGACTTGATCTTTTAGAATTTGATAAATTATTTGCTCATGGGAGAAAGATTGTATTTGCGTAACAGTAATGGCTACATGCTCACAAGGGGAGATCCTTATTTTTCTTGGAAATAATCGCATATATGTGATCTTTGCCATGGTTTTTTTTGGGGCTTTACCAAATATCTTCTACCAGATTATGATCTTGTTTGAAATCTCACCTATATCCATGCATTCCACATTAAGTATGCACTTGATGAAATGAGAGATAAAGGTAACATAGCAACAAAAATTTTAATCACATCACCAACATAATTTGGGGTTTGTACTAACTTGAGAGGGACACAATGACAATAGATAGATTTAACTAGATGTCGTTTCAATTATGAATGATTGAGGGAAAATGTGAATGATAGAAGACTCTGCAGGTTCTTGAAAAGTGATTGTTGATGTGATATACTGAATAAGGATAAAATATCTAAGTGATAGTCAAAGGTTGAAATGCACAGTATAGTCAAAAGGTAAATATGACAATAACAATTCTTATGATGATAGCGGAAGGTAAAATATGCACATGGACCTATAGAAGGTATTAGAGGAGACTTGCGGCACACTTTAGGTTACAAGAACAAGAGTTCTTAAGAGTGTAATTACAAGCCATTTGGTAGTAGAGTGCCCATTTTTGTCACAAATGGAGAAGTATTTAAGAGGGAAATGAGAGAAAAATTGATAAGTAAGAGAGATATTAGTCCCTTGATAAAAAAAACCCATACATAAGTCTGCAAAACACTAGAGTTGTGATTTTAAAAAAGCCAAGTTATTAAACATTTGTATGCAAAAAGAGAAACTTAAGTCTAAAAAAAAATTTGGTGCATCACCCTCACAGTCCTAGATTCGTTTCATGTCATTATATATCTCTTTTCCTCAGTAGAAGCAATAGCATAGGTTAAAATAAGTGAGTACCAAAGGGAACCAACCCTCTTTGGAGATTCACTCCAAGAAATGGACAACCCACAAGCCCTAAAGTATTTTTATGTTTCATTGGATTGTTGAGTCAAGCACTCAACAAGGGTGGAAATCCAAGTGAAAACAATTTTTGGCATGGTGGATGGGTTGAGAATTAGTTTTTAGTCTAGTAAAATCTCCATTTCATTGTTGTTCTGGTATGTACAATTGTGCTACCATCCTATAAGATGTACTCCAATACATACCTGACAACTCTAGAGTTTTGGTTTTAAAGGAATCAATATAAAAGTGAATGATTAAGATACAAACTAGAGGGATTTCAAAACTATTCTCCTACTTGTAGCTCTCTCCACCTAGAAGAAGAGGTAGAAAAATTAGAATAAGTGCAAGAACAGTAGTGAGAGCACTTTATACACCCCCTCCTAGTAGGGTTTTTTTACATATTTTTATAAATCAACCACCTTTGGTTCCTATGGCTGCACCTAGGAATCATGGTTTTGTTCCATTCAATCAAGGAATCCCACTCAACTTATAGCAACAGGATGAAATTCCCATGGTTGCCCTAAAAAGTATCCCATTCTATATTGGTGAAAACCAAACTACACCTAATGAACACATAAAAACGTGGCTACACTTTGTGCAATCCATCATATCACTAAAGAGAATATTGCAGTTAGATTACTAGCAACATATTTGAAAGGATGGTCTTTAAAATGGTTAAGAGGGTTAGGAGTGAATTCAAACAACACTTGGGACTAGTTTACTGAATTATTATGCAAGAATTTTGAAGATAAATCCAACCATTTTTCATTAGTGGAGCAATTGACTACAATCAAGAGGGCTCCCATTTTTAAAGGACTTGGGATATAATCATACTAACGTTAAGACCATCTCCTGAGCATGCATTCTTATATTATTTGAAAGCACTAAATAGTGATAATTTGGTCATGATACAATCTATGGGTGGGGGCACACTTCCAGGTGCTTTTGACATAGCAATAAGGGTAGAAAATTACCTCATTTAGGGAAGTAAAATTTTCCCAAGACCTCCTATGCCCATTTTCCCTGAAATACAACTAACCATGTTTATGCAAATACCCCCCATAGCTATTTTACCTACTATATCAACAAAAAAAATCAACTATTGGATTTAGAAAAGGTTATCTCAACACCATCATTCAAACTCCAATAGATAAAAGTCCTTCTCCAAAATTTTGGCAATGAAATTGTCAACGTCACGAGGTAGTAAAATCAAAATTATAGACCGTATCAATCCTCTTACCATGCTCAATATCAACCAAATTAGTCAATTAGGCCTCCATATCATCCCATAACCAAGACCAAAGACAATCTCTTAACCCAAGGCCTTATCAAACATATAACCTTAATGTTGTCAACTCTTCAAGAGAACTTGTACCTATGCAAAATAATATGGCACATGATTATGAGTGGTGTTTTCAATGTAACCAACCCCATTGTCGGCCTCCTACAATGATTTCAATAACTAAGACTTTACAACCATGATTTAGAGTTTGGACATTTGACCCGAATAACCATCTTAAGCATCATGAAGGTACATTTAAATTGTCAACCCAGGGATGTGAACTTGAAATGGGTCAGCACAGTATGTGCATTGGGAACTTCAAAGTAGTCACCTTCATTCTACAACTAAGAAAGACTTAATACTGAAAGTAAGTTGCATGAAAGGAAATAAAGAAAATGTTGAACATCACTCAATCAAACTTAAATTGAATATGCATAACAAGAATACAAATCTGAGCAACAAACAAGAAACTACTCTGCCCGCCTTGGCTACAGGAACAGTTACAAAATTGAATTCTAGTGACTGCAGGAAAAGTCAATGCCAGATTCTTACTAAGTACTAAAAAAAATAATAATCTATCTAAGCTAAAAAATTACTCACCAAGTGGCCCCCCTTGGATGAGTATCCTCTAAAACTAATGCAAACTTAGATTAAACTCAGATACTCAATTTAGAATCTCATTTCATTCATTGGAAAATGCAAATACAAAAGAGTGTGTCTGGTATTCTCAGCTTGTACAATAACTTGGTGATCAAATCTCTCCTCCTTTAGAAGGAGGATCCAAACCTTATGTATCAGATAAACAAGGCAGTCAACTCTCACTAATTGAGAGGACACCATTTAGGGAAAGTAGGAAAGAGAGTGGAAGAGCGGTTACACATGTAGGGGAATCCGTTCAGACATGCAGGCCCAAACGTGGACTCGACCACTACAGTAATGCCTGCATTTTCTCGATTTCATTAAAGATCAGCACAAGGTGGTTACATGCGACTGACATGGGAATCTTCTGCCATCGTCCTCCAGTTGACCATCACGCGCTTCCTCTGCATGAGCAGTTGGTGGCTGTGTTCCTCAACTTAGCATTTCCAATCATGTCTACATGGCAATTTCAATACACATAATAACAACATAGCTAAAATTATATTAAAGAACATCCATCAACCACATGCAAGATTAATATAGATAGTCCACATAATAAGTCAAATATCATTGAAACTGGAAAAAAGGGAATAAAACCCAAATGTCTTAAGTTTTAAGAGAAACTATATAAAAGTGTCAGCATGCAATATCAAAGGTCATGGTAACTTCAGTAAATAGACTATGGATTCTACCCATAATTAACCCAAAAAATAGAATCATCACTCTCCCCAACCTAACATTTTGTTGGTCCTCTAGCAGGGGAAGAGTTATGCTTTTGCTTGGTAATGGCTCTGAAATTTGCAACAAAAAGCTACCCAATGTTGGTCTTTGTAGTGGGTAAATCATAGTTCTAGTAGAATCCTCCCATCCGGTCAAGTCTCCTTCGTCTTTGGTTTTCCTCAGCAATGTCATATAGGAAGAACCTACAATTAGGTATAGGCCACATGAGGATAGGTGGCTGGAGAATTAGGGGAAGCCATTCTCGCCCCTGTGTTCTCCCAATCTGAATATAACTCTCAATCCTCTTTAATGCAATAGCATAGTTGTGGATGGAATGTGGTTCAACTTGTTTTAGCTCATCGGTTAATGTGTTCCATCTCTTGGATAAGTACCTCCTCATAGTATCCTCTTTTTCTACTATTTTGACCTCAAACTCATTGTATGCTGCCTCAATCCAAGGAATAATCTTGTTACCATAGCTCGGCTTGAAGAGTATTCTATTCTAGTCTGTGTAAATGTCTTTGGGGTTCCTGGATTCGACTCTAATAGCCAGAGGAATATTGGATTCCTTCCCTTTGTAAGCATTATATTGTTCACCCCAACTAATCTCATTTTATACCCATGACATAAATGATCTCAATTGGACGTCCCCCACATAAAGCAATAGGTTCCAATCTTGGTCTTTACTGACAACAAAATTGTGTAAATAAAATTCACATAGTAAATTTTTTATTTTTGGGGAGGCAATTCTGTAACCATTGAAAAATTCCATAGGAGTTTCAATTGAAGGATTCAAACCTGAAATGTGTCTTGATAGTTTAAAGGAGAGATACTTTTCCTTTAGGTGCATAGCATAAACTCTTGGTAGTGTTCATCATGCTACAATTTGTGGCACCAAGGTTGAAATATTATCCATCCTCTCTTTCAGAGAGGCAATCTCCTGATTCTTGTCCTCAATGATCTCATAATTCTCTTCAATTTCCTTTTTCAGTCTTTTCTTCTCCTTTTTCCATTCTTCCTCTCATCTTTGTATATCTTTCCACAAATTTAAAAATGTTGCATGATCTATAAAACCAGGGGGATTATGAATTTCTACCAACATTTTTGTTGATGCTCCATATAGTACCAATTGCATTGATTCAGGTGGTCCAAGAGGTTCTGCCTGTGAGGGTACACTTTCTTCTTCCACTTCCTACAACATGGCTTCTTCTTCCTATTCATGTGGTTACTACAGGAACTCTTGATTTTCTTCATGTTCTCGAGTCTCCACTTCTTCTGCAATGGCAACAATATCTGCCAGGGTCATTTTTTCTGCTTCTTCAAACACATCCTTTTCTTTAACATTTTCCATCCCCATTGGGGCCTCTACACTCTCATGTGATGTCCTTTTATGCTTAGGGATTTTCCTTGAAGGCATATCAACAACAGGCATTGATTTCTCAGGAGGGCACTCATGTTTTTCTTTGGCTACAAGATGAATAGTGCCAACCTTTCTCTTTCTAGTACTTGGCACCTCTCTATTTACAAGCTATTTTTTGACTTTTCCTTTTCCTTTTTCTGCCTGTGGCCTTCTTTTATGGGCCTTAGTTCTCAATAGGGTCCCAAGTGGAACATCATCGTTAGAATTTGAGGAAAAACTGTTTCTTCCAGAGTGCTCTGTTTCTGAGGAACTAATGTCTATAGTTCCTTTTGCTACAAGAGGAGTTATATTAGCACCAGAGGTTAAAGCACTAGGGGTGGCTTTGACCATGCTTAATTTTCTACTAGACCTACATGTTTGAGATGAAACCCTAGGTTGCAACGTCTCAGGTCTAAACTGATCAAATTTTACAAAATCTCCCCAGGTTATTCTAGGTGTTGCATCATGCAAAGATTTTACAACCAACAATCTAATTAGACAATGGTGGGAAACATAGTTATCCCTACCTTTCTGAGTTTACGTTGCCGTGATGGAGAGAAGGTTGTACAAGATATTGGGCATGTTCATCCTCCTCCCATGCCTCATATGAATCGGTAATTTGAAATGCACCGAATGTAGATTCATAAACTGACCCTCACAAGTGATATATCTGATGATGTAGACAACCATCTGCTTCCATGGCTTAGGCAAAGAGAGTCATTTAGCACCCTATTTGTCAATAGTGATTGGGGGATCACCATGCACTGAAAATACAACCCTGGCTGACCTAGCATCTCTCGAAATAGGGTAAGGTTCACCATCAGCTGACAACCCTGATACTTCTGCAATCTGTTCCTTTGTAGCGATAACCTCCAATCCTTTCACTATGGCTTTTCCATCTGAGAATGTCTGGGAAAACTCTAATGCAATACCTTTGTCAAAACCATCCAGTTTCAGAAAATAATCCAACCAACCACAATTTTGAAATTTGGCCAAACACTATGCATCCTGCAACAAAGTGTCATGAACTGAGGACTCATTTTGGATGAGTCTACCTCCCATTGTCTATAATCAATCTGTTACTTTGCAATATTTTCTTTTATAACTCTCATTTGTAACAAAATTACTTTTTGCACACCTGCTAGCTGAATTGTCGACTGAATTTCCTTTACTCAGTTTTTAGCAATTACCATTTGCATTTCAAGATTATGACCAGGTTAATGATGGCAAGAAATGGTAATAAAAGAAAGGAAATGGTGGTGGCAGTTTAGTGTCACATCAGATCACATATGAAATTTCAAATCAGTTTGGCAAGGTCATGGACTGACATATGGCAATAAATTCACATCTTTTGTACCCCTCCCCCCAACCTAAATTTGGACATGTGTCCACATATGCGAGTTGGCATAAATGATGTGACAAGGGGAGTATGTGAACGTCGATACTAAGGTACACTAATTAAATGAAATTTTCTAAAAGATAATTAAGAATGAAATTAATGCACACATACCTGAGGGTGTACAAACATGATGCTGTAGAGGATTCATTGCAATGATCTCGGAGAAAGTACCTCTTGCCTTTTTAAGAAATAATTGAGCAATTAATGATGATGAGGTGGAATGAAGTGATGGAAAAGAGAGAAAGGTGGTATAGATGGATGGATGGGTGGATGGGTGAAGAAATGGAATTCTACAAAAGTAGAAGTCTTTATTATGACAAGTACGTACCTTAATCAATGGGAAGGAGGGACACTAGGTCCATTGCCTTTGATTGCAGGAACTTCTCGATTGCTAGAACTGTGCTCGGGTACTGCATGCTGGATAAACTGCTGCAAGAACTCTTCTTTGGAAGCTGGCTTATGATATAGTCTAAGACGGTGTCCATTGACTAGTAATTTGAATTTGACAGGGTCAATGGTGGTGAGCTGCACAAATCCATTAGGAAATATCTCAACAACTTCATATGGCCCTAGCCACCTTTTCTGCAATTTTTATACATTATCCTGATACCACAAGTCATAAAGAAATGCCTAGTCACCTAGCTGAAATTTATTTTCTTTGATAAATTTATCATGCCATTTGACTCTTTGATTTTGCACTACAATATGGTGCAAGGTTGATTTCCTCATCTCATCTAATGCATTCAGCTACATGATCCTTTGTTTTTTTGCCTCAAAAATTTCCATCCCTAATTCAACTGCAGTTCTAAGAGTCTTGTGCTCGAATTCAATGGGCATCATGGCTATCTTCCCATACAATAGCTCAAATGGGGTGAAGCCTATATTTGTCTTCTAGGTGGTTTTGTAAGCCCAAACTGCTTCTGATAATCTATTTTCCCAATCCTTTCTGTGAATATGCACTATTTTGGTTAGGATGGCCTCAATCTCTCTGTTTGTCACCTCAACTTGTCCATTTTCTTGAGGTTGATAAGGAGTGGAATTTCTGTGCCTTATGTTATATTCATTAACTAATGTTGTAACAAGTGTTGAGGTAAACTGAACTCCTTGATCAATTACTATTTCTCTGGGCACTCCATACCATGTAAAAATTTCTTCATAAATAAATTCTGCAACCTTGTTGTCTCTTGCATGTTTCATGGCTTTGACTTCTACCCACTTAGTTACATAATCAATGCATACCAAAATATAAGACTTACCATTAGATGGAGGATCAATGGTTCCCAGAAAATCTAATCCCTACTTGTCAAAGGGAGTGACCACTACTTTGGGATAAAGTGGCATCTCATCTGACTTGGTTGACCTACCCATCCTTTGGCATGTATCACATTTCCTTGTATATCTTCCTACATCTTTGTGGAGTGTAGGCCAATAGTATCCTGTGTTCAAAATTTTCATTGTTGTCCTCCTGGCTGCAAAATGTCCTCCACATGGTTCATCATGGCATGCATGTAGAATATCATAGGTCTCATCTTCCCTCACACATCCTCTCATAACATGATCTGGTCTAGTATAAAACAAACATCTAGCTAGCCATGAAAAAGGGAAAGATTTTTCAATCAACACTCTTCTCTCTTTTGGAGAGAAGTGAGGGGGAACTCTCTCTATCATGAGGTAATTAGCTATGTCGACACACCAGGGCATTTGCACACTAATGGAGAATATATGCTCATCAGGAAAGGAGTCATCTATGGATTGAATATCTTCTGATGTGGTCACCCTTGAAAGAAAATCTGCAACAACGTTGGCCTTCCCTTGTTTGTCCACAATAGTTATGTCAAACTCCTACATCAACAACAACCATCTGGATAACCTTCCTGAGATTAGGGGTTTGTTCATGAGGTATCTAATGGTTGCATGATCAGTTTGCACAAAGATCTGGTAACTTGTTGTTTAGTGCATGAATTTATTGAGGGCATAGATCACTGCCAACATCTTTCTCTATTACTGTGTAATTGAATTCAACTCCCTGCAAGTTTTTGCTGGCAAAATAAATGGAATTTTCAGTAGCTCCTTTTTGCCCTAGGATTGATCCTATGGCATAATTTGAGGCATCAGTATGGATGTGAAATGATATTTCCCAATTAGGTCCTTTAAGTATATGAGCATGAGTCAGAGTTGTCTTTAAATCAGAATGCTTTATCATAGCCTTCTGTCCATTGAAACTCAACATCTTTAGTCAGGAGACTATACAGTGGTGTTGCTATCTTGCTAAAATCTTTGATGAAATTTATTTAATATCTTGCATGGCCTAGGAAAATCCTAACATCTTTTTTTTTATAGGTGTGCGTAGATTAGCAATTACCTCAATTTTTGTAGGGTCAACTTGAATACTGTGGTGTGAAATGTAGTGGCCAAGGACTACTCCCTCTTACATCATCATGAATTATTTCTCATTGTTTAGAGATAGATTTTGGTCTTCACATCTCTATAGAAATTTCTTCAAATTTTCCAATGCTTCATCAAAATTTGCACCATAGGTAGTAAAATTGTCCATATAGATCTCCATGCAGTCAAGGGAGATGCCTGGAAATATGCTGATGACTGCTCTCTAAAAAGTTGCTAGTGCATTGCATAACCCAAAGGGAAGTACTAAATAGGAATATGTCCCCCATGGACATGTGAATGTAGTCTTCTCTTGGTCTTCTGGTGCAATTTGAATCTAATTGTAACCAATGAATCCATCAAGGAAAGAGAAGTATTGTTTTGCCCGCAAGAGAGTCTAGGAATTGATCTACAAAAGGCAAGAGAAAATGGTCCTTCTTAATGCTCCCTATAGTCGACACAAAATTGCCATTTTCCTCCCTTCTTGGGCATAATCACGAATGGAGACACCCATTGGCCATCTGAAATAGGGTAGATAAATCTTGTGTCTAGTAGCTTTTGCAGCTCAGTTTTGACAATTTCCCTTAATGCATGGTTGATTCTTCTTTGTGACTGCCTTATAGGTGTATAATCATCTTTGATATATATCCTATGAGTGTAGAGCTTTGGATCGAGTCCCTTCATATCATGGTAATCCCAGGAAAATAATTTTTGATGGGTTTTCAACAAGTTTGCCAATGTCAACTGTTGTCCCTCACTCAATTTACTGTTGATATTCAAATATTTTCCTTTGGACACCTGTACTTGTGTAACCAACTCAATCATAGCTGCTTCATTAATACATGGTACCTTAAGTTCATGTGGAAACATTGTGTGGAACATACCTATTACTGCAAGAAGTTTGGTTGTTGAAATAGTGGTTGCAGGAAGAGTGGCTGCAGGAAGTTTGTTTGCAGAGACAATGGCTGGTTTGTAGAACTGACAAAAGTATTTGTAAAAGGTCCGCAGAACCAGATGCATGAGTGGGTGATGCCTCCTCTATCTGACAATGGTTCTAAATGATACTAGATAACACTTCATCTTCATCTTGAAACTGCAGGAAAGGAATTCTTCCTAGCATCATGAGTTGCACCATAGAGTTAACGTCTTCAGCCTAGTCACCAATATGTAGCCATACAAAATTATCTTCATCATGGGATGGCTGAGAAGGAGGATAAAGAACATTTTTTTTGGTGTTCCTACCATCACAAATGGTCATATCACCTGACTGACATCCAATATAAGCATCTATAGTTGCTAGCCATGGCCGACCAAGGATAATGGGATAATCATCAAGTGTAGCTTTGGGAGAAATAACCATGAAATCAGTTGGATACTCCCAAGAGTCTATTATCACCACAAGTTCCTCTACTATGCCATCAGGCTTAACTATGGAACTATTAGCAAGGTGCAGGACAATAGGTGTGGATCTCATGTTTGTAATATTCAGTTGTTGTAGGATGTCTTTAGTCATCACATTGATTGTAACACCCAAGTCAATCAAGGCATTCTTTATATGTATCCCATTTATAATAACTTCAACCATATGACTACCTGGATCATTGTACTTGGGGATAGTTACTTTTCCAAGCTTGATGTCAGCAAGCTACCCCACTACATGAATTGTAGTCAGGTCCTTTTTCCTACCTAGTTTCTTGAGGCATGCTTCCTTAATTGCCTTGCCATATATAGGAAAATATTTTATGGCCTGGAATAGGGGTATCTGGACACATATGTGCTTTAGCTGGTCTAGAATATCAAAAGTAGTTTCCTCCTTATCTTCTTTTTGCTTGGCCACCTCCAATATCTGGGGGAATGGTGGCTCTTGTGCTATTTTCTTGGTTGGGGCTGGTTCAATATTTTTAGGTGCACAAGGCTGAATGGGATCAACTAGAGATTCATCTTGCTCTTCCAGAGGAAGCTCAGTGATAATGGGGGTGGAAGGAGCTATTAAGGTAGTTCTTGAATGCAGACGTATATCACTTAAACTCACAACATATGTAGGGAATTGATTTGGATAAGTAGAATATACAAGCGGCTATTGTGGTTTATTATTTGGATTACGTGTGGGTTGGGTTGGTAACTAAGTAGGTTTGGATACATTTTCATTTGGATTAGCAGGAGGAGGCATTATAACAGGTTGTTGGGGTTGAGAAGATGGTTGCATGTAGTTGGTTGTCTGATTTGGCCATTATTGGCCACCTCTCCATTGAGATGTTTGTTGTCAGTTTATTGGAGGTGGTGGCCAAGGTCCTTGATACTACTACCAATTCCCCTTAGGTTGTTGATACTGAGGTGAGTAAATTTGATAGTTGGACCAAGAATTTGGAGGGTTACCCCAAGACTGTGGTGGATATCCTCCATAGTTGGATGGAAAAGGTGGCTACCACTAGTTACCAGATGAATAAGAATTAAAATATGGTCCAACAAAAGATAATGGATCTAGTGGCATACCTTGTCTTGAAGCCCATGGCCTTTTTTGTTCAACAAAGTAGACTTGGTCTTCCTTAATCTGGATTGGTTTGAATTCAGATGGAATCTGCTTGCTGTCAATGTTGGTTATCACCTTGCATCTGTAGTCCTTCTTCTTTTGTCTATGATGGGGGCAATATTCTATCAATATTTCCTTTGCCTCCTCATGTTTCTTCTTAGCTTGAAGTGTATCCAACTGAGTATCTAGATTGTTGATGATATCTTGCTTGAAATTTTCCAACAAATTAGTAATCTCCATCCTTGAGATTCCACTGGCGGATGACTTACCCATAGAGGATTGGTAGGCTCTTCCTTTCTTTGAAGCTACCCTAGAATAGTTCTGGCATAACTTCTTGATATCCTACCAAGGGACTGGAGTGATATCTCCTCCTGCCATCAGGTCTAAGGCATCAGTGCAAATCTCACTAATTCCTCTCAGGAAAATAAACTTTTGTGAGTCTTCATTGAGTGTATGATGTGGAGATTTCTGCAAACAAAATAAAAACCTTGAGACGAAATCCTCTAGGCTCTCATATTCCTTTTAATGCATTCTGAAAATGTCACCTCCTCTCATATCACTACCCCTGCAATACTCCTTGTATTTTTCAAGGAACTTGGTCTTCATGTCTTCCCAAGTTGCCACAGTATTTCTACCAAAGCCCATAAACCATATTAATGTAACTTCTTTCAAAGTGGTACAGAATAGCTTAAGCCTGTGGGCATCAATGGTGTATTCATAGATTTTGCAAAGTATATCAAACTTAAATAGGAATGTTTCAAGATCTTCTATTACAAGTCCATAGAACTTAGGAAAGATTGAAGCAGGAATATTCTTGAGGTTATCAACTTCATCTTGTTGGGCAATGGGAATAGGAAAAGCTTGTTGGTTCTATCTGTTAAGCCTGCCTCCATTTGCATCAATCATATCTATTTGATGAGGTTCCAAAACAAAGGGTTCTTCAACTAGATTTTGATCTTCAAGGGACACTTCAGAACTGTCAAGTCAGGGAATATATTAGTAAAGGGGTATGGCTATTCTTCTTCTTCATTTATGGGTAGATTTGGATGCTCTACTAGCTGAAATGGCTCTAGATTATTAGGAAGGAATCTCCCATAAGAATCTCTTCTTCTTATATGCATGCAGTATCAACTCAGTATCAGCTAACTCACACAAAGAATGGGTGGGGAGAAATAGTGGATCATCTTCTAATACTAAGAGAAAATTCCATCAATACTATAGCAAAAAAACTATCAATGACTCCAAAGGACTCCCTAGTTTGACACCATCCCTAACAATGCCGCCAAAAATGTCGACCTCCTACAATGATTTCAATAACTAAACCTTTACAACCACGATTCAAAGATTGGATATCTGACTTGAACAACCATCTTAACCATCATGAATGTAACTTTAAATTGTCAACCTAGGGATGTGAACTTGAAATGGGTCAGCACAGTATTTGCATTAGGAACTTCAAAGTAGTCACCTTCATTCTACAACTAAGAAAGACTTAATACTGAAAGTAAATTGCATGAAAGGAAACAAAGAAAATGTTGAACATCACTCAATCAAACTTAAACTAAATATGCATAATAGGAATGAAAATATGAGAAACAAACAAGAAACTACTCTGCCCGCCTTGGCTGCAGGCACAACCACATAATTGAATTCTAGTGGTTGTAGGAAAAGTGAATGCCAGATTCTTACTAAGTACTAAACAAAAGCTTAATAATAATCTATCTAAGCTAACAGATTACTCACCAAGTGGGCCCCCTTGGATGAGTATCCTCTAAAACTAATGCAAACTTAGATTAAAATCGGATACTCAATTCAAAACCTCATTTCATTCATTGGAAAATGCAAATACAAAAGTGTGTTTGGTATTCTCAGCTTGTACAACAACTTAGTGAT
Source organism: Sequoiadendron giganteum (assembly GCA_007115665.2). Classification (NCBI taxonomy): domain Eukaryota; kingdom Viridiplantae; phylum Streptophyta; class Pinopsida; order Cupressales; family Cupressaceae; genus Sequoiadendron; species Sequoiadendron giganteum. Next base: position 38,485,709 of record CM021104.1, on the reverse strand, counting down.
CAAATCTCTCCTCCTTTAGAAGGAGGATCCAAACCTTATTTATTAGCTAAACAAGGTAGTCAACTCTCACTAATTGAGAGGATGCCATTTAGGGAAAGTAGGAAAGAGAGTGGAAGAGCGGTTACACATGCAGGGGAATCCATTCAGACACACAGGCCCGAATGTGGACTCGACCATTGCAATAACGTATGCATTTTCTCAATGTCATTAAAGATCGACACAAGGCAGTTACATGTGACTGAAATGGGAATCTTCTGTCGTCGTCGTCCAGTTGACCATCGTGCGCTTCCTCTGCATGAGCAACTAGCGGTTGTGTTTAGCATTTCCAATCATGTTTGCATGGAAATTTCAATACGCATAATAACTACATAGCCAAAATTATCTTAAAGAACATTCATCAATCACATGCAAGATTAATATAGATAGTCCACATAATAAGTCAAATATCATTGAAACTAGCAGAAAGGGAATAAAACCCAGTCTTAAGGTTTGAGAGAAACTATATAAAAGTGTCAGCATACAATATCAAAGTTCATGGTAGCTTCAGTGAATAGACAATGGATTCTACCCATAATTAACCCAAAAACTAGACTCATCACCCATAATCAAAACACGTGTTTAAACGGAGTGATAAATCAACCTCTAATGGTGCCAAACACTTTGAATGTGCATTCAAATGCAATTCCAAAAGTACCATTGCAACAAGGTGAATCATAAGAATAAGTAAAAAATGAAGCAACCTTGATGAATTGGGAAGGAGAAGAATTATATGGGACAAATCAACCTTATTCATCTATTGTAGCCAATACAAGGTCTAAGAAAAGGGTTGTAGATTTGGAACAACAAGCTAACAAGGAGTTTATTCAAGCTTCTTGAGTGATCCAAGGAGTTTTTGGTCCATCTAGTGGGTCAAATATGCATATTTTACCAAGAAATTAGATTATGGCTAGCAAAGGGAAACCAAGATCTCAATTATTAGAAATTTAGCCTCAAGGAGACACTATCATTCCTAAAGTAAAATAAAAGGTTAGTGTAGTTCCATTCAAAATTTTAGAGCACATGAAGAAGGCAAATATTAGTATGTCAATGTGGGATTCATTATCCATTCTTGGGCAAAAGGATCTCTTGCAAGTTCCCATGTCAAACTTGAATGTGTCACATGAGTCTTCTAAGGATCAACAAAAAGTGGTGCTCACTAATACACTGCAAAAAATTGTGAATAGTAAGCCAAAGAGGTAAAGCCACCACTTTTCTATGTTTCCTTGATCATTGGAAACAATCTAGTTCACTATTGTATGATAAAATCAAGTGCTAGTAGTTCAGTTATGCCAAAATAAAATGTGGATAGGCTGGGTATTTAGTATGAACCACTTTCAAAAGGGGTTGTGTAGTTAGATGGAACAACCATCAATATTGTAGGATTTATCAAAATTTTGAGTCTCACCTTGCATGCTTGTCCAAACTTTTTCATCCCTCAAGATATCTGTCATAGAACTACCACCGTACTTTTCCTTATGCGTTTCTAGGGACTTTACTGCAAAAATAGGTGGTTATTAGTGTTCAAATTGGTCCCATATGTTGTTTAATATAAGATATGGTACCAAGGTAACGATAAAATCAGAACCAATAGCCAAAGACTACATAGAACCATATGTTCCTAGTGTTTTTAATGCAAACTTGACCATCATTGATCAAGAAGAACACCTTATTGTCCATGAATCTAATACACTAATTAATAGCATTCCTGACATAATATTGGATGAGTGGGCAACTAAAAACAATATAGTTGGTTCAAATTAGCGATTAGAAGAAGTTGGTTTAGGTATCTCTTTGATGCGTGATGTTGATTCAATGGTGCCTAACCTTGTTAAAAGTGACAAACAAAAATGAAAACAACAATCAAATGAAGTATGGTAGCTTTATTTTAATGGCTCAAGGAAAAAAATGGTGTTGGTTGAGGTGAAATTATTGTATCTCCCAAAGGTGAGAAGTACTATTCTTCCTTTTTCTTTTGTTTCAACTACACAAACAACACATCTGAGTATGAAGTCTTAATTCATGGTCTAGAATAGGAAAAAAAGGGAAAATTAGTTGTATACAGGTATTTGGTGATAGTGATCTCATTGTAAACCAAGTAAGGGGTCTTCATGTCACTAAAAATTATGTGTCAAAGTCTTAAAAGCATAATGGGATGAAATTAAAGTTTTTGATGCTTTTAATATATTGTTCGTGCCTAGAATAAACAACACACATGTTGATAGGTTGGTTACAATAGGAGCACAATATGACATACTGAGTGACATCAACAATGACAAGGTACAATAATATGTAAAAGTGGTAGTAAGACCTTCTATACCTGATAACAACATTCATTGGAAAGTGTTTGATAGTGATCAACAAGTTAATTTTTTTAGAGAAGAGATTGAGTTTTCAATTTTTAATCAAGAGAATTTGTAGTTGCAATATGGTGAAAAATCATATAACTAAAGTCTAATAATTTTCACAAAGGATTGGTCACTTTGGAATCCATTTTTAGTTCTAATGATTAGGTAAAAAAGGGAAAACTTAACATGCACGTCAAACAAGAACACTACAGAGAGGTTGAAATCTTCAAAGGTAAGATTCTCAATTTGGGGAAGGTATGTACCATGGAAGAAAAGGAAGCTTTAATTTTTCTTTATGAATAATTTCATGATATTTTTTCTTAGGAATATTATAATTTAAAAATTTTGACCCCAAAATTTCCCCACGCCATTGAGCTTGTAACTAATGCAAAACCAGTGAGACAAAAACAAATATTTTTGAACCCCAAGCTTGAGCCACTCATGAAAAAGGAGTTGAATAAGTTTATTGAGGGTAACACCATTTTCCCAATCAAACACACGCCATGGGTCTCCAATCTAGTTCCTGACAGGAAGAAGAATGGAGAAATAAGGCTAAATGTAGATTTTGGAGACCTAAATAGAGCCTCACTCAATTAAGACCATTACTCATTACCTTCTTAGAGGTTTTCATTTCTTGATGGATATTCATGCTATAATCATTTTTTTGTGAAGGAAGAAGACTAGTATAAGACAACCTTTACTACCAAATGGGGAACCATGACATATAGGAAAATGCCTTTTTTTTGTATAGTGTTGGGGCAACATTTCAAAGAGCCATGGACATAGTTTTGTAGGGGCTAATATATAAGATTGTGCTTGTATATCTTGATGGTGTCATTGTTTTTTTTAAAGATTATAAAGAACACTTTTCTCACCTCAAACTATTTTTTGACAAGTGTAGGGAATATGGCATATCCCTCAATCCAAAAAAGTGTCTTTATTATCCATGAAGGTAAAATACTTGGTCATGTATTCTCAAAATATGGAATCACTATTGATTTTGAGAGAGGACGCCATTCTTGCTTTGTCAATTCCAAGTCATAAGAAAGGTTTGAAAAGTTTCCTTAGAAGAATAAATTTTGTAAGAAGGTTTATACCTGATATAGAAAACCTTTTGAAGCCACTAACTGCTATGCTGAAAAATAATGTGTGTTTCAATTGGACAAGGGAAGGAAAAGGTAGTTTTGAAGCCATTAAGAAAGCTATAACATCACCTACTCTTGTAAATCCTATTTTTTCTAAGCATTTCATACTATATGTTTTTGGCAACTTGAACACTATCTTAGCTATGTTGGTACAATAAAATGAAGATGATTTGGAGAAACCAAAAGCCCTCATCAATAAAGGCTTGGAGGGATATGAGGAAAGGTATACATTTGTTGAGAAACATGTACTTGTTGTGATTAGGAGCCTTAAAAACTTTAGACATTTGGTTTCAAATAATAATATTCATTTGATGGTTTCTCACCCAAGTGTAAAAGAGTTTTTGTTGAGTAAAGACTTAAATGACAAGAGGGTTGGTTGGATAACCAAAGTAATGGAATATGATGTAGAAATAAAAGTGACAAAGCTGGTAAGAGGTAAGGGAATATGTGAAAAACTAGGTCATGGGTTATAAAATGTCAAGGATGTTGAAATGAGCAAGACAACTGAGAGGGGGTTTGAATCAATTGTAGCAAATTAAACCTTCAAAACCCTCTACAATAATCATATCCACATGCATTCATTAAACCCTCATTTTGTTAGAATGATTAAACATGAAATATAGATTAAAAAAATTGAAATCACAACACCACACACAAGAGAAAACTATATTTATGTGAAAAACCTGGTGCAGGAGCACCTAGGAAACACCACCTAGGAAACACTAGGCAATCTAGTTTTGATTCTTGTTTGTAGTATGTTTTCCATGAAGGTCATGTTGACCATAGAGTAGGTGAGAAGAATGAGATAGTTGGGAACATGTTTGATCTCTAGGATAGTATTTGAGGAAGGGTGGATGAGTTTAGAAACTCATTTACTAAGTTTTTTAGAAATTGGCAAAAGTTGGAAAAATGGTGCATTTTTGCAAATTTGCCACAAGGTAACTGCAATGTCCAACCAAGGAGAGGCATACCTGCTTTTGTTGACCTATATAGGGTGTGCCTCAACCTAAAAGTAAGGTTGGAAGCTTTTTCATTATTGAAAATTCATGAATACAAGTGAAGATAGTGATAAGGTTGTGTAATTTTATGAGTTTTGTTTGAATTTATGTGTTAAGGAAGTGATCATGGCACTGTGAGTTGTGTAGGATGTAGTGCAATTGTTTTTAAAGCATTGTGTGGAACAGTAGATAGTTAGTTTGTTCGTTTCAAGCATTCTTTTGGTATTTAGTTTGTTTCTTTTAGTTGTTGTTTTGATATACAGTCTGTGAAGAATGGAGGTTTAGTTCACATTCCCATTGTACATAGTGTATGGGCCTTTGGGAATTGTGACTAGGCTCCATGACTGTAAATAGGATAGGATTAGGAGTCATTAGGAGTCAGGGTATCACTGTGGAAGTCTTCTCCTAGGTGAGCCTAACAGTGTCCGGATAGGAAAGACAAGAAGTGCAGAGCACTTGACTTGTAGGGGTGTCCATCTCCTCGCAAATCACGGTGTGGATAGGGTAGGTATATGCCTTGCCAAGGAATAGCAAGGAGGAAGAAGCTCCATCAACCAATTTGGTGAGAGGAATTCTTAACAGTCTACAGAGAAGACAAGAAAGACCTACAATAACCTAAGTTTTTTGCTCATTTCCAGTTTGGGGTACTGTACGGACAGTGGAGGCTTAAGATCCCAAAAATCATTGAGAGGTGGGCATAGGCACTAAGAACCTCAAAGAAAGAATGGATGTTCTTTGGAGAACTTAGAAGAACAAGCCTGATTTCTCAGAGATGGAGACCTAATTGGGGCTCATGGGCTAGTAGCATTTTTAACCCTAAATGAGGGTTTGGTGAAAGCGATGGTCAAAGGAAGTAAGGTGGACTCTCTAGAACCATGTTGTGATTGTGTGAACCTATTAGACGCATCTCCACACCCCTGCAAAGATAAAATTTAGTATTGGGAATAGGTTAGCCTTTAGGGTGGATTAAGGGCTAAGGGAAGAATTGAAAAGGAAGCACCAAGGTTGACTTGGTTGGAAGATTATGCATTGGTAGTGGGGTTGGCAAGGAGAACCAGGGGAGCTTAGTCATGTGGTAGGTCCTATAGGTTTAGGTGGTGAAGTGAGAAACCATAGGGGTCTACCAAGGAATACCTAGAGTAGGAATCATGAAGTGATTCCTCCAACCCTACCCTATCAGATTGGTATCAGAGCAAGTTAAAGATTTGGGATAGAATCTTGTATGTCAGACCTTGAATCCAGTGGTTCCACAACCATGGTGACAAAAATTGAGTTGGCAAAGAAGGTCAAAGATCAGGAGGAAGACAATAGGAGATTGAGAGAAAGACTAGCTCAACTTGAGCAAGCATTGAGCAATGTGCAGATCAAGGCCGATGAGGTCAGTGATAGATTGGAGGGCAGGGTACCAAAGAGTGAAGAGGTTGCACAGGAAGACTAGCTCAACTTGAGCAAGCATTGAGTAATGTGCAAATCAAGGCCAATGAGGTCAGTGATAGATTGGAAGGCAGGGTACCAAAGAGTGAAGAGGTTGCAGAGGAAGACAAGACCCCTAAACCTGACCCTATTTTGCAAGAGGAGCCTTTCTTGAAGGCATTGAAAGCTTTGAGTGGGAAATCACTTGAAGGCATACCACTATTCAGTGGAAAATTGGAAGCTGATCTCATCATGGATTGGATAGAAGGTATGGAAAACCATTTTGAGTGTGATGGAGTCACTAAAGCACAAAAGGTGAAGGTGGCCAAATCAAGATTGAGAGCATCTGCCTTGACATGGTGGAAATTCATTCAGAGAGAGGGAAAAGGAAGGCAAGAATCCAATTTCAACTTGGAAGGGTATGGTTGCAAAAGTGAGAGAAGCATACATACTAGATGATTATGGGATTCAGTTACATAAGAAAAGACAAAGCTTGAGGCAAAGAGACCAAGATGTGAACACTTACACCGAGGAGTTTCAAAAACTTTGTATGAGGTCTAATGTTTCAGAAGATGAAAGTCTCAAGGTGGCTAGGTATCTTAATGGTTTGAAGTGGAACATTCAAGAGGAGATGACTCTTCTAAGTCCCAAGACAGTACACCAATGTTACCAATTGGCTATTAAGATTGAGGAAAGAAGCAAGAGAAAACAAGACCAAGATTCTAAGAGTAGAGGCAAAGGTAGAGATCAAAGAGGACATAGAGGTGGCTACCAAGGTAGAGGAATTGAACAAAGAAACCAAGGAGAATCTAAACTCATAGAACATGGAAGTGAAACACCTTCTAGAGGAGGTTATGGAAGAGGTAGAGGATCTCAAGGAGGATCAAATAGAGGAAGAGGAGCAAGCAAAAGCAGCTCATACTTTGCTAATATGAAGTGTTATCATTGTGGTCAAGTAGGACATCCATCTTATAGGTGCCCGGAGAAAGCATCCTCATCAAAAACTAAGAAGAGAGTGGCATATGCTCAAGAGGACACCATGAGTACCAGATCACCAGAGGTTAGTCACATTGAATCAAAAATGGGAGAGAACCTGATGTTTAGGAGAGTTTTGATAAGATAACCGGTCAAGGAAGAGCCAAAGCAAAGGAGAGCCTTATTTCGGGTAAGGTGCAAAATCCTTGGAAAGGTGTGTAAAGTTATAGTGGACTCAGGGTCTACTGATAACATAATCTCAGAAGAGGCAGTAAGGAAATTGAAATTGGAGAAGGTACCCCACACTAACCCTTACAAAGTAACATGGTTGAAAAAAGGGCAGAGTGTTCTTGTCAATGAACAAACAACGGTGGAGTTCTCCATTGGAGGTTACAAAGATAAGTTGTTATGTGATGTGTTACCCATGGATGCATGCCATCTTCTATTGGGAAGACCATGGCAGTATGACAAAACTACCATGTATGATGGGAAAGAGAACACCATTTCTTTCAAAAAGGATGGGAAGACATTTAAATTACAGTCGTTGTCAGATGAGGAAGAAGGACAGTCAAAGACACCTAATGCCTTATTGAGCAATGGTAAAGAGTTCGTTAACAACCTACATCAAGGAGGTGAAGGATATGTGGTCATGTTGCAACCTAAAGAAGAAGACAAGGCTAAGAAAACAGTCATATCGAAAGCAGTCCATAAGTTTTTAGAACAGTTCAAAGATATAGTGAGTGATGGAACACCAACAACCTTACCTCCAAAGAGAGCCATTAGTCATCGGATTGACTTCATACCAGGAGCTTCATTGCCAAATAAAGCATCCTACAAGCTTACACCGGATCAAAACCTAGAGGTAGCTAGACAAGTGCAAGATTTGTTGGATCAAGGATTAATTAGGAAGAGCATCAGCCCATGCGTAGTACCAGTGGTCTTAGCAACCAAGAAAGGAGGCAAGTGGAGATTATGCACTGATTCTAGAGCTATAAATAGAATCACAATTAGGTATAGGTTCCCTATTCCTAGGATTGAGGACTTGATGGATTGTCTTGGAGGAGCTTAGTACTTTACCAAGTTGGATCTCAAAAGTGGATACCATTAGATCAGAATCAAGGATGGAGATGAGTGGAAGACAACATTTAAGACAACTGATGGGTTGTATGAGTGGAGATTTATGCCATTTGGCCTCTCTAATGCCCCTAGCACATTAATGAGGCTCATGAATGAAGTGCTCAAAGACTTTACAGGGATATTTTTGGTGGTATATCTTGATGATATACTCATATTTAGCAAGACAATAGAAGAACATCTAAAGCATGTGGAGTTGGTTCTTAGAAGATTGCAAGAAGAGAAGTTAGCCATCAACCTAGAGAAATGTGAGTTCTTCAAACATGAGCTTGTGTATTTGGGGTTTGTAGTGTCCCAAGGATCATTGAAGATGGATCCAAGCAAGGTGGAAGCTATCCTAAATTGGCCTGCACCATCCACAGGGACAGAGGTAAGAAGTTTTCATGAATTGACTCAATTTTATAGAAAATTCATAAGGAACTTTAGTGGCATATGTGCACCAGTCCTAGACACAATCAAAGGTGGTTTAAAGACTAAGTTTAAGTGGACTCAAGAAGCTGAGAAAGGTTTTGAGAAACTGAAACAAGAAGTGGAAACTCAACCTATTCTTTTATTACCTAGTTTTGACAAGTTGTTCACTGTGGAATGTGATGCCAGTGGAGTTGCAGTAGGAGGGGTGCTAAGTCAAGAAGGCAGGCCTATAGCTTTCTACAGTGAAAAGCTCAATGAAGCTAAGAAGAATTATTCTACCTATGACCTAGAAATTTATGCTTTAGTTCAATCACTTAGGAAGTGGAGGCATTACCTTCTACCCAAGGAGTTTGTAGTCTTTACTGACAATCAAGCACTTAGTTATATCAACACCCAAGAGAAGTTGAGCAATAGACATTTGAAATGGATGGAGTACATCCAAGCTTTTACTTTCACCATGAAGCACAAGAAGGGATAGTTGAACAAGGTAGTAGATGCACTAAGTAGGAGATTGCTGAAAGTACAAGAGATACAGATCAAGAGCATTGGAATAGAGAGTTTCAAGGATCTCTATGGGGAAGATGAAGACTTTTCGGAGGCATACAAGGTATGTTCTGACTTTGAGAATCACTTTCATAGTCAATACTCAGAGTATACATTGCAAAGTGGATTGTTATTCAAGGGGAATCAGTTATGTGTTCCAAAAGGATCAATGAGAGAGAACCTCATCCAGGAGAAGCACAATGGTAGTCTTAGTGGACATTTTGGCATCAACAAAATAATGGAACTAGTGCAAAGGTTCTAATATTGGCCTAAGTTGTCAAGGGATGTCAGGAAGTATGTGGATTAGTGTGTAGTGTGTATGAAAGCCAAGGGAGGAGCTAGTAATGCAGGTTTATATCAACCCCTACCCATTCCTAACATACCATGGGAGTGTGTTAGCATGGACTTTGTGGTAGGACTCCCTAAGACCAAGACAGGGTTTGATAGTGTCTATGTGGTGGTAGATAGATTCAGTAAGATGAGTCACTTTATTCCTTGCAAGACCACTCATGATGCTAGCTATATTGCTCACCTTTTCTTCAAAGAAATTGTCAGGATCCATGGATTTCCATTGAGCATTGTCTCAGACAAGGATGTGAAGTTCATGAGTCACTTTTGGAAGACTCTATGGAGCAGATTAGGTACCGACCTGTCTTTTGGATCAGCTTACCATCCTCAGACCGATGGACAAATAGAGGTGGTTAATAGGGTGTTAGGAAACCTTCTTAGATGCCTAACCAAAGAGTATGGACAGACATGGGACATGGTTATATCACAGACTGAGTATGCATATAATGACAGTGTGAACCGGACCATAGGGAAGAGTCCTTTTGGAATAGTGTATGGAATGCACCCACGAGGTGTATGTGAGCTCAAGGATCTAGGAGCTATGGAGCATAGGAGTGGACATGCAGAGGATTTATCTCAGACCATGAAGGAGATTCAGGACCAAGTGAAGAAGACAGTCACCGAGGCTACTCAAAAGTTGAAAGATAAGGTGGATATGTCTATAAAAGATTTACAATTTGTAGTAGGAGACTATGTCATGGTCCACCTCAACAAATCCAGATTGTAGAAGGGAACATCAAGCAAGTTGTAGATGAAAAGAGTGGCACCATGCAAGGTGTTAGCCAAATATGGGAAGAATGCATACAAGGTGGAGTTACCTACAGATTTAGGGATTTCACCAGTGTTCAATGTAGCTGATTTGATCAGATATAAGGGAATAGTCAATGACATGGATCAGAATAGCAGGGATATCTTCAAGGATGTAAGTAACATAGCCTTACCTACTCAAGACAAGCAACAAGCAAAGAGGATTTTGGATTCAAGGGTAAAGAAGTCTACAAGGCATAGGGTGTACATGGAGCATCTTATGAAATGGAAGAAAAAACATGAATCTGAGGCTACATGGGTGGATGGAGCTCAGTTCAAGAAGCAGGGCATTAATGTATCCATGATCTCTCCTCACATTCCTTAGTGGTTGTGTAGAGGAGGGAGAATGGTGCATGAGCACCTAGGAAACACCACCTAGGAAACACTAGGCAATCTAGTTTTGATTCTTGTTTGTAGTATGTTTTCCATGAAGGTCATGTTGACCATAGAGTAGGTGAGAAGAATGAGAGTTGGGAACATGTTTGATCTCTAGGATAGTATTTGAGGAAGGGTGGATGAGTTTAGAAACTCATTTACTAAGTTTTTTAGAAATTGGCAAAAGTTGGAAAAATGGTGCATTTTTGCAAATTTTCCACAGGGTAACTGCAATGTCCAACCAAGGAGAGGCATACCTACTTTTTTTGACCTATATAGGGTGTGCCTCGACCTAAAATTAAGGTTGGAAGCTTTTGCATTATTGAAAATTCATGAATACAAGTGAAGATAGTGATAAGGTTGTGTAATTTTATGAGTTTTGTTTGAATTTATGTGTTAAGGAAGTGATCACGACACTGTGAGTTGTGTAGGATGTAGTGCAATTGTTTTTCAAGCATTGTGTGGAACAGTAGATATTTAGTTTGTTTGTTTCAAGCATTCTTTTGGTATTTAGTTTGTTTCTTTTAGTTGTTGTTCTGACAGACAGTCTATGAAGAATGGAGGTTTAGTTCACATTCCCACTATACATAGTGTACAGGCCTTTGGGAATTGTGACTAGGCTCCATGACTGTAAATAGGATAGGATTAGGAGTCGTTAGGAGTCAGGGTATCACTGTGGAAGTCTTCTCCTAGGTGAGCCTGACAGTGTCCGGCTAGGAAAGACAAGAAGTGCAGAGCACTTGACTTGTAGGGGTGTCCATCTCCTAGAAAATCATGGTGTGGAGAGGGCAGGTATATGCCTTTCCAAGGCATAGCAAGGAGGAAGAATCTCCATCAACCCATTTGGTGAGAGGAATTCTTAACAGTCTACAGAGAAGACAAGAAAGACCTACAATAACCTAAGTTTTTTGCTCATTTCCAGTTTGGGGTACTGTATGGATAGTGGAGGTTTAAGATCCCAAAAATCATTGAGAGGTGGCTATAGGCACTAAGAACCTCAAAGAAAGAATGGGTGTTCTTTGGAGAACTTAGAAGAAAAATCCTAATTTCTCGGAGATGGAGACCTAATTGGGGCTCATGGGCTAGTAGGATTTTTAACCCTAAATGAGGGTTTGGTGAAAGCGATGGTCAAAGGAAGTAAGGTGGACTCTCTAGAACCATGTTGTGATGGTGTGAACCTATTAGAAGCATCTCCACACCACTGCAAAGATAAAATTTAGTATTGGGAATAGGTTAGCCTTTAGGGTGGATTAAGGGCTAAGGGAAGAATTGAAAAGGAAGCACCAAGGTTGACTTGGTTGGAAGATTATGTATTGGTAGTGGGGTTGGCAAGGAGAACCAGGGGAGCCTAGTCATGTGGTAGGTCCTATAGGTTTAGGTGGTGAAGTGAGACACCATAGGGGTCTACCAAGGAAGACCTAGAGCAGGAATCATGAAGTGATTCCTCCAACCCTACCCTATCAAAACCCAATGAGGGAAAAACCACAGTGAGGATTAGCTCACAATATAAGTAATAGAAAAATTGGTACAAGGGCTCACTACTAGAATAGGACACACTGTCGAAAAAGGCTCACAACCATGGCTTTTTACAATAGAAAGAATGCAAGAAGATAGAAGAATAATTTTACACAAAGAACACTTCTCAATACAACAAGGAATCCATCACAATTGCTTGCACACTTTCATATTCTTGCATGAATTATTTTGGATGCCTTCAACTCACTACCTCCAAGAACCCTAATACTAAAATTTGCACTACTCTACTCAAATTCACATCACACTCATCACTCACATCAATCTCACATCTGTCTTGATTCTCATTTATTTCACACATCAACTCACAACATCACCAACCTTATTTATATCAACCTCAACCTTAAAAACCTTTTGCAATGTCGACAACTAGCCATTATGCATACAAATTTAAAATAGGTCAGCAACTAAACATTCCTACAGTGGATAGGAATGAAGGTGACCTACATAAATCCTTAATTAGGATCGAAATAAATCCCAACACACCTCAACACGCTTCCATAAGTTTGCATGTAGTGTCAAACACAAGGTCAACCAACATCCATGCTAAACACAATAAACAAAATAAGTACACGCTTCCTCAAATCAATCTGAAACTTTCATACAACATTAATCTCTTGAAAATGATCTAGAATAATCCACAAACTACTTTAGATTCATCAAATCTTTCACTATTCAAATACTTCAACTCAAAACAACTAGTAACCCTTATTTGCATACTGACAAATGAAACTCACTTTGTACTGCACCAAATCAAGTAAGATATTCAATACAAAAAGATACAAGAATTATAAGCAACTTCCTAAATCCAGACAACCTGAAGAAAAACTACAGAGAAACACAAAGCAAATAAATTTCTCCTAGACCACAAAAAATATCATTGAACGACTAGTTCACACATCGGTGAAAATATCTCACACTATACAACGATCCAAAAACCCAAATTTTGAATATAGAAACCTCTAACAACCATGAATAACTTGTAATATTTTCACATGCATAGAATCAATACAAAATAAAGGTGGAGCATAATACCAGAGCACACTCTGAACACTTGCACAACATAGTTTACTTTGTTTATCAAATTTTCTCAAAAGCACTTGGAAACCAAGTACCAGAGACATCATCTCATCTCATTACTTCATTCCAACTCATATTTAAACTCTGACACAAAAACATAGCTCCATGTACTCACAACACTTCCTCAAGATCTCAATTATACATGCACAACCTACAACAACCTGTTTTCCTCTTTTTCACAATTTTCTCAATATCCTTGATATCTTCATCATGCAACAACTTCCTTAACACATAGTTGACATCAATGACAACACTAGCCAGTAGAATTCATGTTGATATCAATGAAAACGCATTCATACTTGCAACAAAGGAAATGCAAAAGGAGGTTGTCCTTGTATCTAGTAGAGACCACCAAATAGCCGCACCTTCAAATCATACAAGTTGGACACATGAAATGGTTCATTACCTTCAAACAGGTGAGTGTCCTAAGGGGTTAAATAATACAAAAAATAGATATTTTATATTGCAATCAATCCCCTATGTCATTGTTGATTGTCTTTTGTTTAGAAATTATTTCAATGGTGTGTTATTGAGGTGTATTGATTATGATCAAACTAACAAAGTCCTTGAAGAGTTTCATGATGGGACAACTAGCGATCATTTTGCACCAAGAACAACAAATCTTGGGGTAAGAAAATATGGTTATATTGGCATGATTTGTATAAGTATGCACATGCATGCGTAAGAAAATGTATCAAGTGTGTCATGTTTGCAAGAAAAAAATAGCTAGCAACCTTACCTTTATATCCAATACATGTAGAACAACCTTTCATGAAGTGGGTTCTTGACTTTATTGGGGCCATTAATCCACCCTCCAATTCAAGGCATAAATGGATGTTAATAGAAACATATGATTTCACCAAGTGGATTGAGCCTCTTGAATTGAAAGAGGCAAATGAAAGTGCAATCCTAAACTTTTATGAAGACTTGGTCACAAATTTTGGTGTCCCTAATTCAGTTATATCAGATAATTATTTGGCTTTTGTAGGGATAAGAGTAAATGATTGGGCTCTTAAGAATGGAATAAATTTGAACACTTCATCCAACTATTATTCTCAAGGCAATGGTCAAGGTGAGTCCACTAATAAAAACTTAATTTGAATCATCAAGAGGACCATTGAGAATAATTAGAGAACTTGGAACAAGTTGAAATTAACTTTATGGGCTGATATGATCACTCCTAAAAGGTCTATAGGAAACTAACCTTATGTGCTTGTGTATGGGAAAGATGCAAGGTTTCCTATCTCAGTTGAGTTACCAAAACTAAGACTTATGAAGGAGCTGGAAATGATGAAAAAAGAGCCAATGGAGATTAGACTTTCTGATTTAATGGAGTTGGAGGAGACAAAAAAGCAAGCAAAGAAAATTTTGGAGTTGCACCAAACACAAATAAACAGATCTTTTGAAAAAAGAACACTCCCAATAATATTCAAAGAAGGAGACATTATGCTCAAATGGGATGATTTGAGAGCAGGCATAGAAAACACACTAAATTTGATGCTATTTGGAGTGGTCATTTTGTGATCACAAGTTGTAAAATGTACAATGCTTTTCAGCTATCCAAGTTGAATGGAGAAGATTTACTTATCCCAGTCAATAGGATACACCTTAATCATTTCTATTGAGGTGATGAATGATCAATTATACATATTAGGATAGTTTTATTTAGTGATAATAAGTGTTGTTGTACAATTTTTTAGGTGTCTTTCCGTTAAGTGTCGATGCATAGTTTTCTTTTCCATTACGAGACCACAAGTTTTTAGTTTTGTTGATGTTTAGTTAGCAGTTTTAGGGTCTTAATAGATGGAAACCAAGTCTAGTTTTGAGTTTTTTATATTTCTCCTTGAATCTTTTCCCCAATGGATTATTTGATGCAACTTGTCCTATAAGTTTTAGCAGGAAAAACACCCTCAGAGGTCACCAAAGATGATATTTTTATCACCATTAATACAATTTTTGCTTAAAAAATATATAGGAAATTTTATAAAGTTAAATCTTTGTCCATGTTTTAAGAGTCTTAGGTGCTAATATAAAGAAAAAAGGTTTCAATTTTGTCTTCATTTGACCCACGTAGCATGAAATTTATGGTTTTCATTATTTACTCTTTATTTTCCACTGCTATGGTGGCATTGATAGAGTATTCTTCTATCTTGGTGTGAGGAGGACAAACATTAGAAATTTGAGGGCACATTATAGAAGTTTTAGAGACCCATTCACCATATTTGGCATGAAACCAATAGTTCTTCCTCCAGATCACACCCATGTTTCAGAAAAAATGAGGAAAACCTAGCATGAGGCATGAAAAAGGGAAGAATTTTAGGTGTTGCACCAGTTCATTTCCATGTGATAGAAAGCTTCAAGGGGAAGCCACTATGTGGCTACCTTCTATACTTTTCCAGGTATGTTTCTTTTTTAGAGATATGGAAGGAACTTGCTTGTAATGCTTAAATGTATAGTTTCATTTTAAAAATGCATTCCTGATCAATATGTTCAAATCCTAGGATTTTTTTCTTCACTGCCCCCATGATAGTTGATAAGAACCTTTCCACTTTTCAAAATGCATAGAGATTTTTTCATTGCCATAAGGGTTTTACTAGAGTTGATTTGAATATAAGATGGATGGTATACAAACCTGAATAAACAATTATACCAAAAGACAAATAAAATGGTGAATGTTGTATAATGGATTTCATGGAGTCTACAATGATAAAGTGAATAAGAGATCCTTGTTGAAGTTAATAGTGTAATATCAAGTTTGTGCAAAGATAAATAAATGATGATGTATATTTTGATAAATGGAATTTCCATTATTTAATTTTCTAGGTCAGTATAAAAGTAGAGCAACTCCTCATTTGTTGACTGAGTTAATTGGAGCTGATCCTTTAAAACATAACTTACTTGATATTTTAGAATTTGATAACTTATTTTCTCTTGGGAGAACAATTATATTCAGGAAATAGTAATGGATACATGCTCACAAGGGGAGATTCTTATTTTTCCTAGAAATAGTCACATTTGTGTAATCTCTGTCATGATTTTTTCTAGGGATTTACCAAAATATCTTCTACTAGAGTATGATATTGTCTGGAATCTCACATATGGTATCCATGCATTACAAGTTAAGTATGGACTTGAGGAAATGAGAGATAAAGGCAATAGAGCACTAGTAGTTTTAATCACATCACCAAAATAATTTAGGGTTTGTATTGAATTGAGAGGGCCACCATGATAAAAGATAGATTTCACTAGATGGTGTTTCAACTATGAATGATTGAGGGAAGATGCGAATGATAGAAGAATTTGTAGGTTCTTGAAAACTAAATGTTGTTGTCATATGTTGAATAAGGATGAAATACCTAAGTGACAGTCAAAGGTTGAAACTTGAAATGCACAGTACAATCAAAAGTGCAATATGATAGTGACAATTCTTGTGATGATAGTGGAAGGTAAAATATGCACATGGACCTTTAGAAGGTATTGGAGAAAACCTGAAGCATATTTTAGGTTATAAGAAAAATGAGAGGCCTCAAGCGTGTGATTAACAAGCCTATTGGTAGTAGAGTGCCCTTTTTTGTCACAAATGGAGAAGCATTTAAGAGGACAATGAGAGAAAACTTGAGAAGTAAGAGATATATTAGTCCCTTGATGCAAAATCATCAGGTATGGTGAATAGCCTTAAAGGATAATGAAGGGGTAGTTATGAAAGCAGCGTATAGTCATCCCAAAGACAAGTTTCAAAAAAGATTTAACATTGACCTTTAATGGTAGAAGACAAAAATAGCACATGATGGGTAGACTAAATATATGCCAACATTCGTATGTGTTGATGTAGAAATTTTTGAAGGAGATAAAAATGAGAAGGAAATCTTAACAATGAATCAAAAGTTTCTAATAAAACATGAAAGAACTATGATAGAGATAATATTTTAGGATTGAAACCAAACATTCAAATATTTAGGACAACCATGTCATTGATATGCCATTGAATTTATATGATATTTCCTTTGTCTCGATGAGAGAATAGAGGTGAATTATTTGCACAATATGACATATAAGATAAGATTGAGAAGATGGATAAACTAGAAGCAAGATAGTTCCTTATGAATAAATAGAAGAGACAAGGAGACGCCAGTTCATCAAGAGATATGATTGTCATAACAGTCATATGATTCTTTTCCTTCAAAAAAGGATATTGTAGGTCTATGGTAAATTAGAAGGGAGTATTCAAGTGATGGGGGAATTTTAGTCTTCAAAGGAAAAGCTAGTCTAACAATCAAAGATAGAAGACACTAGTTGAAGATCACAGTAGAATTCCTTATTGCCATGGATATGATAGGTGATCAAGCAAGTAAATAATAATGAATGGGTAGCTTTGAGAAAAGTGAGAGAATTCTACAAAGTGGCTATTGTAAGGGAAATCAAGGGGGTATTTTAGTTAGATATACATAATATAATGATAGTCCAGTTCCTTCAAGGAGATAGGAGGTATGGTCCTATAATCAAGCAACATGCAATTATGAAAATGTCTTCTTACCACCATACACCCACCAAGAGGCATGAAACATATGTGATATTTGTAATAGGATATGAAGTCTCTACACAATCAAGATCAAGACCCTACACATGAACACATATATCACATAAAGATGGAAGTCCTACAATAAAGATAATTCATGTGTGAGTTGGCAATAATAGATCATAGAGAAAAGGAATCAGTCTTGGGAAAAGGATAGTAAAGAGAAGAAATATCGAAGAAGGTTATGATAAATGATGAGGGTTCATTTGACAAAGGTCTCTTCAAACATTAGTGCAAAGAACAAGAGTAAAATCATGTAGATTGTAGAAGGGTAGTGATGTAAGACCATAGTATGGTTCTATGTTTGAAGGGGAAGGTTTCTCATGAATAATGGATAGAAGAAAATAGAGAAAGAAAAGAGTAGTCACAAATACACAAACTTAGTTTATGGTATGGGAACCTTCATTGACAATGAGAAAGAAATTAAGTGTTTGGACAACAAGTTATTATTTCTCATGAATAGTGGAATGGAAGGATAGTCCATAATTCAACACAACGAAAGGTTTTGTAAATAGCCCTTCATTCTTGACCTTGAATACTTGAGTTCTTACAAGATAAAAATCAATCTCACCAAGAGATCCCAAAGGGTAGGGTCATGATGAAGGAGAATAAAAATACCAATTTATAAGACAGTATGAAAGACACATGACAATCATTAAGAGGAGCAGACAAACTTTAAGGACTATGAGAAATTTTCCATATAAGAATGGGCTTGGGATGAAAAAGAGAAAGTAGTAGGTTGCCATTTTTATAAAGACACAAGGAAATGACCTATATGTATGATTGATGACAATCTAAAGATCACAATTAAAATGGTATAGACAAACCATGGCATGCTTCAAGGAAGGTGACAAAGATTGTAATGATACTAAAAAGATAATAACAAATCCTTGACAAGGCATGAAAAACATCTTGAAAGCATTATCATGAGAGAAGATAAACATAAATGATAAGTGGAGTTAACCCTAAGAAATATCCTACATCCCTTGGAGATTTTGACCTTTTCAAACTCTCTCACATTACCTAAAAACTTGGAGATGGAGGTTGCAATAATTAGAAGAGATTTATTAGCTAATTATGAGTAGTTCTAGATATCTAGGGGGTGGTTTGAATAAGTCTTGCATAGTTGACAACATCATAGAGCTCAACTAGGTGCCCAAGAGGAGAAATTTGGCCCAACAAAAGCCAAACACTTATCATTTTATCTTTATGAGACATATTCCAACTTGTAGGGAGGTGGTTCAAAGCTAAATAGTACACCCAAGCTCATTATGTCTTAGTTATTATATTTTGGTAATAGTTTTGTAACTACAAGTTATTTTTTGTAAAAAAAAAGTTATGTAACTCATATATAGTTAATTTTTATTGTAGCTCAATATAATTTCACCATTTTAAAGCAATTTCAAAGTAAATTTTGGACTATGTATAGTTACAAAGCATATTTTTATCAATAAAGCTCAAAATTTAGCCTTCAAAAGTATATTCTATTGCATGCAATCAGTGGTTAATTTTTATTTTCTGTGATTTTCATAACATGAATCCTCATATATATGTCCCATTTTCAATATCTTTGAACAAAAATGCATATTTGATGTAGTTCATAGTTTGTGTATTGTGAAGAGAGTCATTGATTATAAAAAATACGTTATTTTCCTTCAAAAAATTGCAAACACTTAAACCTTTCTACAAAACACTCATACATAAGTTTGCAAAACACTGGAGTTGTGACTTTTCAAAAGCTAAGTTATTGAACATTGTATGTACAAAAAAAACATAAGTCTAAACAAACATTTGGTGCATCACCCTCTTAGTCTTATATTTGTTTCATGTCATTTTATATCTCTTTTCCTTAGTAGAAGCAGTAGCATAGGTTAAAACATGTGAGTACCAAATGGAACTAACCCTCTCTTGAGATTCAATCCAAGCTATGGGCAACCCACATGCCCTTGAGTGTATCCATGTTTCACTGGATTGTCTAGTCAAGGATTCAACAAGGGTGCAAATCCAAGTGTGCAAGAAGATAATAAGTAATTAATATTTAATTTAAAAATAAATAAATAATAATTATTGCATTTTTATGAATACACATATTATTTTTTTATTTTTTGGCAATTAATTTTTTTTATAAAAATAAATAAATTTACTTATTGAGATTATAAATTTATTTATTCATTAAATACACAAGTTTAATTTAGTAATGTAAGAGACAAATGATTATATTTATCTTATTAGTGAACTAGAAAAAATGATTTTTTAATATTAGTTTAAAATTAAATTCTTTTATGAGAAAAAATTGAAAAGAAAACAATATTATTGATTTTAAAAAATATGCATAAAAATGAAGAAGCTATCTTTTAAATATTATCTTCTTTTATTAAGAATGTAATATTATATTCTATCTTGCTTTTTAAGTTTTAATATAATTTAATTGTCAAGAATGGAAAAAAGGAAGATTATTTTTTAAAAGAAAAAGAATTATTTTTACTCATTCAACTTCTTTTGATAATCAACTTTTTATTATGAAATTGAGAGAACAAAAGAACAAATTTGAAGCTTGAAGATTTTGAAAGTGATTTTTGTGGAAGAATTGAAGAATTTTTTATGGTTAGCGAATTGTTTTAATTTATCTTCTTTTATTTTGTAAATTTTTACACGGATTAGATAGATTTATTTCATGAAATTATTTTAAAAATATTTATTTTGCATTAGTAATGAACACAAGTTGTTTGTGAAAGAGGTAGTGTCAGTTAATTTCTTGCTTAAAAAGAAAATTATGAACATATTAAATAGGGTATGTCTTGTTTTTGTGTAGGTGGTTTAAAACTATTAAATAAATATTTCCACCGAGATATAAAAAGATATCTATTATATTTTATCTTTTATGATTAAAACAAGCCAACTTATTATTATTGTAAAAATTACTTAAATTCATATGATAAAACAAGTCTATTACATCCATTATAATCTTAATTTTATGAATTGGGTTTCTCAAAAAATTAGAAGACATGAAATTATATGTTATTTAAACCTTTAAGAAATATCAGTCATACCCAAATCATGAGATATTAATGATTTATTGATTATCTATATGTGTTGATAATATAAGAATTAAGTCTTATTAATTATTCTATTTATTCATATGATATATTTTGTATAATAATTAATTAAATTTATGTGATTGAATTCTAATTATAGGAATTCAAATCTTAAGAAGAGTATAGTGTGATATCCCAGTGTCTTGAAATTAAACTATAGTCTTACCTCTCAGAGGTTTCTAGAATTGTATATAATATCTAAGTGTTTGTATGAATGCATTTTGACCATTTGAATGGTCTGAATCAATAGATTATATTGTTCAATATTTATTGTTTTTCTTGTTAATGTAAGTCTAATTTAGCTTGGTGTTTTTTTTTCTCCTTGGGGAGATAAATTTATTGAATTGTGGCATCCTTTGTGTTGTGATTGATTTAGGTGGATATGTGACATATTACATGCCATGGTTGATTCATGTTGATATGTGACATTTTCGTGTCATAGTTTATTTATGTTGATTTGTGATATATTTTGCATTCTGATTGATTTGTGGCATCTTTTTTGTCACGGTTTATGTGTGACATCTATTATTTCATGATTAATTATATTTGCATAAGACATTTTATATAATTATCCTACTCATGAGAGCGGGGTACTATTTTAAAGGATAGGGTGTATGATAATTTTATCTCATAGATTCCATTTGAAAGGATGAAATGTGATTTTTTTACAAGAGGTTTATCTCATGGGCTCCATTTGGAAGAATGGAATATGCTTTTGTATTATATTTTGGGATGGTAAATATTTTATTTTCTTTATTTAGGTCCCAATACCTTGAGATATTTCTCCTTAAGAAAATTGGTTGAGATTTGAGCTTTCTCATATCACTATAGGCACCACATCATTGTAGGCTCTAATGATCTCATTGGTAGAGGGTCCACGAGAAGTTTATGTTATAACCATCTTGTACCACTAGAGCTAGGAAATATTTGAGATAAGTCTTGTAGATCGTTGTATTGGCATACATTATGTACCTACCTTATGATATGAGTGCTTTGTGGTTGGTATCTATAGTTAATCTTCTTTTCTTTTGTGATGTAGTGGTACTTGGATACATTGCGTAGATGAGACATGTTCTTTGGATGGATGTTAGGGACTAAGTATGTTTATCATATTTATGGATTCTTTGTGTGATTTTTTCTATGTGAATTTAATTTACTATATTTTAAAAAATATGTGAAGTGCTTGTATTCTATGTTTATTCTATGCATTTGCTTTATGTTTGTTTCTTTATGTGTACTTGTTTTATGTATGCTTGTATATTTGAATTATTGATATAGGTATGTTTAGATACTTGTGTTGTGCAAAGGTTAGGATGCATGGAGTCCCACCTTGAGCACTTGTAAATAGAAAGACATATAGAATCACTTGAAGAGAGATTTTTTTAGGATTTATGTGGATGTTGTATATGGTTTTGGATGTGTTAATTTGAAAACCTTATGAGGTTGAAAGGACATATGAATTTTATTGATAGTCATATTTTTCCTTGTTTATGTCCTTGCATTATTATGTGTATTAGATGTTGGAAAGGGTGTGTTGTGAAATATTGGTTATCTTGAAATGATTATTTGGCATGTGTCTATTATTGAGAATGTGTATTGTGAAATCTATTCCATGTATTAAAAAAGATAAACATTAATATTATATTGTACCACACCTTTGTGGATGGTTCTTCTTCACTTTGAATGATGGATGAGGACGAAAGGGACATCCTCACGGTGGGTTCAAACCCTTCCTTGTTCAATAATAGAACCATGAGATCTTAGAGGATTAGATTTCAAAGATGAGCTTGCACTTCTTCAAATACTATTTATGGTGTATATTATTTTGAGACCACTTCTATATGCATATTTGGTATCATGATCTATTATATTATTATAATGGATGAGGGTTATGGCTTTCACCCCTTGTATATCTTGGTTATGAAATTGTAGCATTGAAAATGTCACCCTTGACAATTTAACACTAGGTTTAGCTCCCGCATATGTGCTTGGACCTAATTATGCATTATTTACATATTTTATAAACATTATTGAAAAATAAAACATGGGAAATCAAATTATGTATTTAATATTTTTCCCTCGACACTTTTGATGTCGAAAAAGAAAGAATCTAGTCTAGGGAACCCTACGCCCTAGACCAAAATTTTTGGCTCCAAATTCGAATATGTCAATGTTAATAATTTATTATTTTAATTTCCAATCTCAAATATCGACTATTGGTATTTGATTTTCAAGAAATTAGAATAATTGCATATAAATACCTAGTAAATTTCACCATTTTAATCTTAGCACTTTCATTGAGCAAATTGAAGATCCTAAAATTAGTTAAGGGTATTCAAGAGTAGAATTAACATCATTATTACAAAATTTTCATCAATCAAGTTCAAGCTTGCAAAACATCAAGATGAAGGAAGCAATTATGTTCAAGGAGCTAACATGATCAATTGTGCCAAATTGTGAAGATGTATTAAGTTATCCTCTGCATGTGAGTTGTAACAATCCATTGTGTTTGGGAATCAACCTTTTGCAAGTATATCAAGAATTCAAGGCAGTCATCCTTCAAGATCAATCAACTTGTGTGACATCTCTTCTTCAAGGGTTTTCACATCAAGGTAACATTGTCATTTGTTATTCATCATTTTAGTCAATTATTATTATTTTGGCCTTTTCCCGACCTAGGGCATGCCCTCTTGATCATCATCAATCATTGTATGTGGAGGTAGAAATACCAAAATGGGTCTTGACCTAGGTAAGCCCCTATATGTGGTGTAGGAGCACCTTAAGGTCTTTTGGAAGATCTTAGTGATTTTTGGCTTGTAGGTGG
The DNA here is from genome assembly GCA_007115665.2 of Sequoiadendron giganteum. Classification (NCBI taxonomy): domain Eukaryota; kingdom Viridiplantae; phylum Streptophyta; class Pinopsida; order Cupressales; family Cupressaceae; genus Sequoiadendron; species Sequoiadendron giganteum. The sequence goes on along the minus strand of CM021104.1, from coordinate 38,462,068 downwards.
TTCTAGCCAACCACCAAGGGAATAGGGACTATGTTATAAAGTCCCTAGGTTTTTTTTGAGAGTGTGTTAGAGTAGGTTTGGCTTAGAGTTTGGAAATTTATGAGTTCCTAGGCAAATCTTGACAATTTGAGCATTTTGGCAGTTTGTCCTAAAACTTGGAAAATAGCATTAATGTTGTTCTAAGTCTGACACAAGGGTCCTAGCACATGGGAGAAAGGTATATAAGTTCATCCAAACCCTAATACCTGGGTTGGAAGTTCATTTTCATGAATTGAGACTTGGAGAGCATATTGTGTGATTGGAATTCAACAACTTTTGAGTGAATTTTTGTGTTTGAGCCTTCATCCAATCAAGAATGGATTGAGAGGACTGGTATGATGCTTTGAGTCTTGATTTTGTGTCATTTAATTACTATGTGAAGCATTATATTAGCCATTTAATTCAACAGGTTGTAATTTTGCAAGTTTTGGTGTTCTTGGTTACACTGCCGATTAAGGCCAGTTTTTGTAAATAATGATCCCCACTTGAATTCCTATGGAAAGGCTACCATGGCTACTTGGAATAAATTAGGGGACTATTTTTACAGTGTAAATATGGTGTGTGGAGTCTTGGTTTGCAGGGGATGAGTTGAATTCATCAAACACTAGGCGAGTGCAAGTGCATTCTGGCTAGTGGCTTGGAGAGGACAGCAGTAAAGAAAGTTGTAGAATGGATTGGTTTGTGCCAATAAATAGCATGAGAGTGTGTAAAAATGTATTCCAGACATGTGGGTGAAAGGAGGAGAGTTAAGGAGGTCGTTGAAGCCCTCAAAGGAGAAAAAGGTGCTAAAAACCCTAGAAACCCTTGAATTTAGGGGTATGAGGACAGTCCTATGTACAAACACTTGAAAACCCTAAAACCTGGTAAATATTGAAGCCTAGGGTACCAATAGAAAGAATCTTCAAAAATATTTGGGGGTTGTTAAGACCGATTTTGTGAGAAGCCAAGAAAATGGGTTCTAGGAGGCCTAATTGGGGCAAAAGGCTACAAGGCCTAAAATTGGGTTTTTCTTGAAAGCGATGGGGAAAAGGTGAAAGAATACAATGAGATGGATAAATGAGGAGTTAAAAAAACTAAGGAATAGAAAGAATACCCTACCCTAGCCCTGGAGTGGTTAGGACACATTTGGGTCAGTGTGGAGCCCAAGGAAGCCTAGTGGTGGAATGGGAGTGTTGGTGGAGAGTCCTACATGGTGAGAGGGGTTTAGGAGTGATACCTAAGTAGGGTAGAGAGGAATACCCTAGGAAGACCAAATAATAGGTCTTGGGAAGAGCAAGAGTGCTCTTGAGGTATAGGGCTCCCCATCAAATTAGTATCAGAGCCAATAAAGGCTTGGGAATTGAAACTAGTGAATGTCAGAGAGAAGTGAATCCATAGGAGAGAACACTATGGTGACCAATGCAGAGCTAGCTAGAGGCTTGATAGAGCAGTAAGAGAAGAATAGGTGTCTTGAAGAGGCTATGGAAGAGATGAAGCAAAAATTGGAAGAAGTTGTTGAATCGGCAAGCAAGATGAAAGTGCAGTTGTCAGAGGACAAAGACAAGGGAAAATACCAAGTGGAGGAGGACATAGAACCAGAACCTGACCCTCCAATAGTAGAGGAACCCTTCCTCAAAGCATTGAAGGCATTGAGTGGCAAGGCACTTGAAGGTGTCCCTGTGTTCACTGGAAGAATGGATGCAGAGCTAGTTATGGAATGGATAGAGGGAATGGAGAATCACTTTGAATGTGATGGAGTTACTGAGGCACAAAAGGTGAAGATAGAAAAATCAAGGCTAAGAGGTTAAGAAGAAAGAGAGATGGAAGGCAAGAAGCCAATAGGAAATTGGAAGACAATGGTGGCTAAAGTGAAGGAGAACTATCTACCTGAGGACTATGACATTCAATTGCACAAGAAGAGACAAAATCTTAGACAAAGAGACCTAGATGTAGCAGCATATACAGAGGAGTTCTAGAAACTAAGCCTTAGATCTAGAGTGCAAGAAGTTGAAAGCATCAAAGTTGCTAGATATCTAAATGGTCTTAGATGGAGCATCCAAGAGGAGTTGAGTCTTTTCACACTTACTACCCTCCATAGCTGCTATCAAATGGTTATTAAGGTGGAAGAGAAACTGAAAAAGAAACAAGATTCCAATACTAGAGGTAAAGGAAGAGGTAGAGACTCTAGAGGTGGACAACGAGGAGGTTTTGGTGGAAGAAGCAATGAGAACAGAAACCAAGGTGATTCCAAGGCTGGTGAACAATCCCATGATTCAAATAGTAGAGGGGGTTATAGAGGTAGAAGCTCAAATAATGGAGGAAGAGGCAGATAAGGAGGCTTTGGGAGAATCTCTCATTTTGCTTCCATGAAATGCTACAATTGTGGACAGTTGGGTCATCTGGCTTATAGGTGTCTTGACAAGCCAACATCTTCACAAGGTGAGAGGAAGATCAACTATGTTCAAGAAGAGGACTGCTCCAAACATTCAGACGTGAGTCTAGATTTAGAGAAAGGTGAGAATCTCATGTTAAGAAGGATTTTGATCAAAGCACCTACCGAGGATGAACACAAACAAAGGAGAGCTCTTTTTAGAGTCAAGTGCAAGATACTAGGAAAGGTTTGCAAGGTCATCATAGATTCAAGGTCTACTGATAATGTCATATCAGAGGAGGTAGTACAGAAGTTGAAACTCATCAAGATAGCCCATGTATGCCCTTACAAGGTTACTTGGTTGAACAAGGGGCAAAATATACTAGTCAATGAACAAGTGTGGGTTGAGTTTACTATAGGAAAGTATCATGATAGGATACTATGTGATGTGTTACCAATGGATGCATGCCATCTGTTGCTTGGTAGATCATGGCAATATGATAGGGAGGCAGTACACCATGGCAAGGAGAACAAGTATTCATTCAAGAAGGATGGAGTGACTTACAAAATACAGTCTTTGTTAGAAGAAAACATAGTGGAAAAGGTAGAAACTAGTGTCCTTTTGATGAGTGGAAAGGAATTCCTAAAATACATCAAGGAGGAAGAAGGAGTTGTCTATGCAATCATGCTGAAGCCAAAGGAAGATGCATTACCTAATCATCTACCTATGACAATAGAAGTGAAGCGACTATTGGATCAGTTTAGGGACATCATTTGTGAAGGTACACCAGCTACACTACCACCCAAGAGAGCAATCCGTCATCAAATAGACTTTATACCAGGAGCAACACTACCTAACAAGGCTGCATACAAGATGACACCGGAGCAGAACAAAGAGATAGCAAGGCAAGTTCAAGAACTTTTGGATCAGGGCTGATCAGAAAGAGCATAAGTCCATGTGTTGTTCTAGTTGTGTTGGCACCTAAGAAGGGAGATAAGTGGAGAATGTGTACTGATTCTAGGGCAATAAATAGGATAACTATTAGATATAGGTTTCCTATTCCTAGGATAGAAGATCTAATGGATTGTTTAGGGGGTGCTAAGTACTACTCTAAAATTGATTTGAAAAGTGGCTATTATCAAATTAGAATGAAAGAGGGAGATGAATGGAAGTCAACTTTTAAAACTATAGAGGGGTTATATGAGTGGTTAGTAATTCCATTTGGGCTTACAAATGCACCTAGCACTTTTATGAGGGTGATGAATGAGGTCTTGAAGGACTTTATAGGATTCTTTGTGGTTGTCTACCTAGATGATATCCTCATCTTTAGAAAAACAAAAGAAGAACATATGAAGCACCTAGAACTTGTGTTGAAGAAACTTCAAGAGGAGAAGCTCACCATAAATCTTGAGAAAAGTGAGTTCATGAAGCAACAGTTAGTTTACCTAGGATTTGTAGTGTCTCAAGGGAACTTGAAGATGGAAAAGAGCAAGGTTGAAGCCATTCTTATTTGGCCTACTCCCAAGACAGGGATAGAAGTTAGGAGTTTCCATGGATTAGCTCAGTTCTATAGGAAGTTTGTGAGATGGTTTAGTGAAATTTGTGCACTGGTTCTTGACACCATCAAAGGAGGAATGAAAACTAAGTTTGTGTGGACCAAAGAAGCCAATGAAGGATTTGAAAGGTTGAAGAGGGAGATAGCTACCCAACCTATCCTAGTTTTACCAAGCTTTGACAAACCATTCATAGTGGAATGTGATGCAAGTAACATAGTAGTTGGGGTTGTTCTAAGCCAAGAAGGCAGGCCAGTGGCATTCTTTAGTGAAAGGCTGAATGAAGCAAAGTCTAGGTACTCATCCTATGACTTAGAGCTATATGCTTTGGTGCAGACTCTCAAGAAGTGGAGGCATTACCTATTTCCCAAGGAATTTGTGGTATACACTGACAATTAGGCCTTAAGCTACATAAATACCCAAGAGAAGCTCAGTTTGAGGCACATCAAGTGGATGGAGTTTTTACAGTCATACACCTTTACCATTAAGCATAAGAAGGGGGTTAACAACAAGGTTTCTGATGCTCTTAGCAGGAGGTTGCTTATTGTCCAAGACATACAACTACAAAGCACAGGGGTTGAAGGATTTAAAGATCTATATGAAGGAGATTCTGATTTCTCAGAAATATACAAGGTATATACTAATTTTGAGAACCATTTTCATAGTGAATATGCTAATTACACCTTGCAAAATGGTTTATTGTTTAAGGGGAAGCAATGTGTGTTCCTAGAGGTTCCGTGAGGGAGAATCTAATCCAAGAAAAGCATAATGGCAGTTTGAGTGGTCACTTTGGTTTGAACAAGACACTAGACTTAGTGGAGAGGTTCTATTGGTGGCCTAAAATGCAAAGATATGTAAGAAGGTATGTTGAACAATGTGGAGTATGTCAAAAGGCAAAGGGAACATCAAGAAATGTAGGTCTTTATCAGCCATTACCCATCCCAAGTAGATCATGGGAATGCATAAGCATGGACTTCATAGTAGGGCTACCTAGGACACCAACTGGTTTTGACAGTGTGTTTGTAGTAGTGGACAGATTTAGCAAGATGAGCCATTTTATTTCATGCAAGACAACACATGATGCAAGTCAGATTGCACACCTATTCTTCAAGGAAGTAGTGAGGATACATGGGTTGCCAAGGAGCATAGTTGCAAATAGAGATGTGAAGTTTATGGGGCATTTTTGGAAAACTCTTTGGAAGAGGCTAGGAACCAACTTGTCTCATAGCTCAACATATCATCCTCAAATGGATGGACAGACAAAGGTGATCAATAGGGTACTTGGGAACCTGTTGAGATGCTTAACTAAGGAGTATGGACAAGGATGGGAGCAAGTGATTCCATAATCAAAATTTGCTTACAATGATAGCACAAATAGGACTACGGGTAAGAGTCCATTTGAGATAGTCTATGGTTTAAATCCAAGGGGTGTACTTGAGCTTAGAGAACTGAAAGGACATGAAGGAATCAATGGACATGCTGATTATTTTCCTCAGTCAATGAGAGAGGTTCATGAGCAGGTAAGGAAGACATTGATAGAGGCTAATCAAAATTTGAAGGCAAAAAGAGATGAAGGGAGAAGAGAATTACAATTTGAGATGGGTGATTTGGTGATGGTATACTTGAACAAGGAAAGGTTATAGAAAGGCATACGAAGTAAGTTGCAGATGAAGAGGATAGGGACATGTAAAGTTTTGGCTAAATATGGATCCAATGCTTGCAAGGTGGACTTACCCAAGGAGATGTCTATTTCTCCTATCTTCAATGTGAAAGACTTGGTGAAGTATAAAAGACCAAAAATGGATGAAGAACAGTATGGTGCTGAGGTCAGTAAGGATGTGGAAGGATTCAAGGTACCTGATCAGATCAGACCACAAGTGGACAAGATTTTAGACTCAAGGGTGAAGAAGACCAGGCACAAGACATACAAGGAGCACCTAGTGAAGTGGAGACATCAACCAGAGTCAGAAGCTACTTGGATAGTAGAGAGTGACTTTTAGAAGCATGGAATTAGTGAGGAGCTCTTGACACCATAGGTTCCTTAACTTCTTTTTTGCAGGGGGAGAATGGTGCAGGAGCACCTTAAGGTCTTTTGGAAGATCTTAGTGATTTTTGGCTTGTAGGTGGTTCTAGCTAACCACCAAGGGAATAAGGACTATGTTATAAAGTCCCTAGGTTGTTTTTGAGAGTGTGTTAGAGTAGGTTTGGCTTAGAGTCTGGAAATTTATGAGTTCCTAGGCAAATCTTGACAATTTGAGCATTTTGGAAATTTGTCCTAAAACTTGGAAAATAGCATTAATATTGTTCTAAGTCTGACCCAAGGGTCCTATAAGTTTATTTTCACGAATTGAGACTTGGAGAGCATATTGTGTGATTGGAATTCAATAACTTTTGAGTGAATTTTTGTGTTTGAGCCTTCATCCAATCAAGAATGGATTGAGAGGACTGGTCTGGTGCTTTGAGTCTTGATTTTGTGTCATTTACTTACTGTGTGAAGCATTATATTATCCATTTAATTCAATTGGTTGTAATTTTGAAAGTTTTGGTGTTCTTGGTTACACTGCCGGTTAAAGCCAGTTTTGGTAAATAATGATCCCCGCTTGAATTCCTGTGGCAAGGCTACCATGGCCACTTGGAATCAAGTAGGGGACTATTTTTATAGTGTAAATATGGTGTGTGGAGTCTTGGTTTGCAAGGGAAGAGTTGAATTCATCAAACACTAGGCAAGTGCAAGTACATTCTGGCTAGTGGCTTGGAGAGGACAACAGTAAAGAAAGTTGTAGAATGGATTAGTTTGTGCCAATCAACAGCATGAGAGTGTGAAAAAAATGTATTCCAGACATGTGGGTGCAAGGAGGAGAGTTGAGGAGGTCGTTGAAGCCCTCAAAGGAGAAAAAGGTGCTAAAAACCCTAGAAACCCTTGAATTTAGGGGGTATGAGGACAATCCTATGTACAGACACTTATAGACCCTAAAACCTGGTAAATATTGAAGCCTAGGGTACCACTAGAAATAATTTACAAAAATATTTGGGGGTTGTTAAGACCGATTTTGTGAGAAGCCAAGAAAACGGGTTCTAGGAGGCCTAATTGGGGCAAAAGGCTACAAAGCCTAAAATTGGGTTTTTCTTGAAAGCGATGGGGAAAAGGTGAAAGAATCCAATGAGATGGATCAGTGAGGATTCAAAACAACTAAGGAACAAAAATACTACCCTACCCTAGCCCTGGAGTGGTTAGGACACATTTGGGTCAGTGTGGAGCCCAAGGAAGCCTAGTGGAGGAATGGGAGTGTTGGTGAAGATTTTGAAATTGGTGGAGAGTCCTACATGGTGAGAGGGGTTTAGGAGTGATACCTAAGTAGGGTAGAGAGGAATACCCTAGGAAGACCAAAGAATAGGTCTTGGGAAGAGCAAGAGTGCTCTTGAGGTATAGGGCTCCCCATCAATATGTAACACAACCTTTCTATGATGTTTCAGTAGAAGACTACCTAGGAAAATAAAGTGAAAACCTTAATCTAGATCTCAAGATTTTCAGATTTGAAAAATCATGAGTTTAGTCTAGAGCATAGGGCACCCTAAACCAAGAAATTCAAGCTCAAAATTCAATCACAGGTTCCTTTATGTCAATTTTAGATCTGAATTTGTTTTGTAACTTTCAATTTTTGTCTATCTACTAATTTACATTTTCAGATCAAGGGTTGTATGTCAAATAGGCTTGTTAAATCACACATCAAAATTATCATCCTCACAAAAAAAGGAAACCATAAACCATGGGAGGTTGGCTCTCCCTTGTGCTAGCAAGTCAATCATCAAACCCTAGGAAATTTGTGTTTAATGTTGAGTCAAGTGAAAATATACTACATTTGCAATTTTCTGATTTTCATTGCATCAATTTTGAAAATTGATTCAAAACCTAGGTTGTTTGAAGATCTTGATGTTGATGTGAAAGTGTTTGTATTCTTTAATCACTATGCATTAAAGAAAAAAATGCAAACAATTTAATTTAAATTGCATAATTTTAGATCTTATTTTTTCTTGTTAGGGTTTAAATCAGAGGTACTTTCACTGAGAAATTTAATTGCAACATTATTTTGTCATTTATGTATGTATATTTTAGTGAAAAACATAGAAAAAGTGAAAAAAATTGCATAGTATTTGCATTTCAAAAGATCAAAAGTATTTCTTTTTTGTATTTTTTTGGAAATATTAGTCGATTACAGTATTCAATTTCTGAAAATTATCATTGGAGCATACTCAGTTGTCCTAAAAATATCAAAAATTGCATGCATACATGTACGTCATATATAAATATTAGGTTTTGGTGCATTTCCAAAACTATGTTCACTTCCAAACCTAAACCTCTGGAACATAATACCATTAGACGCTGTAGGTGGTTTCCAATTTTTTTATTTTTCTAAAAATACCTATCAAGTCTAGGGCATATTGCACTTTCTGTTCAATTAGTTTGGGCTGAAATTTTATGTGTGAAATCCTATTTTTGGTCTCTGTTCAGATTTGATTCTTGTTTCTAGCAGTTTGACTTGATACTTTTAGATTTTATTATGCATTACCAAATTTCCCTAATTTACATAATTCAGTGTAATACCCCCTAAAAAGAGGACAATAACAAGATGTTTTATTTTCAAAAGTTTAGTTTTGATATAGCAAAATATGGCTTGTCTAAAAGAAAATTTCAGCCTTCGATTGACCAATAGTTTTTCTACCTATGAGAACATTGTGATGGGATATAATAAAATCATTATCACATTTATTAGCATCACTTTACCAATCTTCATTCTTCTCCCAACATCTCCCCTATGTGTGAGGTTAATTTGGTGCAAGAGGATGCAATTGTTAATAATCATGATAATTGATGCAGGAGCATCCTTGGTTCTTGGCAATCTTGCATTAACCAAAAATATTTTCATTCAAATTTTGTTCTTGTTTGGTTCTTGTTCTTGGTCCAATTGGTAGATCTGGTATTTCTTCGTGTTTGCTCGTCAGATTGTGCATACCTAGGATTTCATTGTGTACATGCTAATTTTCCTTATTCCAAATTTTCAGCTTGATTGGATCTTTTTTCGGAAATTTATCGCTTTTGGATTAAGTGACAGTTTTTGGTACTGGCACCAAAATAATTTCAAACTCTAATGGCTAGTTGGATCGATCGTAGATCTTGCCTGTGGCTTGCGGATCCTCACAATGTGTTTAGATTTGTTCTATGGAGTGTCCCCGACCTTACACTTAGGTCCAAACTTCACCATGTGCATCTACCGTGGTTGAATTTCAGATTTGAGGCTGACCTGTTCTTGCACACATTACACTTTTCTTCATTGGAGATTGTAGCGATCTTTGGCCGATGCGGATGTTTCTCAACCCGTGGATATGATATAAAGCATGTAAAGGATCATTAGAATAGCAATAAATTTAGATCAAGTAGAATAAGATTCATCTTAAGTTTGATTTGTGGATTTTTCGCTCGCATGTATGAGCACTATATTTTGAATATTTTGTAATCAGGCATGTGCACCAAATCTGTAAGCCCAGATGTGGCTGATTGTTTGTAATCAAGATTTCTGATAATGAGAATGTTTGCATCTACATTTTCCTCCATAATTTGTTTTGTTTTTGTTGCGTTACCCTTTTTGCATGATAATGATTGTTCTCTTTGAGGACCTCCTACCGTGACTACACTAAACTGGTATTAGAGTGAGATTTGTTCCTTGCGAGATCATCAAAAGTTGCACGGTCCTATTGAAGATTTTTTGTAGGGTGGAAGATTGAGGATCCAACCTACAATTGCAGAGGACTTGTGTAAAGATGGTGGGGAGAAGGAATGGTAGAGGAAATGGAGTGCATGGAAATGTAGACCTTGCTATAATGGAGATGTTGAGAGGAATTGCTGCTAGATTGGAAGTAGTTGAAATGACCCAGAGAAGAGGTCGACCAATTGATGATGTGAGTGATGAAGAAGTAGAAGAACAAGAAGTTGCAAGAGAAGAGAAACCTAGCCTTGATCAGGGAGAAGAAAGGTTCATAAGATCCCTAACCAAAGTGAACATTAAACCACATTTCAATCCACCAGATTATAATGGTAATTTGGATTCGGACGAATTGCTAGATTGGATAACAAAGATGGAGAAATATTGATTTTGAGGGTACTCCAGAAGATAAGAAGGTGAAATTTTCTTGTACAAAGTTGAGAGGACATGCATCCCTTTGGTGGGAACATTTGCAGATAGATAGACAAAGGAGAGGAAAGGAGAAGATAAGATCATGGGATCAAATTTTGAATAAATTGAAGACAAAGTTTATGCCTGCTGACTATCAGATTAGTTTGTTCAAGAAATTGCAAAACCTGAAGTAGAAATAATCAAGTGTCACAGAGTATACTGAGGAATTCTACAAGTTGAATATTAGATCTAGACATTCAAAAGATGAGATTGAACAAGTAGCTAGGTATGTGAATGGTTTGAGGTCGTCTATTCAAGATGAGATTAGTTTGATTAAGTTGTTGAGTGTGGAAGAGGCATATCAGTGTGCCCTAAAAGCATAAGAGAAGCTAAATAAAATACATGAGTAGAGACAAAGAGGAAGAGGTGGAAGATTTCAGAGAGGAAGAATATTCATTGGAGGAGGAAGAGGAAATTTTGCAAATTAGAATAAGGATAAGGAGACCAATAAGAATAATAATTCATGTCGAAGAGATGATGGAAACCCTTTCAAAAGAGGAGGATATGGTGGTTACAAGAATGAAGGGTATATAAAAGATGACAGAGAGAAAAGAGTATTTAGGGGAACTTGTTTTAAATGTGATGGAAAAGGAAATAGAGCCTTTGAATGTAAACAGGGAGAAATGAGCAGAAAGTGAAAACAATAGAAGAAAAACCTTTGTGGAGGAAGATCATGCTAGATCATATAATCAACCGAAAGGAGAGGTATTGGTGAATAGGAGAGTTTTGTGTCAAAGTGAATTGGAGAAAGAACCATTGCAAATAAATAATTTCTTTCAGACAAGATGCAACGTAGCTGGTAAATGTTGCAAAGTGATCATTGATAGTGGGAGTTCAGAGAACCTGGCTTCTAAAGAGATGGTGACCAAATTGAATTTGGAAAGATTGAAACACCCGAAACCCTATCAGATAGCTTGGATTCAAGATGAGCATAAGATACTGGTAAGTGAATAATGTTTGGTGAATTAGAAAATAGGAAATTATCATAATGAGTTTTGTGTGATATTATGCCTATGGATGTATGCCATATTTTTTGGGAAGGCCTTGGCAGTATGATATATAGGCTATTCATGATGGAAAGAAGAACATATACACTATTGTTGCTAATGGGATGAAACAAAATTTTTTTCCCTTGGAGGATGTTCCTAAAGCTAAGATTTGTATGAATGCTAGAATTTGTTTGGTTGATGGAAGGATATTTCTAGATGGATTGAGACATGAGAACATGTGTTATGCATTGATGCCTAAGAAGGTTGGAGATTTGAAGCATATAGAAGGACAACTCGAGGAGATAAAAGAGTTGTTGACAGAATATGAAGCTATCATTTCAGACAATGTACCTAATGGATTACCACCTATAAGGAGTATTAGTCATTGCATGGATCTGATTCTTTGAGCTAGTTTGCCTAATAAAGCAGCACACCAGATGACACCAACAAAAAATGAAGAATTGAATAGAAAAGTGCAAGAATTGTTGAGAAAAAGTTTTATTAGAGAAAGTTTGAGTCCTTGTGCAGTACCTGGTGTGCTTGCACCTAAGAAAGATGGAGAATGGAGAATATGTACATAATCTAGAGCCATAAAAAAGATCACAGTGAAGTATAGATTTCCTTTGCCCCAGATGGATGACATTATGGATTTTTTAAGTGGAGCTAAGTACTTTACAAAGATAGACTTGAAGAGTGGATATCATCAGATCAGAATTAGAGAAGGAGATGAGTGGAAACCAACATTCAAGACAAATGAAGGATTATATGAGTAGTTGGTGATGCCTTTTGGATTGAAAAATGCACCGATTACTTTCATGAGGTTGATGAATGAGGTATTGAAGAAATGATTAGGTAAGTTTATGATTTTTTACCTGGATGACATCTTGATTTTTAGTAAGAATAGAGAAGAACATTTGTTGAATATAAGACAAGTTTTACAGAGGTTGAAAGAAGAGAAGTTGCTGATAAATATTAAGAAGTGTAGTTTTATGAGGGAGGAATTGGTATATCTTGGATTTTTGATATCAGTGGATGGATTGAAGATGGATCCTAAGAAGGTAAGAGCTATTGTTGAGTGGACTACACCTGAAAGAATTGGAGAGGTGAGATGATTTCATGGATTGGCTAGTTTCTACCAAAAGTTCTTTAGGAATTTCAGTTCTATTTGTAGCCCTATGACAAAGACAATGAGAGGACATCTGGAGCAGAATTATTTTTTGAATTGTTGAAATAGAAGGTGATTGAGAAACTCGTGTTGGATTTACCGGACTTTGATAAGGTATTTCAAGTAGATTGTGATGCAAATAGAAATGCAATTGGAGCAGTGTTAAGTCAAGAGGGAAGACCAGTAGCCTATTTCAGTGAGAAGTTGAATGATGCTAGGAGAAGATATTCAACGTATGATCAGGAGTCCTATGCCATAGTTAAAGCTTTGAAGAAGTGGAGACATTAATTCTTATCTAAGGAGTTTGTGTTGTATACAGATAATCAGGTGTTACAATATTTGAACAGTCAAGGTAAGTTGAATCGGAAACACATGAGATGGGTAGAGTTCTTGTAGAGTTACACTTTTGTTTTGAAGCATAGGAGTGGAAATTCAAATAGAGTTGTTGATGCCTTGAGTAGGAGAAGAAATTTGTTGGTGTAGATGAGAGTAGAAGTATTAGGCTTTGAAGGATTGAAGAATTTTTATGAGGAAGACCCAAATTTTGCAAAACCTTGGAGAGCATGTAAAGAACCATTTTTAGAGGATAGGAGTCAACGATTAGATTATTTAATTCAAGAGGATATGTTGTTCAGAGGAAGTCATTTGTGTATACCCCGAAGTTCAATGAGGGATAACTTGGTGAAAGAGAAACATAGTGGAGGATTGACATGACATTTTGGAATTGATAAGATAGTAGCATTAGTGAGTGAGAATTAATTTTGATGGCAGATTCATAAGGATGTTAGGAGATTTGTGCAGAGTTACAGAGTTTGTCAAGTTGCAAAGGGAAGTAGTCAAAATGTTGGATTATATAAACCTTTGACAATACCAGAAAGACCTTGGGAGGATATCAACATGGATTTCATACTTGGTTTTCGTAAAACTCAGAGAGGTAATGATTCAATATTTGTGGTAGTGGAAATTTTTTCTAAGATGGTACATTTCATACCTTGTAAGAAGACAACAAATGTAGTACATATAGCAGATTTTTTTTTCAGAGAAGTGGTCAGATTGCATGGATTGCCTAGAAGTATAGTTTCAGGCAGAGATACAAATTAAATTTGTTGGTTATTTTTGGAGGACGCTTTGCAAGAAGTTGAAGACAAATTTGAAGTTCAGTTCAACTTTTCAATCACAGATAGATGGACAGATATAGGTAGTAAACATAATTTTGGGAAATTTGTTGAGATGTTTGGTTGGAGAGAAAATCAGAAGTTGGGATTTAGCCCTTGCACAAGCAAAGTTTACCTACAATAATTCAGTAAATAGGAGTACATGGAAAACACCTTTTGAGATTGTTATAGGAGTTCATCCTAGAGGTATATCAGAACTAAGAGACATCAGTAAGGAAGGTAAAAGGAGTGCAGAAGAAAAAGAATTTTCAGAACATATGAAGACAATGCATACTCAAGTAAAGCAACATTTGGAGAACATAAACCAGAAGTATAAGGAGAAGGCAGATGAAAATAGGAGATATAAGGAGTTCAAAGTTGGAGATGAAGTGATGGTGTATTTGAGGAAGGAAAGATTCCCAGTTGGCACATATAGTAAATTGAAGATGAGGAAGTTAGGACCTTATAGAATATTGAAGAAGTTTGATTCAGGAAATGATTATGAAGTGGAGTTACCAGATGACCTGGGTATATCACCTATATTCAATATTGCAGATCTACATCAGTACTATGAAGAAGAATTCAGTGAAGATAGTAAAGAAAAATTGGAAGAACAACTTCCTAAAAAACAATCAGATGAGATAGGAGAAATTGTGGATGTCAGAGATGGAAGGAAAACTCGTGGAAGGTAGTATAAAGAATATCTTGTAAAATGGAAGGGTAGACCAGTGGAGGATTCTTCTTGGATTTCCCAGGCTAAGGTAGACTATAATGGTTTCCCTTTGGCCCCTATAAAGTGAGAGTCTCACTTTTCATTAACCCCAGATGTCTAATGTAGGAGCATCCTTGGTTCTTGGCAATCTTGCATCAACCAAAAATATTTTCATTCAATTTTTGTTCTTGTTCGGTTCTTATTTTTTGTTCCAGTTGGTAGATCTAGTATTTCTTCGTGTTTGCTCACCAGATCGCACGTACCTCAAATTTCATTGTGGACATGCTAATTTTCCTTATTCAAAATTTTCATCTCGATTGGATCTTTTTCCAGCAAGTTATTGCTTTTGGATTAAATGACAATTTTTGGTACTGGCCTCAAAATAATTTCAAACCCTAACGACTAGTTGGATCAATCATGGATCTCGCCTGTCACTTAAGGATCCTCACGGTATGTTTAGATTTGTTCTATGGAGTGTCCTCAGCCTTAGAATTAGGTCCACACTTCACCATGCGCATCTACCGTGGTTGAATTTCAGATTTGAGGCCGACCTATTCTTGCACACGTTACACTTTTCTTCATTGGAGATTGTAGTGATCTTTGGCCAACACAGATGTTTCTCGACCCACGGATATGATATAAATCATGTGAAGGATCATTATAATAGAAATAAATTCAGATCAATTAGAATAAGATGTATCTTAAGTTTGATTTGTGGGTTTTTCGCCCGCATGTATGAGCACTGTATTTTGAACATGTTGTAATCAGGCCTATGCACCAAATCTATAAGCCCAGATGTGGCCGACTGTTTGTAATCAAGATTTTTGATAATGAGAATGTTTGCATCTACATTTTCCTCCATAATTTGTGTTTTTTTTGTGTTACTCTTGCTACATGGTACAAATTGTTCTCTTTGAGGACCCTCCTACCGTGATTAGACCAATAATCATGTTAGTTCTTCTCCCAATATCTCTCCTACTTGTGAAAGTATCTTGGTGCAAGATGATCCAATCATTGAGAATCATGTTTGTTTCCCTCCCAATACCTCTCCTAATTGGGAAGATATTATGACATAAGAAGATAAAATAATTGATACATTTTCAAATGATAGTAATGTGGCTTGCATAGATGAAGGTTCAAAATTGATATTAAGTCCTCCATTGATAGAAGATTTATAACAAGCTGAAATTAGACACCCACATTTGATTATTGAACCCCCTAAAACTCCTTCAATTATCGGATCTCCTAAACCACCTCTCATTATAGGAGCTCCTAAACCTCATGGACATATCCTAAACTTTGTAAAATAACTCACTAGTAACCATGTGCAACAAGAAGTGTCGAGGAAAACAAGTTATCATGAAGTTTCTCACACATACAACATTGGAAGTAATAAATAACCAAAAAACCACTAGCACCCATTCCATTACCTCAACCATATCTCCCACCCCCAAGTAGCCTTCCTCATCATAGTGGTAAAGAATATGATATTTTTGAGAAAATTCATAATATTATAGCCAAAATATCTCTTTGGAATTTGATTCAAACATCACCTACATACCTCAAGATGCTCGAAGAGTCTTTGCAAAAGAAATTGATATCCCACCTTATGTGAAACTGAATGATGTAGCAACCTTATTTGATTGTATATAAGAAAAAAATTGGATATTACATTCCATCAATATGAATTACCCTCACTTGAGATCCAAAAAAAAACATGAGGCTCTAATGATAATGGTTAAAATTAATAAAACTGGGGTTAGATGCACTCTTGTTGATAGTGGATCAAGACTGAGTGTTTATAGCATGAATATTTTAGATAAAATTGGTGTGGACATGAATATTATAGAACCTAATGATCTTCCTATTCATGGATTTGATAATGTTAGTAGGAAACCAATAGGGACAATCAAACTACCCATTAAGGTAGGGCCCATGGTTTTTCCTACCCCTATCCATACCATGTCAGGACTACTTACATATAATCTTCTCCTAGGTAGATCGTGGATTCATGCCATGAAGGGAGTCCTGTCTACTCTCCATCGTGAGATGAAATATGAATATAATAATAGGATATATCCGGTAAAAGCAGATAAACAAAGTGATAATTCACAAATCAAAGCCAAACATAACACTTCCAACTCTCTTAATACTTTGATTCGATCTGCAAAATTTGAATCATTACCTTCCAAGGATAATGGTACTATGAATATGATATTGGGTGATGATTTGTGGTTGTTATATTTCAAACCTCATTTCAATGGGGAGTCTAAAGTCTCACCAAAAAATTCCAAATATTCGAATATAAATGATGATCATGATATGGATTTATCTTCAAATAAATGTTTTGGTGATGATTGGGGTTCATTAGATTTTACACCCTCCTTTATGGGAGAGTACAAAATCTCACAATCTAAACCTAAGGAGTCTTGTGTTTAATTTGATCAATCCTCTTCTACATCAAAAAATATAAAAACATCACCCCTTGATGGTGATGGGGTATCTTTAGCATTTTTCCCTCATGTGTTGGTGAAGCCTAACTTTAAAAAACTTCAAAAGGATTTTCATTCTTGCAAAAGAATCAATTCTTCTCATTAGCATGTAGATGAGACTTCTCCATATGAGTTGGAAGAATGTTATGGGATTGGGTATAAAATACTTTGTAAAATTGGATATAATGAAAAAATGGAACAAGGAGTTAAGGATCATGCAAATTCTATACCTTATCTATCAAAAAGGGGTTTAGGTTTCCAACCTTCTCGTTCATCTACATCTCATTTTCCATCATCTACTATATTTAAAATATCATGTGGTAAGTAAACACAATTTTCTTCACAAGAGAAAAACTTATCTCATACACCTTTATAAAAGAAAAAGCATATTTTATCAAGGCTTCTCAAAGCCCTCTTGATTACTCTTCCTCTAGCACATAAGAAATTTTATATCTCAATAACTATTTTTGTGCATATCATAGAGTGCATGGTCATTCCACTAATGAATGTTAGGCCTTGGGTAATAGAATATAAAAACTTGTTGATTGTGGTGATCTTCCATGTGTTGATGTACCTAATCACTCTAAACATTAATTATATTTATTCTATGTCATTTCTCCTCACTATGTGTCATTTATAGCTTCATATGTTTGCTAATTTCCATTCATGGCACAATACAATCTTAAGTGCAACCATACTTTTCCATGGTAGCAACATGATGGTTTCTAGCATGGTTGTCTTTACCTTTACACTTGGTGTGCAAGGATGACTAGTTTTGGAGGTTTGTATTATTTTCAAGGATCCCCTCTTCATCTATTGATTCCTTAAAATACCAACATAGCAATTATGTTGAAATTTTAAGGGGGGGGCATATTACCCCTAGCCATTTCATAAATGTCTTGTGAGATTTGACTTATTGACATACCCCTTTGGTGATGGTGTTGTTTATAGTGCCCCTTGAGGCATGGTTATCAATTCATCCCCTGTGACGTTAAGCATTGATTCATCACTTGTGACATTAAAATTTTGTGCACTCCTTGAAGTGTTATTGGAAAAATAGTCCATGGGTTTAGCATAACAGAGTTTGCTAATTCATGAACTTTCAAGAATTTTTGATGGCCACCTAGCATAACACACCTTTCTTTCCAATGGATCCATGTGTTTCATGAGTGATTTAACATCCTTACGAGAATACCATTTTGTTTAAACAACACATTCAATGGATGATGTTTGGTATTTGAGACAAATTTAAGATTGAGGTCTCTTTGCCTTACTGACTTGAATCCTTTTTCATACTAACATGTGTGTTTTTGTTTTGATGTCTTACTATTTACATTGTTTTTACATCATGTTTGTATTTAATTTATATCATGTTTCTCTTTACATTATGTTTATGTTACATGTGTCTTCATTGTGTATGCTTTGTGTTTTCCATGTTTCATTACATCTCATATATGTGTTCCTTTGTCCTCATTTTTTTTCCATAGGATATTGAATCTTGGGGGCTAGAAAATCCCTTAGATTCAATGCTATCCTATCTCTTCAGTATTTGGATAATTGAACCTCTCTTGACCTATTTGTACTTTAGTGTGAGTTTGAGCATAATTCCATACTCTCACTAAAGTGGGAGCTCAATGTAGCATCAAAAATTATCATCCCTGACAATTTCACACTAAGTTAGCCCCCCCTATATGATTGGACCTAATTATGCATTATTTACAAATTTTATAAACATTCTTGGAAAATCAAACATGGGAAATCAAATTATGTATTTAATATTTTTCCCTCGACACTTTTGATCTCGAAAAATAAATAATCTAATCTAGGATGCTCTATGCCCTAGACCAAAAATTTTTGCTCCAAAATTGAATATGTCAGTGTTTGTAATATATTATTTTAATTTCTAATCTCAAATATCAGATATTGATATTTTATTTTTAGGAAATTAGAATAATTGTATATAAATACCTAGTCATTTTCACCATTTTAATCCTAGCACTTTCATTGAGAAAATTGAAGATCCTAAAATTAGTAAAGGGCCATCAAGAGTAGAATTGACAACATTATTACAACATTTTCATCAATCAAGTTTAAGCTTGAAATACATCAAGATGAAGTAAGAAATTATGTTCAAGGAGCTAACATGATCAATCATGCCAAATTGTGAAGATGTATTTGTAGAGGCCTACTAATGTTCAGGAAAATTGGTGCCAAACACACAATTCAGAGGGGGTCCTACTAAATAGTCCACTAAACCCTTGAAATACCTTAATTTAATTTATCAACTAGGGCTAATGTAAGATTTTGATGATGTTGGCACTATATATGCTTTTAGAGACTCTTCACTGCCTATATCATCCTAGCATAGGTGTTTCCACATACTGGAAATCATAAATTGCATAAAAGTGAAAAGAGGTAATGCTAAAGCTATTGCTATGGGTACTTACAACTAAATATTGTGACTAGTTCACTATCAAGAAATGAATTCTATATTTATCCAACACTTGCTAACTCAACTAAATTGACTAACACCAGAGAACAATGCATGGAACAATTAAAGCATGAATAAAGGACAAGATCTTATTCACATTCATCACATGAAGAATCTAATTAAGATAAACATAATTATGAAATTAACTATTGCAACATAATTAAATGTACATAAATAAAGTGGGGAATAGTTACCTTGAGTGGCCCTTGCTCAAGTGACTGTCTCCACAAAGTGTACTCAAATCTAGCTCCTCAAACTAAATTAACATAACAATATCTAAAAATTTCTCATTGCATAATTCCAAGATATCACAATCCAAAGAGATTCTTTCAGAATATCTTATTCATAAAATCCTGATTGAGAAATAAAACATTATTTGTGTAAAAAAATAGAAACTAATTAATCAAATCTATCTGCTATATTCTTTATTGCAACCAAATAACTAACTCAACCATCGAACCATTCATATAGGTGTGAGGGAGTCTTATTAGAACAAGGACTCAAAAAAAATCTAATCATAAATCACCACTCCCTACAAAATAGAGAATGATAAAGTTTGAGTAATCAAGCACAACCAAAAAGGAAGAAGAATTGAAATAGGACTATAACTCTTGCTATAACGATTTTAAACTAAAATGTGGACTGTACAAACAATCATGTTAGATTCCTAATTGTAGCATAATTCTTCTCCTTCAATGGTTTTATTAAATGATGTGATGATTCACAATAATCTTGACAAGTAGATGCCTCCTTTTATGCAGCTTTTGTTTTCTAACTTCCCTGAATCGCTATTGAAACTCCCTTTGGCTATGGGTTGCACCTTCTAGTTGCTATGAGCTACAATCTACTAGCTTCTACTCTTTAGTTGCAAAGAGTTAGTTCACACAACATTTACACAATAATAATAACATAGATATTCATTGCATTTCTTACATATCCACATATTAACCATGCAATAACTATCATATTATAATCATATTTCCATAGACTTTAAACCAGGTCCAAGCTTGCATAATGATCATAAAAGAAATTGAAGTTTCGGGGATATATAGGAAATAAATGTCTGGAGATGTCTAAAATCATGTATTGAAATAACATAAAACTAACTAATAGTAGGAATCATCATCCCCCCAACTGATCATTTTCTTGTCCTCAAGAAAAGTAGTTTAAAGATTGGAGTTTGTACTGTAAGGTCATCTCCTTGACATCTATGATGGCATCCACTCCTTTTTGATATCTCAAATAAAAAAATCCATAGCATGAAATTATTTGTCATCTGACATCCTCAACTTCTTCTCATTCTTCATTTCTTTTGCCTGTCCAATGTGGTATTGGGTAGAGAAGCATTGGAGGAGAGAAAGTCAGAGGTACCCATTCAAGTGCTATGTATTTTGCAATATCCATATATCTTCGAGTTCTTTCAAGTATAGCCATAAAGTTATATATTGAATGTGGATCTTTCTTTTACAACTCAGGGGTTAAACTATCCCATGTTTCCTATATAAGCCAATAAGAATGATGAAGAAGTCCTATTATTAGACTTTGCATTCTTTCATAATCATTTAGTCCCAAATTAATAATCTTTCTTCTTGCACCTTTATACTTTAGTAGCTCTATCCATTCATCTATTATCTTATGGGGATTCTTATATTCCTTTTTGATTTGAAGAGAAATTGATTTCTCCCTCTCTACATAGTCCTACATAATCTCACCCCTATGCATTTCATTTTTGAAGTATGAAGCTAGTGCCCTAATTTGTAAATCACCCAAAAACAGTAATGGTTTCCACTTTGTATCATTTGGCACAGCATAATTATGTAAAGATAATTCACATAATTGATCTTGTACTCCAGGTTTGGCATCAACAAAAAATATTTAGGAAGTAAAACTTTCTACTCATTGCAACTGGAAAGTTACTAACCAACTAACTAAATTGAAAGCTTAAAATTCTTTCCCACAAAAAAAAAGTGTATACTCTAGCAGGAGATCCACACTTAACAATTTGAGCAGCCTTATCTGCTATTTCCTCAACCTTAACTGCTATCTTTTTCAATTCAATTTATTTGTTCTCTAGTACTCTATATGCATTAAAACTATTCTTTCCTTTTCCTTCTCCCATTTTTCCTTCTGTTGGGAGAATTCCTGAGTTACTTTTCACAATTGGTAGCCTAGAGACATGGTGGTCTGATAAGTTGGAGTCTTTGTAACAGGGGGTCCTTGGGTTGCAACTGTAATTTCTATGTTCCCTACCTTTACTATGGAAATTTGTGCAAGCAAGTCCAATTTAGACCCATTCCCATAGCTATGAAGTTTCTCCTCCAATTCTTTAATCTTCAAATCCCTTTCCTTGTCTCTTTGTTCACATGCTTTTACCAATTCCTCTAACTGTTTAATTCTCTCTAATGCTTCCTATAATTCCTTCTTTACATTTATTTCTTCTATGAATACATTCTCATCTTCTTCAAAATTTTGGTCATCATCAACCCCAGTATATGCACAACCCTCACTATTAGGGCTTTGTGAGGTTCTTCTTCCAATTTTATTAGCAACAAAAATGTCATTTAAGTTAGATTTAGAGGTGGTTGAAACATACAATTTTCTCTTTATAGGTGTATTAGAACCAAAAATTTTCATTAAAATTCTAAATGATTTTCCCATTTAAACCTAATATTTCCACTATATTTCTCATAAAAAATCATTCACCACCCTAAGAATGGCTATTTCGCCCCCATTAACATTTGTTCTCTTATCTTTTCATAAAATAATTCATTCTACTCCCATTCATAATGCTAAAATGCCTTACACTGCCACTGCTTATCTTTCATGTCTTTCACCGCTTTGTCGCGACCTTTTGCAAAGTGGCTCGTGGTATAGCAGTGATGGTTAGACATTGTCACGATAGGGTTTACCGCTATGCTACACGTGGTCAAGTCATACACCATGGTGGCATGGTAAATAGTCAATGGTCAGCGGAGACATGAATTTAACGGTGAGGTGGCATTGAGGTGGCGGTTATGGACAGTCACCGTAGTACCACCGGCGATCAAGTGTGAGACCGCGGTGACTACAGTAAACAGTTAGCAAGGAAGCGATAGTGTTATAAGCGGTTACTGTTATACCACACACGGTGAGTGTGGAGATCGCAGTGACTGCAGTAGAAGTTTAGCAAGCAACGATACCTAAGGGTATGGCTACCGCGGTACCGCTAGCAGTCATGCCAGTGACCACAGTAAACAATCAATGAATGGCTACCGCCATACAGTGACTGGCGAGAGAAGGAACTGTGGTGACACAGTAAATAGTTAGTGTGGCAGTAAATGTTGGCATAGTAGGAGGACGAGGAGTTGACCACAGTAAAGCAGTAAGGGCAAACATAACGGTTAATGCTAGTCACCGCTATACCGCAGGTGAACAAAATGAATGGCGTGGTAACGCAGTAGATAGTTGTGGGACCAGTCAAAGTCAAAGTAGTGAATATGAATAAAGGCTATGGAAACAAAAAATTGTAAAAGCAGCAAAATATAAAATAAAATGATGGGACAAGTATTTAAGGCAAAAATCAAAAGGAAAAATATTGTAAAAATATTTGATTTGTCGATAAGGCAACCCAATTAAATATTTTAATTTATGTGTAGTGGTTGCAACTGAAAATGAAGGGTCACGACCCTTGAGATGTATTGTATAAATATTTGAAAAATCAATTGATAGAAAAGGAGGTAGAAGTAGAGTAGGAGATAGAATAGTTATATTTTTTCCATAAAAATGGACTAGGGAATGTAAATAATGACATGGCCTTTTTTCTAAAGCAGATCAATGGACATATCATTTTGAATTGGTGAAACTCTTTCTATTTTTAGTTGTTGTGATATAATAATTTATTTTTCTTATGTGGGTTGTCTCCAACTTGAAGTCTTAAATCATTTAAATCAATGTATCAAGCAATTGTTTGATTTATCAAAGTACAAATTTCACTCTATGTGATTTGGTTGATTGGTGTCTGCAAGTTAGAGTTAAATTCTTTTAGACAAGTCACAGTGATTTAGTATTTCTTTTAGATTGTTGAAGTAGAACCCGATAAGAAAAAATTCCAACACTATTTATGCAATCCATAGATTAATGAAGTCATATGCCAGTCATTAGAACTTATTTTTTAAAGTGAATAGCAACTTGAATTAAGACAGAGAGGGAAAAAAATACAATTCTTGATAATTTGACTACATTACCCATGTGGATAGAAGGCACTGATCTGCCTCAACCCAGAGATAAGATTTCATACAAATAATATTTTTAGAAAAACCTTTCATTTTTGCAGTAGGAGTAGGAGTAGGTGTAGTAATTTTATCTGTCCACTACCCTTTGCCATTGTGGATAGATTGATCAACCAAGAAACACATTTAAATCTGCATCATTCATTAGGTATGCCCACCTTGGTCTAGCAGAAGCTAAAGAAAAGAAGGTTCAATTGCATCAATTGGCCTTGTTAGTTGGCCAAAAGCGTTGTGAGAGCTTGGCAACCTCTCGTGGTTCAAACCTGCATTTTTGAGACCCAATAGTTTGGTGACTCTACTAGGGAATAACCCATCAAGAAATCTTTCCAGCCTATCCATTGATGAAGTCAAAACAGTTTCAAAATTGGTCTTCAGTCAGAGAATCATACTTGTGTAGTTTGCAGCTCCCCATCCAAGTCACACACACAATAGTTTGGCAATTTTGCTGGGGATTACTTAGACAATTTTCCAGCCTTTCCATTTATTGAGTCAACAAAGTTTCATTTTTTTTGGATATTCCACTGGGGAAAACCAAAACAATCTATTTTCCTACTTTGGGGAAAGTAGGTGGCGACTCTATTTAACATTGATAAATAATGCATAGATATTGTGGAGCAGTAACACTTTGTTAGGATGTCAGGAGCAGAAAGAAGACAACGATCAATGGAAGACTTGGAAGAATTGGAACAACAAAGGTTATACTAGAAACGAAAAACACGACAAGTGGAACAACGACTGTTGTAATTGGGAATCAAATGTGTTCTAGGTACATCACCAAATAGGCCATCATATAGTGAGAATGAATACACAAATGCCAGGAGATCTTAGACACCACAAACATCACATAATGCAACTAAGAATTTTGGTAATAAGGGTAATGTACTCTATTCGCAGCAAAATACTTTTAATGAGTATACTCAAATTAAAGAGAGAGGTACTGGTCCGGTGGCTGCCTTTTTTAACATGAGGAGATATAAGGGAGAATCTGTGAATTCTTTGTACAATAGGATGGTAGAAATTTGTATGCAATTACCTCCTCATTTTAGGCCCAAAAGACCCACATTTTTTGCTCAACTTCTAAGAGCATTAGAGCCTGGATCAATTTATTGGACAGGGTCATTAAAACAACAAGCCTTTGATGTAGTAAATAAATTTCTTGATTCCATGCTTGGGACAAGGTACATGGATACTGGCAATAATAAATCTAGTAGTGATATCATGGATGTTGAAAAAATGCAACAAACAAAGGAAGAATGTGCTACTAGGATTTCTAATGACTATTTTCCAGATTTGGAAGATGATAGGGACACACCATTTGGAGAGGACATCAACAATGTTTCAAAAGCTGCAACTGGAGAAGGTACCATGCCATCCAATAGTGAAGATATGGAGAGTCTCTCTTGCATAGCTGACTGTGGTTCAAATTGTGAAGATGAAATTGTGAATGATAATCCACAATAGGGAGATTGCTGCAATTCTTATGAAGATCAGGGAGATGGAGACATGGTAGAAGATTTGGATGAAACATGTTCACTCAGCAGTGATCTAGTTTTAGATTTTTTGACTCTTGAATACCAGAGATGTGCACATATAGATGGTTCTAAAATTTTGGGTCCAGCTTGCATTTTCTTTGACAGTGGGAATACTATGTATAGTGATTCAAATAATTCCATGTGCATCTCTCAGATTGATGAAGAAATCATTGAAGCTGATCATGAATCCATTTGCGTCCAAGAAGAGGTATGTGACTTGACTAATTTTTGCCTACAAAAGGAAGATATTGGTTTGCATGTAATTGATGATGAGTGTCCAACATTTTTTGATCCAAGTATGTATAAGGATGACTGTATGAATCAAAAGTGTGTGTTAGTTCCAAATGGTGATAGGAAAGAAATGGAGAGTAGCTCTGATTTGATTGATTCAAAGGATGTTGATGAGACATAATTTTCTGATTTCCAAGAGGAGTATTTAGATTTTCAGGTCCCAGTACAGTTGCTTGATCATTCAAGAACATACGATAATGAGCAATATTTTGTTGAATATGGATACATTTTGTGCTGAAGGTGATAAATATAATGAATGGCAGAATGGTGAAAAGAGTCAGAATCAAGTTGAACACAATGATTTCCTAAGAGTTTTTAATGACAGTGCATGTTGCAGGGCAGGTAGAATGGACAGTTTCAAAAGAAACCTGATGAGATTTAATCAGAACAAGGTCTATGATAGAGGGAAGTGTAGGTTCTTCTTTTTGGGTTGGCTGGGGGCCATCCCTTATGGTTTGATTTCTTGAACCATAGCAGAAACATAGGACAAGGATTGCCAGTGCATGGAAAATTCTTAAGAAAACCTCTTTAAAAAATATTTTCCATGCATAGTAGTTTAGGAAGCGTCTGGGTTTTCCAGTACATGGACATTCCTAGAAGTGCCCTTGTTGAAAACATTGGTTTTCTTTCCATGTGTAGTAGTCTAGGGTTTCCCATTCTCCACTTGCTCCATCTTTCATGTCCTTCACTTTTCATTCCCTCTATTGGCCTTCATTTTCATTCATGTCTTGGCCTGCTCTATCAAAGATACTCTGGATTATTGCAGTGATCTAGAAAATCACTCATCCCCAACAGGAGCCACTGTTAGAACCAAAAAATTCCATTAAAATTCTAAATGATTTTCCCATTTAAACCTAATATTTCCACTATCTTTCTCATAAAAAATAATTCACCACCCTAAGAATGGCTATGTCGCCCCCATTAAAATCCATTCTCCTATCTTTTCATAAAATAATTCATTCTACTCCCATTCATAATGTTAAAATGCCTTACATCGTCACTGCTTATCTTTCATGGATTTCACCGCTTTACTGTGGCCTTTTGCAAAGTGGCTCATGGTATAGCGGTGATGGTTGGGAATTGTCACGATAGGGTTTACCGCTATGCCATACGTGGTCAATTCATACACCGCGATGGCATGGTAAAAATTCAGTGGTCGGCAGAGATAGGTAGTTAATAGTGAGGTGGCATCAAGGTAGCGATCATGGACAGTCACCACAGTACTGCCGACGGTCAAGTCTGAGACCGCGGTGATTGTGGTAAACAGTTAGCAAGGAAGCGACAGTGTTATAAGTGGTTATCGCTATACCACACATGGTGAGTGTGGAGACCATGGTGACTGTGGTAGAAGTTTAGCAAGTATCAACAACTAAGGGTATGGCTACCGTGGTACTGCTGGTAGTCATTCTAGTGACCGCGGTAGCATGATAAACAATCGATGAAAAACTACCGCTATACTGTGACCAGCCAGAGAAGGAACCGCGGTGACGTGGTAGACAGTTAGTGTGGCAGTAAATGCTGGCACCCAAGAGGACGAGGAGTTGACCACGGTAAAATGGTAAGGGCAGACATAACTGTTAATGCTAGTCACCGCTATATCGCGGGTGAACAGAATGAATGGCACGGTAACGTGGTAGATAGTGGTGGGACCAATCAAAGTCAAAGCAATGAATATGAATAAAGGCTACAGAGACAACAAATGTAAAAGCAACAAAATATAAAATAAAATGACGGGAAAATTATTTAAGGAAAAAATCAAAGGCAAACTATTGTAAAAATATTTGATTTGCCGATAAGGCAACCCAATTAAATATTTTTATTTCTGTGTAGCGGTTGCAACTAAAAATGAAGGGTCATGACCCTTAAGATGTATTGTATAAATATTTGAAAAATCAATTGATAATAAAGGAGGTAGAAGTAGAGTAGGAGATAGAATAGTTATATTTTTTCCATAAAAATGGACTGGGGAATGTAAATAATGACAAAGCCTTTTTCTGAAGCAAATCAATGGAAAAATCATTTTGAATTGGTGAAACTCTTTCTATTTTTAGTTGTTGTGATATAATAATTTATATTTCTTATGTGGGTTGTCTCCAACTTGAAGTCTTAAATCATTTAAATCAATGTATCAAGCATATGTTTGATTTATCAAAGTGCAAATTTCACTCTGTGTGATTTGGTTGATTGGTGTCTGCAAGTCAGAGTTAAATTCTTTTAGACAAGTCACAGTGATTTAGTATTTCTTTTGGATTGTTGAAGTAGAACCTGATAAGAAAAAAATCCAGCACTATTTATGCAAACCATAAATTAATGAAGTCATATGCCAGTCATTAGAACTTCATTTTTTAAAGTGCCTAGCAACTTGAATTAAGACAGAGAGGGAAAAACATACAATTCTTGATAATTTGACTCCATTACCCATGTGGATAGAAGGCACTGATCTGCCTCAACTCAGAGATAAGATTTCATACAAATAATATTTTCAAAAAAACCTTTCATTTGTGCAGTAGGAGTAGGAGTAGGTGTAGTAATTTTATCTGTCCACTACCCTTTGCCATTGTGGATAGATTGATCAACCAGGAAACATATTTAAATCTGCATCATTCATTTGGTACACCCACCTTGGTCTAGCAAAACCTAAAGAGAAGAAGGTTCAATTACATCAATTGGCCTTGTTAGTTGGCCAAAAGCATTATGAGAGCTTGGCAAGCTCTCGTGGTTCAAACTTGCATTTTTGAGACCCAACAAGGTGTACGTACACCCTCAAAATCATTGTCTTACAAGTTTAAATCTTCCACTATCACAATAATCTTTTTCTCTAGTTTCTTGAAACTACCCCTCATGACACCCTTCATTTTCAGGTGGTGTGAACGCCTTGGCTAGGTGGCCTTCTTCTGCACTTTCTTGGGAGTAGGGGAAGGTCCACCTTTCCTTTTTCTTGTTTTTGGTGTCTTCAAAGAAGTCAGGGTTTCCTAGACATTCCTTGTTGTAGGTTGCTTAGAGGTTGTGGGTGGTGACCTTCACATAATCCACTCCTCTAGTTCTCCCCTACTGTGGGTAGGTCAAGTAGCATGTGAACCAGAGGGCATTTCCCTCAATGATGCAATAGATGACTCCAAATTCTTTGGAACAACTGGTTCTTCAAGTATATTGCTAATATGGTTACAAATCAAAAATATTTCCCAAGAGACATGTGGGTATTGAATTCACCCTTAGACTTATTTTCACAAGTAGGGTAACTAAACAATAGTGTGATATGGTTGTAGTGTTTCTTTTCCTTTTGTATTTAGACCCCACTCTCTTCAACAAGTTCTAAAGAAAATTTGGCACATTAACCCTTATATCATGACAAAGGTGATTCAAAAGTTTGAAATGCAAAATATAAAGAAGAGACTGTCTACCATCACATGTAATATATCTGACAATATAAGAGGCAAAAGAATCCCATACCCATAGTAGTGATAATCTTCTGGTACCTTGGGATGACGACTCAAAATTATCTTTAGGCTCTCTGTATTCTTCCTTAGTAGCTACTACAATTTCCTTGATAAGAAATTCAACTCCCTCTCTTGGTAAACCAGTGTGTAGGTGATTTTGGCCTACCAAAATACAAGGAACTAAACTATGCAAATATCAAAGACACAAACAAAACACTCAAGATTGGCCTAGTTGAATCTAAACAAAAACACAAAAAATTAGAACCTTTTACCTTGTTTAGATTGATGGTTTTGTTGGCCCTTTTGGTTGTTGATTTGTGTGCTCTTTCCTTAGCGAAATGGCATAAAACCTATCTCTAAATGATGGTGAGGTGATGAAGGATGCAATGGAGATTGTGGGTATTGTGATAGATGCAATATGGAGGCTAAAATATGCTGCAACAATGGAGGATATGCTTGGATGCTTGAAATTTGTCTAAGTGCTTGAATGATTGAGAGAGGGTGTGCTTGATTGTAGATGATGCAAATGGAGCCACTTCTAAAATTTTTAGGGGAAAGGCCTCTAAACGAATGGAGGGTTGAGATTAAGCCATGATGGAAAATATCAAGGGCTAGGGTGAGTTGAGAACTCAAAAGCCCTCACATCTTGACATGTGGCAGGTGATGTGTAAAAGGGATGTTGATGTGGAGATGACATGGAGGTAATTTTATGTACCTAGGAAATGGGCAAGATCTCCTCATAAAGGAGGTCCTTGTTCACATGTGGATTGAGAGGACAAGTGAGGAATTAAAAATTCCTCAAAAATCCTCATGGGGATGGGAGAAGGAATTTTAAATTCCTTAAAATGCATTGAAAGAATAAAAGTTAATTAAAAATTCACTTGGGAAAGGGGATGCCTTCTCCAAATGGAGAAAGCATTTAATGTAGTTGACTTATGACATATGCCATAAATGGCATGGATATTAGGTGGGGTTAAGCAAGTGATTAAGGTTGTGCAAATGCATGGTTAGACAAGTTAATGACAAATTAGAGGCAAGTGGAGGATTATGGAGGATGTGACCCTAATAATTATTAGGAGTGTGCACATCCTAATCATAGATTAATTAAACTAATCTGGATTAGAGAGAATTATGGAGGATGTGACATGAGGAGAGAGGGAAATGATTTAAAAATTAATTTAATTCATAGAAGCTAAAGTGACTAAATTAAATAAATTGGGGTATTTATTTAATTTAGAGATGAAAGGGATAAGTATTTAATTGATTTATTAAATACATTAGGGACAATAGAATAAGAGGGAATATTAATCAAACAATAAATTATTTAATTAATATAGATGAAGGATGCAGGATAGAAGAATACAAGGGTGAATTTGACCATATGGGGGTGGTCAAATTCAAGTGTCTACATTTTTCCCCTCTTCAAAATACTGATAGAATAAATTTTTTTTGAAAATAAATAAAACAAAGATGACTTGATAGAAGAAAAGGTTGTAAGACAATGCCCTCATATCATGAGACAATGGGTAGGAGAGAAAGATGGAGGAAAATGGTAGGGTATGCCTCCTCAATAGGGTGGATGGGAAAGAAAAAGGGGCCTTGAATGACTGCTCGATATGAAGAAATAGAGGGCACCATGTGATAGAGTGCAAAAAACCATGAAGAATGGCTTTTGAACGGAGGAAAACAAAAATATGGGGTGCGAATGAAAGCCCTTGAAATAAAAGGGGTGGCTGAATTAATTAAAGGGTAAAAATTACCCAAAAATTAAAAGGCTAATTAGGGTAAAAAATGAAAATCATATAAATAGTAAATTTGAAAATTTACTACTCATCTAATTCTCATTTACACACTTGACAACTGACTAGACGAGAGAGAGAGAGAAAAAGAGTGATGAGGATGGCTAACGGATTGAGTGGTGACGAGGCATAGGCAGATGCTGAGTTGATCCACTAGGGCGAGGAGGTATAAGAATACTACTACGAGCACGCGGTACCTTTCCAGGTAGGCTTCTGAGCCCACCTTGTGATTTTTATTTAAATTTTAAGCACATTTTAAAATTTGGGGTTGAGTAGATTAGGGTACGGTCGTGGTACAAAAGGGTGGATTCACCCTCTGACAAGGAAAATTCGCTCGTCTTGGGGAACCTGGAAAGAAAGAGGCAAAACCGTGCATTGCAGGGGTGAGCATGTGGGGGGAGGGGTGATTGCGAAATCGCCTCTCCCCGAAAAGGGCAATTCTACATTATGCAGGGGCAAGAATGTTAGCAGGTAAGTGAATGCGAATTCGCCAAAACTAGGAAAGGGCGAATACGAAATTGCCCAAAGGGGAAAAAGGTGAATGTGAATTCACCCAAAATGGGAAACAGGTGGATGTGAATCTGCCCCTTGGGGGAAATGAGCAAATGCAAATTTATCTATTGGGGTGAAAAGATGCAGGGGCGATTTTGAAATCACCTTTGTGGGTAGAACAGGCGAATTTGCGCCTGGACAAGAAAGGGCCGAAGTCGCCTAACAAACAAGCAAATTCACAAAAAGACAAAGAAGGGGCGAATGCACTGGCTAGATAGGCGAACACGTTGGGATGGAAAAACTGGTGAATTTTCCTAACATAGAGACAAATTCGCCAAACTGGGGTAGGGTTAAAAAAGAAGAAAATAAAATGAAAAGTTAGGAAATTGAAAAAATGGTTTGCATGGATTCAAAACTTTGAGAGGTTGAGGACACATGAGAAATAGTCAATAGTACTAGAGGTGATAGTTTGGGAAATGAATTCCCATGATCATGGAGCACTAGCATAGGTGGGGCTACTGCACATTTTGGGGTATCCCAACATCAGAGCACACAGAGGACTTTTGACTGCTTTAATGGAGAGATGGAGCTCAGAGACATCGATTTTCCATCTCCCGACAGGGGAGATGATAGTCACATTGGAGGACGTGTGGAGGATCCTACGGTTGCCCATCTAAGGGCACCTAGTTAGCTGGACTCACAATAGGGTAGAGGATGAGAGCCTACGAGCTGTGTTAAGAGTAGTAGAGTTGTCAATCCAAGGGAGAGAGTTGGACTTGGATGCATGCTTGGGGTTGCAAATGCCAACCTTGCCATTGTACTTATGTGGGCTGATTAGTGGGATTTTTTTGCCAAATAGGAGTGGTCAGTTTTGTAGCCTCAAGGTTATTAAGGTTGTCAGAAACATTGTAGAGAGACAAGAGGGAGAGTTCACATGGGGGCCATGTGTATTGGCCCAGTGATATAGGGATATGAAGGTCTTATAATATAGATGAGCGTTGTGTCACACATGTGACACTACTATAGGTATGGGCCTGGGAGCACATCAGTGTTTCTAGGTCAGATATTTTGATCATGGGAGAAGGGGATGAGACATTACATGTAGCATACTGGTAGGATACAGAGCATAGTTGGAGGCTTCATTATTAGGATGTGGGATATCTGAA
This sequence comes from Sequoiadendron giganteum, assembly GCA_007115665.2. Taxonomy (NCBI): domain Eukaryota; kingdom Viridiplantae; phylum Streptophyta; class Pinopsida; order Cupressales; family Cupressaceae; genus Sequoiadendron; species Sequoiadendron giganteum. The sequence continues at coordinate 38,429,907 of CM021104.1, read as the reverse complement.
GGGATGGAGGTAGAGGATTGATGATTTGAGGCTAGAGGATATCACCTGGAGGCCATCCCTGGCATGATGATTCTAGGGGTGGAGACATGAGGACAAGAGATACAAGGGTTAATTTTTCTCGGTTTGCTATTTGATTGGTCGGGACCCCCTTACTGTAGACCTGCATAGACTAGACTGGGTCACCAGATAGTTTGGGACTGAGTAGGATACACCTATCGGACCACAAATATTCTGGTGGATTACACGAGAGCTTAAAACACTATGGGGAGAGTGGATCACAACATATTACGCTCGACAGATGTGGGAGGCTACATCGATGACATAGTACCCATGGAGGGGAGGATTGGAAGATGCAGGTACCACAACATGGTACGCTGCATGGTGGGAGGATATGGGGCCAGGGAGGATGACGACATCGCATCTAATTATAGGAGCACTCAGATTTGGGTCAGACAATGAGAGGGAGTTGGCTAGGGCCCTGAGAAGGAGGAGGAGAGGGGGGAGACAGAGGAGGGGAGGATATGGGGATGCAAAGATTTAGGAGGTAGGGGATTAGTATTAGGTGATGGATGTGGATGCTATAGAGGTGGAGCCACTAGCTATTGTGCCATATGTACCACCACCACCGGAGGATCCCATTGTGTTGCTGATAGGGGCTTTAGCCTGATTAGGGATATCCGAGCACAAATTATGGGAGGTGGAGGTGGATAGGGATAGGCTGCAGAGGGAGGTGGATAGGTTGCGGGTAGAGGTGGAGAGGGATGGAGAGAGGGACTACGTAGCCCTAGCAAATGAGGCCTCCAGGAGAGTATATGAGAGGGATGTGGCTAGGAGGGAGAGGGATGAGGCTCAGAGAGAGCTAGATGAGGCCTGGGAGAGAGCCGAGTGTGTAGAGGAGATGATGGGGGATGTTGGAGGATTATTGGAGAGAGCGGAGGCAACCGAGGTACAGGGGCATGCACTATAGGGGGAGTGGGATGCAAGAGCACAATAGATAGCCCAATTGCAGTCATAAGTGGACCAGATGAGGCTGGACTAGGATCCATGGGAGCAGGAGAGGAGACATATCACAGGGTTGTGGTATAGGTACTAGATTGAGCAAGACCTAGTGAGAGGAGATGAGATGGAGGTGGCTAACGCCAAGACAAAGGTGCCCTACTACATGCTTGCATGTCAGCGAGCCATCCCAAATCCAACATGAAGGGTCCCACCATATGTTAGAGTAGCACCATAGATGCCTATACCATTACAGGGGGCCACCCACACACGAGGATATAGCAACTTCCACGAGGCCCCCAAGAGGTAGAGGTTCAATCCCAAAATCCCCCCAAAAGATAGATGCAAAGAGCAGTGGGTTGGTTAGGATAGAAGGATGAGGGGACAAGACCTACAGTTTTGATAGGTGCAGAGTGGATGTACAGTATGTAGAGACAAAGAATACATATTATTTATATAGATTTAGAGATTTCTTCATTCATTGATTCATGTATTCTTTATTCTTTTGTTCATTATTTATTCAAGAGATATAGGATGTGTATTATCTGATTAGTGCTATGCACTGGTACCTATATTTCATGGATGTTCATGGACTTATGACAGACTTTTTATTATGTTTTATCATGGACTTGTTATGGACTTTTTATGATATTTTATTATGGAATATGGACTAAATGGACACTATTTTTTTTTTTTGATATATATATATGTTATGTGATGGACATAAACATGATGACATGGTTATTATGTGATCTGATGGATATTTATTTTGTTCATGTTCATGTGATGATTATGATGATGTATGCATGTGATTATGGTGGTTTATTTCTATGTCTATGTGGATGAAATAAATTAGATGCATTATATCTAATAATTGTGGATGCAGGATGTGATGTGATATGATTTATGAATGTTTATGATGTGTTATGGACATGTGACTAATGATGTGTGATGCATGTGGAGAGGTTATTGTGATCATTATGTGATGTATGCATATGAGTTATGATATGAGAATGGATCATGTATGGATAATTCAATGTGATGGTTAATTATGTATGGATGAATGACATGAAAATGCAATAAAATGTAATGGATGAAAATGTATGATGTATGTATATGTGAGCAAGATATGGATAGATGTAACGAATGTGGTGTAATGCAATATATATAATGAAATGAATGACTATGTTTAGAATATTGATTCCAAACAATGGAAAATGATAATGCAAATGGTAATGATATAATATGCAACGATCTTAAAATGCTTAGAAAAATGAATCACTCTTAAGGTAAACAACTTAAGATGATAATGAAAATGGTAATGCAATGAAATGATAATGAAATGAACTCAAGATGCTTAGAATAAAAAATCTATATTAATCTAAGCAACTTAAGATGAAGATGAAAATGATAATGCAATGATATGATAATGAGAATGAAATGCAATGAACTTAAGATGCTTAGAATAACAAATCTATATTATCCTAAACAACTTAAGATGATAATGAAAATGATAATGAAATGGAATGAACTCAAGATGCTTAGAATAACAAATATATATTATCCTAAACAACTTAAGATGATAATGCAAGTGGATAATGATAATATATATGCAACTAGATGAGCAATGATAGGTGAGGAAATGCATGGCATAACAATAGTGACATGAATGATGATGGGTGTGAGAGTGCACCTATCAAAAACCTAGGAATCCTGTTAGGAAGAAGAGGTGGATGGAAAACATTTTCATAGCCAAAATCACCAACCGTAGGTTAGGGAAAGTAATAAATGGGGGATAAATGCAATGCAATGGGAAGATGCAAATCTAATGCCATTTTTCCATATTAGGAGCACTGAATTTTTGCTATAGGATAAGACACAATATGCCAGGGTATAAAGAACTAAGACTAATTAGTGTCCAATACATAAAACAAACACAAAAAAATAGAAGGCTATCCCAACACCCCAAAACCATAGGGGCTTTGGTCAGGCCTGATGTTGCAATAACCACAAACACAAAGGATTCCCCAACCTGACACAAGAGCCCAAGGATCTTGGCTAGTACTACGTGGGACAATCAGGAAGATAAGAACAAACAAAAGATCAAGATATGCCCCTATGTCTACTTGTCAAAGCACACCATGATATGATGGATCATGGTGACCTCGACAAAGTATAATAGGAAGCTCAAATGATAAAAAAAAATGCCAGAAGCATCAAAAGATCACAACAAATTTCAAATGTCCTTTTCCATAAGATCAAAAGGGTGGATGGGATTTGATGTGGTTTGATTTAGGAAGGATACATCCTATTAAGACCAAAGATGGAGACTAAACTAGGTGATCGACATGAATCAGGATACTCGAAACTGATGAAACCTCATGATACTAGTGACCTTTGTTTTAAGTACCAACTAAATAGGGACATACTTGACAATGTGACACGACACCAAAACACACCCTACAAACCTAGGGGCTCGGGGGTTGATCAAAGATCAGCCTTGCCTATGCGAAAGTGTAGATCCCTCATAGTTCGATAAAAGAGGGATGACTGACCATGGATAAAAGAAGAAAGAGGACAATGGAGACCTCGATGGATGAAGACCGAATGAACAAATGCCCCGAGGGCTAATCAAATTATTAGCCTTACCTATGTGAAATCACAAGGGTAATGTAGTTCGATGAAAGAGACCAAAGACAAGATGAGACCTAATGATGATTGACACGATGGAGGATCCTAGATGAGGATGCAAGATTGATCAACGACACAAATTTATAGATGACGACAAGCTCAGGATTTGGGTTAAAAAGCTTAGTATTTTGGATAGTTGATCTGGATCGTCCAATCCTCAATCAAAATATACCAAGCGAAAAATGATAAGATGGCGATGGGGGGGATAAGGATTGATAGGATGTGAGGATATGATAAATGGATAGGATGGATGGAAGCATAAAGTAACTAGGACACAAGGTAGATAATGATTAGGCCCTCTACGAATGGCGCCTATTTCTAGGTTTTCACCAAATGTACTTATCCAAGGCACCATGAAGAGTGGTTTTCACCATAGGATGAATTATTTTTTGGATTTTTTACTTCTTTTTTTAATTTTTTAATTTTGATGATTTATTACATTTTATTTTTATTTTTCTAAGTAGGATAACCCAACTAACTCAGGTATAAAACATCTTTAGATCCATGATGTTGATAAGCTCATCCAAGGGATCTCCTTTAGGTGTTGCAATCCTATATGTCCCAAAACCATATTTTGTTGTGATGACATAGGGACCCAACTAGTTTGGTTCAAAATTTCCTTTCTTTTCTTTGTCTTGTTGGGTACGCTGGTTTTCCTTCAAGACCAAATATCCAACATTGAACTGTCGAGGATATAAATTTTTGTTGTAGCTCCTCCTAAGATGATTTTGGTATGCTTGAAGGTGATTGTAGGCCTTGATCCATTTTTCATCCAGGAGTTAAAGATGACTTAAACGTGCAACCCAATCATCTTCGTCACTGATAAGATTCTTCAGGGATTTTCAAAGTGATGGGATCTCAACTTCTATTGGCAAGATTGCATCGACACCATATACAAGAGATTATGGGGTGGTGCCAGTGGGAGTGCGATGGATGTATGGTATGCACAAAGGGCGAGATGGAGATGGAGGTGCCAATCTCGACTGGTATTATTGACCACCTTTTTAAGGATTTTAATCAAGGTTGCTTCTACTTGACCATTACCCTAAGGGTAATAGGGGGTGGACCAACGATGTTGGATATGATAGGTCTCACAAAATAAATTCATATACTTGTTTTTGAATGGCTTTCCAATATCGGTGATGATGGTGGAAGGGATTCCATATCTATAGAGAATATGGAAGAGGATAAATTTAGATATCTGAATACCCATGATTTGAGTGAGTGGAATGGCTTCCACCCACTTGGTAAAGTATTCAGTGGTTGTGATGATGAAAGTATGGCCATAAAAGTATGGAGGGTAAATCTTGTCGATCAGGTCAAAAACCCATTGAGAAAAAGGCCACGATGGTATGATAGGTTGTAAGTCCTGTGTTGGAGCATGGATTCAATCTGCATGTTGCTGATAGGGTAGAAATTTCTTCATGAAATCACATGCATCATGTTCCATAGTGGGCCAATAGTATCTAGCTCTAAGAATCTTCTTAGCTAAGGCCATTCCATTAGAATGGGACCCACATACACCACTATGCAAGTCATTTAATGCAATACGAGATTTTGATTCGTTGATACTGTGTCACCAAAAAATGTATACCTTTGAAGAAAAGGACAATTTTGCCCATTTTGGCCCCACTTTAAGTCCTATTTCACCAAATTTCACGCTAAAACAACATTTATAGGCCCCTAAGGTTGTTAATTTTGATCTAGAGGCCTAATATACCTAAGGGATCATTCAACCCCCAACAAAACACATCAAAACTATTCAAAAAGTACCGTTCCCACTCAAAAATCCCTTAGTGGGACTAGGTCGCCCAAGTTGGCAACCTAGTCCTCTTTGGGGATTTTTCAAGTTTTAAGCGGGAAAATCAATAATTAATCAAAAATCCCCGATGGGTGTCAGCTTCTTAGGTCAAAATTCCTGACAATTAGGTCATGTTGCTTATATATACCTATTTTTAGGTCATTTTACCACTCTCTCTCTTGCTCATTTTTTACACTCAACTCCAAAATCAAGTGCAAATATATCTTCCTCAAGGAGATTCATCTCCCACAAAACAAAAATTGATGCTTTTAGACAACAAACTAGGGATTTTTTCAAGTCTTGGAGCTCACTTTATAAATCAAGATCACACATTGACAAGGTTAGAGATAGATGCCTATGTAGATTCATGGAGAAATCTAGGATGAGGAGATACAACTAGCCACCAAATCACTCCTAAAGACTGATTTCAAAGTGTCTCCATCTTCTACCTTCAACCCACTTGCAAATTTTGAGGTTTGCATCCCATTTACATTCCTTGTTGTTTTCATTTGCAATGTTGTAGGATTTCTAGGGTTTAGAGTCTTGCATCATTTCAAATCTTTTACATACATCTTATTCTAGAATAATAGAATAGGGTTTTTGCTTTGTTTCAGTTTTCCTAGTTCTAGACACACTTAGGGCTTGGGTTTTACACATATTTATATTTCATTCCAAGTTTAAATACACACTAGGGGTTTGACCAAAGAAAACCCCACATTAGAAACACAAACACATTCTATTTTGTAGGTTTTGGACAGGATTCCTACGAAGAAGCAGAACACAAACATAAGGCATCCGAGTCCACTTTCAATTTACCAGAAAAGCAAAAAGGGACTAGGTCATCAATAATGGTGACCTAGTCCCATTGAGGCTTTTTGACACTAAAATTTTGAGATTTGGGGACCCAGTTGGACAAAATGACCTCCAGAGCATATTTCCCGAAAAGGGACTAGGTCGCCCTAGTTGGCCTAAGTGTCCCACACAACTCAAAACCCTAATTTTCTAGATTTCTAGTGACTTCTACAATCTTTACTTCAGCCCTTTTTGATTTCCAGGTGCACTTTTATGTTTTGCTAGATTAAGTTTCTCTTATTGCTTTCATTCCTATTACATTACACAATGTGTTTTCTAGAAATATAAATGTTATTAGTTTAGGGTTAAGCATTTCGGTTGTCATAGTGCATTTGAACACCTTCACACACTTCACTCCACTCCCTTAACATTTAAATGAATCGCAAGATTTAAAGATGCCCTTGAAGGTGAAAGAAAACCCTCTTCCATTCTAGGATAAACCCTAGGAATTTGTAGAGGATTCACTCTTTTACCCCCAAAGAAAAAAAACCTTTAAATTTTTCAGTTCATTTTGGTGAACCTGCATTTCAACACATTACATACCTCTGATTCTCATTGCATTTGCATACTAGGAGATCTTTATTTAGCATTGCATTGAATGTTGCATTGTGTAAACAAGCATCTTAGGATTTTTCATCTTGCATTCATGAAAAAGCATCATCTTTTGCATTCATTTCTTGGCACATGATACAAAAATTTGACATATATCTTATACCTCTACATGTTAGTTTCCAGAAACTTGCATTTTTCATCAGAAAATACATTCAAAACTCAAACAAATTCATACTAGGACTAAGTTGCCAACCTGAGCGACCTAGTCCTAGTAGACATTTTGCATTAGTAAATTTTGCATTTTCTTTCCAGATTCAATTTTTTTTGTTTCTTTTTGTTTTTTCTTCTTCTCTATTATATACTTATTCCTAGCTTAAAATGGCATTTCTAAGTAGCATTAAAGCATTACATGTTTCCCTTTATGCTTTAGTTCCTTGTTCTTTCAAAATAGATTATGTGACACATACACCTGAAAACATAAACAACTCACATGATACAATGCACACACTTGTTCACTATAGGAATACTATTTCATCTAAATCTTTCAGTAGTGATGATTTTGATAAGTTAGATGAATCTCTTCAAATCTTCCTCTCACTCACTTCATCCACTAAGGTTGGTGATGATATAGTTACAACTCCCCCACCCTTACCTTCCAAACCTTTTAGTTGTGATGATATGGGCATGTTAGATGACGTCCTCCAAGATTTCATCTCCCCTACTTCATCCACTATGGTTTGTTGTGAAGTCCAAACTAACACAAAAGATGTCAATGTCATCCAAACCCAATTCATTCTTTACCCACCTTTTCCTAAACCGTCAACCCCATCCCAACTCGAGTTCACCCTCTACCATCCTAAGAATGATATCGTTGCTCACACTCATTATACCCGTAATAAACTGCATCCCCAACAACCATCCCCTTCCACTTCACTACCATTACCCAACCCCATCTTACCTACAACTCCCTGTTTCAACTCACACACTAACTCATTTGACTGCAAAATCTGATGAAAGATGTATAATTAGATGTATTATCAGGTACTTGTGATATTTAATGTGTAATTTTAATTTTTTTTAAATTCTATCCCCAACGTTCATCGAAATTTTGACGAACCTGAGTTTTCATCAAAACTTCGATGAAGATTGAGTTGAAATTTCAACGAAAATAAATAAAAGTGAGTTCAACTATTTATTGCAACAATGTTTTTCTATTATTGCCAGGTTGAGGGTAGTCATTGTATTTTCCAAAATTCATTTGTGAAGTCAGATTTGTACTTCTAGGTTTTAAAATCATATTTTAAAGCAACATCTCATCAGATTTCATTTTTAGACTTATGCATTTTCATAATTTCATTTCCAGATTTTGTTGTGCAAGTTCAATATTCTAATTCTAGGAGTCTAACGGTTGGAAATCAAGTAAAATCAGAATTTAATAAGTTCTGGAATTATCTTTTTAAAGTATTTTTTGGGGTCATTAACTTCAAACTATCTTCTTTTTTGCAGGGGTGGTTCCATGCCAATTTGTTTTGGTGTAAAATATCAAAATTATTAGATTTTGTTACCTGTCTATGATTAAAAAATATTGGAGTGTGATTTTGATATTTTTTGAAGATCTAAATATTCAAGCTTGGTAGAGAAAAAACATGTCAGATAATATTAGTCTAGAACAAAATGAAGAGACACTTGATAGATTTTGGGCTAGATTGAAAAGAAAGGGTGATGGGAAATGTTATTGTCCTTGCAATAATTGCAAGGGCTTAAAGACGAGAAGACTTTTAATCACAACAACTGAGAAACATTGTAGGCAACATGGTCATGTTGAAGGGGGGCATGATGATCGTCCATTGGCAAGTTGTTCATTATATGAGTTTATATTGATTGAATTTGTAAATGTCTATATTGTTTTAACATTTTATATATATATAAAATCACTTGATCATGATCATGGTTTATTTGTGTCTATCATTATTATAAAGGTGGGGTGCCCTTGGGAACATGATATGGATTATCACGGCCCGAAGAATGTGGTTTTACAAGTGGAGGAACATGGAGCTTTGAATATCGAAGATGAAGTTAATGATCCTATGGAAGAAGATGATCATGCGCCAGAAAACACAGTTGAAGATGATCGTACAAATACATTGATCCATGACACATTTAGTGGCACAACTGATCATGATGATGCTCATGATTTACTTGTACTTGAGAAGGCATATGAACCCCTTTATGAAGGCTCCCAAACAACTCTTCTCTCTGTTGTATTGTTGCTGGTGAACTTGAAGTTTATGAATGGTTTATCCAACATAGAAATCTCACGAATGTTAAGGTATGTCATATATGCCATTTTTTTTCATCTATTTTAATTGTTGTTAGTTCATCACTAGTAAATAAAGGATGAAATATGTACCATTAATATTCTTTATATTAACAAATTATTTTTTGTTTTGTAGATTGATCGGTGAATTTTTGTTACCACCATCAAATATTTTACCTCGCTCATACCGAGATTTATCTGGAATTATGAAAGATATTGGAATGGAGTATCAAGCAATAGATGCATGTCCCAATGATCATATTATATATCATAAAAAACATGAATTTGCAACAAAATGCTCAAAATTTCATATTAGTATATATCAAGCAAATCAACTAACAAAAAAGGTGCCTCATAAGGTTCTTCGTTATATTCCCATTATTCCACATATGCAATGATTATTTAGGTGTGAAAGCCTAGCACAATTTATGGATTACCATGCATAGAATAGAAGTGGAGATGACATTCTTCGAATGCCTGCGGATGGTTCTACATTTGGGGACATGGAGGAAAAATGGCCACACTTTAAAGAAGAACCTCATAATCTCAAGCTTTTATTGGCAGTGGACAGTGTCAATCCATTTAGAGAGTTGAGATCTATTTACTCAATGTGGCCTGTTTTTGTTATCAACAATAACATTCCTCCATGGATGTCAATAAAGAGGGAGCACATAATGTTGGCAATGATTGTTCCAGGTATTTTTTTACATCAATTTTCTTTAACGTAGTAGCATCTCATTTGTCTTATTTGTTGCATAATGACTTTTTTTTTTTTCATTTAATAGTCATGTACATTAATTTATATATTGCAATAAAATCGTTATAATAATTATGTAATGTTTATGTTCATTCAACTAGGTAAGTACCAAGTTAAAGATATGAATGTATATATCGAGCCTCTTATCAACGAGTTACTAAATTTATGGAATGGTGTCACTATGTATGACGTATCTAGATCAATAGGACAAAGACAATTTCAATTCCATGCAATTCTTGTATGGACAATTCATGATGCCCCGAGGCTACCACATTTTTGTGGTATGTTATAATGTTTGACTGCACTTTAACGATATTTAATTTTATGAAGTAGATATCATGCATGTTTTTTAAATAATCTATTCATTATATAATTATAAAAATTGACATATTTAATCCAATTATATATGATCTTGCAGGTCTTCAAACAAAGGAAAAATTTGCATGTCCAATTTGTGGTCCAAAGATGAAATCTTGTCGTTCAACAAGTTTAGGAAAGTAGGTGTTTGATGAGTATAGGCACTTCCTCCACATAAATCATAAGTATCGAACTACTGAAAAACATCTTTTCAATGGGAAAGAAGAGACTACATCAAAACCACGAAGAATGACACCTCGCCTATGGAAGTTGGAATATAATAGAATTAATCGTCAAGGTTATACATTAGATCAAATTGTTTATCTATTATATATGATATGTTTGGAATTTATATTTTTTATATTGTGTTGTGTTTACTCACGCTATAATTGACAATGATTGTCGTTGTTAATTTGTTTAACTTATATGCTTCATGAAGGTCATCAAGGCATTAACGGTCAGCTTCTACAAGGACTGAAAAGTTATCCCAGACAATTTAGTAGGTTGTCCTACTATGAGTAGTTAGAAATTGTGCATTTGTTTGATACAATGCATATCGGAAATAATATAACAAAAACATTATGAAAATATTGGATGGAAGGCATGACAAAGAAAAACTTGTCAAAATTTGTAGTGACATTCAGGAAGCCAATCATGCAAGGAAAAATTGCATTCAATTAAATAGTGATGGAGACCAAATTAATATAAGTGCCCTTCCTAGGTTATTAATGAAGCAACAAAGCAATGCTATAAAAGAAGTCATACGAAAAATTTGATTTCCCATAGGATTTTCTGTGAACATAAACAATATCATAACAAAGAAAGGTGAATTTGGGTCAGGGATGAAAATGCATGATTGGCATACCTTCATTAAGGTAATTATTCTGGTATATTATATATATATTTGTATAATTCATGTACTTTTCAGTGTATTATGTTTACTACTTTTGGAAAAATAATGAAAAGATCATTTTATAATTGTTGCAATATGTTCTACCTCTATCTCTCCTAGACAACTTCAACAACAATGTCAAGAAAGTTATATATGATCTTGGAAAATACACGAGGTAAGTAGCGATTTTTATTTAATTCGTTGTATAGATCTTATAATTGCCATTTGTTTTGCTTGTTATATAATATATTGTATATTTTTGTTAAATCTCGTTAATATATTTGTGCCTTGAATCACTTGTAGATAGATGCCATCTAAAGAAATCCATAAAGAAGATATAAATTATTGGAAGAGAAAAATTCCTTGTCTAATGTGTGAAATACAAAAGTGTCTACCTTTTACATTTTTCAATGCACAAGAACACTACCTCATACACCAAGTTGAGGAGATTGAATTGTGTGGACCTGTACACACAAGGTCAATGTGGATGGTTGAGAGGCACTTGAAATATTTGAAAGCTTTGGTTAGACAAAGAGCACATACTGAGGGTTCTATGGTGGAGGGATATATGGTATACTAGACCATGGTGTACATTACTAAATATATTCCTAAGTTTGCAACAAAGATCCAAGTAAATCGCATTTGGGATCCTAACTCCATTATCAAATTCAAAGGGGAGTACTTGATGGGGAAAGGTAGATTGAGGAAAGTGAGAGGTAGTTATAAGATGGTCGTGGAGATTAATTAGAATACATTTTACATTTGGTTTTATGTATATTGTACTTATTTAATTATTAATCTTCAATATACATCAATTATAGATTAAGGTCATATATCGTGGTAATTAACTAATTATACGTTGTTTGTGAATTTCATTATTTTTTATATAGTTGGTCGAGAGTGGGATGCACTACATTTGTACATCACAAACAATCTTGATTGGATGACAGTATGGATTGAACAATGTCAACAATTCGGTGGTGCATTAACATGGGAAGGTGTGGCTTCATTGGTTAAAGAAGCTCATCGTAATGGAGATTCCAATGTTACACCAAGGGAAATTGATTTAGCATATGGTTTAAGAGATAAACATGTACGCATAAATATATTAATCACCCATATTATTTAATTATTTTCAATTATATTGATGTATATATATGTTGATATTTTTTTCTTTGCATACATTTGGCCAAGAATAAATATGTTTATCAACTGATGATATTGCAATAATTTTTACATGATTGACATATTGTAGGTGAAATTCCACAAGGCTATGTGGTGTAATGGTTGTAAATTTTGAATCAAAAAGTTGGATGACATGAAGAAAACTTGTGATTTTGGGATAATTGCAGTCTTTCAGATGACTAATATTTCATCTAGAAGCAACATACATCCAGAAGTCTTAGAAAATTGATACTATGGGATTTTGGATGATATACTTGAGTGTAACTTTAAGTCCTTCAAATTAGTTCTATTCGTCATCCTATGGTACAAGCTACGATTGAATGAAAATGATCCCGAGAGAACTGTTATTGAATATGATAATGGATTTACCATGGTTAATACAAGGTCGATCGAGCGAGCTGGAAATGAGCCCTATGTTCTTCCAAGCCAATGTGAGCAGGTATTTTACTCAGTGGTTCCAAGTAAACCAGGTTGGTCATTTGCTGTTAGACATGATCCAAGATGAAGGCCGGTAAAGTATAATATGGTGGAAGAAGAAGATACTAAAGAACTAGAAGATGATGTAGATGATGATCAGGATCAATAGTTAGTTGATGATGTTCTTGGTGAAGATTTCAAAGAGGAGGAACTAGATCATGATGTTGTAGGAGTTAATATTCATGAAGATGATATCTGTGTGGATGATGAAATTATTGAAATTGATATCAATGATGATGATGATGATGATATGACCAATCCTTACAATTTTGAATCTAGATCGGATGATAGAGACAAAGAGTTGGATGAAGAAGAAGATCAATGAAATTGAAATGTATGAGTTATGCGATTGCATTATCTATTTGATATTAATTTCTTGATAGAATTATATTTGACTTATGTGTTTACATAATTAATTCGTGATAATTTTAATTTTTATGCCATTAAATAATTAATTCATGATGTAATTTTTAATGTTTAATTTTAACTCATGATGTTAAAAATATTGTAGCTCTCCTATAAATTTCCATATGATCATAATGAATAGTGTTTTGGGAAATTTCATGAAAGATGACACATTGATCGTAGTAGTGAAATAATTGCAAATTCATTTAGATTTTTTAGACCAATCACCCTTCGCAATATCATTTTTATGATCATCTCCAATTTTATTACTAGAACACATAAGGTAGGATTTGATTGGCTTATCTTGGAGGAACATTGTGGCTTTGTGTAATGTGAGCAAATTTTGGACGGGGTAGTGGTGCAAGAGCACCTACACTTCATCTTTTATGCTTAATCATGTGATGATAATTAGGGGGGTCAATAGGTTGGTTTAGGCATTTCAATAATTTTTTATTGTGGATAAGTTCACTCAAGACCATTATTCATGTTCTAGGTGAAGTTTTGAGTTATGAGTTTGAGTCTTCCACTAAAGAGTTTTGTAGCCTTTTTAAGGAAAATCAGAAAATTTGCATGTAAAAGGGTGCAAGGTTAGTGTCATGTCAATAATAAGGCTATTATCAAGCCACTAGCATGGTCTTAGAGGTGTCCTAGGAGTTTCAATACATTTGAAAGGTAAAAAAATTAAAACATTTCAATAGTGATGCTAACAACCTTGAAATTAGTGTGTTTTATGTTTCATGTGATCATAAAAGATTAAAAAGTCAGTTGTAGAGGTGGTTGTTCAGTGGTTGAGGTGTAAAGGCCTTTAAAAGGAATAAAGTGATCATTGTAAAAAAAATTTATGGTTGAGGATTTAAAATACAAGCTCTTGACATTCCAAAATTTGTGTTTTTCTTCAAAATTTCTGTATTTTTCCTGTTTTGTAGCATTGTACAGTCACATACAGCCATATTTTGATGTGAAATAAATTCCATGTTGTGAATATATGTGTTATATTTTATTTGAATCTTATTTGAGGGCTTAAGTCATTGATTTGAGTTACAAAGCTTCATTTCTTTGCATACAGCCCGGTTACCCTATTTTTGAGGGTTTTGTAGTCTAAACATGATATAAAGGGGCTCTTACACTTTTTGTGATTACTGTAGCTTGTGTAAGAGGCCCCATGGATATTGTTGTAATTTTAGGATGCATGAATAGGGTGTAGAATGAGAAATAAAGAAGGTATAGTTGTTGTCCTCAAGAGTTTTGTGAAGAAAAGCATGTGAAATGAGAGGTTCAAGCCTAGGTTTCAACAAAATATGTATGTGAGATTTAATTTTATGAATTTTTATCCATGTGCAGACCTGATGGGTTGTGTCTGAGTTGGTTTTGATGTCTGGGAGGTTGTGGAAGTAGGAGATTCAATAAACCCTCTTGATTTTGGCCTAAAACAAGGGTTTTTGGGTTTGGCAAAAAAATGGTTGTACAAGTGTAATATTTTTGTGGATTTGGAGGTTTGGAGGCTGTTATCTCTCAAAAATGCAGGTAAGAATACCTCAAGAGGTTTCCAATCTCTTGATACATTTTAGGGTAACAAACAAGGCCAAATGATTTGAACCTTCTTCTCTTCAGGTGTCGCCAAACCTAGGTTATCTTACTCGAGGCGCCTATTTTCATTATTTTTTCTCAATGCAATGGCATGTTGGTGTGCAATGGGTACACCGACTACTTGTATGAAAATTTTGAATTTGTGTAGGCAAATTGATTGAAATTGAAAAATGTGTCATAAATAGAAAAAAAATTGTAATAATTGTTTTTTTCATAAGTTAGACTATAGTTAGATGCTTAAATGTCTAAAATATTTATAACTTTTTAAAATACACATGAAATCAATGAAAAGGAAATGATTTAAATTCATTTAATAAATGATAGGGAACTTTAATTGTTTTTGATATAAAAATTTAGACATGTATAAACATACATTTTGGATGTTATAGAATGCTGAAAATATATATTTGTTTTTGAATGGTTATTTGTAATTATGATAATGTATGCAATCAAACACAATACTATAGATATAAATGTCCTTTTAAAAAAAAAATGTCACAAAGTCATTTCATACTCCAATGTATTTGTATCAAACAATAGATAGGTCACTTCATACCCCAATGTATCTGTATCAAACAATAGACATGGTCACTTCATACTCCAATGTATCTGTACCAAACAATAGACTTGGTTACTATTTGAATAACAACCAATGTAAAACAATATGTTTAAGTTTAAAATAAATTTAAATTCATAATCACCTTTGGTAGAGTAGATTTTTAGATGTTCATCAATGGAAATAGAGTGTAAGCAAGTCATGAATTGAACCTATAATAAAGAAGAAGTGATTTACATGCAATAAAAAATATATTTTTTGTTAGATGTGTTATTGGTTGAGATAATAGATTGAATACTTATGTTGCAGATAAAATATTGTAAATGGTGTGAAGGCACTTCCATATTTCATTGTTTATAGCTTTCAATTTAATGTTACTTAATTATGTATAACTAGGCCCCCAGGTTGGGTGGGAGGATTGTAGTTGTATCAAGCATGGTTGTAAAATGTGTAATACCAACAAACCAATAAAAATTAATGCTAAAATTGATCGTTAAAATTGACTACATGAAAATTTGAAGGGAAAACTATGAACATATCATGGAAATTTTAAAACATAGAATGCATTTGAGAGCTGTGAAAATCCACAATCTTTGCTACCATTCTGCCTGACTATGCAAAAATGGGGGCTTTTGAATAGGGTATGGATTTTCTACAAAGCATAAAGTATAGAGGATTTTTGTCAGATGATGTAGTTGCAACTGTCGTGGTAGACATGTATGCAAAATGTGGAAGGATAGACAAGGCACGTTAAAAGAGATGTGGTTTCGTTGGCTGCAACGATTGCAGGATATGCACAAAATGGATTTGTTGAAAAGGGTTTAGAAACTTCCAAGCATTCAAAGACAAATTCTGCAACCTTTGCTACCATCCTCCTTGCCCATGCCAAAATGGGAGCTTTGGAATAGTATGGACATACATAAAATCATAATGGATAGACTTGTTATGGGTTAATTATGATTTTGAATGCATGACAAATGATATTTACCTCCAACTACCAAGGTTTGATGGACTAGATGAATTTAAAGGGGAAACATGTGTCTTAGCATTTTCTGAATTTAGGAACAAGTATCAATATGTGGATGAGATTTTTCACCAAGTCTCTAAGCGAAGATGCAAAGAAATGGCTATGCAGTTTTTCGATCTACTATTTTTCTTCTTGGGATAGTTTAATTGCACCTTTTGATGAGTGGTGCTCAATTCGTATTGATCCATGTCCATGAACTTGAAAGCATTAGAGATCAAGATAGTGAGTTGGTTCCTAATTTTTGTCAGAGGTTTATGGATGTTTTGTCTTGCATACCCGATTGTTATAGGCCAAGCAAACAAGAGTACAATAATTGGCTATGTGATAATTAAGAAAAGGATAATTAAATATTTATAGGTTTGCTAGGTGGGTGAGAGTTGTTGAAGATAATTATACATGAAATATCAATGTAAAGGTGGCAAACACAATGTTGATATTTACAGGATTACATACAAAGGTGGCAAGGATTATTTATCTATATTGAATGCAAACTAGGCCACCTTTCTTCCCAAATTAAATCTCTTTAAATAAAAAAACTATGGGACACCCTTTTTGGGATCAACTAAAATATCTATCACCCTTTCAAATCATTAATTTCATTTATTATTAGGTGTAACAGAATATACATTAGACTGGTAAAAAAAATGTCTAAAAACACATTAACATATTAACGAATACAATAGAAGCATCTTAACAGTTTCATCAGTATTATAAACGTAATTTGTTTCCTTATAAATTGAAAATAATTAAACAAAAATATAATGGCCCGGTCTTAGCCCTCTCCCTAACCCAAAATCTATATAGAAGGTTGTTCCATATATAAGCAACCCCTGGTAAACAATAATTACTACAATCTCCATTATCACTTGGTTGAGGTAAATCATACTTTGAGGGATGTGCATCCCTGCATAGTTGGTACATGCCTATTATGTCTAGGAAAATAAGAGAAAATGGTGAAACAGATCTATTTATTACATGTAAAACATAATCATGGTTGGTGTATAGATCTATTTATTACATGTTAGAGGTTTTTGGTGTACACGACCTCTGTACAAAGAGGGAGAGGTGACAATGGTAATGGTACAAAGAGAGAGATGTGGTTACTGTGATTGACTAGAAGGGTTTAATCTTTACTTGAAAGAACCAAATAATTACATCACACAAATACAACAAATGTGTATCGGTAAACTGAATATATGCTTGATATATCATTTTAAACAACATAAAAGCATAAAAATGGAGACAACCAAATAACTGTATAATTCCACAAACAACTGATACCAAAATTAAGCCACAAGTTCAGACATTTTCATTAACTTCATTGAAATTCATATATGCATCTGAGTCTTTTAAAGGAAAGTTTCATTGCAAACTATCTACTATATCTTTCTCCTATCTGCCTATATCTATTTTACATTATGAAACAAATATAAATATATCAAAATTGTGAAAGGACACATCCTTTCAGAAATTTCTTTTTCTTAACAACAATAAAAAACTATAAATTATGCTCTATTAAGCCATAAAGGGATGTTTGATGGATAATCTAGGTAATCTTTCCACTTGTGTGTATCAACATCCTCTAGCGCATTCCTTATGGCTATCTCCATTTCAAACATCTTCTCATTTTTTCACATGCCCCATCCATTGTTAAATCGTTTCCTGTGGCTATCTCTAGAATTGTTTGCATCATTGTCTCACATTCCTCTATCCATCTATCTTTTCCCTTTAGTTACCCTCCATCTTCTAACAACATTGGTACTCCCTTTTTTGTGACATTTATCATCCCCTACTCATCACCTTGCAATTCTTCATGGAAGTCTTTATGTATTGTCATAAAATGGTTGGCAGTATCAATAACTATGTTATCAGGAGCATCCCTTTGGTTTATTTCCTGGAACTTCTCTCGGATCCTGCCATCTATCCTCTTATGTTATTGTAGTGCAGAAAAATTGTGTGAATGTGTTCCCCAGAGCTTACTCAACCAAGTCATTAAATTGGTCTTCCTATTCCTTATTATTGCAGTGAGTGCATCACATTTACCTTGTGAGTACACATTTGATTCTTCCCACTGGTCTCTTGCATGGGAGCTTTCACCAGGATTCAATTGCTTTGTGGATCCCAGTGTGATTCCCATCATGTCCTTCAAGCAATCATTTTCTTAGAGTAGTCTCTCGTTATTCATCTTATACATTTCTTTTTCCTTGATTAGCTTCTGGATTTGGGCTTTATTTAATTGGGCCACATTAATGCCAATTTCTATTGTAGCTATTGGATCAACCTCACCAACTTTTAACGCCATTACATGTCCAAAATCCTTTTTAGTATCGATTAACAAATTTCTTGTGTGGAGTATACATGGCCCATATCATAAGTGATCCTTCATCTAGGTTATACTTAGATCCTGCATAAATCTTTGTTACCCCCTCAGGAGTGAGTTTATGTGTGGCATTAATATTCCTCAAAAAACTATCAAAAACCAAAGAAAAGTTCAAATCCAACCCAGGAAAGATCATGACACCTACATCTTCTAATAATTTCCTTCCTTTCTCAGGGGTCATGCTCTTCATTTCTTCTTCCACACTTGATTTTAAGTTATTTAGTAGTTGTTCCCCATTACTTGGTGTAATATTCTCCACTGATTCCCTTATTGAATTTCCTTTTAATTTGTACAAAAAGGTTTTAAATTATGAGGTTTTAATGAATTCATCATCAACCACAAATGATTTATATGATATCTGCCTTATGTCAGTATTTTCACTCTCTTCAACATGTGGTACCCTAGGAGCATACTTGTAGTCTTGAGTTCTCAATCTGGAAATTTTATCAATTGTACTATTAGGCCTACCATCACCAAATGCCTCTTCATCAAAATATAATAGTTATGTATCTTTCAATCCCTTGTTAAAATCATCAACAACTTTTTTTGCTTCCTCTTCTTCCAAATTCTTGATCAAGTCATCATACAGATAGGGTATGTGATTGTATCCTCCGAAGTTCATTTTATTTTTGGCAAAATCAATATACCTTCTAGATCAAATCCTTTTCGTGGTGGACCCTTCTTCATGTTGTATTGCAGAAATTTGTTGAGAAACATATCATATCCATCCCTTGCTAATACAATGAAATCACCGAAGAATAATGTACTAGGCATAAATTCTTTCTTTCCGAAATAACTCAGATTTATAACATTTGAAAATTCCAATTGCATAGCAATCTTCAAATATGCAATCCTATCAGGCATCGTATTGGGTAGAATGAAGGATGCATCTTCAAATCCATATACTCTTATCATGGTCACATCTTCTAGACAGTACTAGTCTCCCCAATTGTGGTTGATAGGTCCATTGAAATCCTTAGGCCTTAAAAACCTTTTTATTTCATCAAACGATGAGTATTCACAATGATGATTGTAAAATTTGTACATTGGTTTCACAAAAAAATCTTCAAAATGTAGATAACAAGAATTAGCAAATTTGCAATCTCAGGTGGTAGTAATAACCTTCCTTCCTTATCAAATTGTACAACCCTCAATTTTTCAGGCCACATTTGTAATTCTTGTTCATAATAAAGTATCATATGCATTAGGATTGAATAAGAATCCAAGTGCAAGATAGGAGCTCCACTTTTTATTGCCATCAGTCCTGAAACAAGTACTTTAAAGATGTATGAAGCATAATAAAAAACCTTAAATTGTGACATTGGACATCCACTGTAATTACCATGGGTACAATTGACATGTGCTTAGGGGCCTCCATTCCCAACACTTGACACACTGAAAAATATGTGTACCTCATGTAGGGTTCAAAAACATCAACATAGAATAGGGGACCATCATTGTCATTCAGTGGAACCGAAGCACCATCTTTCTTAGACCTATGTAGTGGCAACCTCCAACACTTGGCAAAGTATCCATCCTCCAAAATTCCTTTTCTAGCTATTTGGGTATAATTTTTTCACCACACACTCCCTCTCGGTTAAAAACCTCACAGATGGCAGCTTCAGATACATGTATAAACGGTTTTCCCGATGGATCACAAATAGCTTAATATTTTGGATTATAATAGGCAACTAGCATCTTCACCAATTCTACATTTACAAATATATTGGGGCAGACTAGTTTCCCTAGGTTTAACTTCCAAGGATTGCACACTGGTTCGTATCGGTTCCTTCGTTGGTAATGAAAAATAAACAAATCATATCCCCTAATTGGGGTCCATATGTCTCGTATATGCTTGAATTTATCCTCTAAATTTTCCACTTCTTCCCTAAGTTGTGTAGATCATCTGGCCTTAGGTCCTGAGCTGGACAATTGATCAATTAAGTCCTGGTTTAACTTCCTCTCAGCTACCCCTGGTTCCTTCTTTGCTTCAATTTTTTTCTTTTTTCCTCTAGGGTTATTACTCTCAATTTGTTTCCTACCTTTTTCTTTTCCAGAGCTAGTGCTTTCCATTTTATGAATCACAAAACCAAAAATTTAATTACAGGGAACTTACAATTTTATTTAGAATCCTATGACTGCAAGATCCTTTGGCCCTTCATTCCTTCCTTTGCTGCTAACTTTGCAAAATTCGCCTTCAATTACTTTTCTCAATTCAAGAAATCATCAACACATTTGGTAGTAATATTGCCATTAATGTCCTGGCTTTGAAAATGAGCGTACTTGATCTTCGAATTTACCCACTGTCACATCAAATGTTCTATCGACAAGACAATTCAAACTTTGGATGATCCTGTTATTCAGGCTTGACTAACGTTCATTAAATATTTTTTTGGTTGGGGAGACATTACGTTGATACCACATAATTTATCCATATGATTCATATAAATGTCGCCAAGAGTCACCCCGATGACTATCTTGATCTGTTTGTGTCTTCATCGACAAGATATGGTGTAACGCTAAGACATTCAGTAATTTTGTCGATGTTATAAGTCTCCCCAAAGATTATTCCTTCGATCTCAAGTATGTCACCAAGACTCCTGCAGATATAATCTTATTGGCGTGACATAGTGGGTCGGGAGGACATTTTGAACTCATTTTGATAGTGTTTGTCTTAGTAATAGTATGTTTCTTTGTTTTGTCGACAAGACAAGATGAGTGTTTCGCCGATGATATTTCATCGGCGAGATAAATGCACTCAGGATAAATCAGGGATCTTACTCTGATGGCATTGGTCTGTCCGATACAACTCCTTGTGCTTTGATCGGTGAGACAAGACATGTTTCTTACAGATGGAACTTCATCGGTGAGACCTATATGCTCGGTATGACCTTTTCATTTCACCCCAATGGAACTTGTCTTGCCGATGATATGGGTTATTTGAATACTAGATTTTGGAGGTTTTTCATGATATCAAATGGTCAAGAATGATGTGATCATATTTGACTATGATGGATTATACTCAAGATAAGGTTTTCTTTATGGAATCAACGAGCGCAAAATCACTATAAAGGCTAGTTGCTTTGTAAAATAGGTCTACATTAGGTAGTTTCTATTGCTAAGGTGGATCACTCCTTTATGCGAAGGCCATACACTTATGATTGGGTCAAGTGTTCTTTTCTTTAGAAAATTTCTATTGCCTTTTTGATAGGTTATGATTTGATTAGATGGGTTATGAAACACTTATTTCAAGTAATTTATGTCTATTTTAATTTGTAATTTATTAAATTCAAACACATCCAAAACTATGTCCTTTGCTTTAATTGACTATTACGTTATTTAATTTTTAACTCAAATGACACCTCCAATTTAACTATATCTAATTGAATTTATCTAAAGTGTTGAATATTTTTAGATCAAATTTAGTAATTAACTCAAACAATTTTTCCAATTTAACTATATGTATATATAACTTTAAGTTATTTTTATTTTAACTAAAAGCATTGAAGTTACAACATACAAATTAAATGATATTTATGATTGTAAAATTTATGATTAAATATCTCTTAGAATCCTTTTTGTCCCAATTTGAAAATAATTCTATATTATAGAATACATTTTTTTAAATTTTAAGATGAAAATAGAAAGGAAAAATCGAACAAATATCTTTATGAAAGAAGTATTTTGGCGTGAAATTAAATATGATTTGTATTCCAATGTAAAAACTACAAATAATGGAAACAATTCTTTCAACACATAAACTATTATGTAGTAGTCAATTAAAATGATCTAAATAGTCTAATAATTTGACCATTAGCATATAGCAATTTCTATAGAGTTGTAGATCTCTTCCATTTCAAAAACACAAAACAATATTAGGTAGATAATCAAACATCTTTCATTTCTACAGTGACTTATTTATCCTAGAGGAACTAAGTATCTAGTATACAAAGAAAACCAACAAACCCACAACTACCCCTATTTTGAAGGAGTTTAGTTTTCTCCCCTTCCTAATCTCCCTAATATTGTCTAATTATTTTAAAGATACCAAGGGTCATAACACAACTTTATTCAACCCACTAAATAGCTTGGTTAATGAAACTTGACAAAAGCAACAAAACAATTGCTACATTTGGAATTTCATGTGGAATGAAGAGTGGTGGCAATAATCTACTTATAGTTTAATAAAACACTATTTTTAGAAGAAGGCTTGACATTAGAAAGATAAGTGTTACTTATAGTTTAATAAAACACTATTATAGTTTTACCGACATATACTATTGTATGCTTCCATGGCTTCTTAGTTAATATATGGGGAGATAGAGATAGAGATATATGGGAATAGAAAGAGAGATGGAGATATATGGGAAGATAAAGGAAGAGATGTGGAGATAGAGAGTCTATGGATAAGGGGGATAGGGAGGGAGAGATAGTGAGAGACAGAGAGTGGTGTAGGAGCACCCCATAGTTCATCTAGGAAGGTTGTCTAGAAGGTTGTTAATTGGCAATTTGTTTTAGATCAAAGGTAGCATTCTCTTTCTAATTCTTGAGTTTGTGCCTTAGAGGCATTTGAGAACATTTAATGTGTTAGTGAAGGTCATGTTGACCATTTGTTAGATTGTGGTTTGGCTACAAGGATGGTTGAATACCTTTGTAGACCTTCCTAGGTGTTAGGTTCTTTAAATTTGACAAATAAGGCCTATTGGAAATACCACAAGCGGCCATGGAGTAGTTAGGATCCAGCTCAAATGCTTTAGAAACCTATATAAGGTGTGTCTTGACCTGAAAGGAGGGTTGGAAGCTTTTGTATTATTAAGACTTCATGAATACCAGTGAGGACAGTGATAAGATTGTATAGTTTTCTATGTTTTTCTTTGAATTTGTGTGATTAGGAGCGATCATGGCACTGTGAATTGATGTAGTTTGTAGTGTAGCTATGTCTTAAAGCTTTGTGTGGTAGTAATTAGTGAGTGTTTTCAATTTTCAGGCGTGCTTTGAAGTTAGTTTGTTTCTTTTAAGTTGTTGTTCTGACTGGCAGACTGTAAATAATGGAGGTTTAGTTACACTCCCACTATATTTTGTGTACGGGCCCTTGGGAATTGTGACTAGGATCCATGTCTATAAATAGGTTAGGGTTAGGAGTGGTTAGGAGTCAAGGAATCATGGAGAAATTCTTCTCCTAGGCGAGCTTGATAGTGCCCGGCTAGGAAAGATAGGAAGTGCAAAGCACTTGGTTTGCAGGGGTGACCTTTCCTTGTCAAGTCACATTGTGAAGAGGTAGATAAATGCCTTGCAAAGACTTGGCATGAAGGAGGAGGCTTCACCAGTCCATTTGAATGGAGAACAAACTGACATTTTACTGTGTGGTCAGGAAATGGCTTAAAAAGGACCTAAATTGCTAAATGGAGGATTATGGTTGTGTATGGATAGTTAAGGATTAAGGCTTCTAGAATCTTTGAGGGATAGACACCAAGACCAAGAATCCCAAGAGAAGAACCTGTGTTCTTTGGAGAACTTTAGATTTATAACCTATTCCCTCAGAGTTGGAGACCTAATTGGGGCTCTTGGGCTAGTAGCCTTTTTAACCCTAAGTGAGGGTTTGGTGGAAGCGATGGAAAGATGGAGTTAGGTATATCTTTTAGAGCCATAATAGGATGGAATGAAGTCAGTTTGAACATCTACACACCCCTGCAAAGCTAAACTTTAGTTATTGGAGGATATTAGTCTTTAGGGAAGATCAAGGGCTAAGGGAGAGTTAGAGGCAATGCACCAAGATCGACTTGGTAGGTTGAATTGTGATAGTAGTGGGGTTGGAAAGGTGAAATAGGGTAACCTAAGCAAGCATTAGGTCCTATAGGTTAAGGTGGTGGAGAGTGACACCATAAGGATCTTCCAAGTGAGACCCAGAGCATGGAACAATGATTGTTCCATCCAACCCTACCCTATCAGATTGGTATCAGAGCAAGTTAAAGATTTGGGATAGAATCTTGTATGTCAGACCTTGAATCCAATGTCCACAACCATGGTGACAAAAATTGAGTTGGAAAAGAAGGTCGAAGATCAGGAGGAAGATAATAGGAGGTTGAGAGAAAGACTAGCTCAACTGGAGCAAGCGTTGAGCAATGTGCAAATCAAGGCCGATGAGGTCAGTGATAGACTGAAGGGCAGGGTACCAAAGAGTGAAGAGTACAGAGGAAGACAAGACCCCTAAACTTGACCCTGTTCTACAAGAGGATCCTTTCTTAAAGGAATTGAAAGCTTTGAGTGGGAAAGCACTTGAAGGCATACCATTGTTCAGTGGCAAATTGGAAGTTGATCTAGTCCTGGATTGGATAGAAGGTATGGAGAACCATTTTGAATGTGATGGAGTCACTGAACCATAGAAGGTGAAGGTGGCCAAGTCTAGATTGAGAGGATCTGCCTTGACATGGTGGAAATTCATTTAGATAGAGAGGGAAAAGGAAGGCAAGAAGCCTATTTCAACTTGGAAGGGTATGGTGGCAAAAGTGAGAGAAGCATACATACCAGATGATTATGAGATTTAGTTACACAAGAAGAGACAAAGCTTGAGGAAAAGAGACCAAGATGTGAACACTTACACTGAGGAGTTTCAAAAACTTTATATGAGGTCCAATGTTTCAGAAGATGAAATTCTCAAGGTGGCTAGGTATCTTAACGGCTTGAAGTGGAACATCCAAGAGGAGATGACTCTTCTAAGTCCTAAGACAGTACACCAATGCTACCAATTAGCTATTGATATTGAGGAAAGAAGCAAGAGGAAACATGATCAGGCTTCTAAGAGTAGAGGCAATGTCAGAGATCAAAGAGATCAAAGAGGACATAGAGGTGGCTACCAAGGTAGAGGAACTAAGCAAAGAAACCAAGGAGAGTCTAAACTCACTGAGCATGGGAGTGAAACAACTTCTAGAGGAGGTTATGGAAGAGGTAGAGGTTCTCAAGGAGGATCAAATAGAGGAAGAGGAGCAGGCAAGAGCAATTCATATTTTGCTACTATGAAATGTTACCATTGTGGTCAAGTAGGACATCCAGCTTATAGGTGCCCAGAGAAAGCATCTTCATCAAATACTGAGAAGAGAGTGGCATATGCTCAAGAGGACACCATGAGTACTAAATCACCAGAGGTCAGTCACATTGAATCTAAAATGGGGGAGAATCTGATGTTTAGGAGAGTTTTGATCAGACAACCAGTCAAGGAAGAGCCAAAACAGAGAAGAGCTTTATTTAGAGTGAGATGCAAAATACTTGGGAAAGTATGTAAGGTTATTGTGGATTCAGGTTCAATAGACAAAATCATCTTAGAAGAGGCAGTAAGGAAGTTGAAATTGGAGAAGGTACCCCACACTAACCCCTACAAAGTAACATGGTTAAACAAAGGGTAGAGTGTTCTTGTTAATGAGCAAGTAACGGTGGAGTTTTCCATTGGAGGGTATAAGGATAAGTTGATTTGTGATGTGTTACCCATGGATGCATGCCATCTACTATTGGGTAGACCATGGGAGTATGATAGAAGTGCCATGTATGATGGGAAAGAGAACACCATTTCTTTCAAAAAGGATGGGAAGATATTTAAATTGCAATCACTGTCAGAAGAGGATGAAGGATAGTCAAAGACACCTAGTGTTTTGTTAATTAGTGGGAAGGAGTTCCTTAACAACCTACATCAAGGGGGTGAAGGATATGTGATCATGTTGCAATCCAAAGAAGAAGACAAGACTAAGAAAATAGTCATACTGGGAGCAGTCCAAAAGTTGCTTGAGAAGTATAAGGACATAGTGAGTGATGGTGCACCTGCAACTTTACCTCCAAAGAGAGCCATTAGTCATTAGATTGACTTCATACCTGGAGCTTCATTGCCTAACAAAGCAGCTTATAAGATTACACCGGATCATAATCTAGAGGTAGCTAGAAAAGTGCAAGAATTATTGGATCAAGGGTTAATTAGGAAGAGCATCAACCCATGTGCAGTGCCAGTGGTTTTAGCAACCAAGAAAGGAGGCAAGTGGAGATTATGCACTGACTCTAGAGCAATAAATAGAATCACAATCAAGTATAGGTTCCCTATTCCTAGGGTTGAAGACTTGATGGATTGTCTTTGAGGAGCTCAGTACTTCACCAAGTTGGATCTCAAGAGTGGATACCATCATATCAGAATCAAGGATGGAGATGAGTGGAAGACAACATTTAAGACAACAGATGGGTTGTATGAGTGGAGATTTATGCCATTTGGCCTCTCTAATGCCCCTAGCACATTCATGAGGCTCATGAATGAAGTGCTCAAGGAATTTACAGGGATATTTGTGGTGGTATATCTTGATGATATAATCATCTTTAGCAAGACAAAAGAAGAACACCTAAAGCATGTGGAGTTGGTTCTTAGAAGATTGCAAGAAGAGAAGTTAGCCATCAACCAAGAGAAATGTGAGTTCTTCAAACAAGAGCTTGTATATTTGGGTTTTCTAGTGTCCCAAGGATCATTGAAGATGGATCCAAGCAAGGTGGAAGCTATCCTAAACTGACCTACACCAACCACAGGGACAAAGGTAAGAAGTTTTCATGGTTTGGCTCAATTTTATAGAAAATTCATAAGGAACTTTAGTGGCATATGTGCACCAGTCCTAGATACAATCAAGGGTGGTTTAAAAACTAAGTTTGTGTGGAATCAAGAAGCTGAGAAAGTTTTTGAGAAACTGAAACAAGAAGTGGCAACTCAACCTATTCTCTTATTACCTAGCTTTGACAAGTTGTTTACTGTGGAGTGTGATGCTAGTGGAGTTGCAGTAGGAGGAGTGCTAAGTCAAGAAGGCAGGCCCATAGCTTTCTTTAGTGAAAATCTTAATGAAGCTAAGAAGAAGTATTCTACCTATGACCTAGAACTTTATGCTTTAGTTCAGTCACTTAGGAAGTGGAGGCATTACCTTCTACCCAAGGAGTTTGTGGTTTTTACTGACAATCAGGCACTTAGCTATATCAACACCCAAGAGAAGTTGAGCAATAGACATTTGAAATGGATGGAGTACATCCAAGCTTTTAATTTCACCATCAAGCACAAGAAGGGACAATTGAACAAGGTAGCAGATGCACTAAGTAGAAGATTGTTGACAGTGCAAGAGATACAGATCATGAGCATTGGAATAGATATTTTCAAGGAGCTCTATGGGGAAGATGAAGATTTCTCAGAGGCCTACAAGGTATGTTCTGACTTTGAGAATCATTTTCATAGGCAATACTCAGAGTATACATTGCAAAGTGGATTTTTATTTAAAGGGAATCAGTTATGTGTTCCAAAAGGGTCAATGAGAGAAAACCTCATCCAGGAAAAGCATAATGGTAGTCTTAGTGGACATTTTCGCATTAACAAAACATTGGAACTAGTGCAAAGATTATACTATTGGCCTAAGTTGTCAAGGGATGTCAGGAGGTATGTGGAGCAATGTGTAGTGTGTATGAAAGCTAAGGGAGGAGCTAGTAATGTTGGTCTATATCAACCCCTACCCATTCCTAACAGACCATGGGAGTGTGTTA
Source organism: Sequoiadendron giganteum (assembly GCA_007115665.2). Classification (NCBI taxonomy): domain Eukaryota; kingdom Viridiplantae; phylum Streptophyta; class Pinopsida; order Cupressales; family Cupressaceae; genus Sequoiadendron; species Sequoiadendron giganteum. Next base: position 38,401,532 of record CM021104.1, on the reverse strand, counting down.
GCATGGACTTTGTGGTAGGACTCCCTAAGAACAAGACAAGATTTGATAGTGTCTATGTGGTGGTAGATAGATTCAGTAAGATGAGTCAATTTATTCCTTGAAAAACCACCCATTATGCTAGCTATATAGCTCACCTTTTCTTCAAGGAAATTGTAAGGATCCATGGATTGCCTTTAATCATTGTTTCAGACAGGGATGTGAAGTTCATGAGTCACTTTTGGAAGACTCTATGGAGTAGATTAGGTACCAACCTGTCTTTTGGATTAGCTTACCATCCTCAGACCCATGGTCAAACAGAGGTGGTTAATAGGGTGCTAGGTAACCTTCTAAGGTGCCTAACCAAAGAGTAAGGATAAACATGGGACATGGTTATCTCACAGGCTAAGTATGTTTATAATGACAATGTGAACCGGACTACAGGGAAGAGTCCTTTTGAGATTGTGTATGGAATGCACCCAAGAGGTATATGTGAGCTCAGGGATCTAGGAGCTATGGAACATAGGAGTGGACATGCAGAGGACTTCACTTAGACCATGAAAGAGATTCAGGAGCAAGTAAAGAAGACAGTCACCGAGGCTACTCAAAAGTTGAAAGACAATGTAGATATGTCAAGAAAGGATTTGCAATTTGCAGTAGGAGACTATGTCATGGTCCACCTTAACAAATCTAGGTTGCAGAAGGGTACATCAACCAAATTGCAGATGAAAAGAGTGGGACCATGCAAGGTGTTAGCCAAGTATGGGAAGAATGCATACAAGGTGGAGTTACTTGCGGATTTAGGGATTTCACTAGTGTTCAATGTAGTTGATTTGATCAGGTATAAGGGATCAGTCAATGACATGGATCAGACCAATAGGGATATCTTCAAGGATGTAAGCAACATACCCTTACCTACTCAAGACAAGCTTGAGGCAGAAAGGATCTTGTAGTCAAGGGTGAAGAAATCTACAAGGCATAAAGTGTACATGGAGCATCTTATCAAGTGGAAGAACAAACATGAATCTGAGGCTACATGGGTGGATGAAGCTCAGTTCAAGAAGTAGGGAATTGACCCATCTCTAATCTCTCCCCACATTCCTTAATGTCTGTGCAGAGGGGGAGAATGGTGCAAGAGCACCCCATAGTTCATCTAGGAAGGTTGTGTAGAAGGTTGTTAATTGGCAATTTGTTTTAGATCAAAGGTAGCATTCTCTTTCTAATTCTTGAGTTTGTGCCTTAGAGGCATTTGAGAACATGTAATGTGTTATTGAAGGTCATGTTGACCATTTGTTAGATTTTGGTTTGGCTAGAAGGATGGTTGAATACCTTTGTAGACCTTCCTAGGTGTTAGGTTCTTTAAATTTGACAAATAAGGCCTATTGGAAATACCACAAGCATCCATGGAGTAGTTAGGATTGAGCTCAACTACTTTAGAAACCTATATAAGGTGTGTCTCGACCTGAAAGAAAGGTTGGAAGCTTTCTTATTGTTAAGACTTCATGAATACCAGTGAGGACAGTGATAAGATTGTATAGTTTTCTGTGTTTTGCTTTGAATTTGTGTGATCAGGAGCGATCATGGCATTGTGAATTGATGTAGTTTGTAGTGTAGTTGTGTCTTAAATATTTATGTGGTATTAATTAGTGAGTGTGTTCAATTTTTCAGGCGTGCTTTGAAGTTTGTTTGTTTCTTTTAAGTTGTTGTTCTGATTGGCAGACTGTAAATAATGGAGGTTTAGTTACACTCCCACTGTACTTTGTGTATGGGCCCTTGGGAACTGTGACTAGGCTCCATGTCTATAAATAGGTTAGGGTTAGGAGTGGTTAGGAGTCAGGGAATCATGGAGAAAGTCTTCTCCTAGGCAAGCTTGACAGTGCTTGGCTAGGAGAGATAGGAAGTGCAAAGCACTTGGTTTGCAGGGGTGACCTTTCTCTGTCAAGTCACATTGTGCAGAGGTAGATAGATGCCTTGCAAAGACTTGGCATGAAGGAGGAGGCTTCACCAGTCCATTTGAATGGATAACAAACTGACAGTTTACTGTGTGGTCAGGAAATGGCTTAAAAAAGACCTAAATTGCTAAATGGAGGATTATGGCTATGTATGGACAGTTCAGGATTAAGGCTTCTAGAATCTTTGAGGGATAGACACCAGGACCAAGAATCCCAAGAGAAGAACTTGGATTATTTGGAGAACTTTAGAGTTCTAACCTATTCCCTCAGAGTTGGAGACCTAAATGGGGCTCTTGGGCTAGTAGCCTTTTTAACCCTAAGTGAGGGTTTGGTGGAAGCAATGGAAATATGGAGTTAGGTGGATCTTTCAAAGCCATAGCAAGATGGAATGAAGTTAGTTTGAACATCTACACACCCCTGCAAAGCTAAACTTTAGTTATTGGAGGATATTAGTCTTTAGGGAAGATTAAGGGCTAAGGGAGAGTTAGAGGCAATGCACCAAGATCGACTTGGTAGGTTGAATTGTGATAGTAGTGGGGTTGGCAAGGTGAACCAAGGGAACCTAAGCAAGCATTAGGTCCTATAGGTTAAGGTGGTGGAGAGTGACACCATAAGGATCTTCCAAGTGAGACCCAGAGCATGGAACAGTGATTGTTCCATCCAACCCTACCCTATCAAAGAGGGGGAGATTGAGAGGGGGAGGGAGAGAAATGGATATAGATAGGTAGAGGAGGAGAGATAAATAAGAGGGGGAGAGAGGGAGAGATAGGTTGAAGAGGAAGAGAGAGAAGAGAGGGAGATAGATAGGTATAAAAGGGAGAGAAAGAAGAGGGGGAGAGGGAGAGCAATATATATAAAGGGGGAGAGAGAAGAAGATAGGGGAGAGAGGGAGAGATAGCTCAATATATATAGAGGGAGAGGGGGAGACATATAAATGGGGTGATATAGAGAGATAGAAGGGGAGGGAGAGAAATGGATATAGATAGGTAGAGGAGGAGAGATGGAGAAGAGGGGGAGAGAGGGAGAGATAGGTTGAAGAGGAAGAGAGAGAAGAGAGGGAGATAGATAGGTAGAAAAGGGAGAGAAATAAGAGTGGGAGAGGGAGAACGATATATAGAAAGGGAGAGAGAGAGAGAAGAAGATAGGGGAGAGAGGGAGAGATAACTCAATATATATAGAGGGAGAGGGAGAGACATAGAAAGGGGGTGATATAGAGAGATAGAGGGGGAGGGAGATAAATGGATATAGATAGGTAGAGGAGGATATAGAGAAGAGGGGGAGAGAGGGAGAGATAGGTTCAAGAGGAAGAGAGAGAAGAGAGGGAGATAGATAGGTAGAAAAGGGAGAGAAAGAAGAGGGTGAGAGGGAGAGCAATATGTAGAAAGGGAGAGAGAGAGAGAAGAAGATAGGGGAGAGAGGGAGAGATAGATCAATATATATAGAGGGAGAGGGAGAGACATATAAAGGGGGTGATATAGAGAGATAAAGGGGCATGGTCAAAGAGATAGAGAGATCGTGATAGAGGTAGAGAAAGATATGGATAGAAAGAGATAGAGAGAGGAGTGAGAGGGAGATAAAAAGAGAAAGAGATAGAGATATAGGTTAGGAGAGATGGAGGGAGAGATGGAGTGAATGAGAGAGAAAGGGGGAGAGGGAGAGATAGCTCAATAGATAGAGGGGGGAAGAGGGAGTGACATAGATATTGGGAGATATAGAGAGATAGAGAGTGACATGGAGATATATATCAATCACCCTCCCTATATCTCTATCTATTCATCCTTATCTCTTTATCTCTCTACCTCTTTGTCTCCCTTTCTATTTGTATGTTTCTCATTATCTCCCTCTCTCTCTATATTTTATTCCCTATATTTATCTTTGTCTCCTTAAGTGTGCAATGGGTACATTGAAGAGGTCTTAAAGGAGAATTATCATATTTTTAATGAAATAGCATGATACCTTGAGCATAAATCCCCAAGGACACATGCCATCCTTGGATTGTTGACATGAAACAACCAATCAAAATTTAGTTTCTCTTTTCCCTCTCTCTTTTCCTTTGTATCTCTTATATTTCTCTCTCTCATGCTCTCTCTCTCTCTCTCTCCCTATCTATCTAAGTTCATCTCTTTCTCTCTTTCTCTATCTTTTTAGTTTCTATCTCTCTTTGTATTAGCTAATAGGCTACATATATTGTGAGATTTGAGCTTGAAACAAATCTCATGCCTGGAAACCACTATTGTGTCATTGGAAAACAAGTTTCATCTGCCATTTAATGGTAAACCATTTGTAGTGTAATGGTAAAATCCTCTAAAATATTAGGTAAAAGCCTATATATACTATTATATAATAATAAATATAATTATATTATATATAATTTAATCTAATCTTACTATTATATTAATTATATTTTGTATTATATAAAAATATACTTATTATTAATTATAATAATTTTATATGTATTTAATAATTTTGTTAAAGAATATAATATATAATTATAATAAGTCGAATAATTATATTATTTATTATGTAAAATATAGCTAATATATACTTAACTATATTGTAGAATATTAAAAGCTAGCTAAATGGTGACATAATTTTCAATTTAATTAACATACTATAAAACCTAACGAAACTAGGTTATAGCTCGTCAAATTGGAGAAGTGAAAGGTCAATACCAACATTGAGGAAGAGTTTGGAGGAGTGAAAACATGGTCAATACCAGCACCGAGGAAGAGTTTGGAGTTAAAACAAGGTAAATACCAATTCCGACGAAGATTTTGGAGGATTGAAAACAAGGTCAATACCAACGCCGAGGAAGTGTATGGAGGAGTGAAAACAAGGTCAATACCAGTGCCGAGGACGAGGTTGAGGGCACTCAGGGAAAATCGATGACCAAGGGACAATGAGTACTGTAAGTTTGGCACCCCCATTCTCTTTAACCTACAATTTTCATGCCTAGTTTCCAAAGATCTTCTTGTACATTGGCACCCCCATTCTCGTAAAATGGTATAAGATAAGATAGAAAAAAGAAAATAGCTTAGTCTTTCACATTTTTATCAACCAGCCTCAGGTCTTGGAAAAACTCCCATAATCTACCCACATCTTGGTTGTTGGTGGGAACATGTTATTCTTTGTTTTATGACCTACCTCAAATCTTATGTCCACAAAGTTTCTAAAAACATAAAACAATAAGAAAAAAATTGAAGGTACAACTAAAAAGGGGTTATTTCCTTTTGGCCTCCTCCACCTCTTATATTTCAACATATCATGGAATTACGCTTACATAACATAAACTCAAATAAATGGAAGTTTATAGGGGAAAATGATCCCAAGTATATGCTAGGCTAAGCTAGATCTAAGGAATGGAAATAGAGGCATATAGGTAAAAAATTGGCTTTCTTGATAGTAGATACATTCTAGACAATTCAATCCTTGCATCATAGATTGTTGAATGGGCCCACCAAACTACTCATGATGCCCTTACTATTAAGTTAAAACTTTGACAAGGCATATGATTGCATCAAATTTCCTTTCATTTATAAAAGGCTCAAATGGATTTATTTTTAACCCTAAATTAGTATCACACATTCATCTCTTTGTTAATGAGTGATTGCACAATAGTGTGTCCCGCTTGTGGGATGAGGCACAAAAATAATCCCAAAATTTTAAAATTACAAAATACCAGTTGAAAGAGAACCTTCATTTGAATGTGATGTCGTCATGACCTTTGAATGAAGAACCTTCATTCAAAAATGATGCCATGTCAAGACTTTCAAATTAAGGTATTTTTTATTTAAAATATTTCATGTCCAAAATGCTTTATAAAAGAAACCTTTGCATGAAGACCTTAATTCAAAGGTCCTTCATTAGAAGATCCTTCATATGAAGGTTCCTTTAATGCCATCCCATTATATCTCTTAGAGTTGTTAGAGATATTTTTGTTTCAAAGTAGAGACTGGACCATCAAATAGTATCACCATGACTCTACCAAGATATCCATCAAATTGATAAACCCTGACTTAACAACCACAAATTCATAAGAAAATTTCCCCTGTCATCCCTAGGGCATCAATTCAATGCCAAATTTCTTGCTTTAATAGATCCCTAAATGAAATGAACCTATATCATACCATGTTTTAAACCAATTTGCTGAGCTATAGTTCCAAGACAATGGGTGGATTGGTCGATGTCATTTCTATTTAGCCCTTAAACCCTTACACAAGCAAAATAGGGTAGTCTTTGTATTTGATTGTTTTCTCCCACAAAATAGTGATTTAGAACTTTAAAACAAATGAAAATGAAAGGTAACACATATATTTATCTACACCAATGATCTCAAAGCATTTCAAGCTTGTACAGATCCATACAACACAAAAGAACTTCAGAAAAATAGTAAAAAACATAGAAAATTGCTTCAAGAACATGGTATTTGATATCAAATTTTGGTATCAACTCCTCCAACAATTGAAAAAATTGCAATGGTATGGGAATAAAATATGATTGAAGTGGGATAAGAAATGCATCATTTGAAGCATCAAGCCAATATGCAAAGATGACAGAAAGTGCTAACCCCTTAAACTGAAAAAGTTTCTTTAACTTTAAGTTTGTTGGGTAGCCAATTCTTTTAAGTTATCAAATCCTACCATCATACATAATCAAAATGTTGTTGTTTCAAATGACTATGAGCACTAACTTTCACTATTTGAATATGTTGAAACCTTTTCATAGAGAACTAGAACATTGATGCAACCACTCATCCTACCTTAAAACATACCAAAAGCCTCTTAGCAATTAGACATAGGAAGATTTAAGATGACTTAAACATTTTTTATTGCCAATGCATAAACTTATGATGACTTAACCAGGCCTAGTACACACTCCCTCCCCATTAACCACTTAGACATATCAAAATTAAATGTAAATTTTCTGCTATTTTTAGTCATGTAGGTGTCTAATAAACCACTTGGTGGTGTTTCCCTTCAAGTTTATTTACTTGAATGAAGAGAAAAATTCCTTTGATTATAATTAGACAATACATTTGAGGCCTTGGTTGTGTAACTGGTTGACCATAGTCACATTTAACACTTGTTACAAAGTTTTGGAGTTAAAACATTAAGTAGATTTGATTTGTGATGGACACATTTGGACGGTAGTAACAATAACTTGCAATCTTTCAAGACTTGATTACCTTATAATCTGTCAAATTCTAGCGATGAAATGATAGATTAATCATAATGTCACCTTGAGATCACATCACCATGAAATAACTTCATCCAACATCCTTATGAGTGTAGGTACCACCAAATAGGTATTTTTCAGATTTGTCTTCCTCAAGCGAGGGAAATTCAGGAAGGGAAGAGGAAAGTGAGACATTTAGTAGGTCTAAAAGAGCGAGATCAACTAGAGGTCAAAATATTAGAAGAAAATTCCGTAAACGCATGGAATTTTTTCTTACTGAAAGGGGGTCATGTTCCTATGATGATGAGAGCATAGGCGATATTGAGGTGCCCTTGAGGTACAAAAATCTACAGATTCAATGGGTACCCAAGGAAATTCCTCCAATAAACACTGATTTTTGTGTCAACGAGAGGATATGTCGCATAACATCATCATCATTACACGGTTTTGGCCTATTTTGCATGGACAACATAAGGGTTTGTTATGAAAAAGTTATTGAATTGATGGAGTATGTCAAACCCTCTTACAATTACAAATATTGGATGCAGCTGGTTTGATATACACGAAGTATGCGTAGGTATGCACTGTCAGCAAATTATATAAAACTAAAAGATAAGGATCAAAATGAAGGAGTGGCTATGTACATTGAAGGAAGGCCAAAAACATCAGGGAATATTGTAGGGTTTATAAACAGTACATGACTTGGGTCAACAAATAAGCAACCCAAGTGCATATTTGAGGTGTGTGAGGGAAATAGTGTATTCGTATGTGTGATAAAATCAATAACTGTAGGGGAAGATTTGCTAATTGATTACAATTTGAATCACTTAGATACAAACATAGTTACTATGGGGGTGGTATGTACTATATACCATTTTACCCAACCTCCAATTAATGACTCCAATACACCATTTTATTATTATATTTTTTTCATAAGTCTATTGTCCTTTCGGTAATGTTTTTTAATATTTAATTTTTGTCATAGTCAGACATTGATCATATGGCAAAGGGTCTGGCCCAGAGCTCAAATCGTGATCCATATTCAGGCGCTTCTACCCAACAAGTTTACCTCATTGTAATTGTACAAATTAGATAGAAGAAAAATGTTTTATTATTATGTTTTTCTCATGAGTTTATTGGGTTAATTTCGATAATGTTTTTAATATTCTTATTGCAGTCGGCTGATCGAGGAAAGGCACTAGCAGTAGAGGAGAGCATCCATAGGGAGGTGCAATCACTATTATGTGATGATGACATCGCATATTCAACAAACCATCTCGATATGATAAGGAAGACCCAAAAAACATGCAATGAAGAAATCCTTCAGTTGTTATTCATAGTGCCTCAAACAAATGAGATAAGAGAGAGGGTTAAAATATTGACTGAGAGAGTACAAAACTTGCAAGTAGGTTGTCATGAGGTCTTTAATTATAACATACGCTCATTCATGGTTTTATATTTTGTACTCTTTTATGTCATGAACTAAAATATGTGTTGTTTTTATAGGATTTTGTGCATCCTCATGATGTTGTTGGCCATGATCAGGGTACTGCAGGTGTTGCCCGAGGAGTAGGGGTTGGTACAATTGTCCATCTTGATCTTCCTATGCATACATCACATGATCCGACCCCATCATCCATGCCTATATTGTTGATTAAAATATCAACAACACATACCATGCATGCATCCGATAGTGCACCCTCTGGCAGTGAACACATGCCAAAATATGTGTTAGGACATGTACTTGGGGATGTAGAGGTCACTAGTACTGGTGATGTTTTAGTAGCATTTCTTGGATCTTCCCATATTACTAGTACACGAACATTGTTGGTCACATTTGTGGTGAGTGAGGATTTCATTCCCATAAAGATAGATAAGGTCCCAGGTACTTTAAAATGTTTTAATTATTATTATATATACTCCAATTGAAATTTACTTATTGATCACTCTTTTTAAATTAATGATCCCATGATCATTTTGCAGGAAATGATTTTTTTTATAAACATCTAAGTGATATTACATTGGATCTCTTCGGGCCCACCATACATACACGATGGAATGCCCAAAGTCAAGATTTAAAAGATGAGCTCATTAACCATTTAGTTGTGTTGTTTAGTGATAAAACATTCCACTAAACCAAGGTCCTTCAGAAAGTTGGTACCTATCTAAAGTATGTGAGGGACTAATATATGTCACATTTAGAGAAGAACATAAAGTACGAGTGTCCCCCCATGATTCTAGAGAGGGAGTGGAAGGACCTGGTGTCAGATGGAAAGTAGAAGGCTAAAAAGAAAAAAGGAAAGACACCACCGGGCCAAGGAAGGTATATGATACTATCAACAATGTAATTATATAGTGATTACTCTTTCTTTTTACATAATCTAACGTATTTCAAACTTTTCATAGGCTGCCCAACACATCGAAGGCAACAAAGGAAAGACTAGAAAAACACAAGCAACACAAACTTGGTTCTAGTGGTTATATGAAATTAGCCGCACGAATTGTAACTATCAATAAATGAATTATTGCATCCAAATAATAAATTGTAAACAATTTTGGTTTTATCACACAATAGAAGCAAAATTCATGATCTTATGCGAAAATGCAAGGCTCTGAATTAAATAGAGTTCCCACAGAAGAGGACCTGAATATTTCCTTCTAGAAATTCTATGGAGTCTTGGTGTTGATGGTGTTTTTATGCACTTCACAACACAGGTAATACGTAGCTACACTACCTCTCTTGAAAGACAATCTTCCACAATCAAATTGTAGAACACTAACCCAAGGTCTCTCGGATGTCAGGTCATGACGATGCTTGGAATATTTCAGTTGATTTATGTGATTTGCTGGAATCACAAGGTGGACTTACGTGGTTGAAGTTGTAGGAGAATTGATTCAATGAATGGAGTTCTATGGATCTGGAATTACTTTGCTTTGCTGCAGGTTCAGGCAGTAGTCTTAGACTCCATTATTTCTTCAAATTTAGCTTTACAATGTGTGACGAACCTTAACACAAGTTGTTTCTAAAAAAAGGAAAAAGGAAAAAGGGCGAGGAAGGAGGATGTTTTCTGGACCTACAACTACCAATGAATAGTGATCATGGAGGTTCTTGCTGTGGACAGTTTCCTTAAACATAATTTCACTTAATCAGAATTCTCACAATGTCATGAAATCTGTGCTATCTTCTAAGGACTGCAGATGTTCATCATTCATTCGCTATGGGGAGGTCAATAAAGATGAGATTTAATGAGCAACAATGAAATCAAAGTCCAGACTAACTTTGCATAATCATCTACCTTCAGCAAATGACCAAAAGTATGGACAAGAAAAGCATACACACAGCAGCAATCTTCAAAACCAAAGATAACATACTAAATCTACTAGATCTAATCTAAGGACATTAGAATAGCGAAGTAACTTAAAGAAAAGCTATAACTAAAAGGGAAAGGAATCATGAAACATATTGAGAAACCCAAAAATACACCAGAAAATGACTGTATTTGCTATTATAATTTCTGCAGTATGCCCTTACAACAACTCAACTCTCTTAAAATAAGAGGAGGAGATCCCTATTTATAGTTTCAAAAAGAAAAAGAGTGGCCAATATTTGATTCTATTGTGTGGCCAGGATTCACTTTACATTAGGGTTTCACCTACCCCCAAATATATTACATTTATAAATAACTTCTTGTTTCTTCCCTATCTTGTCATCTAGTGATAGCACTGTAGCAAATTTGTCTTTTAGTCATTTGCCCTTTGTTGTAGCTATTCTTCAAGGAACTCTTCATCGATGACGGGATTTTCCTCTTGCTTCTTCAACACGGCATATTCCACGAAACTCAGGATCAGGAATTGAAACTTATCCAACTCCATGATGTCGAATCACAAAATTTGGTAACTCCATTCCTGAGAATTCCTGCCAAGTTTCTTCCAGTCATCATCATACTTAGCAGCATTGTCTTTAAAAAGTTTTGATTGCACAAAGGCTCGGGTAGTGAAGCACATGAATTTAGTGGTGACCTTTGCGGACATCCCATCTTCCATGATCTTCAGGAAGTGGGGCTTTATATTCTTAGGATTAATCTCAAACGTAGGCAGCTCATGCCTTGTCATCATCTTGAGGTACTGAGCGCACTCCTCTCTGGAATCTCTTTCCCATTCAATGTCTGGAGCTATCCACTCCAAGATCTGCTCAAGCATCCTCTTCTGGTGATCAAAATCCCACTTCCAAGTGTTCACTAGCCAGTGATCATCATCCTTGAAGGCAAGGTCCTTTTCCCAAACATCGCTTGGTAATGCGAGTATGGCCTCAATCTTTGGGTAGGCCGCATCGTACTTCTTTGGGAACTCCTCATAGATCTACCTTGAACCCTCAAGAGTCTTCTGGACTTCCAAGAACCTATTCGACATCTGGACAACCAAGTTGATGCCCGTGTTTCCAATGTCCAAGACCTGCTGGAACCAGTTTTCCATAGTCTTGTCCAAGTTCTGTCTCTTCTGAAGCTTATTAATTTGTTCCTGGGACAACAACTGAGGTGGGGCCGATGACGTTGTAGGCTACTCATCCGGAGATGACCACTATTGAATATAAGCTATTAGATCAACCACTTGCTCCTTTAGTTCTTCTTTGGAGACCTTATCCTGCTGGATAAGGTGCACTACTGTGGCGACCGATTCTTGGAGGTGCTCAACCTTTTGTTCTCTCGTGGCCACTCCCAAGTCGATGGTGGAGACATTGTAAGTTATACCATGCTCTCCAACCATTGGTGTTTCTATTTGCACTGCCCTTGATCCCGAGGTGTCCGTGGTTACTTTTGATCTGACCTCTGACCTCTTCTCTTTCTTGGTGCTTATTCGTGCTCTGGCCATAATGGCTTCCAGCCTCACCTTGGGGTCCTTCAAGGTGGGAGTCTTTTGCTTTAGCTGTCTTTATAGCCAATCAGGTACTTGGGGTTCTTCCCTTGGTGGTTCACTTCGAGTCCCGTTGTCCTCTTTCTCAGGTTCAATGATTCTAACAATAAGAGCCTTCTCCTTTGTTCCTGCATTTTCCTTTTCTTCATCAAAGTCTTGTTCGAACGTTTCATGTCTAACGGCAGACTCGGTGTGCAACTGCTCTTTGGGTGAATCTTTCTTTTCAGCATCCACCTCTTCTTTGTTTAGAATATATTGATGTTCCTTGGGTTTCTCCCCTTGTTCGTCCTCATGGAGGAACACTTCCTTGTCATGCTCTGTGGTTTGGCCATGTCCCTTGATTGGAGACCTATTGCCCTCCGTATCTAGAGCAGCAATCTCTTCCTCTTGTGCAAGCCGGTCCTCGGCCTCCTTATCCTCAATTTCCTTGAGCTGCTTGCCCCACTCCGTATTGAGCTCGGGATCATTTGACTCTCAGACTAGTTCAGCATTGAGGTCCTCACTGCCTTCACTAGAAGATTCATAGGCCACCTCATCAATCTCTCGATGCTTGAACAAGGGGTGTTCATGATATTCAAACTCCTCATCCTCTAGCGCCTTCTCAACCTCTAGTTGTTGTCGTTCAAGCTTATCTTATATCTACATAGTTGCTTTCATCTTTGGTGATTCAGTAGAGGGGGAGGGAGTTGGGGCACAGGTCATAGCCTGAGCTATTGCAGCCTAGACCATTGGATTGGTGAGCATCCCTGAAAGCTCAAACGACATGTTCTGCATGTACTTTACGAAAGACTTCGGAAGGCTAAGGGCTAGTGTTGTGGTAGTGGAAACGAAAGGAAGGGAAGGAGACATAGAGGAAGAGGACGTTGGCGAGGTGGTGGCAGATGATGAATCCATGGGAATAACTTGCAGTATTGGAGGAATGGGAGCAAGGTGGATAGAGATGTCCACCGCAGGCGGGGAGGAAGCAGAGGCTGCAAGCGAAGCATGAGGGGTAGGGGAAGCAGCAGTGGTAATAGTAACAATGGTAGGAAGGGACCTTGGTGAACTAGATCCTCCTCTTTTGATCCCAAGGGATGAACCCTTAGTTATTACAGTCATCCCCGCGCTGCCAGTTGTCTTCCTCCTCTTCTTGGAAGGTTCAGGCTCAAAAGCCTTACGGGCATAGACTTTCGGTTTGGGCAGTTGTTCACTAGCCTCCTTCCTTTTCTTGGTCTTGACTGATGGTGGGGTCTTGGATGTCTCCCCAGTTGCAGTGGCAGCTGCTCCACCTTCAAAGCCACTTGGTTCACTTATATGCTCACTTGTAAGTTCGGTGAATGTTAAGATGACCCCTTGTTGTTTCAATTGGGTCACCTTCTTGTCAATCCACGCCCTTTTTCGGATTTCAATGGGCCTAGTGAGTATACTGATATCATTAAGCTTTGGCTCGTTCCAGTCAATTGTAGGCAGCAACAAGTTGGAAATTGTTTCATAGCCTGGATCAACAACTGTGTCTTCATCTTCCTCTAGCTAGTCAAGGACTTGACATAAGTTCACCCTTCAGACATAGATGGTGGTCATGCGCATGTAATGTCACAACCGCACCTCAAGATCATCTTTGCAATTGGCCCAGAAGTCCTCGATGTTGTGGTGGGCGTACTCATGTCCCAGTGCCTTTCTAACATGTCGATAGGGATCCATTCGTCACCTTGTTGTGTATTGCTCAAAGCTATACTCGACCAACTCCTTCTCTAAATATCCTGCACACTGGGAGGTATGGATCTTATACATCCCTTGACCAAGGTTAATGGGATAGGTGGGGCCTGCCAAATTTTTTTCGCTCAGGATGTTGTGAATGTGTTGCATCTGTCGAGTCAGCTCAAATAGGATGATCCGGTCATTTGGGTACCGGGGCAGCTTGTTTGGTCTTTTGGTGAATCGTTGAGCACACATGTAGGTGAACTTGGGGAACTGAATGTACCAGAAGGCATACTACCTGAGGAGGGCCCTTGCATTGTGGTATATCCTCCTATGAAAATCCCCTCCTAAGGATCAGATGATGTGAGCGATGAATGTGTCGTTCACCCTACAGTACTCTTTCTTGAAGTTCTAAAACTGTAGCTGGGGGTACTTGTCATAAGGTTTGAGCTCTGGCCCTGATGGATTACTGGGCATCATTTTCAACCCCTGATAGTGTCACTGATTGGTGAGAGAATACACCAAATAGGAGGTCATGAAGAATTTGGTGGTCCTCTTCACAATGGTAAACTACTCGTGGAAGCAGTCGCTGATTATCTCACCCCAATAGAAGGTGGTACCTTTACCTCAGAGAATCTGTTCTATGAAATAGAACATCCATTCTTGGAAGAAAACCGCGCTAGGGAGGCCCATGACTTGGCTAAGCAAAGTTACGAGGTCATGGTAATCCTCATAGAAATCGTTGCGGAAGAGCTCCTGAGGAAGTTTTCCAACACTACCTCATTTTTCCTTCAACCAGTACTAGTTGATAAGATTTTTGCACCCCAACGGGTCCTGTTCCCACAACTCTTTGCATTCCTCCATGGTGGGGACCTCCATGCTCTCAAAGGTAGGAATATGGAAGGTTGTCATTATACCTAACGGAGACATATCTGCAAGGATATTTCCATCCTGGTCCACTATGGCTCTAGTATCAAGTTGGTATGCCTCCACGCACGCCATTACCAGCTTCAGGGCCACTAAGGCCAGTGGGAAACCTGTAGCCTTAGCAATTCCACTGCTCTTTATTAGCCTTAAGTTTTTTGTTTTGGGGTTCATTCTGACCCTCTGCATGAATTCATCAACATCGACCTATCTGATGTTGGTACCCGAGACATCCCTCCAAAGGGTAGTGATCCTGGATTGTATAGGGAACCCCTGGAACTTGTATTTCATCAGGTCTCTATCTTCCTTGCCTCTTGGTGGCTTGGTTGTTCCTTTCCCTTTCTTGGAAGCACCGGAAGTCTCTGCACTGGATTCCATAAATCCTGCATAAAAGACATGAATTAGTAATGATGAACTTGACAAAATGGCCACCGATAAGTCTCTGCATGTCAAGATTAGTCTGGCAATCATAATACATATTCTATAATCATGCAAACTGGATACTTCATTGTCAAAAAGCAGTGCAAACAATCTGGACTTCCTGGGCTGAAATTCCCTTGGCAGAATGTCATTTGAAAGGGAAAAATGAGAATGGAATTCCCAAAGGCATTTTTCAAGGTTGGATGTGAAAGAAAACCTAATTTTAGCAAGTGGGTCAAAATCCATTTTGGATTTGGAGGTCATTTGATCCTTCATTTGGAAGTTTGGGTATCATCTACAGGAAAGTCATCTGAAACGACACAGAGGACACAGAATTCCGGGCGTCGGAATCTGGGTCTCGAATTCCTGTTGCTGGGAAGTAGCTATGAGTTGGCCATTGGGAATGGTGAAATGAAAGTGAAAATATAGGGGAGGAAATCAGGGAGACAGTTCCCAGAAGCGGTCAAAGGGTTCGGGGCAACCAGGCGATGAACGAAGCACCGGGACTCGAAGGTCAGGAAGCTGTCCCGAACTTTCCGTTAGAATGGTGCCGGTGGAATGGAATCCTGAGAGGGGAATTCCGGCGTTCAAAATCCGAAAGAAGCTTGGAGGAGATTTTATCTGGATTTTGGGTTTTGGCGGGCAGCGGACCGGGGTCCGGGAGCCGGGAAGACGCTCGAGCGAGGCCATTTGGAATGATGATAACACAACGGAATCCCGGGAAGGGAATTCTGGAGGTCAAAGTCTGAAGAGGGAAATTTGTTTGAAGGTTTCGACTAGAATATGGAAGACTTTGCGATCGGGAACCGAGGTTCAGAAAGCCGCTTGGGGAAGGTCATCAAAACGACGAAGTCAGGACGAAATTCTGAGAATGAAATTCTGAGGACCGAATCTCGAGGTTGGATTTGAATTTAGCAGATCTTTCGATTTTCGAGTTTAGATGGACTTCAAGGGTCCGGGGTCCGAGGGTCAGGAAGATGCTCGGGCGAGGTCGTTTGGAATGGCGATGACGCAACAAAATCCCGGGAGGGGAATTCCAATGGTCAGAGCTTGAGGCGGTTCGGAGGTCAGGAAATTTGAATGAGTTCGAGGACGGTGGCCGGAAAACCCGAGCCCGGAGGATGTCGACGACTGTTCTGAAGAACGGCCGCAGGGAGGTGAGGTCCCGGATTGAATTTTAAGCCACTTAGCGATGGGTTTTCAATTTTCTAAGAGATGGGTTTTGATGGGAAGGCCTATATTTACTTAATTTCAACCTCATTTTACATTTTGCATTCATCAAAATGCGAAATTTCACCAAAGAAAGGGTAGGGCGCGCGGACTGCAAACCTACCTCAAAATCCCGAAGAACACATTGATGGCCGCATGGAAAACGGTGGAAAACGGAGCTCGGACCATTGGGCAGAAAATGCTTGGACGCCGGGAGTTCCTTAATCTTTTCTATCACTTGAACAGTTGATAATGACGGTCGAAAAATGCATTTTTATAGCAAAAACCGCCATTAATACAACATTTAATTCCTCCGTATGGCAACATGTAAAGTTGGTGGATTTTTTTAAAAACGCAGACAGCGGTGGGAGGTCCAAAGTCCAGTGTCTGGGAAGCCGTCCTGCCACAGCCGTTGAAATGGTGAAGCCCGATGGGAAACCTAGATGGGGAAATTTGAAAGGAGAAACCCGAAAGGGGAAACCCGGGAGGGGAAACCCGAAAATTGCCACAGACGCCAGAATGACATTTTGACAAGGAAAACCCGAGTTAACCCAAGACTTAGCAATTTTTAAAGGGGGTGACTTTGGTCAAGCTTAAAATATGGCATTGGGAAATGTGTCAACCCTTTGAGGCACAAAAATGGGCATGCAAAACGAAAAAGCATAGAGGGAAAAGAGGGTCCCCGTTCTGAACGAGGCGTGTGTGCAAAAAGGGCACAACACTTGGTTGAATGCCTAAGAGTCTTGACTAGGAAAACAAAATCTTCCACTACATCTGACACACAGGTAAATAAACTCAATAAAGTATATTTAAAATTGAATACTTGTGTAATCTATTCAATATTAATTTCCACCATAAATTAATTATGTGCCTATTTGTTTTAAATAGACAAGCAATGATAATACTCCACATGATATTGGAATGTAGCCTAGTGAGGGTGGAGCACAACCTGCAGATGAAGTTCATGGTGTGCATCCCGATACTGGATGTATTCATGTGCTATACAAAACACAGTATGGATTAATACAATTAAACATCTTTAATTGAATTTGGTGTATTAATTAATGTAACCTTTTTTGTTTCAACTTTAGAGCATGTAGAGCATGATCAGACTAGACAAGATCAAGAACATGATGTGGCTCCATCAAGTAAAGAGGATCACTCTAATGTTCTTTTAAACATATTTAATTGCAATTGGTGTATTAATTAATGTAACTTTTCATGTTTCAACTCCAGATCAGGATTTAGGGGGTGTTCAACATGTTGAGCATGAGGCTATAAGACAAGATCAAAAACATGAAGTGGCCCCATCAGGTAAAGAGCACCACTCTAATGTTCTTTTAAGTAATGAAATACTTGTAACAATAATAATAAAACATATCAAAATAACATTTCTTTGCTATTGCAACAGACCCCCCCTCGCAATGACATCCATGTCATGAGTACATGACTAGGCATAAATTAAGATCATAAGCAGAGCTCAAAAAAACTAAAGGGGGGACAAATTATTTAGAAAACGATGCTCCACTTCGGCTTTTTTTAACTGCAAAAAAGAAACAAAAAGAAAGTGATTGTAATCATATTATGTAAAAACTAAAAGAATGAATGTGAATATGTTAATGAATGAATTTATATGTTAATGAATGAATTTTATATGTTATTAATGGATAAATGAATGAATGTGAATATGTTAATGAATGAATGTTATATGTTATTAATGCAGGATGAATGAATGAATGTTATATATTATTAATGGATGAATGAATGATTAATGTTATATGATCAAGTATGGGGAATTGAGAGTGATGTGAGGGAGGGGGGAGGGGCCAAATGAGCTTCCACCTTCACGTGTTTGGCCCTGTTAAGTAGAGAATATTAAACTATTCTTGAAACAAAGAGAAGCTCAATAAGGTAATTCACTTTTCAATATAAGAAATGCATCATTTGAAGCATCAAAACAATATGCAAAGATGAAAGAAAGTGATAAATTTTCACTATGGTGGTAGAAAAATGATTCTTTATACCCTGATGCCTTCATTTTCCAAGCCAATTTCTCCTACTTTGCATAGCTTTGCCATGTTTGTGGATGTGATATGTCTCCTACACAAAAAACATGTACTAGTTTATGACCTTCAATCCAACTACATCCAAGTATATTTTTAATTCCTCTATCTTTCATCAATCTCTTTACTATTTGAACCTCATACAGATGTTTTAGATGAAGAACCCATTATTGTGAAATGTGCCTCCAGTTGAGTAAAGTGAATCCATCCTCTGCATCATAATTTGAAGTTGTTTCCATTCTAATGTTTTGAGTTTAGTTTGTTTGTATGGATTTGTATGAATACCACATTGTGTTGTGTGTGGATTTGGTTTCAAAGCTTTGTTTTGTTTTTTTTAGTGGTGATATAACTCTAAAATTTGACTTTTGTGCATAACAGGTTAGTGGAAAAATTGACAACTTTGAAGGGTTTACAAGCTTGATTGATATAGATGCACGGATATTTGGATCTTTTTGTTTATGGGAGGCTTCCACTTAACCATGAGATTTTGTACCATCTGCAGGTATGAAAAAATTTCTCTACTTACATTCATTCAACTTACTGTAATATAATATCTGACAAAAATCTCCTTTTCATTATACTTAGATGGATTATCATGCCCTATTCCAAAGCACATGAATAGGCAAGAAGGATGTTGGCAAGGGTTAAGGAATTTGGCTTTACACCTTCCAATTGCATAGTTTACTTCTTTCATCCAACATATTGCCAATGCGTTTCACAATTGTTGGAATCATATCCTATAATTACAAAACTAGTCAAATTAAAATATGTAAGTTTCAAATATGGCATTACATATCTTTCTATGAATTTTTGAAATAAAATATTAAAATGGAGAAGTATTAACAAAATAATTTGCATAATTTCTAAGAGATCGAGGAATTTTTTTGCATTTATCTTGAATATATTTAAGACAAAAGTAACTTATAGAGATTGAAGCAGAATATCGATAGTCTAAAATCACTAGTCAACACATCTTAGTAGTATCTCAATTCAAGAGAACTAGCTCCACTATCCATTAACCAGTAAAACAAATAAAATCAATTCATAAGATTATTTTGTTCTAATAGGGTTGACCGGTTGCTTGTTTCTTTTTTATTGTCAGGAAGTCATCAATATACACTTGGATTTTCCCGCCTTCTCTTGCCTCGTGGCCAAAGAGTTTCTATGGAAGGTATCAAAGTAACCTTCAAGATTGGAAATGGAAATGAGTACAAGGTCAGTATAACTTAATGTTAATTGGGTATGATTTTATTTGTTCAAGACCAATTTAGATTTATTTTTTGCTCACACTACTTTTATTTACATTTATGTTTTTCTAATATCCATTTTCCTTTACATTCATATTCTTCTATACATATTGTGTTTACAATAATTTTTTCCTTAATTTAATCTAGGGGAGAGGACCCAATACCTGAGCATGTTTCAATAGTTGTGATAGTAGTGGTTTATATAATGCCCAATATTTTTTTATCAATATTGGACCGATAGTTGTGACTTTAAAGTTGTTAGTGTTGATATGACTCGTAGTATTTGCAAATTAGTTGCATTCAACTTAGATTTGTAGAATTTATATAATGACATGAATTAATAACCTTGAAGTTTTTTTTGAACTGTATAGAATTATTGAAGATTTTACCTATATATAATTTTTCATACTTCCCAATAGGCGTTATGTCTGTCAGCTCTCGAAAAAATAGGCAAAATGCCTCAAGAGGTTGCCAAACTCTTGGTACGTTTCAGGGTAACATACAAGGCCAAATAGTTTAGACCTTCTTCTCTTCAAGTGCTGCTAGACCTAGGTGGGTATACATATATGAATGAAGCAAACTTGATTTGTGTTTATTTTTTAAGAAATTTATCCACAATGGCAAGTGGGAGTGGACAATTGAATCTTTATTATGGTATAGATTGTATAAGCAATATCAAAGGTAATCCTAATATGTTCAATTAAAAGATGTAAAATATAAAATGGATGAGCTAAAATGAAGTATGTAAGACCAGTGCCGCATTGGGTATATGGAGTCTAATGAAGATCTAAAAAAGTGTAATTTGTGATGGCAACAATTCAAACTATTCGACAACAAATATAGTTTGCAACTTGTACAAAAGTGCAAGTAAATGGCTGACAACTCTATTTGAGATAGGATGACAGCCCTAATTATTTTATTCTTCTTACTGATCCAATTAATACTTTCCAGTTATTGTGATTGATTATAAGGATTTAATCTTTACTTGAAAGAACCAAAAAATCACATCACACAAATACAACACATGTGTATCGACAAACTAATATATACTCGATATACTAGTTTGAACAACATAAAAGCATCAAAATGGAGACAATCAAATAACTATATAATTCCACAGACAACTGATACCAAAGACTAAGCCACAAATTCATATATCTTCATTAACTTCATCGAACTTCATGCATGCATCTGAGTCTTTTTGATGAAAACATCATTACAAAAACACTACTATCTACAATATTCTTTTTTCCTATTCACCTCTCTCCTTTTGATATCAAAAAATAGATACTTATACATAATTTTTTTGAAAGGACACATCCTTTTAGAAATGTATTATACATCAAATATCGCCTAGAGTCACCTCGATAATTATTTCGATCCATTTGTATCTTCATTGGCAAGAGATCATGTATCGCTAGGATATTCTACAGTTTCCCCGACGTGGTGAGTCTCCCTAATGATTATTATTTTGATCTCAAGTATGTCGCCAAGACTCCTGCCGATGTAATCTTATTGACATGACATATCAGGTCGGGTAGACATTCAAAACTTACTTTGATGGTATATGTCTTGCCGATATGCTTCCCTCGTGCTTCATCAATGAGAGAAGATGAGTATCTCGCCGATGAAAATTCATCACTGAGACCACAGGCTAGTCCCCCCAATATATCTTCTCAAGAAATTTTGATCATTGTAACATTCTTGATCTTTCACTGATATGCCTACATTTAAATGGATATTTTTTTAAAAAAAAATTTACATTGTTTCGTCGAACTTTTGACAAACCTCCAAAAGTGTCCGATGAATTTTCAATACGTTCAATGAAACTTTTGTCGTAATGATTTGCCTATTTCATCGCATTTGTGATGAAATTTTGTTGTTGTTCTTTCAATCTCAAGTATGTCACCAAGACTCATGCCAATGTAATCTTATTGGCATGACATAACGGATCAGGTAGACAGTCAGAACTTACTCTGATGGTATATGTCTTGTCGATATGCTTCCCTTGTGCTTCATTGATGAGACAACATGAGTATCACGTTGATGAAAATTTATCGGTGAAAGATCAAGACTATTACAGTGATCAAAATTGTCTGAGAAGATATATCGGGAGGACTGGCCTGTGGTCTCAACGAAATACATCCAACGAAACTTTCGTTGTAATGACTTGCCTATTTCGTCGCAATTGTGACGAACGTCTGTTGTTGATCTGACGCTTTGGCAAAGGCATGTCACTTGTGTTTTGGCTATTGTTCGTCGCTAGATCAATGAAATTTCCATCGATATTCTAACGAACACCACGTCCCTTTTTCGTGGCAACAACCGATGAAACTGTGTCATGATTTCGACATTTTAAAGCTAGTCCGGAAAGCGACGAAAACTTAGTGACAAAAAATATTTCAGTGATTCGTCGGTATAGTGACAATAGATTGTCAATATTCCAACAAATGTTTGTCGAAAATTGGATTCAAATACAGTAGTGGCTTCAAGGAAAGTTATAGACCATTAGATGCTTCATAGCCCAACTTGCTAACAAGTGTCAATCGTTCATCCATCTGCTACGTAAGGATATCACTTTTAAGTGGGATTTAGAATGTCAACAAGGCTTTAACAGGATTAAGGAATACTTGGCTCACCCACCTATTCTAATGCCTCACATTCCAAGCAAACAACTTTTTGTTGTACATCTCAGCTACATCTGTTGCACTAGGGGCATTACTAGCACAACATGATGATTTTTCCAAGGAACGTGTTATTTATTACATTAGTCGAACACTTGTAGGTTGTGAGCTCAACTATTCTCCTATAGAAAAATATTGTTTGGCAGTGGTCTTCAGTTCACAAAAGATTCATCATTACATTCTTATTCATCCCATCAAGCTAATATTAAAAGTGGAACCACTTAAGTACCTGTTATCCTAAACTTCTTTGACTAGCTGCATGGCCAAGTGGGTTATGTTGTTAAGTGAATTCAACATAGAGTATGTGGACCGAAAGGAAATCAAAGGACATGTGATAGTGGATCAATTGGTTGATGCTTATCCTCTAGTAGTTGAATTCCATGATGAAGGGGTCCTTACAGTCACATAAATAGATACATGGGCGTTCTATTTCAATGGGTCATATATGCATAATGGAGCTGGTGCAAGTGTTTTATTTGTCACTCCACAAGGTGACTATATCCCAAAGTCATTCAAATTAGCCTTTCCATGCACCAACAATATTGTTGATTATGAATCTTTAATCATCGACCTTTGAATCGTCATCCAATGGAACATCACCCATCTTCAATTCTTCAGCGATTCCCAATTCATTATCAAATAGGTCAATGATGAGTTTCAGACAAAATATGATCATATTTTTCCATACAAATGCATGGTGGATGAATTTAAAAATTATTTCACCTCCATCCAATTTGAACAGATCCAGAGTCCAGAACAAAGCAACAGATGCGATGGCTACGATTGGTTCTCTTATTGGCATTCCCAAAGATCTCACGGATTGTGAATTTCTTGTTGAGCAATTACTAATCCTGACATATGATGTCCTTGATAATGAGATGGTGTCTGATATCATAGGTCCTGATTCATCTTGGTACCATGACATTTATACCTACCTCCATGACAACATCCTCCCACCTGCTCTTACCTACAACTAACGAAAATCCTTTATCTAATGCCCATCTTGATACATAATTATGAGAGATACACTTTATCGCCGAGGGTATGATGGTACAATCCTTTGATGTCTCAACTAATCAGAATCTCGTATCGCATTAAATGACATGCATAGTGGTGTATGTGGGTCCCATTCTAATGGCATAGCCTTAGCAAAGAAGATTCTAAGAGTTGGATACTATTGGCCCACTATGGAACATGATACCTATGAGTTCATGAAGAAATTTCCACCCTGTCAGCAACATGCAAGTTTAATACATGCTCCAACACAAGACTTGTAACCTATCATAGCACGATGGCCCTTTTCTCAATAGGGTTTTGACTTGATCAGTAATATTTACCCTCCATCCTTTGATGGCCATACTTTCATTATCACAACCACTGGATACTTTACGAAGTGGGTGGAAGAAATTCCACTCTCTCAAGTCACAAGTATTCAAAATCCAAATTCATCATCTTCCATATTCTTTGTAGATATGGAATCCCTTCTTTCATCATCACTGAAAATGGAAAGCCATTCAAAAACCAACATATGAAGTTATTTTGTGAGACCTACCACATCCAACATCATTGGTCTACCCCTTATTACCGTCAGGGTAATGGTCAAGCAGAAGCAACCAATAAAAATTTGATCAAAATCCTCAAAAAGGTGGTTAATAACATTGGTCGAGATTGGCACCTTCATCTTCATCCTACCCTCTAGGCATATTGTAAATCCATCTACACTCCCATTGGCGCCACCCCATACTCCTTTGTATATGGTTCCGACATAATTTTGTCGATTGAATTTGAGATCCCATCACTTTGAATCTCCCTGAAGAATCTCATCAGTGATGAAGATGCTCGAGTTGCACACTTAATTCAACTTGAACTCTTGGATGAAAAATGGATCAAGGACTATATTCACCTTCAAGCATATCAAAATAATATTAGGAGGAACTACAAGAAAAAGGTTTGTCCTCTTCAGTTCAATGTTGGATATTTGGTCCTAAAGGAAAACCAACGTACCCAATAAGATAGAAAAGAAGGGGAAGTTTGAACAAAACTGGTTGGGTTCCTATGTTATCACAACAAAATACAGTTCTAGGGCATATAGGCTAGCAACACCTAAAGGAGAGCCCTTGGAAGATCCTATCAACATTATGCATCTAAAGAGGTTCTATACCTAAGTCAATTAGGTTATCCTACCTAGAAAAATCCAAAAAAAAAAAAAAAAATACAAAAAAAAAAATCAAAAAGTTGATTTTTTTTCCAAACATAGTAAAGAGAAATGATTCATCCTGTGGTGAAAACCACTCTTGGTGCTGCCTTGGAAAAGTGCATTTGGTGAAAACTTGGCAATAAGCATCATTCATAGAGGGCTTAATCATTATCTACCTTACATCCTAGTTGCTTTATGCTCCCATCCATCATATCTGAACATCCTATCCTTACATCCTATCGATCCCATCTTTCCATCGACATCTTGTTTATCCATCACTTGGTATACTTTTATTGAGTATTGGACGATTTAGATCAACTATCTAAAATCTTGAGCTCTTTTATCTCAAAATCCTAAGCTTTTCGTCATCTATATATCTGTGTCGTTTCGTCGGTCTTGCGTCCTCATCTAGGATCCTCCATTGTGTCGTCTATCATTAGGTATCATGTTTTCTTTTGTCCCTTATATAGAACTACATTGCCCCTGCACTTTCACATAGGCAAGGCTAATCTTTGATCAGCCCCTGGGGCAATTTTCTATCTAGTCTTTGTCATCCATCAACAACCACATTGCCATCTTTCTACTTTTATCCATGGTAAGTCATCAATCTTTTATCGAACTACAAGGGCTCTACGCTTTCATGTAGGCAAGGCTAATATTTGATCAACCCCCAAGCCCCTAGGTTTGTAGGGTGTGTTTTGGTGTCATGTCGCGTCATCAAGCATGTCCCTATTCAATTGATTCCTAACAATAAAGGTCACTAATATCATGAGATTCCATCAGTTTCGAGTATCCTGAGTCATGTCGATTACCTAATCTATCCACCACCTTTGGTCTTAACAGGATGTATCCTTCCTGAATTAGACCATATTAATCCCATCCACATACTAATCCTATGGCAAAGGACATTAAAAAAATTTTGTGATCTTTTGATACTTATGAAATTTTGTTTATCATTTGAGCTTCCTATCATATCGTGTCAGAGTCACCATGATCCATTATATCATGGTGTACTTTGACAGGTATACATAGGGGCATATCTTGATCTTTTGTTTTCTTTTGTCTCCCCGGTTGTCTCATGTAGTACTCACCAAGATCTTTATGGTCTTGTGTTATGTTGGGGCATCCTTTGTGTTTGTGATTGTCCCAACATCAGGCTCGAACAAAACCCTATGGTTTTGGGGTGTCGAGGTAGCCTTCTTGTTTGTTGTGTTTATTTTATGCATTGGATACTAATCCGCCTTGGTTCCTCATACCATGGAATATTGTGTACCATGCTACAACAAAATTCAGTGGTCCTAATATGGAAAAATGGTATTAGGTTTGCATTTCATTTGTCTTCCTATTGCATTGCATTTCCCCCAACTGTTTCCTTCCTCTAGCCTATAGTCAGTGATTTTGGTTGTCCAAATGTTTAATGTCCACCTATTCTTCCTAATAGGATTCCTGGTTTGTTGGCAAGTGCACTCTCACACCCATCATCATTCATCTCACTATTGTTATGTGATGCATTGTCACACCTATTACTGCTCATCTAGTTGCATTTTCATTATCATTATCCATATGCATTTCATTTCATTTCAGTATCATTTTCATCATCTTAAGTTGTTTAGAGTAATATAGATTTGTTATTCTAAGCATCTTAAATCCATTTTATTTCATTATCATTTCATTGCATTGTCATTTTCATCTTCATCTTAAGTTGTTTAGAGTAATATAGATTTGTTATTCTAAGCATCTTAAGTCCATTTCATTTCATTATCATTTCATTGCATTGTCATTTTTATTTTCATCTTAAGTTATTTAGAGTAATATAGATTTGTTATTCTAAGCATTTTAAGTCCATTTCATTTCATTGCATTGCATTGTCATTTTCATCTTCATCATATGTTGTTTAGATTAACATAGATTTTTTATTCTAAGCATCTTAAGTTTATTTGAATTTTCATTATCATTTCATTATAGTATCATTTTTAATTTTTTAGAGTTATTATTCTAAACATGTCCATTCATTCCATTATATATATATTGTATTACATCACATTCATTATGTTTATCTATACCAAGATCACATATACATACATCATACATATTCATCCATTACATTTCATTGCGATAATCATAACATAATCATCCATGCATTAGTCAACATCCATAAATAATCCATCATCACATCATATTTCATATGCATACATCGAGAAATAACCACAATCACACCACCACCTACATCACACATCATTAGTAACATGTCCATAGCATACATGATAAAAGCATAAATCATGTCACATCACATCCTTCATCCACATAGACATAAATAAATCACCATAATCATATGAACATAATAAATATCCATCACATCACGTAATAGCCACATCTCATCGCATCAATGTCCATCACATATCATATATATATCAAAAATAATATAGTGTCCATTGATTCTATCATAGTCCATAATAAAATATCATAAAAGTCCATAATAAGTCCATGATAAAATATAATAAATTCCATCCACCAAGTCCATAAACATCCACCAAATGAAATTACAAGTGTAGAGCACTAATTAGATAATATGACTACATCCCCTGAATGAATAATGAATAAATAATAAAGAATCAATGAATAGATCAATCTTTGAATCTATGTGAAGAATTTGTAGTCTTTGTCTCTATGTACTATACATACACTCTACACCTGTCAAAAATGTAGGCTCTGCCCCCTCATCCTCCTCTCCTAACCGACCCACTACTCTCTGCATCTGTCCTCTAGGGGGAGTCTAGTACTGATCCTCTATCTCAAGGAGGGTCTCGCTGCAACTATTGTATCTTCATGTGTGTGTGGCCCCCTATAATGGTGTTGACATCTATGAGATTTCCCTGATGTATGGTGGCACTCTCCATGTCGGATCAGACACCTCTTTGAAATATGCACTCATATAGTATCCACCCTTTGTCCTCGCATCCACCACCTCTGATTCTTGTGCTATGGCCAGGTCCCGCTAAATACTACACCTGTCTCACAACCTGCTAATATAATGCCTCTCCCTCTCCCATGCCTCCTATTCCAATTGCATCTAGTCTACCTATGCCTACAACTGGGCTATCTTTTGTGCCCCGATATCTCTCTCTCCTTGCAAAACTTGTACCTGTGCCTCCTCTATCTCCATCAGACCCCATGCATCCCCCATAACCTCCTCTACACATTCAACTCTCTCCCAAGCCTCATCTAGCTCCCTCCAAGCCTCATCCCTATCCCTCCTAGCCTCGTCCCTCTCATGTACTCTCCTAGAGGACTCATATCTAGGGCTGTGTATTCCCTCCCTTCATCCCTCTCCATAATTTGCAACCTCTCCACCTCCCCCTGCAGTCTATCCACCTCTCTTTGTTACCTATCACGATCTACCTCCAACTCTCATAATATGTGCTCTGATATCCTCAATCAAGCTAAGTCTCTTGTCTGTAATACAACGAGATCCTCTAGTGGCAGTGGTACATATGGTACAATAGCTAATGGATGCACCTCTGGGGCGTCCACATCCCTCACCTGATGCTCCTCCCCTGCCTCCTGCATCTCGACATCCTCGTCTCCTTCCCTCCTTTGTCTCCCCCCTCTCCCCCTCCTCCTCTAGGCCCTGCCCAGCTCCCTCTCGTCATTAGATCAAATCCTAGTGCCCCTACAATCAGGTGCACTATATTAATCCCCCCTACCCTCCTCTTCTCCCACCATGCAAAATACCGTAAAATAGTGTAACTATGGGAATTTTCCTAGGGTTAGCAAATCAAATGAAAAACATAAAAACCCAAAGTGATAATGAAGTGCAAAGGAATAAAAATGAAAACAATGAAACAATCTCACCAAAATGTCTTCATCCTCCATGGCTGACCTCCATTATACCTTCTCAACTTGCTGAAAATATGATGTTGCCCTCAGATTCATGATGAGTAATCTAATGACAATGACAAGCCCTAAGCAAATGTTGAAGGATTTGAGTAACTACATGCAATACTATGCTATAATGCAACTAGTAAGCATCTAAATATGTCTAAACTATGCCAAATGAAATCTAAATATGCCTATGACAAAATGAAAAGAATGCAAGAGTATGAGATTTCTAGAACATGAGGTTGCCAGATATGCCAAAATGCGACCAAAATTGCCATTTTATAGAAAATGTAATTTTGTGTGAATGGCCAAGATTAAAAGTTAACAAGTGCCCTAGAATCAATGGACAAGATTCAATATGACAACCGACAATTAGGGTTAGAGCAACATTAGTTCAAATTCGAAATGAATGGACAAGATTGATTTTTAGAAAATCAAATCAAGGGTTGATAATGCATGTGACAAGAAGATATTGGGCACACAAAACGAAGTTGTTGAAGAATCAAATAATAATTTAAAATTATTTGATTCAAGAGGTGATGTTGACCTTTTGAATTAAAAATTAATTTAATTCAAAAGTGGTGGGGTCATGTGCCAGTAAATAATTTAATTTAAATTATTTACTAAAAAGAGGGAAATTAGAAAGTGGGACTTATTTTAAATAAATAAATTTTATTTAAAATGAGCATAGTAAAAGAGGTGATAGGAGAATTTAAATAATAAAAATTATTTAATTTAGGTGGTGAGACTTATTTTAAATAAATAGATTTTATTTAAAATGAGCACAACAAAAGAGCTGATAGAAGAAATTAAATAATAAAAGTTATTTAATTTAGGTGGAAATTAAATAATTAATTAAATACTAAAGATATTATTTAATTATAGAAGAATGTGACAAAGGGAACCTTTTGAGTTAAATATAATGATTTAATTCAAAATTCAAGAGAGTGGACCAAATTAAATAAATAAAATTTATTTAATTTAGGAGAGAAAAGGCTAATGAATAATTAAATGATTAAAAATAATTATCTAATTATAGTGGAAAGTGGACAAAGATTAAATAAATAAGAATTTATTTATTTTTAGAAAGAAGAGGACTTTTTAAGAATTAGGGACATATTAAATAAATAAATAAAATTATTTATTTAATAATCAAGAAGACATAATGGACAAAAATAATTAAATAAATTAGGAGATTTATTTAATTATAGGAAGACATTAGACAATTAGTGACACATTAAATAAATAAATAAAATTTATTTATTTAATAATCATGGAGAACAAAAAGATATGAATTATTTAATTAATAGTCGAAAGTGAGTCAAGGGCATAATTAAAATATCTTAATTATGCTAGGATGAAACGTGGAAAAATAGTGCTTGCAGGCCTAGGTCATTTTTATGTGTCTACATTTGCCCCTCTTTGTCATAATGCAACTTGTCACATTGTGGCAAAGAAAATAAGTCAAAAATATACCCCAGTGAAAAATAAGATGAGGAAGAATGACGAGGAGGGTTGCGGTATGCCCCCTCAAGAGGACGGATGGGTTCCAAGAACACAGGTGTGCTCTCAAAATTGATGAGAAGACTAGAAGACGACATGACAAGAAAGTGTTAGTGCAAAAGATATGGATGATGATATGGATAAAATGCCCATATGAGATGAGCGAGAGAAGATGACAAGAAAAAAAGGAGATGCATGTTAGTTTCTAGATCAAATCCTTCAACATATTACCATAGGAGTTCAATATTTATTGTTCTTAATCATCATTGGGTAGATTATTGTGATGGCCAACAAACACCATGATATGACATAAATCAAGGTGTGAAAGGTCGTACCATCACACGAGACAAGAAATCACAGACAAGGATGATCATGACTCATACTAAGAGGGAAATTGCCCTAGTCTTTTTGTCATAACCAATCGCAAGCAGAAAAATACAAGAAGGACAAGCCATGAAATGTCGTTGCTTCTCTAAATCCTGTTTCTAGGACATTCTCGAAAAACTAGCAACATGATTGCCAAAAGAAAAAAAAAAAGCCATTATCATGATACGTCGTTGTTTTTCTAAATCCTGTAGTTAGGATATCGCCGAGAAACTAGTAACATGAGTGTCAAAAGACAAGACAAACGTCATGAGACGAAACTATTTCTCTAAATCCTGTTGTCGGGATCTCGCTGAAAAACTAGTAACATGATGAAAAACTAGAAGACAAGTGCCAAGTGTTTGCCAAGTGTGTCTAAATGTCAAGTGTTTTAATGTCAAGGTTGCCAAATGTCGAGCAATATCAAATTCAAGAAGGACACATCCTAAATGATGTTGATATCTAGGAGATCAATTCTCGGAGTTAGGAGAATCCATCAAAATGCCAGATGATGAGGACAATGCTTTGGAAGGACACATCCAAAACCATAAAGAAATGAGGAGAGTTGCTCTTCAGAAGGACACATCTTAAAGAAGAACCCAAAAAAATTTATAGGTTAAATTGTCTTGATAGAGTTGATTACATGACATTGTTGAATTGACCGAAATTGTCGATGAAACAAACTATTGATAGATTGCTTTCTCGGGATTGATGGAAGATTTTCTTGATTTGAAGAAAGTTTGACGTGTGTGAAAACGTTGTGCCATGAACCCTAATGGACTGACCTAGTGCGGCCTCAGGGGCCCATCGATTGATGGCCTTGCCTATGTCATGCACTCAAAGACCTCGTAGTTTGACACGACCAATGAAGTTGTCCAAAGGATAGAAGTTTGAATCATGATTTTATTTTGACAAACCTAGAAAGACTGGCCTAATGTCTCGGGGATTCAAAGATGAATCTTGCCTATGAAGCCAATGCGCAGAGACAATGTAGTTCAGACATGGGAAAAATACTGATTGACGTGAGTGACTGGACTAGCAAGATATTACTTTGACTCTGTTTTTGGATTTACTCTAGATATTTTCCATTTTTAGATTTTTTTTTAGGACATTTTCAAATTTTTAGGATTTTTTCAGGACTTTTTACAAATTTTTAGGATTTTTTCCAAGAGTTTTTCAGATTTTTAGAACTTTATTTTAGGACTTTTTCAAAATTTTATGACTTTTTTCAAGACTTTTTCAAATTTTTAGGATTTTTTCAGGACTTTTTACAAATGCAGGATCATGTGTGACACCCACTGCAGTTACATGATAAAGGTCTTGCCCCCTTGATAGATCGGGGACTACCTGATTCTAATGATATGGAAATAGGCAGACACAAGGCAAAAGGCAAGGATATGCAAGGGATGATGTCAACCAAATGCTAACCATGGCCAAAATTGACAAGACTTAGGATGAATGTCATGAATGTGTCTAGCCTTGGTGATTATGGAAAGTGGATAAGGGTTGATTAGAGTAATAGTAGATGGCAGAGCAACGATCGACCACGCAAGGCGCCTGTTTGCCATGTTTTCACCATGGTACCTATCCAAAGTGCCTGTTTGTCGGGTTTTCACCATTGGATGAATTTATTTCTTTTTACTATTTTTGCCATTTTTTATTTTTTATTTTTATTTATTTTTTGGTGTCACCAAGACGCTTGTTTGCCAACTTTTCATCAAGGGACGTTTTTCTTTATTTTTCTTTATTTTTCTTTATTTTTTTTGTATTTTTAGGTTTTTAGCCAAGCTCTTTGATGCTATGTGTAGAACTTTCGCAAATGTAGGCTGTTGATGGGTTCTGTCAACTATTCTCCATCAGGTGTGGCCAACTGATAAGCTCCAAAACCAAATTTTGTAGTAATAATATAAGGACCGAGCCAATTAGCCTCAAAATTTCCAGGCTTTTCATGGTCAACCTGATTTCTTGGATTTTGCATGAGGACCAAGTCACCGATTTCAAATTTTCTCACCATTACTCTTTTGTTATAGCTTCGGTAGAGACAATTTTATATGCCTGCAAGTGATTCAAGGAATTTTATCATATTTCTTGTAACATTTCTAGCTCATGCAGGTGAGACTGTCTATACTCTTCATCATCAATCATTCCTTTCAAGGAGACGTGAAGAGAAGGAATTTCAACCTCGATGGGCAATATGGCCTCAGATCCATAGACCAGGGAAAATGGAGTGGCTCCTGTGGGTGTACGAATGTTGGTACGATAGGCCCATAAGGCATGATTAAGTGTTAGGTGCCAATCTCGACCAACATCTTTGACGATCTTCTTAAGAATGCGAAGAATTATTTTATTTGATGCCTCAGCCTGACCATTACCTTGTGGATAATATGGGGTGGAGAAATGATGTTGGATGTGGAATCGCTCGCAAAGTTCACGAACGTCCTGTTTTTTGAATGGAATATGTTTATCTATGATGATGGATCGTAAGACACCATACCGACAGATGATGTAATTTAGGATCAACTTTGATATTTGCTTACCGGTGATGTAAGTGAGAGGGAAGACTTCAATCCACTTAGTAAAGTACTCAGTGGCGGTGATTATGAATTTATGGTCGTTAGAGGAGGATGGATGGATCTTGCCCACGAGGTCGAGTCCCCATTGTGCGAAAGGCCATGGAGAAGTGATCAGTCTCAGCTCCTGTGGAGGTGTGTGAATTAGGTCACTATGCACCTGACATTTCTGACATGTTCTGACAAATTGAAGAGCATCTTTTTCTAATGTTGGCCAATAGTACCCCAGTCTGGTGACTTTCTTAGCTAAAGTTGGACCACTCAAATGAGATCTGCATATACCCTCATGTACTTCTTGTAAATTTGTTTGGGCTTCATCAGTGTCTAGAAAATGAAGAAGGATTTTATCAAAGCCACGACGGTATAGGGTGTCATTGACGATGGTGTGTCGGGTAGTTTTTTGTATAAAGGACTTTCTCTGGTTATTAGAGAGGTTGGGTGGTAAGGTTTGGGAATTTAGATAGTCATAAATTTCTTGGTACCAAGGTGAACTGGGACCAAAAATATCACAAACCATTTATGAGTCTGGGATGTCATATGTCGGCATCAATAGTTGTTCGACTAAGAACTCAAATTGTGACACATTTTTGGGGATGTCCAATAGATATCCAATAGTGGCCATTGCATCTGGTGCCTTATTCTATGTCCTTGGAATTTTTTCAAAGGCAATCAATTTGAAATATGTCAGGAAGCTATCCACCATTTGCTTGTAGGGAATCAACCTTTCATCCTTTGTTTCATAATCATCTTTCACTTGGTTGATAACTAACTGAGAATCCTCGAATACAAGCAATGTCTGAATTTTCCATTTAATTGCGATCTTGAGTCCTGTGACCAATGCTTCGTATTCTACAATGTTGTTAGTGCATGGGAAGGTGATCCAAAATTATTTAGGAATGGAATCCCCTTGTGATGTGATTAACAAAATTCCAACCCCTGAGTCGTGACCAGTATGAGACCTGTCAAAATACAGTTTCCATGGTGACATAGGCTTTGCATGAAAGATAGACTCATCAAGAAAATCAATTACCAGTGGATGAGTGCCTTGGATGGGTGCATCTGCAAGTTGATCTGCTATTACCTTCCCTTTTATTGCCTTGCACTCAACATATTGTATGTCATATTCACTCAAAATGATGACCCATTTTGCTAATTGGCCAGTCAATGCTGCTCGACTTAGGAGATACTTTAGTGGATCAATCTTTGCTACTAGGTGTGTTTGGTGGCTCAACATGTAATGTATTAGTTTTTGTGTTGCAAAGACAACTGCAAGGCATGCACGTTTGATGGTTTTATAGTTCAACTCATATCCTATCAATGTGCGACTGATATAGTATATGGCTCTTTCTTTTTCCTCATAGTCATTTTGTGCCAATAATGCCCCAAATGTGTTTGTAGTTGCAGAAACATACAAGATCAATGGCTTGCCTTCAATTGGTGGCATTAGGATAGGTGGTTTCAATAGATATTCTTCAATTTTTTCGAAGGTTGTGTGGCATTGTCTTTCCATACAAAGGGGATACTTTTGCGTAACGAGTACTAAAATGGTTGACACTTGTCTGCCAACTGTGCGATGAAGCGTCAGATGGATTGTAGTCTACCCTGAAGTGTTCTCAACTAGCTGATTCCTTTTGGTGGAGGCATGTCTAGAATTTCTTTCACTTTAGCGGGATTGACTTCTATGCCTTGTCGTGAAACTATGTAGCCCAAGAGTTTGCCCGAAGTGACCCCAAAGACACATTTTTTGGGGTTCAAACAAACCTTTTAATCTTCTAGTCATCTAAAAACTTTGTCCAGGACTTTGAGGTGATCTTTCTGTTTCAAAGAATTGGCCAAAAGGTCATCCACATAATCTTCCATGAGTATATGCATCATGTCATGAAAGATTGTTGTCATAGCTCTTTGGTATGTGGCACCTACATTCTTTAGGCCGAATGGCATGATATTCCAACAATATGTTCCCCATGGGCAGGTGAATGTTGTTTTATGTTGATCTTCAGTTGCAATGTGGATTTGGTTATAGCTCGAGAAACCATCCATTAAAGACAACATCTCGTACCCTATTGTGAGATCAACAATCATGTCTATGTTCGGCAACGAGAAATCATCTTTTGGGCAAGCCTTATTCAAGTCTCTAAAATCCATGCAGATACAGATTTTTTCATTTGGCTTTGTGACAAGGACAATGTTGGATATCCAGTCAACATAATCTATTGATCTTATGAATCCCACATCCAGTAACTTCTTTAGCTTAGCCTTTACAAGTAGTGCAATCTGTGGATGCATTTTTCGTAATTTTTGTTTGACCGGTTTCATATTTGGGATTAACAGAAGATGATGCAATACCAATTCTGGATCTAGGTCTGGCATGTCAACATATGACCATGCAAATTTAACCTTTCTTTCTATGAAGAATTGTTGGAACTTAGGTTTTTCTTCATTTGTTAATGATGCAGCTAAGAGAACCATTTTGGGATTCTCTAGTGTGTTTATGTTAACTTCGATGGTGTCTTTAATTAACATTGCTGATTTTTCCCGTGTTACGAGAAGAAAGTCCAATCCTCCATCCTTAGGCACCTCATAGAGGTTTTCACCTTCGGATACGTCCTTTATTTTTACTATTTTCTTGCTAGAAGGTTCCTTGCGGTTTTCACCTAAAGACATTTCTTTTTTTGTCTTATTCCTTGCATTTTTGCGACTGGAGGATTGCACAGTCTCCCTGAAGTAAGATGCACAATCTAGGTCAATGGTAAATCCTGCTTTGTGATCACCCCAAGGTATGCCTTCTCAGAGCCTCGTGAATTTTTCTATTGCCTCATCATTCTAAAAGATATTCATCACTGGTGGTTCTTGTTGGTCCCAGTCAATCAGTTGTGGGTAAACAAGGGAAATCCCATCATCGGTGTTGGTAAAAGATGGGGAAGATGCGGAAAGTGTGCAAATTGAAGCCTCAAGTGTGAAGGAAAAGTTGTCAATTTCAACTTATGTATCAGATGCGATGGATGGACCATATTTAGATTCTGATGAGTTGAACTCAAAGTCATAATAGAGCACAAAATTATTAGCATCATGACTAGTGGATCGCCTTTCAGAGGTATGGATGGCTGGTTCAGATAGGTCGGGCTCATGGGTGGGCTCGAGAATTGGGTAGGGTATTTCAGATGTTGTCGAGGACAATTTATGTTCTTCTAGATCCCAAGGAAAGTGTACCCATTCCTTATTTTTGGAGTGTCGAACAATGGGATCAATATTGTATTCTTGTCAGAATCTTTCTTCAAAGGGGAGTTGACTAGGATCCAAGAATAGTTCATCAATATCATAGTTGCTCAAGGTTTTCTCAGATCGCCATTCCCATTCATTAGAGTCAATTTCGGTAAGGGATTCTTCATGTGACTCAACACTTGCTATAGTCGTTACGTCCTCACTTGATAGTTCATAGGTACATTGATTGTCAGTTTTGAGTTGGTCAAACCCTAGCCCTATGTACCTTGGTCTTGCAGAAATGATAACAGGTTCCCTCCTTCCATTATTGGCCTTTCCAAGACCACTTGTGCTGTCAAAACCTAGGGCCTTGCATATATCATAGCCTTTTCCATAGAGATGCACTGGTAGTGGAGGTAACTCTTCTGGGTATTTGTAGATCCAGTTGGCTATGTCGATGATGACTTCATTACTCATATCCCCTCATAGTGTGAACCATTTTTGGTGGAACCTTGAAATTTTTCTTGGGTTCGACCACGAAACATGGTCTACAACTTAGGCATTGTAGTGATACAATAAGCCGTATTCAATTTGAATTCTCCACAGCCAAGGTCCTAGATCTGGAGGTCTTTACTTGGTATGGAGGCCGAGGAAGATGGTGTGGCAGAAGGTGATGGAATGAATGATTTGGTGAGTGCAGACAGGTCAATGTATTTGGAAGAGGTGGAAGTCGAGGCTTCTCGATTGATGGGTACCTGGTGCTCAATGGTGTTTCATAGATTGGTACAGTATTGAAATGGATTAGGATCTCCTGGGATAGTAATTTTAGTACCATCAAAAGGGAACTTCAGGCATTGGTGGTATGTGGAGGGAAACCTTTAGGGCATGAATCCAGGGGCAACCAAGTAAGATATTGTAATGTATGTCATGATCCAGGACTTGGCATGTTGTATCTATAATAACTGGTCCCACTCGGAGTGGAATTGTGATGATGCCTTTAGAAGCATGTTCTTCATCATCATATGCCTTGATGACAATGCTCTTGGTAGCATCCACACATGCATTAGAGAAGCCAAGAGCTTTAACCAATTTTAGAGAACATATGTTCAATCCTGCTCTGCCATCTACTAAGACTCATCTAACCTTATGTTTGTGGACAAAAAACTCAATATGAAGGGCATCATTATGAGCTGGTTTGGGTGAGGAATAATCACTATCCGAAAAGGTAATGTGATGAGGTGAATTCAGATATTCAACCATAGTTTCAAAGTGGTTGACATCCATGTTAGTTGGGACGAAAGACTCTTATAGGACTTTATCTAAGATGGCCTTATGTGCAAGTGAGATGCAGAGTAATTCAAGAATGGATATTTGAGCAGGTGTTTTATTCAATTGCTCAATAAGGTTGAACTCTGCTTTAGGGTTTGACTATCTAGTAGATGGACCAAGTATGGTAATTGTAGGCTAATGTACAGAGGGACCTGGGATGGTGACCTTGCCTTTACATGTAATAACGTTGTTGTCTGAGGCCTTTTATATGGTAATGGTATTGACACATTGCTCTTCATCAACAACTCGCTAGTTTTTGATGATGATACCACCAAAATAATTAGAGGTAGGATGGATGTGATTGGCTTGGTTATCGATATTCTTCATGCTAGATGTGGAGGGTTTACCAGAACCATGATCCTATAGTGGGTTCTTGTGGATTGTATGATTTGCATTAGATGCAAATGGTTGACCTCCTAACTCAATGGTGTGGTTTTCAATAAGGTCTTATACCAGAGTTCACAACTGATGACAAGAGGAAGTTTTGTGCCCTTAGACATGGTGGTAATCACAAACTGCATTATCATCCCACCATGATGGCTTGAACTGACCAGGGTCATATGGTTTAGGATCTTCCAATGTTATGACTCCATTTTGGAGAAGTTTCTTCAAGACAACTTCGATAGGTTCACCCAAGGGGGTGTATGTGCATTTTCAAAATTGTCGTGGTTGATGTAACTACCTTGGATTAGATTAAGCGGGATTATTTTGAATAACATTGGTAGTTGGTGTTGGTGTGGTCACAAGTACATTTTGATTTTGAACCCCTTTGATGGTGAGTACATGACTTGTTGCATTAATGATTTTTGCATCGACTACACCGTCATGTGTTATGTGCTTATTTTTAACCCAGTATTTGTGTTTGTCATTGGAGTTGGTTGGGTTATTGTTTGTGGTGGTGTTGATGGTTTTGCCACCATATTTTAATTCTCCTTTGGTGAGCAATGATTTTTCAAGTTGAACCCCTTTTTCAACAAGGTCAACAAAGGTGGTACACCAATGGACTTGTAAGCCATATCTGATCGATCCTAGGAGAGTTTGTACAAACATGGTGACTTTCTCCTTTTCTAGTATTTCTACCAAATATCTTCTCGCTAAGGTTCTCCATCTTTGAAAGAATGGGATAAAAGTCTCTTCTGCCTCCTCTTGGGTAAGTCAGCATAAGGAGGCAATGTCAACATCCGTGTCAATGTTATAGGCGTAATTTTCAACAAACTTGTTTGCCAATTCGTCCCATGTTTTGATTCCTTTAGGAAATAGCAAGAACCATTCTTATGCATGACCTGTGAGGCTTCTAGAAAAAAGTCTCATGAGATAGGTTTGCTCATATGCAATGTCCATGCAACTAGTGGTGAATTCTTTTATGTGTTCAATGGGGTTTGTTTTGCCTTTGTATTTAGGAAAATGAGGTACCACATATCCATGAGGAAAGGGTGGCATATACAAGGTTGTGTTGAATGGGTATGGACACAAGTCTTGTGACATGTAAGACTTTTTTCTAGATTGTTGCAAGGTCTCCACTTGTGTTTGAAGAGCAGCAAGTCAGAGTGTGAGTGCTTCCACAATGGGGTTGTTCGTAGCATCACACATGTTTTTGAGAGATATGGATTGGTTGCCCACTTGTTGTGATGAGATGTGTTGGTTTTGGATGTGTTGTTGGTGAGCAAATTGAGTGTTCTGATTTTGTGGTTGTTGGAAATGAGTATGTTGATTGGGGGTACATTGTTGTGTATGAACTTGAGAAGCATAAGTGGGGATGTGAGATCCCACCATGTTGGATTGAATTTGGGGGCCTTTTTTATTTTGAGTATGTTGATGTCCAAATGGAGTAAAATATTGGGTGCCTTGATTTCCTTGCCCAAATAAGAAATTATGGCCATGAGGAATGTTGGTATTAAACTGTGAGTAATTAGGTTGGGTGCCTTGAATGATAAATTTTTGTTTATTTTTCCCAAGAGGATTCAATGAGTTAGTTTCCATAGTATTTGAGGAACCTAATAATAGGTGTGTTGATGTACCCATGGAACTAGATGAAGTTCCAAAGAGGTTTGAGGTGGTTGCACCCATTGTTGATCCAAATGTTTGTGAAGGGATAGTGGATGTTTGTTGGGGGATGGATTGTTATGTGGTGTTGGTTTGGGTAGATGATCCCCCAATAGAGGTGGTGTTGCTTGGTGTGTTGGTTGTGGTGGTAGTATGACCAAGGGAGGTAGCATTGATGATGTTGATGATATTTTGTGAAGAAGCTCCCATGGAAGGATTGTGTGATGGGGGATCAGGAGATGTTTCTCTAAGAGCGTTAAGATCAAATCCCTTTGGTAACTTAGCCCCTTGGTCAAGGAGCATAGCTAGGAATCTGGCAGAGTCATTTAAGACTACTTCTTCCACAAAAGCAGCCACTTCTGGGTGTTGGGCAGCAAATAGTAAGTCTTCTTCAAAGAATTCCCCATTTTGGTATCTATGGATAAATGGTTCAAAAATATGTTGTGGAGAGGGTGGAATGGTCATTTCACTGAAAGGATTGATACTAGAATTTCCCATGTCGTTAGAAAGAGTGTTCATGTCACTAGGGAATGGATTCATGCCAGTTGTGAAACTGAGAAAGTTGGTGTCTTGTCCAAAGGAAGCCATGAGTCTTTTCTTTTTCTGTAATCTAGTTTCAACCATAAAATTTTTGCTCAACTTTGGGATGATGGGGAAGAATGACCTAAATATGACACTATGTTTTTGGGTTTTTTGGAAATAAGGAAAGCTATGAAATGCAAATGAGATTAAAAGGAGACTAAAGGTTTGTGAATGCAAATGGTATGACACTAAAATGAGGAGACTAATGGTATGCAAACTAAAAGGAGCCTAAGATGCACTCACTATTAGGAAATCTAAGGAGATGACTACTTGACCAAACAAAGTGTTGGCAATGCTTCATGTTTGGAAAATCAATGGACCGTAAAAGGACTAAAGGAGGACAAAGTGAAATTTCCACACTAGACTATTGAGTGGGAAATAATTCACAAAAGATTTGACTAAAGGATAAAGGGTGATTGGGTCCAATGATAACCTACTTTTGAAGGAAAAGTTTGACAATAGATGGTAAGGAATCTACTCCTAAAATATGCAAAATGAGTGTCTAAGGAGATGGTAGAGTTAACAATGCAACTAGTCAAATGCAAATGGAAACCTATGGTGATCCTAAGAATGCCATCTATAATGTAATGATGAGGGAAGTTGAGCAAATCATTGTCTGGTTTGAAAAAAACAAAAAAAAAGAACTTGATGAAATCTGGAAAAGGACAGGTTTGGACTTCAATTTTGACAATTGTTTCAGATTTTAGCAAGTTTGATGTTTATTTGTTGGAATTGTTTGAAAATAGTTGGCAAACACATGGTGTTGTACAAAATGAAAATCAACCACATAGAAGTCATTCTACAAAAATCCTATGGCTGCAAGGACAATATTCTTATGGATCCCACTAACCGCATATCCTTAGTGAATGAATTCAAAAGCTTGGCCCCATAGGATCCCCCTTATAGTGCACTCACTTCTCAGGGAAACCAGGCTTCCAACCTCCATGAAACTCCCATGGCATATTGATCATTTCTACTAAGAACTGCGTAGGTGCCTTGGCAACGACCGTTGTTGCACCAAAGAATAGAAGGTTTGTGGTTTTCTAAAACAAAGGATTTGTTTTGGGCACCCATTCAGAAGGCCACGCAAGAGGCATTATCATCCCAATCTACAGAGGTTACGCTTTATAGGTTTTGACGCACCACAAGGGTACTAGGGAGTCAATTGTTGGTCCGCATGAATTTTTGTAAAGCTAAGCTTTCCTTAACATTAAAATTTATATACCGGTTGGGCGTCGCTTGGCTTTAGTGCATTTTTAGTTTGAGTCGCTTTGGGGTGAGTACTTTTTCCCACCAAAGCAGGCCCAAAATCTAAGGTTAACAAAAGCGAGCCAAAATATTCATAGTTCAATTAATCTTTGTTTAAAAAAAGAGAGAGAGCACATGAATATCTCAACTCACACTCGCATGGTGTTCATTTTAAGCCCATAATGAAATGTGTTGACAAACATAAAAAAACATGGAGTTCATTTTAACCGTTTGTAGTATTTGTCAAAACATGAGGTTCATTTTAACTGTTTGTAGTGTGAGCTAACTAAAAGTTCATTTTAACCCAATGCTATGAAGAGATGCAAATTTTTTTTAATCCAATGAGTTATCATGCAAGATTGTGTTCTTTTCAATCCAATGAATATGCATGCATGTTCATTTTAACTCATGAATGTAAAAAAAAAATGCAAATTTATAGTTGTTTGTTTAAGATTTGTGAAATAAAACAAAGTAAACAACTATAAGACTCCTGACCACAAGCTGCAAACAAAAAATTAGTAACCCAAAAATCTTTAAACTACCATACAAAAAAAAGTGTTGCCCTAACCCTAATTGACCTAGTGCAGACCCAACTCCTAGTCAATAACAATTTCTCTTACACCCAGGATCGCACAAGTGCGCAAGGGGAGAGGATACTTCTATTATTGAATTAGAATGACACAAAAATAGATGGGTGACTTTATTTTTATCACTAATATTAGAGGGTTAGCTAGTCAAAATAAATCTGATTTTTGGAAGTATTTTTT
Organism: Sequoiadendron giganteum; assembly: GCA_007115665.2. Classification (NCBI taxonomy): domain Eukaryota; kingdom Viridiplantae; phylum Streptophyta; class Pinopsida; order Cupressales; family Cupressaceae; genus Sequoiadendron; species Sequoiadendron giganteum. Next base: position 38,359,612 of record CM021104.1, on the reverse strand, counting down.
ACATCAAAAGTAAAAACACAGAAAATAGACCCTTACTGAAATTTAGAGAAATTTCCAGAAATGTAAAGAAATCTAAAAAAACTCGTTGTTTTGCATCCAGAATTATTTTTTTATGAAAAATCATAGAAAAATTATTAAAATTTCAAAACAGGTCCAAAAAATCTGATTTTTTTACTAAAAGTTCTTGACATCATTCCAAATTTGCAAAAAAAAAAAAATTGTGAACAGATCTGCAACTATTTGTGAGATATAAGCAAATCTTTTTGAAACCCTAATTTTGCAAGATCTTTTTTTTGTCTAATTATTTTGTAGGAAAATTAAAAACATAAAAAATAGACCCCTATTGAAATTCAGAGAGCTTTCCTAAAATGTAAATAAATCTGAAAAAATCGCTAATTTTCTCTCAAAATTGATTTTTCATGAAAATAACAAATAAAATTATAAAAAGTTAAAAATATCTCCAAAAACTCTAAAATTTGGACTTGACGCTCGTGATATTCTCCCCAACCTGAAAAAACAATTTTGTCTAAAAATGTGTAGTCGTTTGAAAGATATGGTCAAATATTTGAAAATTAGGGTTTTGTCCCCAAAATGGTGCAAAACTTGCAACAAAAAGCCAACAAAACCTGCAACAAAAGGATCCAGCTCCAAAATTCCTCAAAATTTGTCAAAATACGTCAAGTTCACCAATGTAACTATGGGAATTTTCCTAGGGTTAGAAAATCAAATGCAAAACATAAAAACCCAAAGTGATAATGACTTGCAAAGGAATAAAAATGAAAACACTGAAACAATCTCACCAAAATGTCTTCATCCTCCATGGCTGACCTCCATTATACCTTCTCAACTTGCTGAAAATGTGATGTTGCCCTCAGATTTATGATGAACAATCTAATGACAATGACAAGCCCTAAGCAAATGTTAAAGGATTTGAGTAACTACATGCAATACTATGCTATAATGCAACTAGTAAGCATCTAAATATGTCTAAACTGTGTCAAATGAAATCTAAATATGCCTATGACAAAATAAAAATAATGCAAGAGTATGAGATTTCCAAAACATGAGGTTGCCAGATATGCCAAAATGAGACCAAAATTGTCATTTTATAGAAAATGCAATTTTGTGTGAATGGCCAAGATTAAAAGTTAACAAGTGCCCTAGAATCAATGGACAAGATTCAATATGACAACCCACAATTAGGGTTAGGGCAACATTAGGTCAAATTCAAAATGAATGGACAAGATTGATTTTTAGAAAATCAAATCAAGGGTTGATAATGCATGTGACAAGAAGATACTGGACACACAAAACAAAGTTGTTGGAGAATCAACTAATAATTTAAAATTATTTGATTCAAGAGGTGATGTTGACCTTTTGAATTAAAAATTAATTTAATTCAAAAGTGGTGGGATCATGTGCCAGTAAATAATTTAATTTAAATTATTTACTAAAAATAGGGAAATTAGAAAATGGGGCTTATTTTAAATAAAATAAATAAATTTTATTTAAAATGAGCACAGTAAAAGAGGTGATAGGAGAATTTAAATAATAAAAATTATTTAATTTAGGTGGTGAGACTTATTTTAAATAAATAGATTTTATTTAAAATGAGCATAGCAAAAGAGGTGATAGAAGAAATTAAATAATAAAAGTTATTTAATTTAGGTGGAAATTAAATAATTAATTAAATAATAAGGATATTATTTAATTATAGAAGAATGTGACAAAGGGAACCTTTTGAGTTAAATATAATGATTTTATTCAAAATTCAAGAGAGTGGACCAAATTAAATAAATAAAATTTATTTAATTTAGGAGAGAAAAGGCTAATGAATAATTAAATGATTAAAAATAATTATTTAATTATAGTGGAAAGTGGAAAAAGATTAAATAAATAAGAATTTATTTATTTTTAGAAAGAAGAGGACTTTTTAAGAATTAGTGACATATTAAATAAATAAAATTATTTATTTAATAATCAGGAAGACATTAGACAATTAGTGACACATTAAATAAATAAATAAATAAAATTTATTTATTTAATAATCATGGAGAATAAAAAGATATGAATTAATTAAATAATTATTAATTATTAATTAATAGTCGAAAGTGAGTCAAAGACATAATTAAAATATCTTAATTATGCTAGGACGAAATGTGACAAAATAGCGCTTGGAGGCCTAGGTCATTTTTATGTGTCTACAAATAGTACTTATGTTTGTTGATCCTCCTCTTCATGGGTATTGTGTATCTTGTACCCCATCCCACATTTGTCAAGCAAAATCACCTGTGATCTGCTCCCCCCATGTCGTCGTTGGCTCTCGAATAATCCTCCTGAATCTCTATGGTCTTGTAAGAATGTCCTACTGAATCCCAAACTGTCTAGTGACTCTATCTAGTCTGTGTGGCTGAATAATGTAGGGGTCCCAACCACTCAAGTAACAAACATAGAGGAAATAACTCATGTACCTCATGTCGTCGTCCCTCCACCCTAAGAAGCATTGTGCTAGGTATGGCCTCCAGGTGATATGCTCCACCCTTAAATCATCCAGCCTCTATCTCCATCCCTCTAAGTCCCCCACATCCTGATAATGTAGCCTCCACCTGTGCTCCATACCCCACCAATATGCTATGGGCAAGGTCTTATCCTGTGCCCCAATAATCAGAATATCTGGACTGACAACACTAGTGTGCTCCCAGGCCCACACTTGCAATAGTGCCATATGTGTAATGCTTAATGCTTGTCTATAGCAGACGACGTGCATATCTCTATATAACTGGGCCAATACACATGCCCCCCAAGAAAACTCCCCCTCCCGTCTCTCCACAATATGTCTAACAACCTCAATCACCTTGAGGCTGCAAAACTACCCACTTCTATCTAGCAGCCAAATACCACTAATCAACCCACAAAGGTACAATGGCAGCACCAGAATCTCCAATCCTAAGCATGCATCCAAATCTAACTCCCTCCCCTAGATTGACAACTCTACTGGTCCAAATACATCTCATAGGCTCTTGTCTATCGCTTGGTTGCAAGTCCAACTAACCAACTGCCCTTAGATGGGCAATCGTAGAATCCTCCACATGTCCTCTAATGTCACCGTCATCTCCCCTTTCAGGGGATGGAAGGTCAAGGTCTTTGAGCTCCATCTCTCCATCAATCTAGTCAACATTCCCCTATGTGCTCGGATGTTGGGATACCCCAACATTTATAGTAGCCCCGCCTATGCCAATGGCCATGGTCATGGGCATTCATCGTCCTCGCTGTCACCTCAAGCAGCATTGAGTGTTTATCACATGTCCTCAATGTATCAAAGTTCTACATCCATGCAGACCATTCTTTTAGTTTTCTAACATTTTCACTTTCTTTTCTTACCTTTTTACCCCTCTCCCGGTTTGGCAAATTCACCCTTGTGTTAGACGAATTCAACCCTTTTCCCATCCCAACGCGTTTGCATGTCTAGCTAGCACTTTCACCCCCTTCTTGTCTTTTTGTGAGTTTGCCTGTTTGTCAAGAAACCTCGCCCCTTCCTTGTCCAGGCACAAATTTTCCTGTCTTACCCCTGAGAGGTGAATTTGCATTCGCCCTTGTGCCTTTTCATCCTGATGGGTGAATTAGCATTCACCCATTTTCCTAATGGGAAAAATCGCATTCGCTCATTTCCCATTTTGGCAAATTTACATTTGCCTTTTTCACTTTTGGGCAATTTCATATTCACCCTTCTCCTTGCAATCTCGTCCCTGTGTTGCATAGGATCGCCCCTTTTCTAGAGAGGTGATTTTGTAATCACCCCTGCCCATGCGTGCTCGCCCCTACACAGCATGACTTCATCCCTTTCTTCATTGATCCCCTGGATGGGAAAATTTTCCCTATGGAAGGGTGAATCTTCCCTTTTGTGGCATGACCGTACCCTAGTCTACTTGACCTAACAATTTAAAAATGTTCTTAAAATTCAAACCGTAATCACAAGGGCAGGCTCGAGGTCTACCTAGTGGGGTATCACATGCTCCTGGTAGAACTATTGCACCTCCTCGTCTCGGTGGATCAACTCATCGTCCACGAATGCCTCGTCACTGCTCAATCCATCATCCATCCTCATCACCCTTTCTCTCTCTCTCTCTCTCACTTAGTCAGCTACCCAATGTGCAAATGAGAATTAGGTGAGTAGTACTTTTTCAAATTTACTATTTATATAATTTTCATTTTTACCCCTAATCAGCCTTTTAATTTTTGGATAGCTTTTACCCTTTAATTAACCTTTAATTAATTCATTCACCCCTTTTTCTTTCGAAGGCTACCATTCTCACCCTGTGTGTCTATTTTCCTCCGTTCAAAAGCCATTCTCCATGGTTTTTCACGCTCTATCACGTGGTGCCCTATGTTTCTTCATATCGAGAGGTCGCCTAGGGTCCTCTTTTCTTCCCCATCTACCCTCTCGAGGGGGCATACCCTACCCTTTTCCTCCATCTTTCCTTCCTATCCATTTTCCCACGATATCGGGGCATCATCTAGCATTATTTTCTTCTATCAAGTCGTCTATGTTTTATTTTTCTTCAAAACACTATTATTCTAATAGTATTTTGAAGAGGGGCAAAATATAGACACCTGAATTTGACCACCCCCATATGGTCAAATTAGTTTTGAGTTATCAAATGCAAGAGAATATAAGGAGAATTCAAGTGTTATAGTTGTTTACAAATAAAAGATTATATTTGAGAGGTATATGGGTCTCATTTATACTTTCAAATATCTCACCCCGTGTGTTTGTTTTCCTTCGTTCAAAAGCCATTCTCCATGGTTTTATGCGCTCTATCACGTGGTGCCCTATGTTTCTTCATATCGAGAGGTCTACTAGGATCCTCTTTTCTTCCCCATCTACCCTCTCGAGGGGGCATACCCTACCCTTTTCCTCCATCTTTCCTTCCTATCCATTTTCTCGCGATATTGGGGCATCATCTAGCATTATTTTCTTCTATCAAGTTGTCTATGTTTTATTTTTCTTCAAAACACTATTATTCTAATAGTATTTTGAAGAGGGGCAAAATATAGACACCTGAATTTGACCACCCCCATATGGTCAAATTCACCCTTGCATTCTTCCATTTTGCATCCTTTTTTCACATTAATTAAATAATCTCTTATTTGATTAATATTTCCTTTTATTCTAATTTCCCCTAAAGTATTTAATAAATCAATTAAATACTTTTCCCCTTTCATCTCTAAATTAAATACATACCCCAATTTATTTAATTTAGTCACTTTGGTTTTTATGAATTCATTTTTAATTCATTTTCCTCTCTCCTCATGTCACCTCCCCCATAATTCTCTCTAATCCATATTAACCTAACTAATCTATGATTAGGATGTGCACACCCCTAATCATCATTAGGGTCACATCCTCCATAATCTCCCACTTGTCCCTAATTTGTCATTAGCCTATCTAACCCCACATTTGCACAACCTTAATCACCTGCTTAGCTCAACCTAATCACCATGCCATTTATGGCATATGTCCAAAGTCAACTACATTAAATGCTTTCTCCATTTGGAGAAGGCAGCCCCCTTTCCAAATTAATTTATAATTCACTTTTATTCATCCAAGGAATTTTAAGGAATTTAAAATTCCTTCTCCCATCCCAATGAGGATTTGTGCGAAATTTTTAATTCCTCACATGTCCTCTCATGCATATGTGGACAAGGACCTCCTTTATGAGGAGATTTTGTCCCTTCCCAAGGTACATGAAAGTACTTCCATGTCATCTCCATCTCATCCTCCCTTTTCCACGCCGTCCACCACATGTCAAGATGTGAGAGCTTGTGAGTTCTCAACTCACCCTAGCCCTTGATCTTTGCCAGCATGGCTCAATCCTGACCCTCCATTGATTTAGAGGCACTTCCCCTAAAAATGGTGGAAATATCCTCATTTTGCAAAACCAAATTTGAACACACTTTCAAGCATTCAATCCATCCTTTTTGCATCCAACCTTGTCATCCTCCATTGTTGCAGCATTTTGAGCCTCCATATTGCATCTATCACAATACCCACAATCTCCATTGCATCCTTCATCATCTCACCATCATTTAGAGCTAGGTCTTATGTTGTTTTTCCATCAAGGAGCACACATATCAATCAATCAAAGGGCCAAACAATTTAGCAATCTAAACAAGGTAAAAGGTTCCAATTTCTCATGTTTTTGTTTAGATTCAACTAGGCCAATCTTGAGTGTTTTGTTTGTGTCTTTGATCTTTGCATAGTTTAGTTCTTGAATTTTAGTATATTAACTTCACTTACACATAGGTATAAATCACCCTTCTCCTATATCACCATGAAAAGGCGAACTAAAATTGATCTCAAACACCCACTTAGCTACTAGCCTCAATGGAAGAGCCAAAATGGTGGATCAAGGTTTTAGTCCTTTGGTGTGGGGATGATTTGATGTTGACTAAATGACTGTTAATTGAATTAATTTTACAATGTGAAGATGCACCTAAGTTAACTATGAAAATGTAGCAAACTGTTATAATTTCAGGAAAACACATAACAAAAAAATAGAAACATATCACAAAACAATAGAGTGCAAACACAAAAAAAACTTGACATAAAAATTTGAGCTTGAATTAGTTGGACAAGGGCATTGGGGCCCTAGACCTATAAGTGTAGACACTTAGAAACAAAATTCAGATCTTAGTTTGTCCTTGTATATAGGTTCTCCTCTAAACTCAATGTTGGAACTTTTTTTGTCGCTAATAAATTTCACTTTACCTAATTTGTTGAATTGTAGGACATGAACACTTGATTGAGTAATTAGGTCTTCAATCATCTCCAATTTTGCTTTAGATCTATAACTTGCACACAAGAAAGATGGGGAAGGGTTGTGTCATATAGAGGATTTCCTAAGTCAAACCACATTTTGGTATTTCTACCTCCACAATGCTATGATCATGTAAAAGAGAGCTTACCATCGATTAGGTAGAGGCCAAATGATAAACAAGTCACAAATTGACAATTGTTGTAACTTACCATTCAAATATACATTCGTTGATGGGTTGAAGTCATTTTACACATCACCTTAAATGAGAATTGGATGCTTGATTTGAAGTCCTGCAAGTGTTAGCACTCACAAAATAAATGAACATAAAACATGAATAAACTTATAGGAAAACTTGATGCATTGCTAACATGATACTTGACTAAACTAATGTTGCAATAATCCTACTAATTTTTCTCTTGAATGCTCTTATGATGCTCAATTACTCAATATATATTTTCTAGGATTTATTACCTAATTCAAATGGTGGAAAAGATTTATATTTATATGAAATTCTTTAATTTCCCACAAATGAGTTACTGACAGCTAAAAAATGATTTTAAATTTTAAATGTTAAAATGTCAACAAGTTGACATATTTGACTTGGGGAAAAAATAGGTTGGATAGGGGCACTAGAACCGTAGTCTAGACCTATTTTGTGGCCTTGAGTATTGGTAAATGAATATTACATCCTTATTCCCAATTCAACTTTGATTTTTCAAATATTATTATAAAATGGGCAAATTAAAAGCACAATTGGGTCTAGGCACATAAAGGGGAGCTAAATCTAGTGTAAAATTGTCAAGGGTGAAAATTTACAATGCTATATTTAGCCCCCACTTTAGTGAGAGTATGAAATTGTGCTCATACTCACACTAAAGTAAGGATAAGCCAAGAATGGTTCATTTATCCAAACATTGAAGAGATGGGATGACATCAAATCTAGGGAATGCACTAGCACCCTAGCTCACGTTCCTATGACACAACAATGTAAAGAAAAAGGAACACACACACATGAGGTACACTGCAACATGAAAAATCTGAAGCATACATAGTTCAAAGACATGACAAAATAATATAATGAAAAAATGAGACATAAACACTATGTGATCCAAACATGCAAAAGGGGGTATGACAATCACAAAACTAGCAATCTCCACAAAATTCTTACTAGGATCCATACCTAAGGCATTAATGAATCATAGGCTAATTTTTTTTTATATTTTATAGGTGACCCCTGAACAAAAGCATCACAAGCTAGTGAAATCTTATATTCACTAGGTGAGCTTTGACAAGAAACAACACAGGTTAGTGAAGTTTTATATTCGCTAGGTGAGTTTCTGCAACGGGTAGCAAATGAAAACATATAAGGGCTAGTGAAGTTTAATATCACTATGTGTGTTCTCATGTCAACCATACCAAGAATTATAGTAATAATTATGATAAGGTTCTACAAAACGATCAATATGCCAGAAACGTATCACAAATTTCAATGTGTGTGAACAAAGTGAAGAACATAATGGAATGTATGCCCCCACCTTAAAGTAATTGCTAACGCCAACTAGGAGAAATTTCCTTTAAGGTAGAATAAAATAATGTTAGTAACAAGATAGGCCATGTGATCCTATTGGAAAATCCTATTTCAAATGATATGTTCCTGATGAAGCTAACTCACGATGAGGGGTTACCCCTAAAATAAATCCATGTAATTAACAAGACAAAAATAACACAAAACGGATCCATAAATCTGGGGTCAATATTGACCAGAGATAATATATAATATGATTATTCTTGGAATTGGAATCATTCCCCAATTTTTTGTGGAACTATGAACACAATGGATGAATGAAACCTGAGGAAATCAAAGCTTTTGGGTCAACATGGAAGAGACCTAAATGTATCAATACTTCACATCGTTCCCAAAAGGAACAAGACAATATGTTCACAACAAAAATATGAATGAAGGTACAAATAGATGAATGCCACAATAGATTCATGTTCTTTGTATCCTTGTGCCAACAACAACAAGGGTCATCCAAAAAAAATAACAAACATCAATATACACCAAGAAGCACATCACGGGAGATCACATTACATGTAATAAAATAAACCAAGACACAAAAGGGGTACTACACATGCGAGTCAATCTAAAGCAAACCGTTTGCATCCTAATATTGATCATCATAAATGGAAGGAAAAAAATATGGTAAAGGAACTACATCAAGTGCTATATAAGGAGAGGTATCAGTTTCAACACATGGTGGTTCACTCTCTTCAGGAGGATCACCATGGTTTCCGCCTTCTAAATTCATTGGTTTTGAAAACATAAGAGATAATTCGTTATGATCTTATTTTTGTTCTTTTATTTTATCTTCTTCTTCACTATCTGAATGTATCATGATAGGTTGCATATTAGTGGAATCAACATGATTATGAGCACTAACATCTATATTTGTATCTAGTGGGATTTTTATTCTTTTCTTTGGTTGTGATAGGTAAGGTTCGATGAGGGTGGTAGTTTGTCCAATCAAGCGATGACGAGGATGGATTGGTGAGAGGTATCTCATCGGAATTTGAGTGGATGGATAGTTGATTATTAGGTAATTTACACTCTTCAATGAGTTGATGATCCATAACTGAACGTCTTCATTTAGATTCTTTTTCACTTTTATTTATTCTCACACATGCTTCAACTTGTGAATGGGTGGTTGAGGTGTTCCCCAATTTTCATCTCTTTTCTTCCTTTGTAAGATGAATCAAGGGTTGGGAGGCCATTGGGTTATAGGGTTTTGGTTTAAAGACTTGTTTTTTTCTTTTGGAGGGACAAACCCAATTACACAGTTATCTCTTGGTCTTTTATAGGATGGTGGAGGTAGAACCACAACATATATTCCAGGTGGTTGATGTAGGATACTCGGTTCAAACTATGGTTTGTCCACTACCTGTTGGGTAGGAGGGACAACCATCGAAGACACTAGAGACTGAGGATCCTGAAGGAGAATATTACTAAGGGACAATTCAACTATACTCTTAGCTTTAAAATTTGATAAGACACAAATAAAAATCTTCACATGGTTTAATAGGTTGGACTAGTTGAGGCCAAAAGTAATCTAGTAAAAAAATTCCTTGAGAGGCCAAAGGTTTGAATCCATTATTGTATTTGTATGTATTTATTTTTCAAATGGAGATCTAAGATATTTGTGAATAACTGATGGGATTGCATTCATGGAGCTTAATAATGGATGACCTAACTTCACATGAAATTGGTATGACGTCGGGATTATTGTAAATGACATTCAATTTTTTAGGTCCAAATTTTATCAAATGAGTTATGGAACCAATCATAAGACTAATAGAACCATCATGAGCCTTTAATGATGCTTCTGATTGTTCATAATCATCTTTAAAAAATTCATGCACGTATAAGAATTATTCGGTGATCAAATTCACTACACACATAGGATCAATGAGTATTCCCCTTGTGGGCTTTTCATTGATTCTACCAATGATATACAGAAGACCATTAGGTGTAGCTATAGAAGCATCAAGATGTGTGAAATCAATGTCAGGAAACAAACCGATTTGACCCTTATGAGGTTGCACTTAAATCATGTTTACCACGTTGGATATATTATTATGTCTTCTTCATTATCACTATACTAGATAAAGTTTGTTGAATGGCTTGACAATGGATTTATAAATATTTGCGAGTTTTGGTTAGGTGGCACAACTAACTTATTTCCTTTTTCAATGACACCAGCCAACTAGATTTTATTAGTCAATTAGGTCTTGCACTTGGTGCTTAAGATGCATACATCTTTATGTACCATGTCTAGTACGATGGTATTGAAAAAAGGATTTTGTGTTAAATTTTGGTGATAATGGCTTAGTTGTATCAATTGGCCTAATAGGAGGAAGTTGAATCATATATTTGTTTAGCAACTACAACATGATCACATGGAGATAATCGAGAAATTATGGAAATTTCCTATCTCTTGGCCTAAATTCAAATGGTGTTGTGGTTGTGGCAACAACTTGTGTTTCAATGTTATTAGTAAGTTGAGGACTATTTATCTCAATGAAATTTTTGTTTTTACTTTTTAAATATTGATGGTTGGTTTGAGGAATGACTTCATATTTACCATTAGGAGTCGATGAAGGCGTTCCTTCGTATTGACTATAATTGATATCTAATAATCATGAAGGTTTGTACACAAATGTGTAAATGATAGATATCTCATCAATAATATTTTCTCTAATATTAGGTTGTAAGTTTCCTATGAACACCCTTTGAATGTCAGTGTCTAGAAGAATATATGAGAATTGTGAATAAAGCAATTGGTATCGTCCTATAAAATTTGTTATTTTCTCTTTAGGTCCTTGTTTACAATGAACTAAATCTGTTAACATAACTTGAGTCATATGTTTTCTTGAAAGTGTTGGAGGAACTCACTAATGAGTTACGTAAAGGAAGTAATTAAGTTGTTTGGTAATGAACAAAACCAATCCAAGGCCGTATCTTTCAATGATCTAGGAAATGGCTTCTCTAGGAGCACATCTTAAAAAATAAAGTCGCTACACAAGGAGGTAAAATCTTACATATGGTTATTAGGATCTCCTTTACTATTATATTTTTCAAAGTGAGGTATTTCAATGTTTTGTGGTATGGGTGTCTTTAAGATAGAAAATGACAATGGAATAGATGTGTGAGGTATGTAAAGGAGGTTTACAATTGGTTTGATTTTAAATGTTTTTATTGTAATGATGTCATGTTTTAGAAAATTTGATTTATCACAAGATCATTAGGTGATATGTTTTGAGAATGTTTAGAGTATGGTGAACTAGTATGGATGAATGGTGGGTTATTTTTTTTCATGTTTATGATGGGTGAGGAACATGGAGGTGTTATAGGTAAAGGTTAAAAACTGTAAGGATTTCTACTAGAAATTCCTAAGATTGAGTGTTAACCATTGTTATATTGTGTTGATGCTATGACTGGAGGTGTAAAGGTGGGAATAGAAGGCATTGTTGTAGGTGAGGAAACTTTTCTTCCTAATTGGTTTTGAGCGTTAGTTAAAAATTGAGCACAACTAGTTGTTGAAAGAATATTTTTGTCTATTATATGAGATAGACTATGCAACACTTCTATCCCTTGTGATTCAGTGATCAACTTCCTAAGGTTATCTGAAAGAGGAACCAATTCTCCAACTAAAGGCTTAGTACTTAATAATTGTTGAAGTCCTTCTAAGTCTTTGTCCAATTTTTTGTGTTTATCTTCAAGGACATGAGCAACATCAACCTTTAAGTCCACATAAATGTTAGGTTATGAGGAAGACATAGGTAATGTTGGATTAGAAAGGGAATCAAAGATAGATTGACTGGAAACAATACCTTGAGTGAAAGAGTTATAAGACTCATGCTCAACACTGATTTTGATTGTTGCACGAGAAGCCATAAGTTCAAAACTACATCTCACGAGGTATTAGCTATGGGAAACCTGGTCATGAAGCTCATAATTTTTTTATGATATTCTAAATAATTTAGTTCTCATACAATGAAGGGAAACCACATCACAATAATAGAAACATAAATAAATTGTAAACACAAAACTACACAAGGATCACATAGGCAAACATGTGGTACAAATTCTAGATAAATTTAACTAGACAAGGGCATTGGCACCCTAGACCAGTGATGTTTATTTTTGTTGATTTCAAAATCTTGAAATGAGCTACTGTGTCTAAGGATCCTAATTTGTAGAGGTCTGGGTATGGCAATGGGAATTTTTTTAGAAATGCATAAAATCTTAATTTGGCATTGTGATTCACAATTATGCATGTAATTTTAGATTTTTGAATTAATGCAATATGTTCCAAATGCAATTTTTTAGATTGTAATTTAATGTTGTAATAAATCTAAAAATTGAATTTTTTGTATCTTTTGAAATGATAAACACAATGTAAATCTTCACGTTTTCAATAAAATATGCATGCATAAATGACAAATAACCACTTTCAAATTGTTTGTAAACCTTAACATGACCTAATTAAGATTTTACAGTGCAATAATTGATTGGATCTATCTTGCAACAATTTAAATTAACACTTTTTATCTTTTGAATTGAAAATACTATGTAAATCTTTACTTTTTAAATGATTTTTATGAAAATCTTCATGCATTAATGACAACCTCAAACTTTTGAAAGTTGCATTTAGATGTTAACATAACCTAATGAGGATTTCATAAGGTTTTAAAGTGCACAAACGTCAAGGTTCACCAAAATGTGATATAGAAAAAAGGGATCCAGGGTTTAAACCACACCTCCTATATCACCATGAAAAGAGGGACTAAAATTGATCTCAAACACCCACTTGGCTACTAGCCTCAATGGAAGAGCTAGAATGGTGGAGTGGGCTTTTAGTCCTTTGGTGTGGGGATGATTTGATGTTGACTAAATGACTGTTAATTAACTTAATTTGAAAATGTGAAGATACACCTAGGTTAACTATGAAAATACAACAAATTGTTATGATTTTAGGAAAACATAGAAATGGATCACAAAACAACAAAGTGCAAACACATAAGAACCTAGCATAAAAAATCTGAGCTTGAATTAGTTGGACATGGGCACTAACACCCTAGACCTGGAAGTGCAACACTCAAAAACAAAATTAAGATCTTAGTTGGTCCCTATCTATAGGTTCTTTTCATCTAGACTCTGTTAGCTCTCAAAAACGTTGGTTAAAAACCACAAGAGGTGGCCAAGCTCTTGATACATTTTTGGCTAACAGACAAGGCCAAATTGTGTATTTGAACCTTCTTCTATTCAGGGTCTACTAGACCTAGGCGGGTGCACCTATGTAAATGGTGTAGACTTGAACTATGTGATTCCTACTTGTTAAATCTATCCCTAATGGCAAATAGCGAGGGATAGATGAAAGCTTAATAACTACTCCTACTGAAATTTGAGATGTGAATGTTTGAATAAGATTTTATAAAATTCTAAAATTAAATGGGTAAGACCAGTGCCTACTTCTCTTGGGTAAATGGAGTCAAGAGATGAGTGATACATGACTTAATTAATGGTTACAACTCGAATTTCTTGACACTTTTATGATTTTATGCTTGGCATAAACATGCAAGGATGTAATTTTCAAGTTCTTCTTATTGATCCAAATGACCTTTTCCAAATTACTATGACTAATTAAATGAATTTAATCCTTCCTTGAAGGAGCCAGTTAACTAAATCACACAAGAGCAACAAATGTGCTTTAATAAATTGAAAATATCCTTGATACATCAACTTAAATAATAAGGAAATTTCAACCTTGGAGACAACCAAATAGTATTTTCAATAAATTCAACAAACAGTTGACACCATAATCGAATCACCAAATAAAGCCTTCTTGTCCATTATATTATTTCAAAGGATTTTGCAATACACAACGTAATGTTTTGTTTCAACAACTAATCTACCTACAGATAATTTTCTAACCTACTACTACTTCCCTCCCTTAATGATTTTATTTCATCTTACATATATACATTGTATTTTTAGGGTTACAACTCTTCATAGCATCCGTCTGGTGCAACTCCTCTTAGCGATGCAACTCTTCATTTAATTATTCTCGAAAAAATAAAATATTTAATTAGTTGCCTTTGGAAAATTAAATATTTTAATTTTATTTTCCATTTTGCATCTTTGCGAAAAACAAAATACTTCACAATACTTTAGTCTTAATCCTTTCTCCAGCGATTCCTTGTTTATGTTTACTCTTAGCGGAAATATTTCACTTTGTGCTTTACCTGCTTGCTTCTTTCACCTTCACCACAACCACCGCATGCAAACTTGAGACCCCCTGTAGTAATGCAGGGAATGTTAAGAGATCTCCCGCAATACCGCACACAATTTTGACACATCTTGCGGGGCCATAGTGTGTACTGAGTACTGCCCTTTTGTATACCGCTCTACCATGTATCATATTATGTCTCCCCGCAGAATATCTTCTGCATCCTTTCTTAATGTACCACTCTACTGTGGGCTACCCTTTATCTTCCTGTAGTATCGTGGTATCATCCCAGTGCTCCTCCTTAATATACTGATTTACCGCGGGTTATGTTTTAACCCTCTATGGTATAGCGGTGTCTCCCTTTATCAATACTCCTCAGTATACTACTCTACCGCGGGTTGCTTGTTGACCCCCCGAGGTACAACAATAAAGGGTACAATGTTATCTTCTATTACCGTGATACCGTGAGCTATTTTGCACGGGGCTGGGGTAAGGCGGTATAAGGTGAGGGCTATATAGAGCGGCCAATGTGGTAGCGGTATAGCGGTAAAATGCTATTTTGGCTTCATGGATGATAATAAAGTGATTTTTTATATGAAAAGATAGCATTAATTTGGATTTTAATGGATAAAAACCTTTAGAATTTTGTAAGAAAATTATGGTTCTAATAGACTCAATGTTGAAACTTCACCTATTGATGATAAATTCCACTTTCCATAATTTATTAACCTGTAGGACATGAACACTTGATTGAGTAATTAGGTCTTCAATCCTCTCCCAAAATTTCTTCAGATCTATAACCTACACACAAGAAAGAGAGGGAAGGGTTGTGCTATATAGGGGCTTACCTAATTCAAACCCCATTTTAGTATTTCTACCTCCACAATAATTATGATGCTATAAAAGAGAGCTTACCCTCAATTAGGCATAGGCTAAATGGTAAAAAAGTGATTGAAACAATGGAAAAATGTGATTCTAAGTCCTAAATGCAAAGAACCTACGATGTAAGGGGATTTTTTTCAAAGTTTTATTAAAGAGGGAGATCAACAAGGTGAATAGATTTACTATCAACCATGAAGGTGAGCCAATCAAACCCGGATATCCTTCTTTTGAGCCTTAGAAATGGATTGGAAATGATTTGAAATGATTGACCTAATTGAACTATATGACCTAATAAGATAAATGTAGTATTTTGGTAGCACACATACTGAAACAGTGAACTAAAGGAAGCTCTAACAAGTACAAGAGATTGTGTACCTATCATAAAAGGTTGGATTTGACATGCAAAGGAGGACACAAATGCATAGAGGTGTATGGGGTCCCTGATAGGGGGTCCTAAAACTTATTTGGGGGGCCCTCTAGTGCTAGATCTAAGATTTTGATTCCTGGTTGTAGAGTTGTCAAAATATCGTCAGGTAATTTTATAATTGAGTTTTTGTGGCTTGACAAATTTTAGGGATTTGAATGCAGCAATTAAAGATTTACCTTCAATCCTCTTCAAACCTATAATCTAGACATTCACAAAGAGAGGAAATATTGGGCCATTTAGGGGCTTATATTAGTCAAACCCTGTGTAAGTGTTTTCACTTCCACAATGGCAATATCAATGATAGGAATGATAATTGAAAGGAAGAAATGATGAAACCAAAAAATGTTAAAACTCACCACCCTTCAATGGCTTCCTTGAAGGACTGATGTCATGCACATCACCTCAAGGATTTGGATCTTTCTTTCTTGAATTCTTGAATGATTTGGAGACCTACAACAAGGGTTATCCTTCACAAAACATGAACATGAACACACACAAACTTTGACATGATGTTGGATCTTGAATTGTTGTAATAATGCTCTGAAATATTGCTCTTGACTTGTTCAATAGTGCTTTTGACTTGATCAATAGTGCTCTTGATCATAATTTTTCCAATATATTTCTACTTAGTGCTTGTTCTAGTTGTTGTTAGACTTCAAATGATAAAATAACTAGGTATTTCTATGCAATTGTGCTAATTTCTCAAAAATTAGATTCTAAAATCTAACACTTGAAATTTGAAATTTGAATGTTAAAATGCTGACAATAACGTATTAAAAATTTACCCCCAATAAGATAGGGGGACCCATAAACCCATGGGTGTAAGGGTCTTGGCCATCTGCAAGGGCATTGTGTTGGAATCAAAACATTAATTTCTTGCATTTATTCAATGAGCTTGCAATCCTTCAGAAAATAGTAAAAATAGGCTTTGGAATGCATAATTTAGGAAATTAGGAGTTTAATTACGTTCAATAAATTAAGGGGGAGAAAAACATAATGTGAAATTGTAAAGGGTAACAATTTTTGACACTACATTTAGCCACCGCTTTAGTGAGAGTATGAACTTATGCTTAGACTCACACTAAAGTGGAGAAATATATGCCAAGAGGGGTTCAAATGTATAAATTTTGGAGAGATAGGATGTCTAAGGATCAAGGGGGAGTGCACAAGCCCCTAGGATCCAAAATCCCAAGGAAAACCAACATAGGCACAAAGGAACACACACATGTATGAAATACAACAAGACAACATAGATGTTAGAAAACATGAAGTGTACATGATGGAACATAAAGATGACCACAAAATGAAAAAAAACACAATGTAAACATGAAAAATAAATAACAAAACACAAGGTTAGTACTAAAGATTCGAGTCGATAAGGCAAAGAGACCACAATCTTAAATTGTCTCAATTACCAAACATCATCCATTGAGTGAATGTTAGCTCCCATGAGGATTGAAGTCATACACATCACTCATGGAACACATGGATTCATTGGCAAGAAAGTTGTATTATGCTAGGTGGTCATGTTAAAATGCGTTCATGAATCACACCATAACAAAGTCTAATATATGCTAGGTGAATCACAAACTAGAAGACACATGGGCTAGTGAAGTTTGATATTCACTAGGTGAGCCCCCAAGACAAGGTAAAATGAGAAACACACACTAGGTCTACAAGGTGTGCCCATAACACCCATACCAAGATTTATACTCCCTGATACTTTGATAAGGTACCCCAAAGTCTTATGTCAACACATCACTAAGTTCAACACCCATGAACAAAGCGAAGCAAAAATGCCAAGATTTAACATCATGAGGGATGAATATGACAAGGTTTAACATCATGGGGGATGAATATGACAAGGTTTAATGTCACAGGGGGATGAATATGATAAGGTTTAATGTCACAGGGGACAAATATGACAAGGCTTAAAACCTCAAGCGATGTTTTTAACATCACCAAAAAAGGGGCTTTAGGGTGAAGCCACAATAGTGGTTTACAATTCAGGTGAAGAAGGAAAACTCACAAAAAATGGTCGACCCCAAGGCAAAAAAAGTGGTTTGGGGGGTTTGTATGAACTGACTGGTTCGATCGAACTAATAAGGGGTTTGCTTGAACCAAGGTTCGAGCGAACCCCTTTGAATCTTGGCCACCAAAAAAAACAAAAAAATGCATAGGAAAGGGGTTCAAGCGAACCTATTTGAAACAGTTCTCTTGAACCCCTATGGGTTCGTACGAACCCCCCTTATCTCTCATCCCTCATCTAAGACACACAAAAAAACCTAAATTTTGGCACTTCGAAGCTCGGGTTGAAGATGAAAATGGAGTAATCTTCACAAACCCAACTAGAATCAGGTAGTCCTCAGAACGAGCTATCTAATGAATATAATTTTAATATGTTTTGGTTTTATTATGTATGTGTTTTTTTAGTTTTATTAAACATAGGTTTTTCACCGAAAATCAAGCTCTTTGTTTTGCACATGTGGAAAATAGAAGATTATCAAAATAATTTTTTAAAAAATATGTTTGTGTTGGGTATTGATGTCCTTGATTCATTAAAAAAAATAAAATTGAATTTCGATACATACAAAAAAAGTTATGTTGTATACAGTCTACCTATGTTTGAATTGCAATTGGTTTGACTTTGAAACTTGATTAAGGAAAAAATATTCAATTAAAAAATATGAGACCAAATGAAAGTGCTAGATATCATAGTTAAAAATCTAAATTCGAAAAAATTAGAATTTTATCCTTCATACAAAAAATTTATGTTGTATACGATGAGAGTCACTTTTAAAAAATGTTTTTTTTCTGAAAAAAACCAATTTTCGTGGGAGATGGAAAAAGAAGTCCAATCTGATTCCAAAAAAATTTTAAATTTTTTTTTAGAATATATAGACAAAATGTGACGAGACTCTAGTTTTCATCATCTTCAAATTCCTCACGGTTTAGCCGCTATAGGTGCCCGAACGTGAAGATTTAGTTAAAAATAATAATTTCAATGTCTAGTTTCGCCAAAAATTGTAAACCACTATTGTGGGATCACCTTTTACCTAATACATGAAGGCCACACCTTAGGGAACATCACACATGTCACCACCAAGAGAGGACTAGTCAATTAATAGGGAATCACACCTTAGGGCATACCAACCATGGTATCACCACCAAAAGGAACGTCATATACCAAGAAGGGTCACATTCTTATGGGGCATCAAGCCCAATATCACCATAAAGGAGACATGTCACATGGATTAATAAGGCCACACTTTGGTTGAAAAGGTCACACTTCCTAGGAGATGTATGCTATCGTTACTAGGAAGGGACTATTTCCTATGCAAACAATGAGCGGGGGACTATATGCCCCCCCTTAAAATGTTAGTGTACTTGTTACACTAATGTTTTAAGGAGATACAAAGGAATACTCCTAGGAGATGGCTAACTAACCCCTTGCCCCCCAATTATAGGGATAAAGGTGAACCCGATATTGTCTCCTTGCAAGATAAAAGATGATTACATAAAACCTAATTTATACCTCCATGAATGGTAATGAATATGTTATGATATTACAACTACCACATGGCAAGCACAAAAAATGAATATTAATCTATTACATCTTGATCCTCGTACAAGGATCAAATTCTCTTAATTTATTCTTTAAAGCACAACATTCATCTATAAGATATCTAAGTGTGCTATTATATGCACAATGAGACATGTTTGTACTTTTACCTTTCTTATCTTCTCGTTCATAGATAGGTGGTAATGTAATGAGCCTTAGGTTGAGAAGTGTGTCTAAGGTCTTTTGAGTCTTGGTTATATGATGTAGAAAGGGCAACTTCTTAATTTTGTATTTCTTGGTTGGTGGCTTAGATGGTTGTGAAAGTGGAGGATCTTGGTAACCTAGTCCTTTGGTATCTTCTAATGGTGTTTTCTCCAAGAGAGAATGGACTTCATGTTCATTCTTAATGTCACATCCTTGTTCCCCTAAAATCCTAAAGCCTTTCCCATAAGTATGTTCCAAGTTAATGGGTGTGTTTGTAACTTTATGCTCATATGATGGAGGGTCGATTGATGTGTTTTCCTTGTGATTGTTATTGATATGTTCTTTCATGTGCATTGATTGAGGTATTCTTTATGACTCACTTTCTAGCGACTCACTTTCTAGGTGTAAATGAGTGAACATTTCAAGTGGTGGTATGGTAGGATGTTGTTGGCAATGGGGTAGAAGGGAATTGCATCAAGGGATAAAATGCTACATTATTCTCAAGGTTATATAAGGAATTTTATAAAAACCCATGCATGCTCTCTTTGTCTTGACCTAGGACATTGAAAATACTTGTAATAGGAGGTGAAATATCATGATTGTGTCATTATGAGAACTAGGATCATCTCCAAACACACATTTTGACACATCAACCAAAGATTTCAAGGATATCCAAATTTTACCAAAACACATATCCATAGTGAAATTTTGGGATGAGACTATTAATCCACAAGTGAAGAACAACTCGACAACAACTTCAAAAAGAGGCTCCTAAGAGTATTATATCACAAAAGGTTGAATTATGTCCAAATAACATGATAGAGTCACCCAAGGGCATCTGGATCCTAGTCAGGGTTTTTGGAAATTCAAAATCTGACTTGTATTACACTACTTAAGGATTATAATTCTACTTGTAAAAATTTGTAATAGTAAATAATTTCCCAAATTTTTCTTAATTTATGCTAATTTGATGCAAAATACAAGTATGCAAGAATGTTGAAGATGTTTGAACAAGTTATGAATGCAAATTTGAGATTTGAAATGCAATAATATAGATATTATATTAAATTTGTTTCTATTACTTAAACAACTATTAGAGAGAGATGGCATTACATTTTGTATCAAAGTCTAATGACCAGGCCTTCCTATCTTTGAAATTTTATTTATGTTTTATAATAACCAATCTTTAAAATACTCCTTATATGTTTCTAGCATTATACACTTGTCCTAACCTTTGAGTCATAAGACTTAATTCCATAAGATCTAACTTATAACCTTTGTCCACATGCTAAATTATAGTCTCTCTATTTTTTCACTAACATTATTGAAAATCCTAGATCATATATGTGGGTTCATATCCCTTGGCATTATTGACCAAGCTCATCCTAAGGCACCATGTCCATAGCCAATCAATAGGATTTCTCTATGTGCTTTCAAGTAAGACATTGATCTCAATAGTTATTCTTGTGCCTCATTTGAGGGTCACATCTATGGTGAAAACCCTAAGAATTTTTTATTTCATGTCATAAATTTTGTCTTAATTCTTAGTGGTTAGTTTTCAATAGCAATGGAGTGGTAAGTATGTTTACATTTGAATAACAAAAGATCATTTTTTTGAGTTTAAATAGTGGATACATTTGATCATAAAACATTTTCTAATCTTAAATCCTATATGTTGCAATAAAATATATTTAACAACACCAGTAATCAACTTCGATATTATATATGTATCCAAATTATAGAGTGAACAATAAGGAGTTCTTTACATTTATTATTCATTATAACTTATATGTTCCATAAAAAAGACCTTGTGTTGAACCATTTTAAACAAGTATGATTGAAAGTGACTTCAATATATTGTCTATAATAGATCTTTGTTATTCTAATAACCATCTCAAACATAGAAAAAAATTATTCAACCTCTTAATTTTAAGAATATTAAATTACTAAAAGAATAATGATGTCTTGATTAGAAACATAATAGAAGATATTTTCATACTTACTAAATAATAGATAAATTTCACCTAGGTTATACTCTCGAAAGAATCGTTGGCTTTGGTTGGTGGCATGATCCATTTGTAGTGGAATGAGTTGGAAAAGTTTTGTGGATTAGTATGCTTTGGTGAGAACAGAAACTTATAGGAATGGGGAACCAAATGTTAGAATTCAAAATGTGTCTATTTAATAGGGTTTGAATTCATGTAAAAAAACATTGGGCATGTTCTAGATGGTAAAGTCATTACCTAAGAGTTATAGCTTTGTAAGATTAGGTCAAGCACTTACAATTTGTACGTTAGACATAATAATTTTTAAAAATGAAATATAAAATAGTATTGTTTATGCAGTTAACATGATGCACATTTGACTTAATTAATTGAAAATTAAAAGTACCTTCATTTTTTATTTTCAATTAATTAATAAATATAGTCAAATGTGTATTCTATCGACTGTATAGATATCGCCATATAAAATAGGACTAAACTAGATAGTGTCTTCCTTGTGCGTGTCAAAAGGGGAGATATGAAACATGGTAGAGGCATCCATAAAATCATAAAGGAAGGAAGATTTATGTCAGATGTTATAGTTGCAGGGGCCCTAGTAGATACATATGCAAATGCAGAATAATAGATAAGGCACGTTATAAGTTTGACAGAATACCTTGAAGAAATTCCATCTCATTACATTGAATGTACTGATTGCGGGACATGCATATATTTAACTCTCCTGCTTACATACAACAAGCACAGGCGTAACATATAAATTAATTTCCATTCTCTCAAGCACTAAACCGAAATAAGTGCGAGTAAGTATTACCGAGCTGTGGATTTTGTTCACTTCGGTTAGATTGTAGGGGTCCTCTCAATAGTTTTTCCATGAGAAATTAAATGTCGTCTGGGGAAAAGGTAGTTATGTACAAAATGGGTGGTTGTAAATGTAATGTGTAGATTGTATTTTTTGTGATCTTTTGTTTACAACAAGATGTTTTAGTCAATCAAATTAAATTCTATATCAATTATTATCATAAAATATCTTGAAATAATGATTTAAAAGAAGAGTTATACATTCTCATCTTCACCTGCACCAAATGAATGCATTAAATCAAGATTATAAACTTTCATCAAGACGTACAGGATTAGAGAATGTTTGAAATTGTAGTTATAATTGCCTTGGTATACATATATGCAAATAACAAAGCCAAAACCAGGTACATTAGCTACTTGATAGAAGAACTTCAAAGAGACGTTTGAAGGGTATCGATAAAAAGATAAATAATAATCGATTTTGTTAAATGTTGTAGTTGCAATTGTCATGTAGCCATGTGCAGGAGCCATTAAAGCAATGATCAAGCAAATAAATTTGATAGATGTCTATTTAGTTTTTAATTACATAAAAGGATTAGGTAACATCTCATAGAATATTATTATTGCAGTGTAGAGAAGACATGGGTATTTTAATGAAGTAGTCATGTTACTCAACAACATATTGTCTCATGGAATGAAATGAATGCAGTATATGTACAGAGTAATTTTTTTGAAATAGAGTATGACATCTTTTAGAGAATATAACCACTTTGATGCATGTGTATGTAAAATTTAGTAATTAGAGATATCTAAGTCATCAAGAGGATTTTTTTCAGTAGGGATCTTCTTCATATTATGTAAATAATGGATGAAACAAAGATTTTAGATCTAACATACAACATTTTGATTCCAAAGATTATATTGATTAAGAGTAAAATTATACAAATTATATATCATGTTATTTTGATGTTTGAAATATCAAATTTGAATCAATTTAATAATGTTGTCGAACTTGCCCAAACTAGTAGCATACCTACCTAGACAATTATGTTGCAAGGCTTGTGATTTTATGATTGTGTATATCAATAATTATTTTGGATGAATATATTGTATAATTTGATTTCATTTTTGAAACTTGAAACTTTTATTTTATGCACATTTGTCCAATATTAGGGTACTCAAACTTTTGATCCTTTTGGTGGCACTAACCACATGTTATTTTTAGTGAGTTGTCATCAACCATAATGGTTATTAAAAGTTTTTGATAAACCATGTAGACTATAATATAGCTAAATGAACATTAAATCATATCCTCCCTTGAGAATAAATTTAAATCATATGTTACAATGCACAAATTAGGTTGTATCATGGAAATTCAAAGTATGATACCAGGAGTGTTATAATTCAAACTTAGTTTTTTAAAGGGTAACTTGGATAATTCACTCACATAAATCCAACTATTTGATGGTTGATGGAGCTCTAGAAATGTCAATTTATATGTCATAAATAACTTGAGAATAGATCAATCTTCTATTTAGCTAGCATCCTCTTATATAAGGAAGTTGTCTTTGTGATTAAGATAGTATCATGTCAACTAAATTTTGTTTGAATTTTTATCAATTTTGAGAAGATAGTTGTACTATCCTTGATATGTCTATTTAAAATTGACAATATGACTTCTTACATATATATCTATTTTAAGAATGTTGTGAGCTTATAACCCACAGGTCCTAAAATCATTTTCACATCATAAAATTTGGATAATATCATCTCACATTAGTTAAAATAACACAATATTTTATATGACATAAAACTTATTGGTTCTCTTAGCCTTAAAAATGGGGACATGCCAGTTTTTGCAAGGGGAGAAACTGCCTCTAATTTTTAAATGGTTGTGTATAGTTATGCCATTTATGTGGGTTAGATTGACCAGATACATTAAAAATTATATTTGATGATGTTCATTTGAAGAGTCTATAGTTGCAACAATATCAAAAGATGTAGTGAGGGCCTTGACTTATCTTCACAAGTTAGAATCACATTTTGGTAGATAATGGTTTCATAGCAAATTGACAAATATTGAACTACATTTATGAATAAAAATGGGAAGCCCAACAAAAGAATTTTATATGGTCTCTTTGGATCACTTTTGTATGAATTCCCTATGGTGAACCTTCTTACATGAAGAAAGATATAAAGAAGGATTTTTTTGAATGAGTCTAATGTCATGGTTCACATGGGCCTTAATATGTCAACAACATATAGTTATTGGGTGAATTCTAGTTAATATAGTTTTTATTCTAGGTGGGTGCACTCTAGTTAACTAAATAAAGGATTAGTTCTAATGTTTCTCTATGAAGTGCTCTATGCGTGTTAATAATTTACTATTGTCTTATTCATGTTAAGATTCCTAGAAAGATTAGCATGTTTTATTCTAATGTACGGTGTTATTGGACTTGATCAACCTAATAAATTTTTACATGTATCTTATTGACGCTAAAGGTGAATAAGAAACAATGGCCTCACAAGGCTAGAAAGCAAACCAAGTAAGAGACATTTTTGTGGAACAACTAAAAGAAAAAGAGTTTGCAGATGTACAAAAGGCAAAAGAAAACGTTATGGAAACAAAGGAAAAATGAGTAAGACTTTGATGGGACTACTTCTTACCATTCAGGGACTGCATCCAATATCAAATATGTTAGAAAGTATTTGGCACAATAGCTTATTCATAGAGAACAATGTGGCTGCTATGAAAAAGAATAATGATAAGTGTCAAGATGCAACAGAGGACTCTTGTAATATCGTGTTAAGAACTAGTTCAAAAAATCAAGAAGTTGAGGATAATTCACAAAGACTACTTACCATTAGGTGAAGATACTTTCAAGAAAGCAATCGTACCAAGATGCAGATCTAGAAAGCTTGATACTTATGAGAAAAAAAATTACCAGATAGAAATATTGATACGCTGAAGGAATAGATAACTAATTTGTTTGATAGTTGACTATGCTTTGAGCATATTATTGAGTGTTAATCACCCAAGGTGAAGGAGTTGAAGTCGATGAAGAAAAAATAAAGCACTAGGAGTCTAAAGAATTCAGAAAGATAATGATCAAGATGTCCTTATATAAAAGTAATATTTATTTCGCAAGTAAAAGTATGAATGCAGAGTAATAGTATTTTGTTTGAAGAGAAACGTTAGAGAGGTTTAAAGAAGCAATGATTCATTAAGACACAAAAGAAGTAGCGCTTCACTAAAAGACAATGATTTATTTAATAGAAAAGGAAGTGATTACTATTTGAAGAAGTATTAACATTAATATATGTAAATAGCAACAATTAGTTTAAGGGAATAATTGGTAACGAAGAGACATGTTTATTGAGAAGGTTATCTCTTTGCAAAGAGATACAACTCTTTGTATAGACATGGAGCTATAAAAGGAGTAAGACTTGTGGGAGGAAAAAAAGGAGTGGAGAGTGGAATGTGATATCTAATAAAAACATATTTATAAATGTGAGAGTGGAAAAAAAGAAGAACAAATACGTCATATACACTAGATTTATGAAGACTTTATAAGCAGTTTTGAAGATTATGAGTAGGTCTATGAGAGTATGTGAGCAGATAAATATGGATGATTATGAATAGATCTATGAGAGTATGTGAATAGACTCATGGAAGATTATATTAGCAAATTTAAGGGCAAAATTTGAGGATATGCTACAACAGATTTATGAGCAACATATGACGGATTATTTGTGTGCATGAAAGGCAGATACAAAAGAGAGATCTATACATATATATAAAGGAGAAATCTATGCAGAGATAGAGGGAAGATTGTAGAGATATAGAGGAGATATTTATGACACATCTATAGAGGAGAGTAAAGTCAGATTTGAAGAGAACTTTAGATTTAAGTGTAACTGTTCACAATAAGAGGACGGAGTTATTTGAATCTATATGAAGATCATTCAAGAAGAAGCAAATAGATGTGAAGCAATAAGCATGATATATAAATGGCCATCATCCGTTGAAGGAGAAAAATTCAAGGTGGAACATTGTTTCAGAAGTTGTTGTTGGGTTGATGCAAGAAGTTGGGTCCACAAAAAGCTCAAAAAGTGGAAGTGTTTTTGCTGTTTTTCAGAATTTGTCACACTTCGATTGAAAATTTGAGGCACTTATACAATGAATCTTAAAAAACATCAGTAATATTAAATTTAGCATTTTGAATCTAGTTTCTAAATATGTAATTTATTTAAATACCCAGATGATATAAATTAAATTTTGATAGGGATGTATAAAAACCACTTTTTAAAAGTCCTCGTTTTTTTACCATACCATGCACGTGTACGGACACCACTTTTTGACCCAAATAAAAGTATTTTGCTAATTCCTTTTGGGGAAAGAGAGCTAACACCATGAATATTGATGAGGAATTTTTTTTGTAATTTTTATTGGTCTTAATTGTTGTTTTTAAAAATCAACATGTATGGACAGCATAATTGGACCTAAACTAAACATTTTTTGAATCTTTTTTTTTTCATTGTGTAAAGAATTGTCTGAAGATTGATGCCATATAAATTTTTTACAAGAAAACTTAACCAAAAAACAAATATTAAAAAACAAAAAAAGCCTGATATTTCAAGTTTAAGGACTAGTTTTCTTGGAAATTAATTAAAAAATAACAAATATAATCCAATCTTAATAAAAAATTATATATTTGGAAACTAGACATCGTGTTCTCTAATGGGTTTAAATTTCATAGATTGATTCAAAAAAAAGTTTGTCAGCCATATTGGCAAAGTTGGACATTCTTTTTCAATCTGCCTTAGTTTTTAGTTGCAGGTCAAAGGCTAAGGGTCGGATACCCAAGTCTTTCTCGAGCCTAAAACCAAGGGTGCATGTGGGTTGGGGATTCCACTTTTAAATAACGCGTACACGTTATGTATTTACTCATTGGGTAAAAGGAGCGCATACGTGTTCCTAGAATAGAATGCGTACGCATTTATAAAATGTGTACGCGTTTCTGATATATCTGTTTACTCCCAATTTTAAAAATACTGATAGATCACTTTTTTTCTGCAACATTCTTTTTCTGCAGTATGATCCGAAAGTGCCATTTTCTACGTTTTCATTGCAATTTTGTCTTGTGCAGGGTATATTCTATTCAAATTGTTGGAAGAGACAAGTGCAGGTTGAATTTTCTGAAGTGGAATCAAGTACAAGAACATTTTACAAGAATATTTGGTAAAAGAGAACTTTTGGATGTATTCATGATGTTTTTATACTTCAAAGTTTATAGAAGAAAGGATCTCCATAGTACACAATTTTGTTTGAATATTTGAAGGAGATGACAATTTGAAAACAGGTTAAGAATCATTTGTTTTGTTATCAAAGAGGGTTTGGTAACCATGGGATCAAAGCAAAGGAAAAATAATAGATGTAGAAAGTTAATGACACCTAAAGAAATTCAAGCAAATAAAGAAATGTAGGCAAAAAGACAAAGGGATAGAAAAGAAAGGATTCGTTAAATGAAAAATTTGGAAGCATCTAGTTCCATGAATGTTGAAGAAGAAACCATGAAGGATGAAATGAATGTAGATGATGCAAATGTGGAGATGGTGAATATGGAAGAAAATGCAATCATGGAGACAAACCCAACTATGCCTTCAACTTCAACTTTGAATGATATGGAAATAGCACCTATGCAAACAACTTCAGGTATGTCTTCAAATCCACCTGAGCCCAATGATATGGAAAATGCACCTATTTAAACAATCTATCCAGGTATGTCTTCTAACCCAAGTCTTGATAATATTGATCTTAGTTATTTAGATGAAGCTAGATACATCATTGATGGTTTCAATAATTCTAGGGTTGAAACAATGCAAAAACAAAAAAAAAGTTGAAATATCTTATAAGGATGCAAATGAGAATGAAACCTCTCATATTGATGAAAATGAGAATGAAATCCCTTGTATGTTTTGAAAATAAAAATGAAACCCCTTGCATGAATGAAAATTAAACCCCTTGTATGGATGAATATGAAAATATTGTTTTTACAATTGAAAAAGATGTGTTAGATAACCTTCGTGGTAAAGTTTCTTAGAGACAAATGAGAACTTATGGAAATAGAATAAATAGAATGTTTTTTTATAGAAAGAAATTAGGATTTCAATGTCAACTCATGCTGCAATTGATGAGAATGTCGAAAATGAGAAATGTGATGAAAAAATAGGTATTTTTGTAAAACCAAAAAATAAAGATGATTCAGTAGAACAAGTCATATCTAGTATTGCTAATGTTACTGATTTTATAGGTAAGAAAATTCGATCTAAAGATAAGAATGTAGCTTGTCGTGCAATAACAACTGCTCTAGTTAATAAAGCAATTTCAAATAAAAGAATATTAAGTAAGATTAGTAGACGTATAAAAGAAATCCTAAAACTTTGATAAGAGCTGCTAAAAGAAGAGAAAGAATTGAAAATAATCCAATTAATCAATGTTGGAGTTTTAGTGGTAGACTCCCAAGATCAGACATGAAATTAAATCTTTAATCGAATTTTTTTGGCATGATAATACAAGAGTATCACCTAACATTAGAGATGTCTTAAAATTAAGGGTGGGTTCAAAAATTGGTGAACCTCATCCAAAGCATCTCTTAGATATGACTCAAACCGAATTATATAAAACAAATTAGATGATTCAATCTTACCATTTAATATTAGCATAAGTTAAAGGCCATTCGAAAAGTGTAAACCTTAGTATGTTAGAATTAATAAACAATGAATCTCTTGTTGTTGTAAGACTCATGTACAATTTTGTTATTATTATGATATTTTTCGATATATACGATGCACTTTTCATGCTAACCAAATTATGCAGGATAATTATGGTATTAATATGCCACCTGAAAGAGACGAGAGGATGGTGAGTGCGTGAGGGTCTGTGTGCAAGCCTGCAGACGGTCTGTGCATGGCTTGCATGTCATGCTAGGCCCGTGCATGTTTCTATTGGAATTCGTTTCACTATTTTGTGTGCTTCTTGTGTGGTGGGGGGTTTTGAAACATTGTGCGGGGGGTGTTTGATGCTTGGTGGGGGCAGTGTATGTAGTCTGGGTTCGATCCTTTATGGGTGAGTTTGACTTCAATCTAGTGTGTGTTTTGTTCATTTTATATTCCTTGATGTTGTCCCTCTATCTTCTCCTTTTGTGTTGGGTTTTGGGTTTGTGTGGTGGTGTTAAGGGAGGTTGGTGTGTGGTGTGTGGGGATTTGGTTGGTGTTCCCCTTGGTGGCTAGTTCCAATGGATCGGGGGGATGCTTCAAGGGCATGCCCTTCATTGCATTTTAGTTCTGTAGTCGGAGCAAAATCTCCCGTTCATGCTACTCGTGGTTTTGATAACAATTTATTTTCTTCTGAATCAGAGAATGGTGGATTTGGGTTGCCAAGTGGCTCTCGCATTCATAAGATCAATGGGTGTCTTGAATGATGCAAGGAGAGGACGAAGTTGGTTATTCAATCATCTTTGATTGCTGATGACATTGAATATTATTCGAAGCACTCTTTTCTATGCAAATTTTTTGGGATGTGGGTTTCTTTGCAATTTCTAGAATCTTGAGCTCAATGGACTTGGTCACCAGAGGGTGAGATAGATATTATTCTCTTGGCAAATAATTATGTCATGGTGAATTTTAACTGCATGGTTGATCGCAATAGTCTTTTAAGGTGGTCTGTATTTTCATAACCAAGTTGGGTTATTTATTAAACCTTGGCATGCGGGTTTCAACCCTTTAGAGGAGCTCCCGAATCAGGTTCCAGTGTGGGTTTGGCTCCCTCAATTTCCAGTTGAGTGTTGGAAAGATGATATATTGCATATGGTGGCTTCATTACTGGGGAAACCGGTCGGAGCTTCTCAACAAACTCAGTTAAAAAAGGTAATGACTTTTTCCCATATTTGTGAGGAAATTGACCTAAGTAAGCCTTTACCAGATTCTATAGATATGTGTGCGGGTTCTTATTCTTGGGTCCAACAGTTAGACTACGAAACTCTACCCTTTCGTTGTCATCTATGTCATGAGTATGGCCATTTGCAATGGTGATGCCCAAGGTCTAAGCCTGTTGAGTCTCAGCCTTCTCAACCTCCTAGAAATCCCCTTGGGGTTGATAAAGGAAAGGCTCCCATTCCTGGTAATGTGGTTGGTGCATATAGTTTTATGCCATAAGAATTGTAATAGGAACAAAGGTCAAAAGAGGACTTTAAAGGAGAGACAGGATGAAGATACCTATAACAGATTTGAAGTTTTGGATGATCTCAGTCAGCAAGAGGTGAATCTGAGTATGTTGAGTATCGATCAGGGTGCCTTGGTAGCAGTGCAAGAGGGTTTTATTTTAGATGCCACTCAACCTTCGCAGGGTGCAAGTGCTCTCCAAATGGACACATATTTTCACCTAGAGGTTCAAGAGAGGTTGGTACCTATTTCTGAAGTGAAGATGAGTGAAGGGGAGGGTTCTATACTGGTGCTAAAATTAGGTTCTGAAGCAATAAAGGGTAATAAGGCTCCGCCTCAATTAGAGCTACTTCAGAAGGATCTAAAAAAGGGGCGGTGGAGAAGTCATCCAAGGTTGGGAGAAAAAAGGACCTGGAAAAGATTAAAATTATGGGGGAGTCATTGGTGGAGTCAAGGTCGATGAAGACTCTAGATTCTCATTTTTCAAGCCCCTTGAAATGATTGTTCTCTCCTGGAATGTAAGGGGCTTGAATAGTGGCCCTCAACAAAAAGCTATTTGGAATTTGGTGAGAAGTCATTCTCCTGATGTTCTTTTTCTTGCAAGAGACTAAATTATTTGTGGAAAGCATGTTTGGATTATTACCCAAGTTGTGGGAGAGGGGTGAATGCCAGTGTATTGGTTCTCAAGGATATTTTGGGGTTGTGGCTTGTTTATGGAACCCTTTGAAGATTCATCCTTTGTGGTGGATGTCCTCTAAATCTTCCATATCTGTGATTGTGCCAAATCTTGAGATGGGGGAATCTATCCTCCTTTCAAATATTTATGCGCCTATTGATTTCCAGGGAAAGCAACTCTTATGGTCCCATATCACTTTTATTTGAAGTTTGGCTCATTTCCATCTATGGATTATGGCGGGTGATTTTAATGTTATTTCTAAGTTGGCTGAGAAGCATGGTGGTATTGCATGATTGGAGCCTTTTTCTTTCTCACTCTATGATAACATCTCGGCTTTAAACCTTGTTGATATAAAGCCTAGTAATGGCCAATTTACCTAGAACAATCGAAGGATAGGAGAGAACTATATTGCAGAGAGACTTGATCATTTTCTGGTTTCTTGCTTTTGGGTTGGTAGCTTGTGGTCTACTAGCTCTGAGATTTTGGATTGGTGGGGTTCAGATCACTGGCCTATTAAGTTATTTGTTTCCTCTGCTCGGGTTGCTCAGGCTCCTTCCTTCAAGTTCCAGTTCATTTGGTTGCGAGACCCTTCTTTGCAGGATTATGTTGCTGACTGGTGGAGGATTCGTAGACCTGCTTATGGCACAACTATGTATAATTTTGCCAAATTATTGTAATTTGTTAAATATCAGCTTAAATGATGGAACTGTCAGTGCTTTGGTAATATTTTTCATGCTAAATTTGTTGCTCAATCTAAGTTGGATGACATTACTAGGGTGATAAGGGAGGGTGATTTTTCTGAGGCCTTGCTCTGTGAAGAGGCTAGGGCTGTGAAAACTTTGGAAGAATGTGAGTTGCATGAGGAAATCTACTAGAAATAGAAGGCTCAGGTTGAGTGGCTTCAAGATAGTGATAAAAATACTGCTTTCTTCTTCCATTCGGTAAAAGCCAGGAGACATGACAATTCTATTCCTATTCTTATGAATGACAAGGGTGAGCAATTTTCTTTTATGCATGACATCTCTAGAGAGGCCGGTGCAGTACTTTTCTTTTTTATTTTGGGAGGACTCTCAGGGGGGTTCTGCTGAGGAAACTTAGGTTCTCTCTTGTATCCCTCCTTTGGTTACTAGGGAGATGAATAAGCATCTTATGGGCTTTATCTCACTCGAGGAGCTAGAGGTGACTGTTTTCCAAATGAAAAAGGGGAAAGCTCCTGGCCTTGATGGTTTTTCGATCGAATTCTTTTAAGAATTTTGGGATATTATCAAGTGAGATTTATTGGAGGTGGTCCAAGAGTCTCAGAGGAATAAACAAATGCTTCATGCTTTGAACTCTACTTTCCTTGCCCTCATTCCCAAGAGTGATGGGGTTGATCGGTTAAGTCAGTTTCGTCCTATTTCTCTTTGCAATGTGATTTACAAAATTATCTCCAAGTTGATAGCTAATAGGTTGAAAAAGTGGCTTGATCGGATTATTTTTGAGGAGCGGAGTGATTTTGTGGTGAATCAGAAAATTTTGGATGGGGTGATTATTGCTACTGAAACTATTCACTCTATGGAAGCTTCTAAAGATAAGGCTATGTTCATCAAGTTGGATATGGCTAAGGCTTATGATAGAGTCAAGTGTTCTTTTCTGTAGAATATTCTTGGTGCTTTTGGCTTTGTTGAGGAGTGGATCCAATGGGTTATGTGTTGTATTACCTCTACCTCTTTTTTTGTTCTGATCAATGGTGAGAATACTGAGCTTTTTGGTGCTTCTTGAGGCCTTAGGCATGGGGACCCCCTCTCCCTTTATCTTTTCATTCTTGTTGTTGAAGGCCTGGGGAGACTGATGAAGAGTAATGGGGAGTTGGGTCTTATTCATGGATGGATATGGGGAAATGGTCTGCCTCCAAAGTATCATTTGCAATTTGTGGATGATACTACCTTGATGGGAATGGCTAAGATTATGGAAGCACTAAACCTGCGCAAGGCTTTGGATGTTTATCTTGTTGCTTCCGATCAATTAATTAATGAAGATAAATCCTCCATTTTCTTTTTCAATATGCCAAGGCCTATTTAGCTAAGGATTGCCCATATATTGAGGTTCCAAATTGGTTCTCTTCTATTGACTTATCTTGGTATTCCTATCTCTTCGGGTAGTCTCTCCAAGGATTCTTGGCATTATATTCTTGACAAGTTCTATGTGAAGGTTAATCACTAGACTCATAGGTGGTTATCCTTTGTTGGGCGTGTTCAGTTGCTCAAGTCGGTGGTGCAGGCTCTCCCCATTTACAGATGTATGCAGGTGGCTCCGATGGGTTTTGTCAAGGAATTGGATTCTTTTGCAAGATAATTCTTATGGGCAGGTATCTTGTCTTCCTCTAAATGGAGCATTGTTAGGTGGGATATGTTGTGTAGCCCGAAGTAGTTTGGAGGTCTTGGTTTAAGGTAGTTGGCTTTAACCGGGATGACATTGGTTGCCAGGTTGTATTGGAGGTGGTGTGTGGAACAGGACTAGATATGGGCTAGAATTATATCTCATAAGTATTTATAGGGGATTCCAAAGGAGGAAATACCAAGATATCCCCTAGTTGGAAAAGGTTCAGTGATTTGGGACACACTTAAGAAAGGGGTTGCGCTGATTAAGGAAGGTTTATTCTAGATATGTAAGAAGGGAACTGAGGTGCACTTTTGGTGAGAATCCTAGGATGGTTTTCCTCCCATTGTTTCTCAGTATCCTAATTTTTTGATTCTCTACCAACGGTTCCTAGAGGTTGGGTGGTCAAGGGTGAGTGACTTTAAATCTTTCTATCCTTGTGGGCAGTTGAAGGTGGCGGGGTGGAAGATCTCGAGTGACTGGCCTACTGTTGGTATGGAGGAGGAATGTGTTGAGATTCATTACATTTTATCTAGTAGGCATTGTAGCTCCCTCAAGGATAAGGATAGTCTTGCTTGGTATCCAAATCCTAAGGGTGTTTTTACTATTGGTAGTGGATATCAGGAGTTGTTGGCTC
The DNA here is from genome assembly GCA_007115665.2 of Sequoiadendron giganteum. NCBI lineage: Eukaryota > Viridiplantae > Streptophyta > Pinopsida > Cupressales > Cupressaceae > Sequoiadendron > Sequoiadendron giganteum. The sequence continues at coordinate 38,325,237 of CM021104.1, read as the reverse complement.
ATAGGCTGGATGGGGTGGAGGTCCATTGGTGAGAGTATGTGTGGAATAAGTTCTCTTGTCCAAAGTATAACTAATTTATGTGGACTTTGGCTTGGAATAGATGCTTGATTTGGAATAATATTCAGAAGCATGGTTTTCATAGCCCTTCTATTTGTGTTTTATGTGGTGCTGGTGAGGAGGACTCTTCACACTTATTCTTTCGATGTCCCTTCTCTTTGCAACTCTGCCATTTTTGGTAGGGTGTTTGGAAACAACCTTGTGTTCATGCTTCTTCCCTGGTTGAATTTTGGAATAGTTTGGGTAGGCATCCAACAATGACTTCTTTTCTCTAGATTGTGTGGTGTATTGGGCCTACTTTCATCCTTTGGAAAATTTGGCTGGAGAGGAATTGTAGGATTTTTTGGGAAGAAAGATTATTGATCCAACAAGTTTGGCATAGAATTGTGGGTATGATCCAGGAGATGGTGGAAGCTAAATGTGAGGTGATGTTTCCTCTAGATAGAGGGGATGTTGAGATTGTGGGTAGATTGGGGATTCAGGGGTTGTCTTTAGCCTATGCCTATGTTAGAAGAGGTAGGCGTGCGAAAAAGAAGATTCAAAGGGTGGGTAGATGGCTGCCACCTCCGGAGGATTTCTTGAAGATCAATACTGATGGTTCCTCTCATGGTAATCCTGGGCTTGTTGGGATTGGTGGTGTTGGTAGAGATTGTTTGGGTGAGGTTGTTTTCTTCTTTTCAATCCATAAAGGGCAGTAGACAAATAACTTTATGGAGGGATTGGTGATTATCTACAGTTTTGAGTGGGCCTATGCTTTGGGTTGGCATAAGGTTATCTATGAATCTGACTCATAGGTTATTTTCAACCTGTTGATTAAGCAGAAGGTGACAAATTTTAATTGGCAGTTAGCTTTGCTTGTACACCAGATCTTGCAAATCTGCTCTATGATGGAGAAGGTGTCTTTTGTCCACATTTCGCGTGAGTGGAATAGGGTGGCTGATTGTTTGGCTAAGTTGGCTTCAGAGCACGATGATGATTGGAAGATTGATGGGTGGGGGAATTTATCCCAAGATCTCTGTCATGACTTGGAGAAGATCTTTTCTAATGATATGGATGGATATGGTGTTGGGTGATGTCGGTTCTTGCTTTGGTTGGGTGATTTTGTATACTTTTCTCGGGGCCTTTGGTTCCTTGATTCCTTTGTAATGTTCTTTTCTGAATTTTAATAAAGTTTTTACCCCTTTTATATATATAAAAAATATGCCACCTGAAACAATCAAAGATTTTATAGCAAGTTTGTTTTGTGAAACCTCTAATGGAAACTTATTTTATTTAAAAGTATGTATTTATGGAGAATGTGATAGATGTGGTAACTTTTCATTAGTAGGAGAATGTATGCATGAAATTAGTTTAGATGAATTCGGACAACAATCGATGGATGTAAAAAAAAAAATGTTGAATATTCATTAAAAGATGGAAATTTTGGAAAACGTTGTGAGCTAATTCTGGAAAAATTTAGTGTGCATGCATTTATTAACAAATTTAAATATAAGATTGTACCTAAATATGTTAAACACTCCCAATATGCTCATTGTCTTGATAATCAATTTTGTTTATGTAAGAACACATTCCCAATTGGAACTATATTGTCAGTTGTTGATTTTGCTGAAAATTATACTCTTGCTCCACAAGAAGAAATTCAATCACAGTATTATAATTCAGTGCAAGTAGCTATATTTTTTCATATTGTTTATATACATGTAGATGATAGTAGAGAAGATAATAGAATTTTTTTGAGAGAGTACCATTTTTATGTAAGTGATAATCGATTACATTTATCTGATTTTGTTCAATATTGTTTTGATATATTTTATAAAAATTTAAAAGAGAGAGGAATTCAAATGAGAGAACATCTCATATGGTCGGATAATTGCATGGGTCAATTCAAGAATGCTAGAATGTTTTATTGGTTATGTAGAGTTCATAAGGAAAACAATATCCACCACATGTGGCATTTTTTTGAATCTGGACATGGTAAGGGAGAACACAATGGAGTAGGTGCATGTGTGAAAAGAGCTCTTGCTAGAGAGCAACTAAAATTTGAGGATGCTGTGAAATTCAAAGATGCACGTGCAATTGTAGATTGGTGAAATACCAAATTATCTACAAGAACAAGTGAGAGCTCAATAATTCGACGCTTCTTTTGTCTAGTTGAAGAAAAAGATATTTTTTCTTGACAAGATTGTGAAACAATTAATGGATCTGCAAAATGGCATTTGTTTAAGAGTTCAAATGCAAACACATGGACAATATGAACAAGGGAGTTTGAATGATTTTGTCAATTTTGTATTGTAGGTGATTGGGAAGCGTGTGAAAATACAGAATGGGTCAAACAATGGCAACAAAGAGCCTTAACACCTACATCAACACATGTTCAACATGGAACGACAATTGAAGATAATCAAGTGTTCGCATCAAATGATTATGATCATGTTTCAGATCTTGTACAAGAAGTTACATTAAATTGAATTGAATTTTATATGTATGCATGTTTATATGTGAATTAAATATAATTCACTCTTTATTGAATCTTTTATTTATTTTTGCAGGACATGTGTATGTTGTTGTTACACCTAAGGGGGATGAAGAGGAGATGAATTATTGGTTGGCTATATGTGTTGAGATAAAACATAATTTGGTACATCCTAGAGTGGGTGATGACAACTTTGAGTATCCAACTGGTTCGGTGGTTGTTGTTGGCACCCGGCTTCGAAAATATTTGATAAGAAAGAATGGCTTGCCTGCATTTGAAGATTATGAAAGACACGAGAAGATTATACATTATTCAAATTTTATTTTGGAAACCAATATAAAACTAGTTAGATATCATGGGAGGCCTCCTAATAAAGTGTTATGGACACTTTCAATGGATGAGCATGAGACAATCATAGATGCATTACAAAAAAGAGAGGATGCATAGGGTACAACAGAGTAAATAAATATTGGTAAGTATATAGTTATATATATATTTAATTAATAGTTGATATGTAGTTAAAAATTTATCACATATACATGTCTATATATATTTGTCTTTAGTCATTTCCTAATTAAAATTTTATTTCATTTTTTGTTTCAGGTCTCCTAAAACTAGATGCATTACAAAAAAGAGAGGACATGCATATATATTACAATGGAATTCAAATCTAGAAATAGGTAATTATATTTAGTTTTAGATACATTTAATTGATAGTATAAATATAAAACTAAATAGTTAATTCCATTTTATAAAGAGTTTATAATTGATTTCATATCCCTTTAAAACATTCTCTTAGGACCCCTTAAGCCATCCTCTTATGTACCATTAATCCATCCTCTTGCATCTCGTTAAGTCTCTTTATTAATTCCCCTTAAGCCATATCCACATATATCAACCCTTAATCAATCCACTTGCATCCCCTTAAGTCACTCTCTCAACACCCCTTAACCCATCCTCTTTGGACCCCTTAATCCATATCCACATATATCAACCCCTAATCAATCCACTTGCATCCCCTTAAGTCACTCTCTCAACACCCCTTAACCCATCCTCTTAGGAACCCTTAATCTATATCCTCATATATCTACCCTTAATCCATCCACCTGCATCGCCTTAAGTCACTCTCTCAACACCCCTTAAGCCATCCTCTTAGGACCCCTTATGGTTTAGGGTTTAGGGTTCATCTCGTAGGCTTTAGGTCATATGGTTTAGGGTTTAGGGTTTAGGGTTTGCAGGGTTCATGAGATGCTTAGAATAACAAATCTATATGGGTTAATGGTTTAGGGTTCATCTTCTAGGCTTTAGGTCCTATGGTTTAGGGTTTGTAGGGTTAATGAGATGCTTAGAATAACAAATCTATAAGGGTTAATGGTTTAGGGTTCATCCCCTAGGATTTAGGTCCTATGCTTTAGGGTTTAGGGTTTGTAAGGTTAATGAGATGCTTAGAATAACAAATCTATATGGGTTAATGGTTTAGGGTTCATCTACTAGGCTTTAGGTCCTATGGTTTAGGGTTTAGGCTTTGTAGGGTTCATGAGATGCTTAGAATAAAAAAAAAAAAATGGGTTAATGGTTTAGGGTTCATCTCCTAGGTTTTAGGTCCTATGGTTTAGGGTTTAGGGTTTGTAGGCTTCATGAGATGCTTAGAATAACAAATCTATATGGTTTAATGGTTTAGGGTTTATCTCCTAGGCTTTGGGTCATATGGTCTAGGGTTTAGGGTTTTTAGGGTTCATGAGATGCTTAGAATAACAAATCTATATGGTTTAATGGTTTAGGGTTCATCTCCTAGGCTTCAGGTCCTATGGTTTAGGGTTTAGGGTTTGTAGGGTTCATGAGATGCTTAGAATAACAAATCTATATGGGATAATGGTTTAGGGTTCATCTCCTAGGCTTTAGGTCATATCATTTAGGGTTTGCAGGGTTCATGAGATGCTTAGAATAACAAATCTATATGGGTTAATGGTTTTGGGTTCATCTCCTAGGCTTTAGGTCATATGGTTTAGGGTTTAGGTTTTCTAGGGTTCATGAGATGCTTAGACTAATAAATCTATATGGGACTTAATGGTTTAGGGTTCATCTCCTAGGCTTTAGGTCCTATGGTTTGTAGGGTTCATGAGATTCTTAGAATAACAAATTTATATGGTTTAATGGTTTAGGGTTCATCTCATTTTAGGGTTTAGGGTTTGTAAGGTTCATGAGATGCTTAAAATAACAAATCTATATGGATTAATGGTTTAGGGTTTATCTCCTAGGCTTTAGGTCCTATGGTTTAGGGTTTAGGGTTTTTAGGGTTCATGAGATTCTTAGAATAACAAATCTATATGGTTTAATGGTTTAGGGTTCATCTCTGAGGCTTTAGGTCCTATGGTTTAGGGTTTGTAGGGTTCATGAGATGATTAGAATAACAAATCTATATGGTTTAATGGTTTAGGGTTTATCTCCTAGGCTTTTGGTCCTATGGTTTGGGGTTTAGTGTTTGTAGGGTTCATGAGATGCTTAGAATAAAAAATCTATATGGGTTAATGGTTTAGGGTTCATCTCCTAGGATTTAGGTCCTATGGTTTAGGGTTTATAGTTTCTAGGGTTCATGAGATGCTTAGAATAAAAAATCTATATGGGTTAATGGATTAGGGTTCATCTCCTAGGATTTAGGTCCTATGGTTTAGGGTTTGTAGGGTTCATGAGATGCTTAGAATAAAAACTCTATATGGGTTAATGGTTTAGGGTTCATTTCCTAGGCTTTAGGTCCTATGGTTTAGGGTTTAGGGTTTAGGGTTTGTAGGGTTCATGAGATGTTTAGAATAACAAATATATATGGGTTAATGGTTTAGGTTTCATCTCCTAGGCTTTAGGTCATATGGTTTAGGGTTTAGGGTTTGTAGGGTTCATGAGATGTTTAGAATAACAAACCTATATGGGTTAATGGTTTAGGGTTCATCCCCTAGGCTTTAGGTCCTATGGTTTAGGGTTTAGGGTTTCTAGGGTTCATGAGATGCTTAGAATAATAAATCTATATGGGTTAATGGTTTAGGGTTTATCTCCTAGACTTTAGGTCATATGGTTTAGGGTTTAGGGTTTGTAGGGTTCATGAGATGCTTAGAATAACAAATCTATATGGGTTAATGGTTTAGGGTTCATCTCTTAGGCTTTAGGTCATATGGTTTAGGGTTTGTAGGTTTCATGAGATGCTTAGAATAAAAAATCTATATGGGTTAATGGTTTAGTTTTCATCTCCTAGGCTTTAGGTCATATGGTTTTTAGGGTTCATGACACGCTTAGAATAACAAATCTATATGGTTTAATGGTTTAGGGTTCCTCCTAGGCTTTAGGTCCTGTGTTTTAGGGTTTAGGATTTGTAGGGTTCACGAGATTATTATAATAACAAATCTATATGGGTTAATGGTTTAGGGTTCATCTCCTAAGATTTAGGTCTTATGGTTTAGGGTTTAGGGTTTGTAGGGTTCATGAGATGCTTAGAATAACAAAGCTATATGGGTTAATGGTTTAAGGTTCATCTCCTAGGATTTAGGTCTTATGGTTTAGGGTTTAGGGTTTCTATGGTTCATGAGATTCTTAGAATAAAAAATCTATATGGGTTAATGGTTTAGGGTTAATCTCCTAGGCTTTAGGTCCTATGGTTTAGGGTTTAGGGTTTGTAGGGTTCATGAGATGCTTAGAATAACAAATCTATATGGGTTAATGGTTTTGGGTTCATCTCCTAGGCTTTAGGTCCTATTGTTTAGGGTTTAGGATTTTAAGGCATTCTCTTAACTTATCCTCTTACATCCCTTCAATTCATTCTATCAACTCCCCTTAATCCACCCTCTTGCATCCCCTTAATCCATCCTCTTAAAGGACCCGTGTCATATCCTCTTACATCCCCTTAATCCACAATCTTGCATCCCTTAAGTCACTCTCATAATTCCCCTTAAGCCATCCTCTTAGGGCCCATTAAGCCATATCCTAAGGTTCATGACATGCATCCCCTTAATCCACCCTCTTACATCCCTTCAAGTAATTCTATCAACTCCCCTTAATCCACCCTCTTGCATCCCCTTTAAACATCCTCTTAAAGGACCCTTAAGTCATATCCTCTTACATCCCCTTAATCCACAATCTTGCATCCCTTATGTCACTCTCATAATTCCCCTTAAGCCATCCTCTTAGGACCCGTTAAGCCATATCCTAGGGTTCATGACATCCATCCCCTTAATCCACCCTCTTACATCCCTTTAAGTCATTCTGTCAACTCCCCTTAATCCACCCTTTTACATCCCTTCAATTCATTCTATCAACTCCCCTTAATCCACCCTCTTGCATCCCCTTAAGCCATCCTCTTAAAGGACCCTTAAGTCATATCCTCTTACATCCCCTTAATCCACAATCTTGCATCCCTTAAGTCACTCTCATAATTCCCCTTAATCCATCCTCTTAGGACCTGTTAAGCCATATCCTAGGGTTCATGACATCCATCCCCTTAATCCACCCTCTTGTATCCCCTTAAGCCATCCTCTTAAAGGACCCTTAAGTCATATCCTCTTACATCCTCTTAATCCATAATCTTGCATCCTTTAATTCAGTCTCATAATTCCCCTTAATACATCCTCTTAGGACCCGTTAATCCATATCCTGGGGTTCATGACATCCATCCCCTTAATCCACCCTCTTACATCCCTTTAAGTCATTCTATCAACTCCCCTTAATCCACCCTCTTACATCCCTTTATGTAATTCTATCAACTCCCCTTCATCCACCCTCTTTCATCCCCTTAATCCATCCTCTTAACTCCCCTTAAGGCATTCTCTTAGGACCCCCCTTAAGCTATATCCTCTTAGGTCCCCTTAATCCATCCTAAGGCAAACATCATTTGAATTTGTATGGAATTTATAAGATCCAATTTTCTAACTTTTACTATATATTGTTCTTTTCTCGCATTAATTATTTGCTTAAATGACTCGTAAAAATTATAGTTACTTTACTTATTTTAATTATTTTTGTAGGTTCTCATCAAGTCGGTCTACCATGTGATTGTCACTGAAAAATTATTTTATCAAGAGACTATGTAAATATCAATTTTTGGTCTTCACCTAAAAGTTGATAAGCTTTAATTGTATCTACATGCACATATATGTTCCATCATGTTATATAGTTGTATTAAACATCAATAAACATTATATATGTTTGTTCGATGTATGAACTTCAATGAACTTATTAGTCACTTTTTAAATATATTGTTCCAATTTTATAGATTATACATTTCATGTCTTATATTTACCATATTTTATATAATTGTTCAATTGTATAGATTATACATTTTATACATACAAGGAGATAGATTTTTGTTTATTGGTTCAAATATTTGCTAGAATTGGAAAATAGTTAAAATTACCTGCCCTTAATTTATTATGAATATGATCTAAACTATTTAAGGAATGTTTTAATTTGTCACCTAACCATGTGATAAATTATATATATGAAATTTGATTCTAGATAATAATTTATATAGTGCATGTATTGCTTGAAAATTAGATAAAATATATATACATACATGAGTGCATATAATCATCAAAATGAACATAACATGATCATAATTGACTGCATATATAATCATCATATTAAAGTCAACTGATATAAATAAACACAAATATGATAATATTAATCGATATAATGTATGTGAAATGGTCCATGAAATAACATGTTCAAAATGTATAAGTGAAGTCCAACACATATATTTAAATAAAACTAGAGATCTATAGTCCATAAAATTTAAAACCATCTAACTATCAAGTTGATCAGTCAAGTCAAGTATCCTCTTTGTTCCATGTTGATTAGATGTACCTGCATCATGTTGTAAAAGAGTACAAGAAACCTGAAATTAGATTTAAAGTTATTTAGAAATTTTGATATAATTAAACATTGCTAAACTTGAAAATCTAAACTTCTAGATAAAAATAAATTTAATTAAATATCTAGTAAATACAGTAAAAATGATTTTTAGTATGCATAAATTACCATATGATCATGTGAATCTACTGGCACATTTTTTTCAACAAGTAGCATAATTTTCAGTTGAGAAGATCCAAATGCCTGATCTACTATATCTTGCATATTCATATAAAGCAAACAATATGTTAAAACCTTGAATATATATATTTGAAAGGTCCGTAAAAATTCTATAGGAGATCTAGTAAAGTTTATAACCTCAAATGATATGACCTCATGATCACGCACCTGAGATTGCCCATGCATAAATGCTGACGATGTCTCAGGTGCGCCTGCCATAGGTATCTCATGAAATCCCTGCATATAGATGTACAACAATTTGTATAGATCATTCACACATGTGTATGTAAAGGAACAAATTAAATTAGATCTATGATGTGTATTTAATTTAAACTTAACAAAATTTTGAAAGCACGCACTTGAGTTGATGATGGCTCAAGAGCGCTCACCACAACTTGTGGTTGGTCAGTACTAGGTATTGTATGACCTCCCTGCATCTAGATATAATATATCATTTCACACATGTGTAAAAATTCAAATTAAATTAGATATATCCACACAAATTATTTAATATATATTGGTTCAAGTACCTAACCAAAAGGTGAGCCCAGATCTACAACACTCGATATATAAACATGATCATATTGAGTTTCAGGCATCGTGTGATCATGCGTCTACACCGAACACTTATTGAACTAATATTATATTATATATATAATTTGATGTTATTATTTACATGAATTTTTCACATTTCAAACAAATTCAATTTAAGTTCAAAAAATGAACATACTTGTGTAGGATGATCCTCAGAATATGGTAAATTCATATATGACTCTGTCTCATATGCATGCGAGTCACCTGAAGTGGATGCCTGATTATTCCTATAGTTCGAGGCTCCATGCTCTCTATTGGCCACTTTAGCCACCACGTGTGTAGTCTGATGAGTGAGATGTCCTGAAAGCGAACTCAATGCTCTTAATGTCGATAACATGGTCTGTTGTTGAAATGCAGTGGGAACACTAGGAGAAGGAGAAGGAATAATAGGAGCAATCGGAGCATGTCGCTAAGGATTGACACGTGCTCCTAGTCTATGTTGGGGCATGCCATGCCTAACTCCTTGAAATGATCTCATATCAAAATAGTTGGGTTTTAAACCCAACTCAAACTCATCCCATAACTTTCTCAAAAAGTATAGGGGCACCTTAGAATTGCCATATGGTAGATTATCAAAGATCATCCATCATCTATCCCAAAAATGTGTAGCTATCCGCAAGTGCCTACACCATAAAATTGAAATTCATTTTTTGGTGGGTGGAATTGGTTGGTTTGTTTGGGGGTTAAAAAAATATTGGCACATGGCTTGTTTGGTAATTTTAAGGTCATTAATTTCTTTATAGGAAAATCCATCTGCATAGAATTGTCTCCTCTCTTCTCTCCATTGATGGAACCTATCCAGGTCCACATCAATAGATCGAACATAATCAACAATAGTTTGCATCGTAGATGCAAACCATGTGAGATGGGGGGGATTATAGGCTCATTTTTTATCATATCTATATTTCCCTGAATCACAATGAGGTTTTCTCTAATGCTCTCTCTTAACTATGTTTGATCTACTACAGGGGGTGGCGGGTTAGGAAGTGGAGACTGTGGAGGTGTGGGGTTTTATTGTGGTGGTGGATTTGGATGTATGGGATCTACAAGAATTTTTGCATTAGGCATGTAAAATACTCTATATTAAATTATGGATCCATGTGAACAATGATTTATGCCAATTGCATGTTAAACAATTAAAAAATATATATCAACAAACTAATTAAATAATGCACACAATTTGAAATATTTAAAAATCACATTGAACGAGCACAAATTAAAAATACATTTCATTTGAAGACCATATGATTTATAACATTAAAAAATCCATAACATTAAAAATCGATAGCATGTACACGTTAAATTGAGTCTAATGTGGATGTTAATATGAAGGGTTTGTTGTTACTACCAACTCTTAGAATGCAACTAAAAATGGAGATAATTGTCACACCAAGGTCATACAATTTTAATAAAATCTTACCTACATGTTACTTAAAACCGATTATTGAACACCTTTTAGTAGCCCTTCCAAGAAGAATCATCAAGTTTATCTAAAATATAAATCCACTATCATTTAGATCAATATGTATACTATAATTAAGATACCTATAATATCTAAGGATGCACTAAATTACATTTTGTGTACATGGAAAGGGAACTCATATGAACATGGGTTGTATAAGTGCTTCTACATCAAAAATTTGTAGAGGATGACATATTTGTCATAATTCATCTAGGTATTTTATGTTAAACCTTTAATAAATGTGATGGTTCAATTATAAATAGTTTTAAGTTAGATCTATATGTGGTACATAGGATACCTCTTAGTGAAAATAGGGAGGTAAGTTCTAATTATAACTCTGACGGGTAGAAATGAAATTAGGGGGTTGTATTAGAACCCTATGAATGCATGCACTATGTCATTGGTTTATTAAGTGAATCCCCTGAAAGAAGGCCCCATAAACTTATTTTTAGCTAGATATCACTTGATAATTAAATTATAGCCAAATTTGATGATATACATTAATTGATCTATTTAAAATAAATAAAACCACATGGATTAAGGTAAAGACTTGAGATTTATTTAAATAAATCACCATCAACATTTAAACTAGGAGTTGGATAAAATGTATCAAGAATTGAGAGCTCACAAAAGGCTACAATATCAACAATGAGGCTTCTTTGAATCATTATTGGAAAAATAAATAAGAAGTTTAGAAATAGAGACTGTGAACATGAGGTCAGGAACCATTTAATTTCTATAGGTAAAGGACTAAAGAATGAAAAATAAGACACATGTAGATATATAACTTTGATTTATCAAATTTGGTGTTAATAGGAGGTTAGGGGTTGTTCAGAGTGTCTTCTATTACATATATAAAGGTGGATAAAGAGAAGGAAAGGTCACCAAGCTAATTTAGGTTATGAAAAACTCAAGAATGAGTGTCAAAATGGGTAAATGATGAAAACCATGTAGTTTAATTCAAGTAAAAGTTAGGATTATTGTTAGACAAGGGTGCTCAATGGAGCTCATAAATATCAAGCCTATCATTAATTAACTAATTCATCAATAAGTAATTTATTCTTCTAAGCTTTATGGGTCTAGAGCTTTATCTTTTGGGGCGAGGGGAAGTTTACGAGTTTATATGTGTGGTTGTTTCCCAAAAAGAGTATATATATAGAGCTAAGGTATATCGATTGTGAATACATGTATTTATCAAGTATGACATAGAATTTAATTAAATCCGAGGACATAAATTGATTTATCTAAATTTTCAAATTTCATGATAAGAGACACAAGTTCTTTATAGTGGGACAAAGTAGTTAAGAAGAAATTATAAGTTTAACACTAACATTTTAATTTATAATCTCATTCATTGTTTTCAAAGCATACTAAAGATAAGAATAAAAAATTAATAGAAGACATTCAAAGGGACACGTAGATATATGCTAGTGGTAATTGCAATGTACAAAATTAACAAAGATGAGCTTGAGCTCTATTCACATATTGAAAATGGCTTCTTTAAGTACAAAGACTTCACTAAATGTTTTAGTTGTACAATGAAATCATATTTATACATGTGAATTGGTGTGCATAATTTATCATGCAAAAATGGAAGAAATTAGATCTTTACTATATAATTATTTAGAGATTTGATGACATGAAAACATATCTATGTCAAATAAAAAATGTAAGAAACCTCCAAGGAGGGATACTTCTAAAATTATGTGAAGTGAAAGTTAAGAACCAATGACAAGGAGGACACAAAATAAAGCAAGGAAGGAGGGCAATTTCCAAATTGAAATTACTCAATGAGCAAGAGCAACATGATCAATCCTAATGAGATTAAAACTTGTAACCATACTAAAAAATGAGAATGTTTAAACTATAGTTGAGTATGGCAATGGTGTAACATAGCAACATGATCAATCCTAATTAGATCAACCTCATAAGTTTATGCTATGATTTGTTGAACTAGTTAAGAAACATCTCCTCATTTCTCAACACAAATGGTTACATTGAAATTATTGATTGTACTTTCAAGTTGCACTATTTAAAAGGTGAAAATATTAGGGTTTTAGGTTTAGGTTTTAGGGTAAATAGGGTTTTAGGTTTACGTTTTAGGTTTATGTTTTAGGGTTTAGGTCCAAGGATTAACCTCGATAAATTACTTTTTAGGGACCTATGTTTTTTGGAACCTAGGGTTTAGGGTTTTGATTTCTAATTTAAATGTGTCCAATTTAGGTTTAGTTTTTATGGTTTTTGATTTACAATTTAACGTTCTTCGTTTTGTTGATGTTTTTGGTTTTTTAAATGCAATTTAAAAACCATAAAATATTGAACTAAAACAAACTAAACAAACAAAAACTAAATAACAATTACAAAACAAAAATGCAAGATATAAAGCAAAAAAATGGCAGAATTCAACCAGCCCGGAGGTCGTTGAGGTCAGTTGTGTCGATGGGAGGAGGTGGCAGTGAAAATTTGCTTCAATTAGGCCCTTCGAAATGCGTACGTGATCTTCCTTCTTCTCTGGTGCGGCTCAAATTGATAGTGAAAACGAAAACAAAATTGCTTATTAAAAAAAAAAACTTTAAGAAACGCGTACGCATTTTAGGTTCGCATACCCGAATCTAAACGCATACGCGTTCAAATTTAGGCTCGGGTACCCGATCCGTAACGCGTACGCATTTCGTGCGAATTTTTTTGTTTTGGTTGAAACTTCCCCTCTTCATGGACCCAACTTCTTGCTTTTACCCTACTCCCTAAAGGAGAGATTGTTGTCTGTCACTAAGTTAGTGCTTAGCAGTAGGGGTTGGTGCCTCTAATAGGTTGGTTCCTACAAATTGTGGGGGTTGGTGCCTCTAGTAGGTTGGTGCCTACGAATTGAGAGGATTGATGTCTCATGTAGGTTGGTGCCTCTAGTAGGTTGGTGCCTATGAATTGAGGGGATTGGTGTCTCATGTAGGTTGGTGCCTACAAAGATTGTAAAGAAGAATTTCAATGAAAGCATTAATTTTCTATGGTTTTCTCCCATAAGGGTTTCCACATAAATCTTGGTGTTCTTGTGTTCTTAATTGTCAAAATCTTTCATGGTTATTATTGTTATGATTAATTAATTTTAAATTTGTAAAAGTTTGTATTATACCGATTCAACCCCCCTTCTCAGTATAATTGTGTGCTCATTAGATACTCATGTAGTCCGGAATGTATGATTATCATCTCAGAATATATTTTGAGTATATATCTATTATATATAGTTTAATAATGAGTGACTACATAGTATGGGATATCCATTAGGTAAATATTATGTCGACACATGTAATAATTTTGTAAATTTACCGTTGAAGATTCACGTGTGATTAAAGCATCTAAATTAAAGATAATGGGTTACATAAGAGAAAATTGATAAAGTTGATTAAACATATAGAATACCATTAGTTTCTTCGATTGTAAATTTTTGATATTTATGTATGTATAGTTCTTGTCATTGAAAACAATAATTAAAATAAGAAAAGGATGAAGATAAAGTATATATATATATAAACATTATGAAGAATAGATCTATTTAATATCAGTTTTTTCAATTATTGATTATGTGTTTTTTGAGTTGTGATGTAGATACATCTCATGCTACTAAGGACATTAGCTAATTTATAAGGGGAGAAATGTTATGTGAATTTTTCTCCAAGAGAAAGGAAAACTATGAGATAACCCTTTAGAGTTAAATGGAAGATAGAAAAATAAAGGTTATGATCCTTTGGTTAAAAGAGATTAATTGAAATAATATGTATAAAAATTCATTTAAAATGTGGAAGAATAATTATTTATTTAAATAATTATTAAATGTAACCTTTGTGAAAGGGTGTGATGGTTTGAAAACCACTCCTTAAGGCTTATATAATTATTTCTGTGTGACTTGAAAAGGGACATGGAGAACATTCAAGAAGAGACAAAGAATTCAAAGGGCACACAAGAGTGGAGGTTTGGGTCTTGGTTAGCATTAAACATTTGGAGAAGGGGCACATAGGGGTGTGCCCAACTCGTAGTACAACATACACTTGGGAGTGTCTTGGGCATGACTTTGTTCATATCGTGAAGGCAAGTTGGGTTCGGTGTAAGAACCAATTTCCTTTAGAGGTGTTTATGTCGTGAAAAGCTTGGACCTACAACCCTTCCTCTATGTACTAGATAGTAGTATCTCTATGATTTACAGATAAATAGAAAATAGTTGATTTAACAATATTGGGAATATTGTCTATATTATTTTGGTGTGAGTATTATTAATCTATGTGGAGGTGCTATTCCATTTATTATGTTAATTATTTAATTGTCACATGTTTGTAGTTTACATTAATTATTCACATTTATTTTGATAACATTACATATTACAAATTATTTAATTCTAATATTTATTATATTAATCCGTTGCTATTACTTAAACAATTATTGGAGAGAGATTGCATTAAAAATTGAATGGTAAACTTTTCATGGTCACTTCAATCCATTGGGTGTGGTAAGGGTTCCATATCTGCAACAAGTTCAAAGTTGTTTATAGATGACACTATCACATGCACAATGAAATTTAGACATTAACATTGGAATTGTTTGTGCCATCTTGGGGATTTATTTTCAAGACAAGTGGCCCATCTTTAATTTGTATACCAATATGAATTTCTAATAAAATCACTAATAATATCTAAATATTGTTCTTGTCTTGAAAAAGGCTACTGAGGAAAAAGAGTCCTCTAATGAACGAGGAAATTATGAAGGGATTGGTGCACTTCCTCCTTCAATACTTGGCACTATAATTGAATGCATTAGGAATTGCATTCATCTTGGTCCTCTTGTACCAAGTATATTAAATTCATATGCAATTCCAACTATGATATGATTACCAAAAGGTACTCTCGGAGATAAATTCTTTGAATAAAACCTCCTTGTTTGCCTATATGACACTACACTAAATGGTGATCGATTGTCATGTGTTATAAATTTAATGTCCAATTTTTTTTACCTAATAAGTACAATAATGAAAAATAATATAATACACAATAATGATTGAATGATAGAAAACTAAAAATAAACTTTAAAAAATCTTAAATATTAATGAAATGGAATTAAAATTTTCTACCTTAATTTACTAATATGTGTATTGTTTGTTTGAGACATATCTTTTGCATAAAAAGAATTTATTCTCAAGATTGCAAACAATCATTTTATCTATTCAATATAAATTTAAAATGACATATAAAACTTTAACACCCTTGCTAAGAACAATAATAAAACCTATTTAGACAAATAAAAAATGGATGAGGCAATGAAGAGATGCCAAACTCAAATGCAAGAAATAGACTCAATATCTCGTGGGTATAGATTAGAGGCAAATTCATGATGTCAGAACAATTTGTAATTTCCAATACAGCAAGAAACAATTAGCCAACGTCAAGCCTTTTATGAGCCCTACTAGTATTATGACTATAAGGTTTCTATTAAGTATTTGTGAAAGAATGTAATTCGTTGCCCAACCCTTCACAATCTTACGTTTATGAAATTAAAGATCATGCATATCATCAACAAAATTTCTTCGAAGGCTAACAAGCAAAGAAGTTGAGAGTTACATTCTACATACAATCTAACAACATAAAAGTTGTGTATAGGAACAGATTTTAATATTATGTGTTATTTAACAATATATTATATTTTTTTATAAGGATTTGCAACATGCATATTATTTTTAATTTTATGAAAATATAATTAAATAATTTTGTATTTTTGATCAAGCGAAAAAAATCAGAATAAATAAATTGGTAGATTGAGCAAACATATATGACAACATATCAATTGTCCAAAATTATAAATTATTATTAGAAAAATCATGCCTCTTCCTTAACTCTTCAGAGTAGGGAAAGCCTAAAAAAATACATAGATTTTGTTCATAAAAGTTGTATAAAATAATTTATAATAGTTTTGATTAAGATAAATCAAGAAAAGCTCGAACCCGATACAAAACAACCATCAAGACAAAGTGGACAAGTCTCACTAGAGGTAAGACTTAAAAGAACCCAACAAAGACCAACTATGTTTTTACAAGAGCATAGAACCAAAGAGAAACAAGAAACAAGGGTATCAACCCTATACAACAGACTTATCCAACAAGTCTTGAGAAAGAGAAATGAAAGAGGTAGAGGAGAGACCTTTGCACCTTCTATGAATGACAGTCCAAGCGATACTATCATCTAGGCTCCCAGCGCAAGGGGGAACAAGAGACACCCCCATGGAAAGACCAAAACCACACGAGGGGGGAATAGGAGGACTGCAATGTGAAAGGCAAGTGTCATCCACAAAAGAATCCAGGGGCGGAGTGGGAACAACTGCAAGAGAAGGAGATGCACTCAAAGGAGGAGGAACACCAGCAGCGCCCACGGGACAAACCAAGTCTGTGTCAGGAGCAAGATTCTCTTCAGAAGCCTAGGAAGAGGCATCCTTAAAAGAGACAAAAGTTAGAACAGACAGAAGATCATCATTAGTATTCTTCCACCAAGTAGCCACACCTTTACAACGTTGAAGAGAACAAGTTGAAGCCAAGTGACCAATAGTGAAACATCAACAACACTTAAACGAAAGCCCCTCATAATCAAGCGATTGAGAGCAGGTCGATCCCCAACCAACAAAACCACATCTTCGTGAAGTGGCGAAGAGACATCAATATCCACCAAAATATGAGCAAAGGTCAAATGCCCCATAAAAAAAGTGGAATCATCAACCTTCAAAAAATGACCAATAGAGTTACCAATGGCCTCATAACAAGTCTTTTCCCAAAATTGGAGGGGGAGATTCGAGAGTCTAACCCACACCGAACACACATTGAGTGGTTTGGTAAGGGGGTTGAAGGAAGATGTCCAAGGTTTGAGCGAGAGATAGTGCTCTTCCCATGCCTATAATCGACCCAGAATCAAGCAATGGTCCTCAACAAAAGAAAAAGGTAGCAACGAAGAAACCTTTAGCACAAGGGAAGAGCTCAATCTTACCATCCACTAAGGTCCTCCAAGAATCTAAAACCCACTTGTGTAGGTCAGGAGGCTTGTAGAATCAACAACATCCTCTCCATAAACCACCACTGAGGAAGGTTTGGAATAGGGGAGAGGGCACACTCAAGGAGGGTGAACAGGAACAGATCTGACCACTTGTGAGTAGCTATGAAATCTTGCAAGAGCAACATATGCGAAATGGGGGGCAGAGGGGAACGAGCCCACAAGGAGAGCACAAGCCAGAGAAGCCTCAACAGGGGGCACACCAATCAAACCCTTCACAAGAATAGTTGTCTTCTTGAATTTCTTATAAAAAACTCATTTTTCATGAAACTTTTAACCACTTCAAAGAATTTAGTATGATTAATTTTTGTAAATTATATTTATGTTTTTTTTAATATTTATCCATTAATAATCGTGAAGCATTATTTAAAATAATAATAATATAAAAATTATATACTCAATTATTATGTATTGTCTATCCAACGTATGAGGGTCTTTATTAATAATTGAAATTCAAAATATAATAAATACATCAAATATGCTTCTAGACTGTTGGATAGACGATTTCCCAGTTATTGGAAGTGGGCATAATCCAACAATCATCAAAAAATGAATTGTTTTTCATTTAATGGTTGTGGTAAGTAGTTGAGAATCCCCTGTATTGAGGTGAATTAGATGGCCACATATGAACCATTTCATCAAGTGGGTGATAGTAATGTTGAAGAAAATAATGACAACAAAAACATGTACTGTTGAGCTAATTTTGACTAGTTCTATATCAAATTGGCTTGAAATGGCTTATGAACGGATGTTTGCAACGAGAAACGTGTTTCCACCGTCATAACGCGAAACGAAGTTTCCCCATTGCGTTTCTGATAACATAGATTCACAATAGTTTAACCTAGGTATTCGTGTCATACCAAGAAAAGATTGCTGATTTCTTGATTAAGATTCATAATAAGAAAATCAACATTGAAAGGAACTTGAAAATAGTTAAGAGTTCAACTCTAGTCCTCATAAACTGCTGGTCTCGTGGACGCCACCAAAATTCCTTCATTCTTCATTCTTCATTCTTCATTCTTCATTAATAGACCATTTGATGTTAGACATGGTATGGTCAGACATCATGTGCTCAAAGAAGTAAATAAATTGAGAAGACTTTCAATTTAATGCAACGAGTAGGATCAATGCAGTTGGCAGAGAACACCAGACGGAAGGGAGACAGTAAATGCAAGAGGTTGGTGTACTTCCTTTGTATTGGTGCATTGCCACGTCGTTATTAATGCATATGATGGCTACATTGAAGAAATGTAAAGAGTCCTCAATGCAAACTTTCAACTACCAGCAATCAAGGCGGCCATGTTTGAGGGGATGCGATAGAACAGCCGAAACAAATAGCCAAGGTTTCCAGGGTTTGGATAAAGATTTAGTTCACGACCCACTCTTTGATAAAGATACCAGTAAGGAGTTTGGAGATACAGTTCCTATTCAAAGCTTACAAAAATGCAGCATGGTTTCACTTGAAGATCGTGGAATTGCACTGGCGAGTCTAGGTTTTGGCGTTTTAAGAGTAGAGGCACCTAATAAAACCAAGATTATGAGAAATTCTCAGTAGTTTAGTAGTTTGGTTCACAATTTGGTTCGTATGCATGGAGTAGAACTTGTCCAAACAGAAAGTGGGGGAATCTGATGAAAACCACAAAACATAGACAGGAAAACATGAGGAGATGAGGAGGCGATGCCATGTAAGCATTCAGTGAACGAGAAGAGACTGACGCAGCCAAGAAGGAAGATTTCAACGCCTGCTTCAGAAGTATTTTCGACATCATGTCAAGATGAGTACTCTCCTCCATTATTACTTCCCCAGCTGGTATTTAATTCTGAAATATCCAGTCCCCTGACTAAAACGTAATTGATCCAAGTTGATTTTATGTTTGTATATGTGGATATTGGGTAGTAATCCCCTTTTCTACAAATGTTTCATGTTTCTTGGCTTAAAGGCTCCTAGACATGTATGTCAAGTGTGGCAGTTTGTCGAAATGTGCTTTGTGTTTGATAAGACACCCAAACAAAACATTTTTTGGTGTAAGGTAATGATAGTAGCTGAGGTGAACTATGGATAATATAAAGGAAATTTTAGTTAAAAATAAAATATGCATGGTAATTTAGGATTCTTATCTAGAATCATGGTTTTTGAAACTAGACATAGTAAATCCTTAAGGTTTCATGAAAGGGTATATACATATAGCGTGAAATCATTAAATATAGTGTTTAAGTTGATGTTCATTTCATTGGTACAAAATCTTCTTTGTAATTTATTGGGTCAAGATTGTTATGGACCTAAAACAATTGACTTTGACTTGGTTGAATAGTATTTTAAAGGATAATGATCATCTTAATTGGCTTGGATGAATGGTTTATCACACTAGTGATCTCTTGCTAGTGAATTTCATCATTTATATAAGGAAGTGTAGTTTATTGTTCTAATGATCTTTTATTAAGGATTTTATTATTTTGTTATGGGCTAGATTGAGCTAAATGTATAGAATGTTGATGAACCTTGGAGAATTATGGTAAAAGTTGGGTGACCCTATTATACATAGTCTGTGTTTCAAAATTGTTATGATTATTAAGTATTTTTTATCTAGCCATATACAATTGTCTTTTACTTCATCTCTATCAATTCATTTGCATGTGGGCCATGTTACTTTATTAAACATAGGGTGTATGTAGGTGTAGGTTGATAAGTTTCATTGTCTAGAAATACTAGGACTTAGTTAAATCACCCAAGGTTTGGACTAACCTTGTATCTGACACTAACACATATTGATTGGGGAAAAGATGGGACCCATGATGTAGTATGGGATGCATTGACATTCCTTTTCCATATGAGATCTGCTTACAAGCTTATGTGTTAGTACACCAAATAGTGGGATGATGCATACAATAGGTTGCATCCACTTTTGTGGTGTTAATTGTTATTTATGTAAATATGTGATGTATGTGTGGGTTGTACACACTAGATATATGTGATGTATGCTTGAGCTAGTTGTTGTACTTGTGGTGTGTGTATAAGCTAGTCACTATTGTATCTATGATGTGGGTATGAGTTAGTCATTGTTGTACTTGTGATGTGTGTATAAACTAATCACTATTGCACCTATGATGTGTGTGTGAACTAGTCATCTCGTGTATGAGGGATGTATGTTTGAGTGAATCATTGTGTTAACTTGGGACTATAGAATGATATGAACATGAGTGATCTTGTGTGTGTTTTTACACTAATGAATGGTATTGTTTGACATTAGTTGGTATGGAACCAATACTTAATGACAATTTGTTATCATTATAGTGCAACTAGACTAATTTAAAAGCATATGCCTAATTAACAATCAAGAGTTAAAAGCAAGATCAAAGAGCTCATACGAGCAGAGAGAATAAACTCTCTACAAATAACATACGAACTACAAAGACTTAAATTCCCAAAAGAGGATATATAGGCAAGGTCATCAAGTATGAACCCTTGATATTTAGGTATGGATCTAGGAATGACCCTGACCTTAGGAGCTTACCACTTTCATGTGTAAGCATATAAGTGGTGACATTGAATTGTAGCCACCATAGTGAATGGAAAATTTATGAACACTTCTAGATTAGTTGAAAGATGCTTGGTTGATTAAGTTGGTGGCTGTAAAAGAAAAAACAGTAATTGAAGGGTGGTTGTTACAATTTGAGCCTTTGATGGGTCAATTTTACTTTTGATATTAGGCAACTCATGGATATACTCTACAACAATATCATCATGCTTCTAATTTTCCTAGATT
Source organism: Sequoiadendron giganteum (assembly GCA_007115665.2). Lineage (NCBI taxonomy): Eukaryota > Viridiplantae > Streptophyta > Pinopsida > Cupressales > Cupressaceae > Sequoiadendron > Sequoiadendron giganteum. The sequence goes on along the minus strand of CM021104.1, from coordinate 38,303,745 downwards.
TTTATGGTTGGTTTTGCAATTTTTGATGATGTTTATGATCTTAATGAAGAAGAGTTGAGTCTATATCTTATTTTGCATTGTTGTTTCTCCCCTTTGAAACTTCGATACCATCCTCTGTTTCCTAATAATCTCTTTCTACTCCTATCTCGAGTAAAAGAAGAAAAAAATTACAAAGTATTATTGGTTTTGTTGATATGCTTCCATGAGAAATATTAGAGACTAAACATCAAAAGACAAATGATATCTTAGCTAATATAAAAGAAAATTACAAACTATTATTTGTTTTGTTAATATGCTTCCATGAGAAGTATTAGAGACTACAACATCAAAAGACAAATAATATCTTAGCCAATATAAAAGAGTACACAAACCCGGGCAAGCAAAAATAATCAAGGATCAAAACATAAACAAATACACCACATTCATATTTATAGTTTAGACTATAGGCAAATTCCACGATATCATCTGATCAACACCACCAATGGGCTCATGCAACGTATATCCCTAATATAGCTTGCTCATCTTTAATGTTAATTCATGCATCTTATATGTGTATCCTGCAATTACAACCACACTGCCATTATTACGTAGCTTCTTTGGAGGGTACTATGATTTTACCAGCATAATAGTGGAGAGCCTTGGAAGATGGAATATCCACGACGTGCTACCAATGGCTTTCCATTGTCCAAAGTCTCTAGGCACACTAGCTCCTCCAAATGTTGCGCCACCTAATCTACATACTTGTTCAAAATATAGGCACTCTCTCCTTTCTCTAGTAAATTTTTCGAATTCTTTTAGTAAGTTCCCTAAATCTTCAGCACTAGTGTAGGAAAATAAAAGATTCTTCTAGTAAATTCTCTAAATCACTCTATTAGTGTAAAAAAATAACTCTTCTAGTACATTCTTGAATGAATGAAGACTTTTAATAACGTTCATGAGGCCAAATAGCTTATGGGACCCATGTATCGACAGCAAAACTGAACACCACAACAACTCAAAAGAGAAACCACAGCCCAGCAATTACTTGATCTCCTTTTCCTTCTGAATTTTAGATCTTCTACTATGAATGAATGAGCGGCCTTTAAATACATTATGGTTGCTATTGAAGGTGTTGCACCTCCGTTTGACAACGGCGGTTTGGCTGCGAACTCACAAAAAAATGGCGACCTTGCTACGATTAATCTCTTCGTGCTTGGGTTCAAACAACAAACCCTTGATTCCTCCTTGCACGACGGCCTGGGCAATCTCCTTTTGTCTGCAGATTAAACTTGTCTGGTGGCAGCTAACTCTTCAACAACTTATGGCGTCTGCAACGGCTTTCTCCTTGTCCATAAAATAACGATCATCCTTTGTATTATGTGGGGGTTTCCTACTTAACTGTAATATGATTTTGGCGATTTGCCACAGCTTACACGGCAATACCTTGCACTCCTGCGAATACTCAAGTAGAGAATACTATGGTCTTTTCCAAGGCCTCACATCCAACGATGTTATTCTGTCTGTAAACAGCGACTCGATTTCTTGTCACAAACTATAACCCCTCCCACACGAGACATGGGCACCAGCGACTAAGGACACCAGTTTGCTCTGGACAAAAATTATCGTCTTAGTATCACGACCAAGATTCAACCCTTCACACGGCTCTAGAAAAATTCATCATCAACAATTCATCTGAAAAATCACAACCAACAATTTATCCCCTATTAATTCATCATGACAAATTCATCTTGTGAAAAATTCACCACCAACAATTCATTGTCATGGATAATTCATTGCATATACAATTAGAAAATTTGATTTATGATATAAAAATAAAAATATTTTTTAATTTTATTCTAGTAAACCAACTATACAACAATATCACTCATCTCTAATACTAATGCAGTGAAAATTATTCTTTTGCAACAAAAATCTCAAGGTCTTGAGAATATATATTAAAAAATGTTAATGCAATGAATTATCCGCGGCGATATTTTCCATGAAATGAATTTGTCATAGCGGTGAATTGTTGACGGTGAATTTGCCTGAAGCCCTTCACACAGACGACCAAGATTCAATCCTTCACAGAAATTATTCTCTTTTCTGATACTCTGATACTAAATGAAGACATTAATAAATTACAAACAAAATTCTAATAATGATTCACATATCATCAACACACAAAATTGAAGAGCACACATAAAACTCTTATTAATATTCATTGAATCATTTGCACATTTTTACAATGAGATTCTAAACTGAATCCAACTGATCAAATAACTAAACTCTACAACTACCTTCTAACAAACAACTAACAATTTTTATTAAAATTAATTCCTTTCAAAGATGGCCATAGTTTTGGCTGAGTATTATAGGCGTCATCTCTGCTACTTAGTGCTGTCACGAGTATTAGAGACTACATTACCTTCTAAACCATGCCCTAACGGTTTTTTTACAGCTTCAACAAGGTGTATCGATAGATCAACAGCGGAATCTATTGATACTGTTGATCTATCGATACACCGCCAGCAACTATCATTTCGTAAGGACTTTTGGGAGTGGATCACAACGATTTGCTCAAAGAGCTTGAATTTACTATTTGTCTGCAAATTTACAGGCTGATAATGAAGTCCACAATGTTACCAAATATACAGAGTTAAAAACTTCAACATTTAAATTAAATCGTGTGTATGAAACAACGTGAATGAACAGCATTCATACAACTTCTCAATGGAAGATATTGTACAGTCGGAAATATTCATATTCCTTTTGTAAGAAATAGAATACACAAAGCAACTGAAAGAAGACTTAAAAGAAACAACAGAAAGTATTAAATCATTCACACAAGAGGGAGAACTCAGATTTAACGTGGTTCACCATGTCTAATGACTACGTCCACCAAAGTTGCAGGGGATTCTCATTAAGTTTTTCTCTTTATGCATATACAATACAGAGCAGCAGCAGCAGCAGCTCATACATCCATATCAAAAAGGACCCGTTATTCACCCAGCACTCCCTGTCTTTCAGAAAAAGAAATCATCGACACAGTAAGAAGAATGTTACAGACCAAGACAGAGGCGTTACAATGTAGACAGGTACAGGAGAATAACAGAGTGTGGAATAAGCCGTTACATTGGGCTTCACCTCTCCACTTGCCCAACAACCTCCCACTTGAAGGCCAATGGGATCGGCACAAGAGCTGCTCAGAGAAAACCCCCACATAAGGCTCAGTGTCACATCGGAACGAGACCGAGAGAAGATCTGCAGAGCTCAAACTTCTCTCGTGGTACAATCTTGGTTAATGCATCTGCTGTGTTCACTCTAGTGTCAATTTTCTGCCCCTGGAGTTTACCTTCGTCAAGAGTGTGGCGAATAAAATGATATCTCAGCTCAATATGCTTAGTCCGACTGTGAAATGCGGAATTTCTGGCCAAGTGAATAGCACTATTGCTATCACAAAACAAAATAAAAACTGATTTAAGACAGCCCAGAGTTCATCCAACAAACGCTGTAGCCATATCATCTCTTTTGCTCTTTCAGTGAGAGCAATGTATTTTGCCTCAGTTGATGAGAGAGCAACAACCTGTTGCAAGCGTGAAACCCAACTAATGGCAGCCCCAACGAAGATAAACACATAACTAGTCGTAGACAGGCGTTTATCTAAATCTCCAGCCATATCCGAATCAACATACCCTCTTAACTGAGTTTCCTGACCACCAAAACATAAAACATAATCAGAAGTACCTTTCAAGTATCGTAAAATCCACTGAACAACTTGCCAATGCAATTTACCCGGATTACTCAGGAATCTGCTCACAACTCCCACTGCATGAGCAATGTCTGGACGAGTACAGACCATAGCATACATTAAGCTCCCAACTGCGGATGAATATGGAATATTTTTCATTTGTGTTTCATCTTCTAGAGTTTTAGGACACATAGTTGAAGATAGGCGAAAATGATCAGCCAATGGTGTGCCAACAAGCTTAGCATGTGACATATTGAACCTATCCAAAACTTTTAAAATATATTTTTTTTGAGATAATCGAATTTCTCGCTTATTTTGATCCCTGATTATATGCATCCCAAGAATCCTCTTCGCTGCCTCTAAATCTTTCATGGAAAAATGAAGAGCCAAATGTTGTTTTAACTCATGAACAATCCACACACAAGAGCCAACAACCAACATATCATCAACATAGAGTAAAAGAATGACAAACTCACCATTAGCAAGCCTCTTCAGATAAACACACGGGTCTGATTCACGAGTAAAATGTTGTTGAGTCATGAAGCTATCAAATTTTAAGTACCACTATCTCGGGGCTTGCTAAGCCCATATAAACTCCGCTTCAATCTGCAAAACAAGTGCTCTTGACCTTGTTTAACAAAACCTTCAAGCTGCTCCATGTATAATTCCTCAACAATTTCCCCATGAAGGAACGTTGTTTTAACGTCAAGCTGCTCCAGTTCAAGGTCCCAAACCGCTGCCAAACCCAACAAGGCACGAATTGTATGCATCTTCACAGCTGGTGAAAAAATTTCATTGAAATCAATCCCCTTTTGCTGATCAAAGCCCTTCACCACTAATCTGGCCCTATAACTTGTATTCCCTCCATCTTCATCTTTCAAACGATAAACCCACTTGTTTTTCAAAGGCTTTCGATTTGACGGAAGAGGAACCGAATCCCAAGTATTATTTACTCTCAAAGACTCCATCTCTTCTGTCATTGCTTCCATCCACTTCACAGAATCTATATCTTTACAAGCTTGTTTAAATGTTGTGGGCTCTGCTTGATCTGAGAGAAAAAGCTCATAGTCATCAAATTTAGATGGACACTTCTTTTCTCGATTAGATGTTCTAAGTTGTGGACCCTGTTGTTCTACATTTGTGTGGTGTTGCACACTTCCCTGTTCTATTTCCCCAAATCGGGCTTGTTTGGAAACTACATAATTCTAAATATTTTCACCAAGACTGTGCCCTTGTGGAAGCTGCGAACGGACAAAGAGAAGCAGCAACACTCGAATTGTTGGCTGGGTAGCAGAAGGCGCAGCCTCTAGAGAGGACTGTGTGGCCTGTCCTAAGGCTTGCGCAGCCTATGGAAAGGTCTGTGCAACCTTTCCAGAGGCTGGCGCAGCCTTTTCCAACTGCTGCGTATGATCTCCAACAGGGTGCACAGGAAATAAGGGAGGCAGCGATTGACTCTGTATTGGCAGCATTGCAATTTGCAAAGGTAGCGATTCACTTGGGATGGGCTGGGTTGAAATGTTTTGAGAAGGCACAGCAGTATGAAATAAAGGCAGCGATTGAACATGAGAGTTGTGGACACTAGTGTAAACAGGGGCACTAGTATGGGAAGGCAGAGAGGCTATATTGGATGGCTGAGTAGCAATAATTAAAGGCTGAGAAAAAGAAACAGAGATTTGCCTAGCCTTGCCATTATCGAACAAATCAAATTCAACATAGTCCTTTGGAGATGAACTTTGAGGTTGCAAACCTCGAAAGATTTTTTCATTAAACACAACATCTCGACTGCGGATGATGCTCTTTGCAACCAGATCCCAAAGACGAAAACCGAATTGATCTACACCGTAACCAAGGAATATACATCTTTTTGACTTAAAATCTAACTTTGTTCGCTGTTCTTTTGGAATATGAGCAAAGGCATCACAGCCAAAGATACGCAAATAATTGTAAGAAATTCGTTTATCGAGCCATCTTTCCTCCGGAATGTCAAAATCTAATCGAGATGAAGGAGCTCGATTGATTAGATAAACAGTAGTATTACATGCCTCTGCCCAAAATTGTTTACCCAAATCGGCATTGGAGAGCATACATTGAGCTCTCTCAAGAATTGTACGGTTTAACCTCTCAGCTGCTCCATTCTCTCGAGGTGTGTAAGGAACTACCTTTATCCGACGAATACCATGATCTGCACAAAATGTATCAAACTCCGAAGAGCAATATTCTCCACCATTGTCGGTTTGTAAACATTTAATTTTATGCCCACTCTGGCTTTCAGCCATATTCTTGAAAATTTTGAATTTAAAAAAGACCTCTGACTTTCTATGCAACATGAAAATCCAGACTTTGCGAGTACAGTCATCAAGAAATGTCACAAAGTAGTTAGCGCCTCTGATAGAAGTTACCTCAGTAGGACCGAAAACATTGGAATGAACAAGCTCCAACGGAGTAGTCTTCTTATCGTGGCATGTCCTTATGAAGTTGGTCCTGCATTGTTTACCATAAAGGCAATGCTCACATAAGTCAAAATCAACCGATGTGAAGCCTGGTAGTTGATTCCGCTGAAGCATAACTTGAAGTCCTTTTTGGCTCATATGGTCGAGCCTCTTATGCCAAATTTTTGAGCCACTGTCCATAGCTGACAAGACAGCTCCCACTTCACCATGACATTCTAAAATATAAAGATTTCCAACTTTCTTTCCTTTTGCAAGCACTAAAACCCCTTTAGTTGCTTTTCAAGTATCTAAAGAAAATTTAACATTACACCCACGAGCAATAAGTTGGGTGACAAATATTAAGTTTCGTTTCAATAAAGGAACATATCTAACATCGTGCAAAATCTATTTTTCTCCATTTTTCAAATACAAAATTATGTCACCCTTACCAAGAATTTCACATTCCTTGTTGTCTCCGAGAAAAACCTTACCGAATGTACCTTCTTGGAAATTTGTAAAAGCGTCCCAACATGAGGTAGCATGAAAAGAGGTGCCAGAATCAAGGACCTACGAATCTACATTTGTGTTACTAGCTGCTACGACCAAAACATCATCACAGGCACTGTTGACTTCATTGTTATTACTCACTTTGTCTTGGGCCTTCTTGTAGTTCCAACAATTTTTCTTTGTATGTCCGGGTTTTCCACAAAACCAACAGGCACCATTTCTGCCCCTTGACTTCAATCTATGAGCAGATTTTGATCTTCTTCTATTATTGTTTCTACCTCTTTCTTGACTTCTTCCCCGATTGCTGGTGCTAACTGCAGTCAAAGCATCACCCGAAGAAGGCTTTGAATGTTTTCGTCTCATATCTTCGCTAAGAAGTGTAGCTGCTACCTCATCAAGAACTAATTTACTTTTAGCTGCTACTGAAGTGCTCACAGCCATCATAACACCCTTCCCAGCTATTGGGTAAAGAACATAACAGCAAAATTGCTTTGATCTCATCCTCCAAATTTATTCCTACTGAGATCAATTGAGTGACTAAAGTGTTAAATTCATTTAAATGATTTGACATGATCCCATTTTCTTTCATCTTTAAATTATACAACTTTTTCATAATAAAACCTTGTTGGATGCGGATGCAATCTCGTATAATGAAGACAATTTAGCCCATAGCTCTTGTGTTGTCTTCTCAGCTGAGACATTGAAGAGCATGTTGCTGGACAACGAAAGAAAAATGGTGGCTTTCGCTTTCCTATCCATTTTTTCCCATTCTTCATCCGATAACGAGCCTTTTCCTTTGGCTTTTCCAAGTAAAGCGAACGAGAGATCTTGCTTGATTAATAACGACTCCATTTGTACTTTCCACAAGCCAAAGTTCTGCCCTGAGAACTACTCGATCTTCCATTTGTCTGCGTCGTCCATGCTTTTGAAAATCTTCACCGATTTCAATCAACTTCACAAGATGAGCTTCTGGACTGAGCTTCTAACCAGAGCTCTGATACCAATTGTAAGAAACAAAATACACAAAGCAAATGAAAGAAGACTTAAAAGAAACAACAGAAAGTATTAAATCATTCACACAAAAGGGAGAACTCAGATTTAACGTGGTTCACCATGTCTAATGGCCATGTCCACCAAAGTTGCAGGGGATTCTCATTAAGTTTTCCTCTTTATGCATATATAATACAGAGCAGCAGCAGCTCATACATCCATATCAAAAAGGACCCGTTATTCACCCAGCACTCCCTGCCTTTCAGAAAAAGAAATCATCGACACAGTAAGAAGAATGTTACAGACCAAGACAGAGGCGTTACAATGCAGACGGGTACAGGAGAATAACAGAGTGTGGAATAAGCCGTTACAATGGGCTTCACCTCTCCACGTGCCCAATACCTTTTCCATATTATATAAAATGACTTGTACTAAATGGCAGCATGCTAATTTTTGTTCTAAGTTGAGCTAGGTATTAATTATGCGAATCTTTTGTAACTTGTATATCAACCTGCCAATGAATCTCCACCTTACATTTGCTAAATGTCCCTACCTCACCCGAAAAAATGTCATTTCGATGACATCAAGATTGTGAAAAAGCCAACATTTGAAGACATGGAATTTATTGGACAAATTTAAACTTTTAACAGAAAAGCAATGAAAAAAATGCTTTGCATTCATTGATCTTTGTAAGAAAATAATTAAAATTAATGAAAAATAGATCGGAGACCTCAAATTGTCAAGTTCATTCAATATAGGCCACAATTCTTTTAATATGAATATTAACAAAACTTTAGAAGAAGAAAAATACAATCATAATGATTGGTTAGTTGACTTTATTTCAAACTTATACGAATTGCAATAGAATCCCTGGCATGGCCGGGACCAATAATACTTAATTTAGGAAAATTTAAATAGCCAGCTATGAATGCGGAAAAGAAAAATACAATCATAATGATTGGTTAGTTGACTTTATTTCACACTTATACGGATTGCAATAGAATACCTGCCATGGCCAGGACCAATAATACTTAATTTAGGAAAATTTAAATAGCCAGCTATGAATGCGGAAAATAAATAATTAAAATAATTCACTGCTACTTCAATGTCTTTAAATATACTGAATTGAAATAAAATCCACACAGTACATAAATAGTTAACAAAAGCATAAGATTTCAATGTTTAAAGACTGATATCTGGAATGATTTACTACAAGCATTCAAAATTCCCATGGAATAAAAACATATGTACAAATATGGTTTAACAAAGCACTCTAGTGGAAAAGGAGAGTAACTTAAGGACCATACAGCAGAGGTGAAAACCAGCAAACTTGCAATCCCCCAAGGTGGAAACATGAAAACTATGAATCACATGCAAAGCAGAATATATAGTAACCATTAAAGAAGCTTAAACATTAAAATGTTAAAGATGCTCACGAAAACCAGATTACATAGAATACTCAGAAGTGTGGAGAAATTCAGTAATATTAACAAATGACGTAAATATAACCGAGCACAACTTACAAATCAAGTGGTACTAACATCTTAACTTTTCTTGTCAATTGTTTTACACAAATCTACAGAATTACTATGTACTTTTAATGAAGGTAATAAAAAACATGATACGGATCTGTACGAGTGAACAGTTAACAAATCCCAATAACTACTCTTCAAATGTTACCACTATCTTTCCTGTGGCATGACCATCCATTATCTTTGCCCATGCGTCCTCTGCCTTGTGCAGGGGGTACGTTGAGTCAATTATAGTTTTTATCTTTCCCTCCTCCACCAAGTTAGCCATGTATGCCAAATCATTGCCCTTTGGTGACGTAATAAATGGCACAATTTGCTGGCCGGAAAAAGTCAGTTTCTTTGTAAGAAAGGTAGCGAATGTCATGAAATTGGGAGTAAGGTCAATCACTTTGCCATTAGGACTAAGATGTGGTTGGAATGTGGACCATGGCATATGGGAAGCACAGTGAATCACAGCATCATACTTGCGCCCTGACGGACTCTTCAAAGCAGCACCTTCTGGTGTTTTGTAGTCTAATACTTCATCAGCTCCTAATTCTTTAACAAGGTTTATATTTCGAGCTCCACATGTTGCAGTAACATGTACTCCGCCAAGTTTTGCTGTCTGAATGTCAAATGTGCATGTAAGATCTCTTAGCTCTCTGCATAAACTTAGATTAAACTTCATTCATGTATAATAAAGTATACTGAACCATTGCTTAAAACAAAAAATATTACCTGGACAGCATATTGTCCAACCCCACCTGAAGCTGCTGTGATAAGTAGATTAACTTCCTTTCCTGTACCATCCAGTTTAACACCTGCAGAATCCCGAATTGATTGCAATGCAGTGACACCAGCTATAGGCAGGCTAGCACCGCTTTCAACAGAAACCCCTGGAGGTCTCTTCACAGTGGTCTTGACAGGTGCAACAGCATACTCAGCAAGGCCACCTCCATTCTGCCATGAAATATCAATAAAACTGCTTATACTGGAAAGGCCACTTAGCATTTGTCACAACTACAGAAAAAAAAAACTACAAAGAAGCAATTAAAAAATATCAGAAGAGATATTTTCTTCTTTGGCATTTTGCTGTGTCATTTTTCTCTACAAACAGGGCCATGTGCAAAATTCATTTTTGTTGGTGTTTCTAACAAGCCACAATCTTAGTCACAGCAACACCATCTTCTGTTCATCAGTGCATCACTAATACACGAGGAAATAAAACCGAATGGAAAAATCAGCTCATTTTCCTAATCCAAGGCCATTACAAACACAATACAACTGAACTTGGTTCTGGCATGGAAACAAAACTCTGTGAAAATTTATGTTCAATTTTTTTTCACAGAGCAATAGTTTCTTTTCTGAACTATCACTTACTCTACTCCATCACACCATAGCCACAATAAAAAGTATTCTGTTTTCTCTACTCAATATTTAATAGGCTATGAAAATTGTATTATTATGACAGATGCCAAAGTTAAATGTATGTAACATGTGATAGAAATCAGTTAGGATAAGAAATTTTAAAACAATACACATCAAACAAGCATAATCATATATATTGAAAACTGAAGCACAGTGTGTAGAGCAATTGTGAAGTAATACAAACTAGTAAGAAGAAGCTTTAGATCAATGCTAATTGAATACAGAAAAGACAATGTGGAAAACAGAGATATAGTAGTCTCTAATAAGATGCTGAAAATGGCCAAAGAAATACAAGCCCACATACAAGGTCTTTAACAGAAGACTTTTTAAGCGTTCTAATTAAAATTATCATTATAATAAGGAGGAATTATAACTACAATAAATCTTACACTTTTACACAGCATTAGAATCAAGAATTGCACAAACCTAACAAACAAGGGAATTGAATATACAATTAACAATGATAAAAAGATGGCCCCTGTCATGTCCCCGAATTGGAGGTATGGTGATTTAATTTAATTAATTAATTAAGCTGTCCAAATTAATAATATATCAAAAGGATAGTTTAATTGGTTATTTTAATTAAATAAAGTGGGGATATTAAATTAATTATTTATAAAGTTATTCCAATAAATTAATATCAAAAGGATGACTTTATATTTAATTGATTTAATAAAGTGGCTAAATAAAATAATAAATCATAAAATCAAGTGAATAAAATAATATTTTATTCTAGAAGCTTCTTGAAGGTGATTGACAATTCTTTATAAGGAGCTGTTTGCAAGCCATTGTCATCATGTCTTGGATTATTTCTATTTCTCATACCTGCGTGGTATAAGCTAAGGCTTGCATTGCTCGAGGGTTTGAAGACTCTAGAGTACCAGGTTCGGTTGTGAAAGATCAACCCTAGCTGGAATTGTTGAGAAATTCATCCAGGTTTCTACATGTGCCTAATTGGAGAGATTTGACAGGTGCAACAGCTGATGTATTATTGCCCTAGCTGATTCAGTGCAGTAGTTGATTTATTATAGCATTCTTAAGTGCAGCAGCTGAGGTATTGTTGCATTTAATATTTCATTTGAGGAAGGTTTTGCAGTAGCTGTTGTATTGCTCCAATTACACTTGAGGAGAAGCTCATTTCTGTTTGATTCGATATTGTTCCAAATTTAATGGTCAAGGACCAAATTTGGAAAAGATTTGATATTCTAATTTGAAAGAGTTTAATGTGCAGATTACTATTGAATATTCCAGTCAATTAAGAAGTTCAATTCTCTCACTAAAGGCATTTGCTGAATTCTGGAAAATATTTGTTTGGGAGATTTGATTTTCTTGAAGAAAGTATTAGAAAATTGGAAGCTAGATTATAGAATATTCAGGAAAAGACAAATTTCATATGAGACAAACTAAGGAGCTGAGTGAGGACAAATAAGTAAGTATTGATGGTCTTATTTTGTTGAAATCGCATAAGACAAGCAGGTCGTCATATCAAATTATCGGGTCCTGCTTGCTACACCCGAATAATGCTTGCTGCATCAGTATAGAGATTTGGGCGTCTACAAAAGGTCGATAAAGACAAATCTCAATGCTGGAGTTAAGTTTGAGCAAATAAATAATAATTATATTGGAAGTGCTTTATATTATTTGAAATAAAGGCTTAAGTCAGGTGTTTACTGAGGATGTGGCAGCACACCACATAAGAGAAGAAATTGCTACCCCCAATCACAAATACACTATGGTTGGATGATATCGCATTTGAGAGAAGCAACGGATACAGGAAAAAGACAACACAAGCTATAGACAAGGAAAAACGTGGACACTCAGGGAGATTGGGAGTTGCCTATGGTAGCTTCGATTATGTTATTGAAGGCGTTGAATATACAGTTCGATTGGCTTTCATCATCAAGGGCGACATTCAATCCAGGTGCCATTCTGATAAGAAATCATATTTAGAACTATTTTTACAGTAACCTGAATCGCTGCTATTTACAGCAGCTGTAATCGCTGTCATTACATCTGTAGTTGTTTATGCATCTGATCAATGCTTTGGGATCTGTATTGAATCGATTTGAATCATCTTTGCAATGCTATGTAGTTTAGATTTGCATTTCCTAATTAGCTGGTCTGTGGAAAGATCTCGGTCATACAGAGGCAATCTCGTTATAAGATTTGCAATTATAATCACAATTGGGAGGTTGTTGCTTTCACAACAGTCTTTGCATTATCAGGTGGTCACTGCCAATAGTAGAGTTTGCATCATCTTGTAGGACCATTTACACATGAATGGTAGACTGTAAAGGCATATTAAATTGAATCCAAGATTGCAAACAATATAAATGAAGTTCTGAGTTGCATGGTAATTGTATGACGAAATGTCAGTATACTATAACTGAAAGTTCGCATAAGTCCTTTATTTATTGCACTAAAAATACCAAAAGCACAATTGCATTGCATCTTCATCTCACATCAGACATTTGAATAGCTTCATATGAGTCATTCTGGTTTATGCAAATCATTAAATGCAATTGAGAACACAGACAAACAAGCAAACAACGGTTAAGGGGTTTACCAACAAAGTGTTTGACGAAATGCCCAAGGCTTGAAAAGGTGAAAATGAAGTGAGATTTTGTTAGGGACACTATAGTGGTATCAGAGCTTGGATCATGCCAGCCTGTTTGGTAGAGTGGTCATTGTTTCAGCAAATCAATTGCAAATCAGAATTTCAGATGGCTACTTCTAGCAATTTAGAGAAAGTTGTGTTGGAAGCATTTATTCCAACATTAGGGAAAAATGATGAAAAGAATGGAATTGTGGGATAAAGAATGGGAAAAAGGATTAGGGAATTTGAACGAAGAACGAAAGGCCATCAAGCTTGTGGGTGAAAAGCTAAAAGTTGTACCACAATATAAAGCAACTCTTCTTAACATTTTGGAAGAGGCTGAAAGCTGTTTGTGTAAGGTTGGACAAGCACCTTCTCAAGCAATGCATGAAGATATGGTTCCTTTGGTACACTCTTTGGGTAAGCTAGAACTTTTGCAACATCAAGATGAGGAGGTTAAACTTGTTGTTGTCACTTGTATCAGTGAAATCATGAGGATTACAACTCCACAAGAACCTTATGAAAGTGGAAAGATGAGATAGGTTATGCCGATGATGGTTGATAGCTTTCAGGGGATAGGTGACGTCAAAAGCCCTACTTTCAATAAGAGGGTTAAGATTCTAGCAACGATGGCAAAGGTACGACCATGTGTTGTCATATGTGATTATGATGGTCTTATCCTCCAGTTATTCGATCGCTTCTTATCAGGAAACGTGAAGACAAGTATGTTCACTATCTTGTTCGTGAACCTTGATAAAGATGATGATGTTTGCACGTAGCTACAATCAGATTTGTTAGCCATTTGGAGAAGAGAACTGCATGTTTCAGCTGCAGCATATGATTTCACTAGAAGTTTAGTTGAGCAAAAAATTGAGAGGTTCAGAAAGCAGTTGACTACTGAGGAGTTGATATAATTTGGGTTGCAGGTTTCATCATCTCTTCAGGAGGATAGCATGCCATCATCCAGTGGATCAGCTAAGTTGGCCGATGAAGTACAAATGGAGCCCTCTTGTGTTTTGACACCTAATTAGGGCGTGGATGATATTTCTATAAGTGGAATTAGTGTTGACCTAATTCTAGACTAGGTTATGTGCATACAGGACTTTGTGGAAAGAGAATTTCAGGCACAATTAGAAGTTTCATCCTATGAAGTGGAAGCTAAACATACACCCCATAGTCCGCACAGTTTGATGAACCAGGTGAAGGTGAATGAGGATGGGATTGTGACAGCATTATCTCACCACGATAAAATGCACAAACTAATTAAGAATCACCTTTGGATGGTTCAGTTGGAGAGAAGACAAAAGGGAATTGAAGTAGAGTCTTCTCATGATAGCTTGCAGGGGATCAAAGAAGATGCCTTGATGAGGAAAGAGGAGGAAGCTGATAAGTTCACTCAAGAGCTTGAGGTCACTAGGGATTCCTTGGAGTATACTCAGATTGCACTTCAGGATTCTGAAAGTCATGTTGATGAGCTTTGCTTAGAGTTGAGCTTGGATAGATGTACTGATGTTCAACAATGACTCAATCATCTATGGCAGCCAGTATACAAGAGTAGGATAGCAGTGTGAGATCATCTAGTGTTCAGACTCAGGATACAAGTGCAGTGTTAGTTGGTGATGGATGCATTACTCTCGAGAGTAGTTTGCTTGAGCTGCCAGTTGATTCTAGTCTATGGTTTGGAGTTAGGCATGTGGACAGGTGTATTGTAATGTCCCCTTTTCAGTGATGACCTTGTTGTGAATTGTTAGCCTATTTCCAGAAATCTGTAGGCTATTCAGTTAAGCAAAATAGGATTTCCAGTGTTTCCTGCTCAGCTTGGTTTACTGTGGTTTTGTTGAGATCTTACTATTTTTAGTAAGTCTTTTTTTGGCAGTGTCTTCATCAGCAGTGTTGTGCAATTCATTATCCAGATTGTGGTAATGTCTCAATTTTCAGTTTGGTGATGGGTTTCTCCTTGGACTATGTTTTATACTTAGTTAAAATTGTGTTTTGAAGTGTTACCCCATGCCTAGCTTAATGACTTTAAGTTGTTTTAAAGTTGGGGCCAAAAAGTAATTACATTTAATATTTTATTAAATGTTTATTCCTCATCTAAAGTGGGACGACTTGAGGAGTTGATTGAAGAGTTTATTTTTATATTTTAAATGGTGCCTTTTTGGAGATATGCGTCCCTTTTGGGAAGAGGAAGAGTTTTCTTTGGGAGTTACAAATGTTTCATCTCCTCTTGTTAAAGCCTATATATTGGTACCTTGCTTTTTGTTTCTCATCTTGGAAATTGAAAGTAAAGTTATGCTGCTGGTTTGAATCCAAAACCTGGCTAAGGGGGAGCTTAGCGAATTCATTCCATCCTTCGGGTCTGAAACTATGGCTTCCTAGGAGGATTATTGTGACTGTATTTCACCTTGAAATACAGATGGAGCTTCAATTTGATAATATCGAACAAGTTGCTGATGTAAAGCCTGTTTTTTGAGTTGTTGATTTGCCATGGCTGAAGCTATTTTTTGCTCATAGCTTCATTGAGGAATTTTGTTTCATTCTGGGTGTTCGTCCATGCCGTTCTATTGTGAAGGGCGCCCCTTTCTAGAAAGTTTCAGAATTTTTAGTTGAGTGTGGATTTTTTAAGAGAAGGTCGACCCTCTTAGTAGGCCATACCATCTCACTGTGCTTGCATTGGGAAATGTGCCACCTGTTGCTACTGTATTTGGCTCGTTCTCTCATTGAGGTTTGGGCGCACATCTCCTAGCTGTTATTGGGCTATGGTTTGGGAGCTTTCCGAGTTGATTCGGAAAAGATATGTCCGTTTTGGTGAATTCCTAGCTTGCTGGTTTGATTTTCCGTACTTTCTGTTTCTGATCAGATTAGTTAAGTTTTGCTTTAATGCTGTTTTGAGCTTCAAATCTTCATCTATTCTAGTTGTAAATTTTAGAGGAAGTGATACTCTAACCCTTGCTTATTTTGAGAACTTATCTTTGATATATTGTAGCTGTTTAATAACTGTTTGTAAGCTGATTAGTAGTACTAACAGCCTTTTGTTTACTTGCTGCAATTTACTTTGTTGTATTCCCCCCCACGAAAAATAAGTGGAGTATTCCCACCGCTTGTGGATGACTGCTTCAGCAGAAGAAGTTTATTTCAGTTTAATATCTAGCACTCCACCATATGTTAGCACCTCGCCTTGCAAAAGGATCTTGTGTGCACATTCTTGGTGTCGAGTTTAGCTCTTCATTTTCAGTTGTAATCAAGTTATTAGATCCTAGGGATCCTCTAACCATATGCCCGCCCCTCCTCCTTAAGTGGTTTTAGGGCGCATTCTTGGTTAGAGTTGTTTCAATTGTGTTATGTTTTGGAGCTAATTCTTAACGGGTGAATGATTGCATTGTTGTGAACTGAAAACAAAGGGAAAAAATTAAGGGGAACATTTCATGTATTCTAGCTAAACCATGTGTTCTACCTCATACTTCATTGAGTGTTGACAACACTACTTTGAAGGAAGCAGCCATTGAGGTGGATAGATGGAGTCAGGATTGTCACCTTGGTGTTAGGGGAAGGATTGATGATGAGTTTTTATCATCCCTTGGCAGTAGTGATACCTTTTGCTCTATCATGGACTTGATTAGCAGGCTACATGGTGTTGTCCTTATTCATACCAGTAGCTTGGCAGGAGTTGGTATATGTTTTTATGCACCTAGGTTGGGCATCTTTCATATCTGTAGGAGACCACTCAATGTGGATTGGTTCGTTGATGATACAGACACTTCAATTTTGGTTGCAGGTTCAGGCTTCATGGCATATTTGAGCACCAGGCTCTGCATTGATAGTGTTGAGATTGACATTGGTCAATCCTTTTAGAAGAAGATGATTTCTTGCACGCTGGATTCAAATATTGTTCCAGTCCCTTTCCAAGTAGTAGATGGCATTCATGATGGTATTTTCCTCACTCCTGAAAGTGGGACAAGACACTTGCAGTTGCTTTTTGGGAGAAGTCTTGATGATGTTGCTGCAAGACCAACTCATCCTATTGTGAGTTGTGAGTCTTCTTCTGAGGATGGCAGTACAAGATGGGGTACACTCGACTACCTTGTTTGTCCATTGGCGCAGTTAGGGGAGTTTCATCTCGATTGCATCTTGAGGTGTGCTCATCAGTTTGTTTTCAGCCCACATACACAAGACTTGACTATGTCATTGATGGCATAAAGAGGTGGGTTGAATAAGAGGTGTACGGATTCACTCTGGTATAATATACTTCAGAATTCAGGTGATGAGTCCAAGTTGTACTTGCCAAAGGTTTGGCTCGATTGGACTCAAGGGGTTATTAGAGTTGTGCAGCGGAAATCAATTGATGTTGATGGACTTCCAGTTTATCTATGGGATCCAGGTATGATATTTGAAGTGTACTAGCACAGTACTCGGAGTTGGAGTGATGGAGTTGATTTACAAAGTTGGGATCGAGGCATTCCATTGTTGTTCGGTTGGTTTTATTAGTTGACAAAATTTAACCGCCTCTTGGGTTCCAGTAGCATACAGAGTTTATGGGATTGCACATGTTGCAGGATCACTTGGGATCCGAGTGGTTGGTGGACAAGTGCAGATGATTCTCCATTCAGGCTTCAGGTGTTGTGGCAGTTGAGTTGGTTTGGCAGTTGTAGATTGCTTGAGGGCAAGCAATCTTTGGGGAGGGAGGACTGTCATGTCCCCGAATTGGAGGTGTGGTGATTTATTTAAATTAATTAATTAAGTTGTCCAAATTAATAATAGATCAAAAGGATAGTTTAATTGGTTATTTTAATTGAATAAAGTGCAAACATTAAGTTAATTATTTATAAAGTTGTTCCAATAAATTAATATCAAAAGGATGACTTTATATTTAATTGATTTAATAAAGTGACTAAATAAAATAATAAATCATAAAGTCACTTAAGTGAATAAAATAACATTTTATTCTAGAAACTTTTTGGAGGTGATTGAGAATTCTTTATAAAGGAGCTATTTGCAAGCCATTATCATCACGTCTTGGATTATTTCTATTTCTCATACCTATGTGGTATAAGCTGAGGCTTGCATTGCTTGAGGGTTTGAAGACTCTAGAGTACCAGGTTCGGTTGTGAAAGATCAACCCTAGCTAGAATTGTTGAGGAATCCATCCAAGGTTTCTACAGTTGCCAAATTGGAGAGATTTGACAGGTGCAATAGCTGATGTAGTATTGCTCTAGCTAATTGGGTGCAGTAGCTGATTTATTATTGCATTCTTAAGTGCAACAACTGAGGTATTGTTGCATTTGATATTTCATTTGAGTAAGGTTTTGCAGTAGTTGTTGTATTGTTGCAATTACACTTGAGGAGAAGCTCATTTCTATCTTATTCGATATTGTTCCAAATTTAATGGTCAGGGACCAAATTTGGAAAAGGTTTGATATTTTGATTTGAAAGAAATTAATGTGCAAATTACTATTGAATATTCCAGTCAATTAAGAAGTTCAATTCTCTCACTAAGGCATTTGCTGAATTCTGGAAAATATTTGTTTGGGAGATTTGATTTTCTTGAAGAAAATATTAGAAAATTGGAAGCTAGATTATAGAATATTCAGGAAAAGACAAATTTCATATGAGACAAACTAAGGAGCTGAGTGAGGACAAATAAGTAAGTATTGATGGTCTTATTTTGTTGAAATCGCATAAGACAAGCAGGTCGTCATATCAAATTATCAGGTCCTGCTTGCTACACCCGAATAATGCTTGTTGCATCAGTATAGAGATTTGGGCGTCTACAAAAGGTCGATAAAGACAAATCTCAATACTGGAGTTAAGTTTGAGCAAATAAATAATAATTATATCGGGAGCTGCTTTATATTATTTGAAATAAAGGCTTAAGTTAGGTGTTTACTGAGGACGTCGCAGCACACCACATAAGAGAAGAAATTGCTACCCCCAATCACAAATACACTATGGTTGGATGATATCACATTTGAGAGAAGCAATGGATACAGGAAAAAGACAACACAAGCTAGAGACAAGGAAAAACGTGGACACTCAGGGAGATTGGGAGTTGCCTATGGTAGCTTCGATTATGTTATTGGAGGCGCTGAATATACAGTTCGATTGGCTTTCATCATCAAGGGCGACATTCAATCCAGGTGCCATTCTGATAAGAAATCATATTTAGAACTATTTTTACAGTAACCTGAATCGCTGCTATTTACAGCAGCTGTAATCGCTGTCATTACATCTGTAGTTGTTTATGCATCTGATCAATGCTTTGGGATCTGTATTGAATCGATTTGAATCATCTTTGCAATGCTATGTAGTTTAGATTTGCATTTCCTAATTAGCTGGTCTGTGGAAAGATCTCGGTCATACAGAGGCAATCTCGTTATAAGATTTGCAATTATAATCACAATTGGGAGGTTGTTGCTTTCACAACAGTCTTTGCATTATCAGGTGGTCACTGTCAACAGTAGAGTTTGCATCATCTTGTAGGACCATTGACACATGAATGGCAGACTGTAAAGGCATTTTAAACTGAATCGAAGATCGCAAACAATATAAATGAAGTTTTGAGTTGCATGGTAATTGTATGACGAAATGTCAGTATACTATAACTGAAAGTTCGCATAAGTCCTTTATTTATTGCACTGAAAATACCAAAAGCACAATTGCATTGCATCTTCATCTCACATTAGACATTTGAATAGCTTCATATGAGTCATTCTGGTTTATGCAAATCATTATATGCAATTGAGAACACAAACAAACAAGCAAACAACGGTTAAGGGGTTTACCAACAAAGTGTTTGACGAAATGCCCAAGGCTTGAAAAGGTGAAAACAAAGTCAGATTTTGCTAGGGACACTATAGCCCCTAGCAGAAAAATTCAATTAGAATAAAGAATGGGCTGAGTGAAGGATGAAACATCTTGCACAGGTGGAAGTCAACATTACCAATCTGCTGATTTCAATAAACATCTACATGATAGTAAACAATTTTTCTCTTCCAAACAATTTGGTGGCTTGAAACACAAGGCATGAAAATTAGACCCAAAAATCCTTACAGCATTCCAAAGAAATTGCAAAAAAAATAAAAAAAGTGCTTGCAAAATTGAATATTAAAGGGCATTTAAGCTGCTGCATGTCACAGACCAATCCATAGCTCATCAAAGAAATCAATAGCTTTCAAAGGAAGAAGAAAAACAGTAACTATGTGCAGGAGAAGCAAACTTTGAAAGAATGATAACAAAGTATCATGGGGGAGCCAGTCAATGGAGGATTAATCAAACTCATTCCAAAGGGCTCCAAAAGAGAGTGGGTAAGTGGTTGGAAACTTATTTCCCTCCTTAATATTTCCTATAATTATTTAGCAAAATCCCTTGCTAGAAGGATTAAAGCATTGGTGGCACAAATAATCTGAAGAGGCTTTATAGAAGGCAGGTTTATTCTGGATAAACTTACTACAGAATGGAAGGGTATGGAATGGGGAAAAGAATTTGAGCAAAAACTTTTTTTTCTGAACATTGACTTTCATGAAGCTTATGATAGGATAGAGTGGGATTCATTTCAAATATGCTGTATTGGCTGGGTTTTGGCTCCTTTTTCCACAAAACAGTGGGGACTTTGTTTTCATATCATCTGCAAGGATTAATGCGAATGGCATTCCCTCAGCACCTATCCAATTACAGAAATCCATCAGGCAGGGCTGTCCCTTAGCCCTCTATCTCTATATCATTGTTGTTGATGCCCTTGGTCATTTACAGGAAGCAGTGAGAATTCAGGGACAAATTAGAGGTATTTTTTTACCAAACAGCGGCCAACTCCTTAATGTTCACTTTGCCCATGATTCAGCTCTAACTCGAGCCTACTCAACAATCCATTGAAGGTACAAGGCTTTGTTTAGAGGCTTTTGGTGCAGTTGTAAATGAAGAAAAAATACAAGTTTTGCTCATTGGTCAAGATGACCCTCGACACTGGCCAAACCAGCAATGGAAGCTAATAAAACTAGGTAAAATTGTTCATTATTTGGGCATTCCTTTTGGTAGTCATCTGACTATAGCTGATTAATGGCAGTGGATTCTAGAAAAAATTGGAAAGAAGTTGCTAATGTGGAACAAACTTGATCACCCTCTTGCTGTTTGTCTCTTATCACTTCTCGAAGGAGATGGGAAGCCCATTTGTATCAAAACTCTGACTTCTGCAACTCTCTGGTTGATTTGCTTGACCAACAGATCTATGTGTCTATGGCATTTCTGTAAGCTTCAACTTATTCAATATTTTGAAAATCAATTCTTCTAGACTCAAACGTGTCTTTTATTCAAACAACAATTAGTACTTGGTCTGGGAGGGAGAAGAGGAGGCTTTTCAATTGTAATGCTTAAACCTCTTTTTTCCTAATCTCATTGCTAAAGTTTGGTAACTTGAATTTTTCTCATTGATCTATAAAGCTAAATGAAGTTAAAGCCATCCAAAGCCTTATCAGGTAATCCTAGTATGCTTTGTAGACTTCTATATTTAAGTCAACTGGAATGCCTTTGTTATTTTCCTTAGCTAGCTTGTCCTAAGCTCTTTTCAATGTTTTCTCTAGCTCAATTTGGTCAACCTCGACACTCTTTAATTTATCCACATTGAAGTTTGTAATGTCCCCTTTTGGGATGTTCCTTGATTTAGGCCTGCAAAACAATAATAAACACTAAAAACTGAAATTAGTAATAACAAGTATCATCTTTATGGTTATATTCAAACTAATACATAAAATACTATAACAATAAACATTGAGAACCATACACCATGGCTAAAACATCATAATAGTTAGATCTGTAGTTCATATCATCATTAACATTTGAATGCCAAATAACTTAACATCACTAATGATTAGCCCAATGCATATTCCAATAATCAAACATATTAGGAATTCACTAGAAATATTTACAAACTGCAATCTCAAGAATCATTGTCCTTGTATTGCAAGAGCATGGGTGGATCCTTGTCCATCCATCTTGGGGTGGCATACTTGTGAAGACCCTCAAGCCCAGGAGCACTCATATGCCTCCCAACCCCACAAGCACTACATCTGGGGAGTGGCATACTCGAGAAGTCTCTCTCAAGCCTAGGAGAACTCATCCACCTCCTGGCCCACGAGCATGGTAGGATCTCAAGTCCACACCATCTCTCAGTCCACCTTGCAGGCGCTCCATCCTCCTCAATCAAGCCTAGGAGCACTCATTCACATCCCAGCCCACAAGCGTTGCATCTCGGGGTGGCGTGCTTGATAAGATGCATGAAGACTGCCTCCCTCAACAAGCTCGAGAGCACTCATACGCCTCTTGGCCCCATGAGCGCTACATCTCGGGGGTGGCGTACTTGATGAAGGCAAAGTCAATACTTCCCATCTCATGAACCCAAACGGTTGATTGGCCTCCCTATTTGTAAACACTTCTATAAATTCAAAAAAGATTGCTAAAGGAATCTTATTATATTAATTTTTAATCAAATATCATTTCATTATGCAATTATATATATATATATATATATATATATATATATATATATATATATATATATATATATATATATATATATATATATAGTTATTCCTAATTATATTTTAAAACATGCTTCCCAATAATATTCTTGCTAAAAATAATATTTATTCCAATAGATCTCTTATAATCTCAAATTCTTATTTCCCTTTTATCCAATCTCCTTGATTGATGCCTTTCACCAAATGATTCCTCCTCATAAATCCTTCATGGTGGGGTGAATGGTCACACCCTTAATAATCATTGCACTCCTTACAAAGGATGCATCCCTTCCTTAATCTGCCTTTGTGTTTGACTTCTTTGATCGATGCTTTTAATTTAATTAAGGTCATCACTATGTTAGCGCTACCTTGTGTTAATAGGGAATCATTGCATTTAATTATTCCTTTAGTTACCTTCATCGATCCCTTTTGAAGTCTCCCTTTGGCAATGCCTATTTTAATTCTTGTGCAGTATCGGGAGCATGACAATCCGCCCTTCCCAATATTGCTTTCCCACAAGTAATAGGAATGGAAAACTCTATAGCTAGTTATGTTTGACTCTATAGTACAATGATCTCCTTGGAGAGTGGTTGTTAGTATACTTGCCTCAACTTGACTGCCAATAGGGTTAATACCATCCTCAAAAGTATGAGGACAACTTATTGTCCATTATTCTTCTAGCTTATGTATTTCTATTTTCTAATAACTCTTAATAACAAAACCAAGACTTTGTAACTAGCAAGGTTAGTAATTTAAGACAAGTTTTCTCTCATCCTCAAAGAGAGGAAACAAAGACATCTTGCAGCCCTACAATCCTTTCTAATCAATGATGACTGTGATTATCTATTGGGATGTCTTAGGCTTTACCCATGGTAAGTCTTATTCGTAGATGTGTTTGGTAACTACTTGTCTGTGTCTAAAAGCTCTTTTAATCCCTTTTTGATGATACTACTCCCGAGAGCCCATTTGATAGGCCTTGAAGAATTACTTCTTGGCCATTGTGTTGGAAACAAAGTTCCATCTTTTGAAAGCCTTGATAATATCTTCCTAAGCAATGTAACCATTGGATGCCTAGAACTACATCTATATCTCCTATATTCACTACATAGAAATCTTCACTTATTTTATGTCTTCCTAAGGTGATACTTAGTTGACGGTTCATTTTTGTGCAAGGCGTAGTGTGTTGGAAAGTTGGTTCTTTTTGAAGGTCGGTGCCTTTGTCCCCTTGGATAGGTTGGTGCCTCTCTAGCTCGCCACGGATTCGTGACATGGCTTAACCACCTCCCATCGATCCTATATAAATCTAGCATTTGTATCGAGCGTTAACAGGTCGATCTTTTGGCGCAACGACAAAGCCATTGCATCAATTGGTATTAGAGCGAGGTCACAGGTTTGAATCCCGCGGTCGTGCTGGGGGGGATTGTTGGAAAGTTGGTGCTTTTTGAAGGTTGGTGCCTTCGTCCCCATGGATAGGTTGGTGCCTTTCTAGCTCGCCGCGGATTCGTGACATGGCTTAATCGCCTCTTGTGGATCCTGCATAAATCTAGCATTTGTATCAGGCGTTAACAGGTCGATCTTTTGGCGCAACGGCAAAGCCATTGCATCATAGTGAACCCATCTACCATGACCACCTTGAATCCCTCAAAGTCTCCAGTTTCTAAATTCATTCTTGTCACTAAACCTTCGTCAATGAAATTATGGGTGGCACCACTATCCACTAGGACAGTCACTTTTTGACCTTTTAGAACACTACAGATTCTAAAAGGGTGATATTTAGGTGCTCCTAAAAGTGTGGCTAAGGCACTATTTGTATTTTCTTCATCATCATGTTTCCTTTTCTTATTTTGGGGTTCAAATTCTTCTTCACTCATTTCTTCATCCAATCTTGCTTCCAGGTTGTGTGCTTGTCCTCTACATCTATGTCCTACCACCCATTTTTCCTTACACCTAAAACACAACCCTTCCTTTCGAAGCTCTGATATATCTTCCCTTGTTAGGTGTGATCGAGGAGGTAGTGTCCTTGGTTGCCAATTTCCTTTGTAGGGGGTTTGGTTATGCGATCTTGAAGATATTCTTAGAATAGCTCATTTCTTTTTTTTGTTGTGGTTTCTAACCTTGAGGCTTTTTGGATTGCATCTTGGAGAGATGTGGGGTCTGTTGTGACCTTTTTCACACATCACCCCATCCAAGATGGGGACCCCCTAATTTTTGCTCCATTCTAGTCGTTTGGCTTTCGTTAGTGCGTCTCTCTCTCTATCTCTGGTCCTTCCGGGGATGTCCTGTCGTTTGACCCAGGTTGAAGTATTGGTTAAGTCTGTGTAATTAGGGTTTTCATCCTTCAGGCTTATTAAAGGTCAAACTGAGTTGTAAAATTGAAATCCAGGCTTGGTACAGCAGTCAGAAGACTTCCAGCAGGGTCCCATTAAATTTTCACTGTATTCCGGCAACTTGCTATTTTTAGTAAGTATTCAATTTGGGACTATTTTATCGAAATTTTGGAATTTTGTCAGTTCCACCACATTCAGGTAACATCAAACTGCTTGCACGTAAATTTTGAGCCAGATCAGACAACTTGCTATTTTTAGCAGTTCAGGCTTCAGGAGCCATTTTCAGGGGTCAAACATATGATTCTTCATTGCATGCCCGGAGATTACTTCTGGGTTTCTCAAAACCTTCGCAACGATATAACATGCAAACCGAGACGATCACTTTCAAAGTTCAGCCTTCGGAGGCTATTTTTAGGGTTTGCATGCGGAGTTTTTCAACGCATGTCCAGAGATACCTTTTGGGTTTTTCAAGAGCTTCGCAACAGTGTGACATGCAAGCGGAGAAGATCAAATTTCAAGGACTTACTATTTTTAGCCAGTACATGCATGCAGACCAGTTTTCTGGGTTTTTCTGGGTTTCTTGAGACCCCACGGGCAATATAACATGCAAAACCATCCGGCAGTGGATGAGTCACTTTTTAGGCAGTTTCTATTTTTAGCAGGTACACTCTGGCAGCCACCTAATACTCCAGTTCAACAAGCAGAACGACATGCAGAAGGAACAAAGTCAAACGGAGACCGTTCGGGATACATGCAAGTCAAATTAGGGTTTCCACTTTTATAGGGGGTGAAATCCAAAAATAGTCAAAACGAAGTACCCCACCAATGTCAGCATACTTTAAGGCACCTGCTGGCAAAATTTGAGCAAAATCGGAGAACTTACTATTTTTAGTAAGTCAGGGCACGACTATAAATAGCAGGTCTGCACCCGAGGTTGGCATCAGAGTGATACTCAAGTTCTCAGGATCAGGCGTTGCAAGTTTCAGGTCAAACAGAGCTACTGAAGTCAAAATAATCAAGAACTTACTATAAATAGCAGGTGGCTTTAAATAGCAGGTCAGGGCAGAGGACTGGCAAAACAGGGTCGCAAGGCAGAGAGTATCATATGGTGAAATTTTCAGGCAAAACGGAGCTATATGGGTCGAAAATCAAGGGACTTTCTAAAAATAGCCTGACTTACCCAAAATAGACAGTGAAGATGAAGGCAGGCAGAGGTATGAAAAAATTTCTAAGTCTGGAGAATGAAAATTGCCTAGTGAAAATGCGCCCACCTCAAGATTGATAGCTTAAAATATTCTAAGTGTGAAATTGGAAGTCACACATGCCAAATGCGCCTTCATTTGAAAGTACCACCCTCAAAATGCGCCCACCATGGAGACCTCTTGAAAATCTTCTAAGGCATTGAGAATTTCCTAAGGCATTGAAATGAAAGTAGCCACCTCCATTTGCGCCCTCATCTTGAAGCCCGCCATGCTATTTGCGCCAAGGAAGTTGGTGATTAGAAAAGCGCCTAAGGCATGAAGTGGAAGTAGGGACTTTGAAATGCGCCCTCACATGAAAGCACATCACCCAATATGCGCCCATGGTAAAAAATGAAAGCTTGCCCATGTATTTGCGCCCTCAAGTCAAAGTAGGCCATGTGATTTGCGCCCAAGTAAGGTGAGGAAAGGCTAGGGCATGGAAAATAAAAGTATGCCTAGTCAAATGCGCCCTCAAGTGAAAGTTAACCCCATGAAATGCGCCCAAGGGGGTGATGGAGTTTCAAATTCTCTAAGGCATGGAAATCAAAGCTAGAAGGCTAAAATGCGCCCTCAAATGGAAGTAAGCTATGTCAAATGCGCCCAAGCCTAGATGATGCTAAGAAGAAAAATGCCTAAGGTAGAAGGAAATAGAACTTGCAAGGGTGAAGTGCGCCCTCAAGGTGAGGAGGTCTTAAAATTCTCTAAGGCATGGAAAATGGGAGCTTGACCCTCTATATGCGCCCAAGTTGAAGTGGAGATTTTTCTAAGTGTGGAAAATGAAAGTGGCTCATGCTAAATGCGCCCTTGATTGAAAATATTTCTAAGGCGTGGCAAGGGTAAGAGCTAGCAAAATAAAACATCACTGAGTGAGATACGCCCAAGATGTGAAATGACTTGAGAAAATTTCTAAGTCACAAAAAAATAAAATGCCAAGGGGTTAAGAACGCCAGAAGTATGAAGATGTTCGAAATATTTTCTAAGTGAGATAAATATTTCACTGGAGAAAAGACGCCTTGATATGAATAAAAAAATTTTCAGAGACATTTAAATGAAGTGGACACAGTGACGAAGTTTTATTTCCAAGGCGGAAGCAACTGATATATTTTTCCATGGGTCAAGTAAAGATTAAATGAACCCGTTCAAAAGGCACCCATGGGTTGGGAAATTTTAAAATTAATTTCCTAAGGGAAATTTTAATATTTTCAAAAGAAATTCGTTTTGCCTAGATTATTTTCCTAACGGAAATTAAATCTCAGAGGATGAGTTATTTCGAACAGGCAAGTGATTTTAAATCACCCAGAGTCGAATATTTTAAAGAGAAAATTTAAAATGTCTAAGGCGAATTTTATGAAATTGAGGATTTAAATGACAGACATTTTAAAAGTTGGAAACGAATTTACAACTCCCACGAATTTTTTGAATCAAATTTATTTAGACACTGCGAAGATTTTAAAATGGAGTTTTCAATCAAGTCAAGTAATTTTTCCTCGCGAGTTGTTTAAATCACCAAGAGTTAACTGGCAGACTAAGGGGAAAATTCGAAATTTGAAGAAGAAAGAATCTTCATTAATGGCAACTGCCATAATGACCGGCTGACGACTAGCCCACTACTGCGCCTGAATTAGAGATGCTGAACGGAGAGAGTGGAGAATTGATGAAGGTACTAAAAATAGCCCCAGCACTACTCAGCAGGATTCTTTGCGAAGAGTTATTTAAGCAACTTCATTTCTCTCATTTCTTCACACGTTTTGAAGAGCTTGGAATTGCTGAAGTGAAGAATTTTGTGAGAGATCAAAATCTTTTTCGAAGTTGCTGAGAGTGGGGTTGGATTTTATTCTCGAAGAGCTGAGAGTGTGTTGCTGCAATTTTGAAGTTGAAGGTTGAAGTTGTTGCAGATTCCCAGAGCTGCTGCAGATTTTATTTATCCGAGCTGTTGAAAGCTAGTTGCTGTTGGAGTTGGGAAGGAATTGCAGCAATCTCTCTTCATTTCTTCATTCTTCAAGTTGCTGAGGTTGAAAGTTGCTGAAGTTGACGAAGTTGAGGCAAAAGATTTAATTCATTCTGTGCTGAGAAAATAGCCACATTGCTGAAAGTTGTTAATTTGCTGTAATTTTTCTTCGCCAGTCAGAGTGCAGTTGCTGGAAGCTTCTTTATAAGCTCAGAGCTTTTATACAGTTTGAGGTTTGGAGTTAGATAATTATGCGGAAGAATTTTATTTTCAAAAGCTAACTCCATGTCCGCAGCCGTCTCAGAGGCTATTTTATTTTATTAAAAATCTGCAAACTAACTTGTTATTATTCTATCTTATTCTTGCAGATGGCTGGAGCAAAGGATGTTCCAGGAACAAGCAGAGCTGCAGGCAGAGCTGCAAACACTGAAACGGCCAAGGCTAGCTCATCCCGGCAGGCAATGATCAAAAGGCTCGCCAAGTCATTTCTTCCAAAATCGGCAATTGTCTCCAAATTGGCAGGATTAAGTGACACCAACCTCGGGTCATTTAATCTAAATGCGCTCAAATCTAGGATGTACGGACTGGGAGGCCATCAACCGTCAGTCACGGCACATAACATTATGAAGAGTGGTATCTACGCAGCCGCTGGTTTTCCACTAGCAATTCAATGCCCAGAGCTAATCATGGAATGTGCAAACTTCTACAAGGCGGAGCGTAGAACCATTGTCTCTCCGGATGGCAAATTGCTTGCCAACTTCACGCCAGATGCCATCGGAGAGGCATTTGGGATTCCTACTGCCGAAAAGATGCTATACAGATCAAAGGAGAGGGCGGATAAAATGTACTCCACCTCCTTCGAGAGGGTTGCTGCGGTAATCAATAGAGTCTGGATGCAAAAGCCAAAGCCACCTCGCACTAGACTCCCAAAATAGATAATTGCCGAAGATGTGAAACAGGAATACTGCGACTTGATGATGATGTTGAGCTGAATAAATGGGAGTGCACAAGCCTACTTCTTCAAGCCTTGGATGTTCTACTTCATCGAGATCATCTTGGAGGGAAAGGAGTGTGTTGACTGGGCAAGAATGATCAGTGATAACATAGATGAACAGTTCAAGAGCCTGAGGGGGACGAAAACCTTTTACATGAGCTCGTATGTGATATATATGCTGGCGAGAATGACCAAGTACCGAGGGATTACATACAAGGAGCCAATAGGCTGTGCACCTGATCAGTTCAAAATCCATAAGGCTTGCACACAGTTGCATCTAACTAACCCTGCCAGTTACAAACGGGCTAATGATGCATTCACAATGCACATCACGAGGACCCTTCAGCGGAGAACGCAACAAAGAATATCCAAAGAGGCACAAGCATTGATAGAGGAATATGGATATTGGCTCATCCAATTTCCAAAATTCACTTACATTAGGCTGTAGGGGTTCACTTCGTATCCATACCGGCTACCGAGGTACCCCACCGATCACATTATAATGCTGGAAATATCTAGGCAATTGATCGCCTATGATAAGATTCAGAAAAAGAAGAAGGGTGGGCTTGACTTTCCTATTGCCATGGGAAATTCCACTGAGGTGTGTCCCTCCTTGCAGGTAGCTCGAGAGGCAGAGGATGAGCTGCAATTCTATCATCTATCGTATCACACAGGCAGACAGGATTTCGATCCTTACAGAAACATCCGAATGATACAGAACGTTGAGTACCGACACAAGGCCCACATTGAAGACTTTTGGGCAAATGATGTTGATGAGGTTGAAATAAGGAAAAGGATGTTTTCTAGGCTTCCCCTCAAATTGATCAGGGAATGTGAGATCATCCCAGTTCCCGACCAGGTGGAAGAGGATGTCAACGTTATACAACCTGACTATGGTTCAGTCGGAGATACTCCGGTCCCACCCCCTGATTGGTCCGAGCCAGAAGTCATGGACTTGGACACGCTCTCTATCCCGATGTTGACGTTCACAAGAGCTTGGGTCGATAGACATGTATGCAGAATTAAGAGCAGATTGATCGCCCTTACTTATAGCTTGATGGGTGACCCAAGGCCGCTATCGGTGAGAAGGGGAAAACAAGTTGCTCAAACACCGGAAGCACAAGTAGAAGTACCAACCCAACCGATATCGTTGAGACTGGAACAAGCATCACCTATGCACTCACAAACTCAGTCTTCGAGTTTGAGAGTGATTTCATTATTTGCTGATCAGAGGGCAGGATTGGGTGAAGAGCGGGAGCTTGAGGAGGTGGATCAACCCAACATCCGAGAATCAGATAGTATAAGCGTCAGTGTATCCAGGGCTGGCCAACAAGAGGAAGAAGATGAAACAGTGGCTGACACTCGTTTCCAATAGATGTTGGACATGACATTGGAGGAAGAGGAAAACACAGAACAGGGAACCCAAGGGTCGGGAGATACGCAGCTCGTGGAAGATGATGAGCCCGAGCAGAACAGTGCAAGAAGAGAAGAAGTGCACGAGGTGGATGCAATGGAAGAGCAGCCCCTAGTCATTTGCAATCCACAGCAGATGGTGTCGGATTGGCTTTCAGACAGAATAAGAAGAGAACCTGAGGATGATACGGATCCAGCCATCGAGATGGAGGAGTTCCTCAAGAGGATTAGTGCGCCTCCAGAAAAGAAAAGGGCCAGGAAATTCTCGAAGATCTCGACTGATGAGTCAGGCTCTCGCACGCTTCAGGTGGCTGTTCCGATGGAAGAGTATGATCGAGCCGAGGAGAGGCCCGAGAACTATGTGATCACCACCGTAGAGTTGGGTCGTCCTACGGGAGCCCAAATTGTTGAGGAGTTCGATAACTCCTATCAGGCGCTGAAGGATCATTTGCTCCGCACGGAGGGGAAGTATAAGAAATTGAAGAAGGAGCACAAAACCTTGATAGGATATGTGCAGAGTCTAGCACGTCCAGGTGAACCAGCAAACCCAACAGTAGAATGCCCACCAGAGCTTCCGAGGGAGTCAGTTGTTGGCTTAGAGGATTTAAAGAAGATAGAAACGGAAGCGGACAAGTGGGTTAGCCATGTTCGTACTGAGACAAGGAAATTCATGGAGGACCTCGCCAATGCTTATCGGCAGACCTCAAGTATTTTGGCACGGATTGACATGGTGGATTAGGCCTGGGGCGATACCCACATCTATCAGACGAAGACTGTACTTCGTTTTGGGGCTTTGATGCATATACCTCTAGAAACCCTGGTGGATGGAGGTGTAATTCAGAGGGGTGACAGGTATGATTTCACTGGTTGGTACTCCTCGGTGGTCACAGGCCGTGGATTTCACGATGCAGCAAGGTCAGATTCAGCCAGAGTGAGGAAAGCAATGGGTAACATCTTGGAGGGAGTCCTTAACACATTAGAAGCCATATTTGCTAGAAAGTTGGCCCCAGAGGAAATAACTATTGATGGCTTGAAAGACAAATTGGCTCCATTCTTCTTAGCTGCGAAGTCGCTTGTCCTGGATGACTTTGAGAATGTCTCCACTTTCTCTAGTATTATTCAACATACCCAGGAGGCCTTGGCGGCATGGAAGAAATCTTACATCCGGCACAGACAGACGGTAGCAGTCTTGGAGTTCCAACTCAACCATATTCCACCGATTTTTGCCCAGGAGGTAGAAGTGGTATTGACATAGTTGATCGAGTTTGCTATCCGGGAGAAGGCCAATGGGAACGCTCTCATAGATGAGGATCTTCTTGATGATGGTAGTGGGCATTAATTGCTCATTATGATTCCTGCAGGGGAGTGGAGAATATTCTGTGCATTCATTGCCCACTCCTCTCTGTGGCGGTTTTTAGGGCAGAAACCCTAATCAGGACATAAGTGGCTCGATCTGAGCCCTTCATTGTAATTCAATCTGAGCTGTCCGTTGAAATGGGCTAACTATAAAAGGGGCATCCCCCCTCATTTGTAATCTATTAAATTAGACATTAGATCAAGAATTGAATCAGAGCGAGAGTAGAAGGCATATAGCATTTAGCTTAGAAGTTAGCTTAGATTGAGGAGGAAAGGAAGTTTTCCCATTGAGGACTTTGTAAGAAGTTGTTGTGAACACTCTCATAATATAAAGATTTATCATTGTTTGGTGGTTCTATCTTCTATTGTGAGTAGCTAGCAAGGCTTGTTCGTCTTTCCAATTCAAGTGGATAGAGTAGAGTAGACTTTGTTTTATGCAAGTAGTTGTTAATTGTGGAGTGTGGTGTTGCGATTTGAGCACATCTTTTTTCATCCATACCACTAGCGGGCTTACTGATGGTAAGTTCGCCTTGCGTGGTCAACTGGAGTACTGGTACTTAACTTCGATTGTGGCTCATATGTCCGTATGCATCGTGGTGATGGTATGTACATGTTGTGTCGTAATTTGAACACCTTTCTCATCCTTTGAAGATTGCACCAACTTTGTCAGAGTTGTCCGAAAGGAGACAAAGCAAAGTTTGGTTTGAAGATTGTTTAAGTCGATCCTCGTCCTCCACCCTTTAGAAGTAGATTTGTAGAATCCCTATCCCTATCCCTTTAAATTAAGTATTCCCCGGTTAATTTAGGAATCAGAGCAATATTGTCAAATCATTCATGTCCTAACTGCTTCACAAAGTCGAACAATTACGTAAGTCCCCTTGAATACCCAGCATATTCACATTAGCCAACTGAGTCTATTCGCGTTAAAGGAACCTTGGAGTTGAACGCATGAACTTTCACGCAATCTTAGCATGCGGGATACTTTGATCAAGAGAGAATAGAATGACCGTTGGGCATTTTTATTCTGTGTTGATGTCGTCATAAAAAGCACGTCAACACAACCCAAATGTCAAGTAAAGCTTTTAGTGGTCAAATCCCCCTAGATTCCAAGTGAGCTTAGATGTAGATGCAATAGATAATTAGTTAGATCAATTAGTCATACTTCTCTAAAAAAGTCTTTTGTAATGGGGAAAAGATCAAGAGAACGTCTCTAAATGTCTCTTCACCTATCAAGAAATGACGACAAGCCCATGCTATGTGGGAGGGCCAACCAAAAAGACAATTTGAGTCAACCTACATTCAATGGCAACCACTACGACAAGGACATGACTTGTCAATCCGTGCCTACATTGATGCCTTCCATGAACTCTATGTGAAGTTTCAAGTCGACGCAATAGAGAGTCTTCCAATATAGCAATAGCCAATGACCATTCATTCAATCCAAACTAAAGTTGGTCAAGGTCAAGATGATGGAAAATGCCTATTGTTGTGTGACTAACATTGAGGATTCAAACTAAAGAGCAAATGAGACAAATCACCCACATCAAAGAAATGGTTTTCTTCAAACAAGAAAAAACTATCAAGGTAGGTGGATAGTGCAACAAACAAATCCAACAGTCACTCCAATGTAGAAGAACCTATTTGCATGTGCACGAGTAAAGGGTTCCCATGACACAAAAGTAGAGAACACAAACCCCAAAGCTTCATATCTCAACATAAACACAAAATTTGCACTAAATGTCATAAAAAAGCACCTATTCTATTTGGAGATGTGGGTGCAAGGTCAACCAATAGAATTTTGTTTGCTAGTAATAGCATAAAGAACCTCATCTCTAAAGCCATCACCACGTGCCAAAATTTATCAACCATCCCTCATCTACGCCTTCCAATTTGGAATTGATTAGTTACTACAACATTAGAGGTATATACACATGCATCAATGCCACTTCTCATATGCTATTCATTCTTTTTGCAAGGAATTAGTCTATTATGTCACACCAATAGATTTTAGGGATATAATCCTTGGACATCCCTACTTGCATTGTTGCCAAGGTGTTTACATATTCAATCTATGAAGCATCACAATATCAAAGAGCAATAAGAGATATCAAATACCTAGAGTGATTCCATGATTAAAACATGTTGCACAACCTTCACACTAGATTGCACAAGTATCCTACAACCCAATGGGAATGATTGTCTCAAGAAGGCATGAACGATCCACATCTTACCATACAAGCCTACACACCAGCCTTGGTCACTACATAGTAGTGCACAACCTCACATGCAATGCCTAGAATCATGCCGTTGCACGGCATGCAACTCTTTGCTTCATATGCCACTCATGCAATGCCTAGAATCATGTTGTTACACAACATGCAACTCTGCTTCATGCAGCATTTGGAACCATAATGCACAGCTCAAAAGATATTTCCTAGCTTGTGTGCAACCCTTCACATCATGTGTCACTCACATAATGTGAAGGATCAAGCCACACAAATTTGTAAGTAACTTTGTCCATGCTATGTGCCACACCCACACCTACAAACATTAGCACACATTCAACACAATCCAAACCTCAACATAGAGCATCATGCAATATCTTAGAGCTTTACACAACAACCTTGTGCACCTTCTAGAGCCATTTCATGATACGTCACCTGTCAGCACAACACATGAACAAAAATCTAACTATCACGAGATGATGTGGCACACATGGAACCCCAACCATTTGAGCTTCGATAATGACCTATTTGTCTTCACGAACATGTAGTCTATAAATGTACATCTCATAGACACATAAGTAGAATAAGATAGACAGGAGAAAATGCACAAACATACATCTCCCTCTAGAGGATGCCATGTACAAAAAACATAGATTGTTTCGGTTCTCATATTCTTCTCTTCCTGGACTTTTGTCTCCATTTGCTTCCATAGGCATACAAGACATTAAGGTCCTCACCTAGAGGATTGTTCCCCACACACCCTTGGAACAAGATCATCTAGAATCGTCACGTTCTCAACATTTTTTTTCTAATATTAACTTGTTCTTTTATCTAATACTAACTTGTAGAATAAGTTTTCCTTTAGAGATATTACATCTTGCAATAGATAGAATGTCATCTTTATAGGACAGAAGAAGGTATTTTGGTAATTATATGATGTTGTACCCAATACACTTTTTAGATCCCTAACACCCGGGATAAATACAAGTGGAATTGGACTATGAGGTTTTATTTCAAGTACCATCTACATTGACTAACTAGCTACCTACAACGAGTTTGCAAATAAACATAAACATATTCAACTCTAAAAATGAATAAATGAATTATTACATGCAAAACAAACAAAAGGCTCCAATTTGAATATTGTAAACTTTTGTGATTTTTGACATACCAGGAATAAAAGGAAACTTTGACGGAAAAATAGGACGAATATATCCTTTTTGTATCCTCCAATCAACTGGATTCAAGCTCGTTGCCTCTAACTTCACCAACATTTCACCTTTCTTTGCAGTAGGAATTGGAACCTCCACATGCTACAATATGCAAACTACTAATTGTGACACATTTTTAATGTAGGCAATATGTATTACTTTAAAAACAAAAAGCAAAAAGAACCACCACCATAAACGATGTACTATATGAACAAAGATTACAAGAACTAATTAATTGAATGTTTAATTGAATGTATACCCATATACTAAACTAATTTTGATGTTTGAAAGAAGTTGGATTCTAAATTGATGTCAAACATGTAGCGAAGGCATAAGACATTTTAAAAGTAATAGACCTAAATAATCACTAGCAAATGATTAATCATTTTTGTGAAGAAACTAGTTGGACTCTTTATAGAGGTCTACCCTCTTCTTCCTTGCCACCCTCCATATAGAAGCTATAAACCTCACAAGATGCACCTATGCATAATAATTATATATTGACTATCCATAAGATGTATAAAACAAATTGAGCATATATTGACTATCTATAACATGTGCATAAAATATTGAGCACATATTGACTATCCATAAGATGTGCATAAAATACACATACAAACAACATATGATGAACACAATAAAATACAAACATACAGCATATGATGAACACAATAAAATACAAACATAAAATAAAATATGAACAGCCCACCTAATCCTCCTAATAATAAGAATACTGTCTACAACTATGTCATAGGTTTGGAAATTATGACAAGAGTGTAGATTAAGCAGTACACCTACTTCAGAAAGGTAACATTTTCATCTAAAGAGGCATCTTTAGTCTACATTTTTCTAGTCCAACTAAACATAGAAGTCTATGTCTACCTGGTGATGCAGGTCCTGGTGCGTAAATGACTTCATTCAAGGTGTGGATGCTGAAAATGGGGAAAAGTAATCTATGCATGCATGATGAATGTTTCCTCTTTATAATGCAACTTGCTCATGTACTTTGAGATTGTTCACATTAAATAAATTCATACAACCAGGATAAGTCACTACCAGCATAATAGAAAATAATATTAGACTAAACACCCTTCAAGTAGATATCAGATCATATCTGACAACTACAGATCTACTGGTCCAAATTCAACAATACTTTGCTAACATGAAATTATTGTTTTTCAAAGAAAATTTCATCATCTAATATCCTTCAATACAGAAAGATGTCTATGGTCAATGCAAACTAGTATACATGATTGGAAAAATAGGCAAATTTTATTTATGCCTTACTGCTCAAATCAAATGATGTGTCTTAGTGAACATATATAATCCAAAGTGGGCCTGATGGTGAAGGCATGTGAACTCCATAATGGAGGTCAATTATTCAAATCCATAGGGGGATAGGGTTGTGAACCTCATAATAATATAAGGTAAATAGAAAAACAATCCCCTCGTGGAATGCTTGCATAGGAAGGGCCATACAACAATTAGTCTCTCACTTGACAGTGACCTAAACACTACCTTTACCTCTTAGGCTTTTAGCTTTGTAAGATATGTATTTACCTTTTGCTAGCCCATAATGGAGATTAGTACACTACCTTTACCTCTTAGGCATTTAGCTTTGTAAGATATGTAATTACCTTTTTCTAGCCTATAATGGAGGTTAGATATTCAAATCCTGAGGGGGATAGGGTTGTGAACCTTATAATAATATAAGGTAAATAGAAAAATGTAATGTCCCCATTTTTAACCATACACTCTTCTGTGTTTGCCAGCCTATTCCAGAGGCCCGTAGGCTTGTCAAGGTGAAATTAGGGTTTCCATTGTTTGGAGGTTTTTGGTGTTTCTTAGAATTTACTATTTTTAGTAAGTTCTAATTTTGGAAGTGGTCTTGTTGACAGCATCTTAGTAAGTTCTCTATTTCAGTTGGAGCAGTTGAGTATGTTTGGTTTTGACTTCTGAGGTGAAATATTGGAGAAATAGGTTAATTCAAGTCATTAATGTTATATTTTGAAATTATGTTTAGTTTTGACTTCTGAGGTGAAATATTGGAGAAATAGGTTAATTCAAGTCATTAATATTATATTTTTAAATCGACCCCTTGGCCTAGTGTTATGACTTGAAGTTGTGTTAAAAGGTGGTCATAAAGGGTGGATGCCTCATGGAGGAATTAATTGATATTTTATAATGTTTATTGTGCCATGAAGTTTGAACGCCTAAATAAGATGGAATAAAGTGTTTTTTTAAATTTGAATATTTCAAAAAGGTGAAGGGGCATCCCTTTCTTGGAGGAGTTATGGAATTTGAAAAGTCACCTTCAATTCTATAAAAGAGAGTGTTTGCTCCAACATTTCTCATCCAATGTTTATGCTATTGTTATGATGTCGGAATGACAACTTGATTTTACTTCGAGGGATGCTTACCTCCTAGTTTTAATCCAATTTCGTGTTTGAAAGATAACACCTAATTGGTTTCCAAGCTGCTTCTCGTCCAGACTAGCAGATTGAGCCTTAAGAGTTGAAGAATTGTGGAGTTTATCAGATTTTGATGTTGCTGATTATACCATGACTGAAAATTGATTTTGCATACAGCTCCTTGGATGATTTTAATTTGCTTATGGGTATTGATGCTACATGCTTCTATGATGGGGGCATCTCAAATTGCAAAAGAGCAGATTTTATTATGGAGTTTCTGATTTTATAGAAAGGTCGTACCTTTCCTAGGGACATACTTTTCCTGGCAGCTTGTCTTGGGATTTGTGCTTCATATAATGTGGTTGTTTTGGAGTCTCATTCGAGTTTGGAGCTGCTCACCTTGGCCTATGGTAATTGTAAGTTCAGTTTGAAGTGTGACTTTGAAGTTTGATGGAGTTTTTAGCATTTTTGGTGATTCTTAGGTTGCTGGTTCAAACTTTCAATTTGCTGATTTTATATTAGAATTATTTCAGTCTTGATTTCAGTTTATTCCTTCAATAATTGAAAGAATTCTAGAGTGGGTGACCATCTATTTCTTGTGCTTCAATTCTATTGTAATCACTTGTAATTTGCAGTAGTTGTTTACATTGTAAGACTGTTAATAGTATTATTGTTTCAGTCATTCTTTACTGCTTACTTGTGCTTAATTTTTCATATTCGTAACCCCTGGATGGTTTACCACTAGTGTGGAAAAAGAACTTAATAATCTCTCATTTGTACCCACTGAAAAGTGGTGAATTCCCACTCACAAGTGGATGCCTACCTCAACGGATGAATTAGTTTGCTTTGTTTCTTTTTTCCCCCCACTGAATAAGTGGAAGTGTGGAAATTGTTCATGGCTAGTTCACCGCCTCATTACTTTCAGCTGTAACTTACTTTCAGTTATTGAGCATTATCTTCCACCATATGCTAGCCCCTCACCCACATCGATTTTTAGGGCACATTCTTGGTGTTGAGTGTTTTTTCAGTTGGCTTAGTGCTGATTGTGATTGTGAAAATCTCGAGAAAAAATTGTCTAGCACATTTCAGTGGTATTAGAGCAGAAGTCCCTGCCATCCTATTGGGAGAATAGAAAAATTAGTGTTGCCATAATGGACTTCATTAGATATGCTGAACAATTTAAGAAGGAATGTGAACATGATGCTTCCGTATTTCGTGTAGAATATCAGAGCATGACAGATGAGTTTAAGAACGATGTGTCTTTTGACACATATTTCAATTGTGTGGTAGCTGTGAAACCTAGAAAATTGGGTGTGGTCAACTACATCAAGAAAATAATTAAAAGAGAAGCAAAACTTGCCATGGTTGAAGAATTAAGGAAGAAGCAAAAGTATTTGTTTGTGGCTTGCAGCCTACATGTAAGCAAATTGAAAAGGATAATCAGTCAGCTAGTGTTGAAGAAGACACGAGCAAGGTGCACGTTTTGCTTCCAAATGATAGTGCGCTTGATGAAGATACCTTGGAAAATGAGAAGATTAAGTTAGAATCTCAAAATACACCCATAGACTTGCATGAGTTGGGAAAAAATGAAGATTTTTTGGGTACAAAGAACATAATAGCAGTCTTGAATCCTAATAAGGATTCAACTGATGAAGATTTCGAGACAAATGGCTTCACAAAAGATGATGGAAGTACTGTTGTGTGGGATGAGTTCGTTGAAGAAGAGTAAGATGAAGAAGATACTAATGGTGTCTTTGAACCAGCTTATGATCATTACCATGGTGATGATGTTGGTGGTGATTCCAATGTGTTAATACCTCTTTTTGCTAAGGATTTGGTGAAGGATTATTCCCCTCTTGCTGCTGTTCAAACCTCTCAAGAGTTTTCACAAGATAAACTTTTGACAAGGAGCCAAGAAGACCTCTTTGGTATTCATTGGGCTGCTAATGAAGAAATCAGCAACATACTTATTCAAGATGGGTTTGTTGAAGATTATAATGATAAAGTAATCAAAGCAGCCAGCTTTGATGACTCTTATTTCCAGTATGATGATGGTGGCAAAGGCGGTATTGAGCTTGATCATCAAACTAAGCTTTTGGAGGAAGTTACTGATGAAGATTTCAGTTTGAGTGGAATGAGGAGTGACTCATTCAATGAGTCAACAACCCAAGAGGATCATAATGATCTCTTTCCTGTTGATCAATACAATCAAACCATTCAAATTTGGGATTCGGGCGTGATGGCACCAAGATATGATAAGAACCGGAGTGGGACACATTTCCTTTTGATCCAGATGAAGTTCCAAATTCAATTTGCATTGCAAGCAATGAAGTGATCATTGGAGGAGAAGTTGCAGCAAAGGCTAATGAGAATGTGAATTCTTATGTTGAAGAAAAGAATGTTTTAAAGTCAGAAAATGGTTTGGGTGCCTTTCAGATTGACACACAAGAAGAGTATGAGAACTTGAAAGGTAAAGATGGAAATACTAATTTGCTTGAAGAATTTGCTGACACGCCTTCTATTCAAGATTTATGCAGTGAAGAGGTTAGTAAAGGAGCTGATTTTGAAAATCTTGCCAATGAAACCAAATCAGAAAAGTTGAGGTTTGAAGAGCAAAGCCTCTATGCTGATCATGATCAAGGGCCTAAAGAGCTGCAAAATTTGAAGGATAATTTATTGGTTTCAGAGAGAAGATTGTTAAAGTGTTATCAAGATTTGATAGCACATACCACTTCATTGAAGAACTCTGTTGGAAGTTTCAATTTGAAGAGAAACTAAATGGAGTTAAAGATGGAGACTCTCTTTCCAAAATGCAATCAATCAAAGAGGCGTTGGAATCCATTAAGTCAGATTATTTGCACTTGCTCACAAATAGAGATAATACTATTAAGTTTGCAGAGGAGACTTATGACGCCTACCAGGAGAAGGAGAAAGAGGTTGATAGGCTTTGCCTTCATCTTACCTTAGCTCATCATTCATTATGCAAAATAGAAAATCAATCACCTATTGCAGCCACACTTAAGGAACAAGAAGCTAATACAAAGATTATGTAGATCAAGCAAATAGTTGAAGGAATAAATGAACTCCATAATGATGAAACATTGCATAATACCAAGGTGATCCCATATGTTGATGGTGATTGGAAAGTACATCAAGAGTGTGAACTCTTGAGTTGGGAAGAAACTTTGCCACAAGAAGGAATAGTTTGCAGCTATGAGATAGATGTTTTGACGAATAATGAATGTGGTATTCAGCATGCTACACTTTGTTGGTCCGCAACTAATGATGGGAATCCACAAGTTGAAAAAGATGAGCTTGAATTCTATGAAGACACCAACAAAAGGGATGAAAAAATATTGTTGAGAACAATAGTCCTGTTGTGACCTTTTCACACATCACCCCATTCAAAGGGGGACCCCCTAATTTTTGCTCCATTCTGGTCGTTTGGCTTTGGTTTTGCGTCTCTCTCTCTCTCCGATCTTTCCGTCCTTTCGGGGATGTCTTGTCGTTTGACCTAAGGTTAAAATTTGGCTAAGTTTGTGAAATTAGGGTTTTTATTCTTCAGGCTTATTAAAGGTCAAACTGAGTTAACAAAGTGAAATCTGAGCTTAATATTGCGATGACAACGCTTCAGGCAAAGTCCCACTGAATTTTCACTGAGTTTTGACAACTTACTATTTATAGTAGGTACTCAATTTGGGACCTTTTAATCAAGATTTTGGAATTCCGACTTTTCCATCACATTCAGGGTACCTCAAGGTACTTGCACACAAAAATTGAACAAATTCTGACAACTTACTATTTTTAGCAATTTCGGCTTCATGAGCCATTTTCAGGGTTTGCACGTATACTTTTCAAATGCATGTCTGGAGAATGTATCTGGTTTTTTCAAGACCTTCGTGATGATGTAACATGCAAGTCGAGGCAATAACTTTTAGCAATGCGAGCTTCAAAGGCTATTTTTAGGGTTTGCATGCAGAGTTTTTCAATGCATGTCAGGATATTCCTTATGGGTTTTTCGAGAGCTTCGCAACGATATGGCATGCAAGCAGAAGGGATCATGTTTCAGAAACTTACTATTTTTAGCCAGTGCATGCATGCAAACCAGTTTTTTGGGTTTTTCTGGGTTTTCTGAGATCTCTCGGACAATATGATATGCAAACTCACCGTGCGATGGATTGATCACTTTTCAGGCAATTTCTATAAATAGTAGGTTCACTCCGGCAGCCACCCGACACTTCAGTTTAGCAAGCAGAACGACATGCAGCTGAAATCAAGTCAAACAGAGACCGTTCAAGGCACATGCAAGTCAGGTTAGGGTTTCCTACTTTGGTGCCTAAAAAGAGGGGTAAAAAGCCAGAATTTCGAAAAACGAAGATATCCCATCACGATCAGCATCCTTCAAGCAATCCACAAGCAAAATTTGGGCTGAATCTGAGAACTTACTAGTTATAGTAAGTTGTCTCCAGAGCAGGGCTATAAATAGCAAGTCAACACGAGGGGTAGGTGTAAACAGGTTCACTAGGCAACAAAGATCACATGGTGAAAATTTCACACTAAACGGAGCTGTGGAAGTTAGGAAATCAAAGACTTGCTAAAAATAGAAGGTGATGACAGGCGAAGGAAATCAAAAGTTTCTAAGGCATTGAAAACATAAGTGCCAAGGGTAAAATACGCCCTCACCTTGAAGAAATTGGTGAAATGACTTGAAAATTTTCGAAGTCATTGAAAATGGAAGTGGCACATGTGAAATGCGCCCTTGATGGGGGAATCAAGGTAAAATCTTCTAAGGCGTTGAAAACAAAAGCTTCCCTAGCTAAACGCGCCCTCAAGGCAAGCAAGAAGGTTGGGAAATTTCTAAGTCATAAAATAAAAGTTGAGGGTATAAAATGCGCCCACCTTGCATAAAGTCACTTCAAAAATATGCTAAGGCATGGAAAATGGGAATGGGCTATGTAAAATGCGCCCTCAAGAGAAATGAAAGCTTGCACATCAAAAGGCGCCCTCAAATGAAAGTAGGCTAGGTGAAGTGCGGCCAAAGGAGGATGGTGTTTGGTGAAAAATATGATAAGGCATTAAACAAAAGCTCACCCTCTCATTTGCGCCTTCAAATAGAAGCTCAACTTGCAAAATGCGGCCACCTTATGAAGGCCACTTGGAAAAGTTTCTAAGTGTCAAAAAATGAAAGTACCCTGTGCAAAATGTGCCCATCCCTAGCAAGGGTAAAACGCTTAAGTGTGGAGAATGAAAGTAAGCACATAGAAATGCGCCCAAGGTTGGGGTGATTTGTCTAAATCAAAAATCAAAGCTCACCTAGTAAAATGTGCCCAAGGTTGGGGTGATTTGTCTAAATAAAAAATCAAAGCTCACCTAGTAAAATGCGCCCACAAATGAAAGTTGGAGGTGTTAAAGGCGCCCAAGATGAGTTAAGAGGTTGGCAAAAGTTTCTAAGGCAAAAATCAAAGTAGGCCATGTGAAATGCGCCCAAGGGGGTAAAGAAACGCCTAAGGCATTAAAATCAAAGCTTGCCTAGCTAAATGCACCCAGGATGAAGGTGTTTTAAAAATTTGCCTAAATGAAGATGGAAGTGGCACATGTTAAATGCGCCCTCAAGGTCAAGTGTAGAATGCGCTCAAGAAGCATGAAGATGCTAAGTCGTGAGAATTTGCCTAAGGCAAAAATAAAAGTAACCCATGCTAAATACGCCCAAGGTATGAAATGACTTGGATTTATTTCCTAAGTCATAAGA
The DNA here is from genome assembly GCA_007115665.2 of Sequoiadendron giganteum. Lineage (NCBI taxonomy): Eukaryota > Viridiplantae > Streptophyta > Pinopsida > Cupressales > Cupressaceae > Sequoiadendron > Sequoiadendron giganteum. The sequence goes on along the minus strand of CM021104.1, from coordinate 38,260,176 downwards.
ATGAAGAATTAAAGGGGTGAAATGCGCCCATGGTGGAAGATGAATTTTAAATTTTCCTAAGGCGTTATCAATATGCGCCCAAGGTGATAAAATCTTTTCAAAAGGGAGAATTAAACATTGATGAATATTTTTTCATGGGTCAAGTAAAAAATTAAATGAACTCCTTCAAAGTGTGCCCATGGGTTAATGAGGTTGGAATTATTTTCCTAAGGAGATTTTTAATATTTTCAGAGGGGAATTATTTTCTAAGTGCCTGGATTATTTTTCTGAGGGAAATTAAATTTCAAAAGGTGGATTCAGCTAGCAAGTGATTTTTTTTAATCAACTGGGTGAAATATTTAAATGAGGATTTAAATTGTCTAAGGCGGATGCATGGATTTAAAATTTAAATGGTGGATATTTTAACAGGTTGGAAATTAATTTAATTTCCCCATGGATTTTTATGAGTTAAATCTAATTAAACATTGCAAAAATTAAAATGGAATTTTCAAGATAAATCAGAGTGATTTTCTCGCAAGTGATTTAATAATCGAGAGTTAACTGGCAGATTGGAGGGAAAAATTCGAATTCTGCAGAGGAACGAATCTTCATTAATGGCAAATGCTATGATGACTGGCTGACAACTCGCCCACTACTGCACCAAAATTGGAAGATTTCTAAGTGGGAAGAGTGGGGAATTAATGAAGGTGCTAAAAATGGCTCCGGCACAAATTAGTAAGATTCCTTGTGAGGAATTATTTCAGCAACAGAGTTTCTCATTTCTTCTCACATTTCGAAGTCGAGAGTTTGCTGAAGTGAGAAGAATTCTTTGAGAAGTTGAGATATTGCTGAGAGGATTGAAATTTTTTGAAGTTGCTGAAAGTGGAGCTGAGAATTTATTTTCTAAGTGCTGAGAATCGAATTCTTGGAGTTGCTGAAGATTTTTATTTTCGAAGTGCTGAAGAGAAGTTTTGAAATACTCTGCTGCAGTGATTAATATTCTTCTAGCTGCTGAGAGTTGAAAGCTGAAAGTCAACAAGCTGAAGTAAAAGTTCAAAATTTTATGCTAGAGAAGTTGATTACTTGCTGAAAGTTGCCAATTAGCGCGAATTTCTTTCAGTGCCAGAAGTGACATTGCTGAAAGATCTTTTTAAGCTCGGAGGATTTAAAAGTTTGAGGTTTGGAGTTAGAAAAGTTTATGCTGAGAGATTATTTTCAAAGCTAACTCCATATTGCAGCTATCTCGAGGTTGTTTTATTTTTCTAAAATCTGCAGTCTAACTTATTTTATTTTATTTTGCAGATGGCTGAAGCAAGAAGAAATGTTGCGGGAACGAGCAGAGCGGCAGGCAGAGCTACGAATATTGAAGCAGGCAAGGCAAGTTCATCCTGACAGGCAGTAATCAAAAAGCTCGCCAAGCCTTTTCTTCAAGAATCCAAGCTTTCTTCAAAGTTGGCAGGATTAAACGATACCAACCTTGGTTCATTTAATCTGGGTGCACTCAGAACGAGAATGTACGGGCTGGGAAGTCATCAACTGTCAATCATAGAACATCACATAATGAAAAGTGGGATCTATGCAGCCGTTGGTTTTCCACCAGCAATACAGTGTCCGGAGTTGATCATGGAGTGCGCAAATTGTTATAAGTTGGAACGAAGGACCATTGTTTCTCCAGATGGCAGGTTGTTCGCCAACTTCACGCCCGATGCTCTAGGAGAAGCATTTGGGATCCCCAACTCTAAGAAGACGTATAAAACGAAGGATAGAGCAAATAGAATGTATTCTTTCTCCTTCGAGAGGGGTGCTGGTGTCATCAATACAGTCTGGATGCAAAGAGCCAAACCTCCCCGCACCAAGCTTTCGAAGCAAATAACTGTTGAAGATGTGAAGCAGGAGTATTGTGACCTCATAATGATGCTTAGCCGGGTGAATGGAAGTCTACAAGCCTACATCTTCGAGCCTTGGATGTTTTACTACATTGAGATCATATTGGAGGGAAAATAATGTTTTGATTGGGCCAAGATGATAAGCGACAATATAGATGAGTAGTTCAGGAGCCTAAGAAGAACAAAGACTTTTTACATGAGCTCGAACGTGATGTACATGATGGCTTGAATGACCAAGTACTGGGGGATAACATACAAGGAACCAATCGGATGTGGCCCTGAACAGTTCAAAATCCACGAGGCTTGCCCACAACAACATCTAACCAACACTATCGAGGCACCCCACCAACCGAATAGTAATGTTAGAAGTATCTAGGCAACTCATTGCCTATGATAAAATTCAGAAGAAGAAGAGGAAGAAGGGACTGGACTTCCCTATCGCCATGGGGAATTCCAGTGAAGTGTGTCCCTCCTTGCAGGCAGCTCGAGAGGCTGAAGACGAGCTGCAATTCTTTCACCTCACATATCATACTGGCAAGCAGGATTTCGATCCTTATAACAACATCCGAATGGTGCAAAATGTAGAAAACAGGCACAGGGCTCACATCGAGGACTTTTGGGCTAACGCGGTTGATGATGCCGAGATAAGGAGGAGAATGTTCACTAGGCTCCCCCTCAAATTAATCAGAGAATGTGAAGTCATTCCAGTCCCGGATCAGGTGGATGAGGACGTCAACGTCATATAGCCTGACTTTGAGTCAGTAAGGAACACATCCATCCCACCACCAGATTGGTCTGGGCCTGAAATCACGGACTTGGATACACTTTCCATTCTGGTGTTGACTTTCACGAGGAGTTGGGTTGAAAGGCACGTGGGCCGACTTAAAAGTAGATCAATTGCTCTTACTTATAACCTGATGGGCAATCAAAGGCCACCATCAACAAGAAAAGGAAAGCAGATTGCCCAAGCTGCGGAAACACGGAGAGAGGTGCCGACCTAGCCGATACCTCTGAGGGTGGAGCAGGCATCACCCACACGGTCACAAACTCAGTCTTCGAGTTTGAGAGAGCTCCCACTATTTGGAAGTCATAGAGGCAGATCCAACGAGGAGTGGGAACTCGAAGAAGTAAATCAACCACCGCTCAAGGAGTCAGATGGTTTAAGTGTCAGTGCACCTAGAGGAGGAGACCAGCAGGAAGAAGAAGAGGAAACAGTGACTGATACCTATTTCCAGCAAATACTTGACACAACATTGGAAGAGGAAGATTCCACAAGGCAAGAGGCCCAAATGTCAGGAGATACTCATCTCGTGGAGACTGATGAGCCCCAACAGAGTAGTGTTAGAGAAGAGGTACACGAGGAGGAAGCAACAAAGGAGCAACCTCTCGTCATTTGCAATCCACAGCAGGCAGTGCCGGATTGGCTTATAGGGAGAATGAGGAAGGACCCTCAGGATGATGTAGATCCAACAGTTGAGATGGAGGAGTTCCTCAGAAGGATTAGTGCACCGCCAGAAAAGAAGAGAGCTAGGAAATTTTTGAAGATTTCAACAGATGAATCAAGCTCTCGTACCCTCCAGGTTGTTGTCCCGAGGGAAGAGTATGACCGAGATGAGGAAAGGCCGAAAAATTATGTGATCACCACCACTGAGTTGGGTCGCCCTACGGGAGCCCAGATAATTGAAGAGTGCGATAATTGAAGAAAATGGAAATGGAAGCGGATAAATGGGTTGGCCATGTTCGTACTAAAACAAAGAAGTTCATGGAGGACCTTGCTCATGCTTACCAGCAAGTCTTCGGTGTTCTAACGCGCATGGATACAGTTGATCAAGCCTGGAGCGAGACCCAAATTTATCAGATTAAGACTGTTCTTCGTCTAGAGGCTTTGATGCATATGCCTTTGCAAATCCTGGTGGATGGAGGCGTGATACAGGAAGGTGACAGGTACGATTTCACCAGCTGGTACTCTTCGGTGGTCACAAGCCGTGGTTTTCATGATGCAGCAAGGGCAGATTCGGCCAGAGTTAGGAAGGCAATGGGCAACATTTTGGATGGAGTCCTCAACACACTTGAGGCCATATTTACTAGGAGGCTGGCTCCGGAGGAGATAACTGCAGATGGCTCCTTTCTTCTTAGCTATGAGATCGTTCGTTCAGGATGATTTTGAGAATATCTCCGCTTTCTCCAACATAATTCAGAACACCTAGGATGCCTTGGTTGCGTGGAGAAAGTCCTATACTCGGCACGGGCAGACAGTTACAATGCTGGAATTTCAGCTCAACCACATCCCACCGATTTCAGTTGAAGAGGTTGAGGTAGTGTTAGCCCGTTTGATCGAGTTTGCAATCAGGGAGAGGGACAACGGAAATGCCCTACCGGATGAGGATCTTTTGGAAGATGGTGAGGGGCATTAATTGCTCATTATGGTTCCTGCAGAGGAGTGGAGAATCTTTTGTGCATTCATTGCCCCACTCCTCTCCGTGGCAGTTTTTAGGGCGAAGACCCTAATTAGGGCATATGTGGCTCAATCTAAGCCCTTCATTGTATTTGAATATAAGTCGTCCACTGAAATGGGCTTGCTATAAAAGGGGCATCCCCCCTCATTTGTATGATAGTTAGACATTAGATCAAAGATAGAGTTGAGCTAGAGAGTAGAGGAGGCATATAGTGAATAGCTTAGAAGTTAGCTTAGTTTGAAAATGAAAGAAAGCTTTCCCTTTGAAAGTTTTGTAAGAAGTTGTTGTGGAAAACTCTCATAATACAAAGGTTTATCATTGTTTGGTGGTTCTATCTTTTGTTGTGAGCAGCTAGCAAGGGTTTTTCATCTTTCCAATTCAAGTAAATAGAGTAAAGTAGATTTTATTTCATGCAAGTAGTTGTTAGTGGTGAAATACGTTGTTTGGTTTGAGCGAGTTTCATTCATCCATACCAATAGCAGGCTCACTGACGGTGGGTTTGCTTTGCGTGGTCAACTGGAATATCTTTGCACTTAACTTCAATTATGATTTGTATGTCCGTATGCATCGTTTTGATGGTATTTGCATGTCAGGTCACAATTTGAATATCTTTTATTATCCTCTGAAGATTGCACCGGTTCCGTAGAAGCTGTCCAACGGGAGGCAAAGCAGAATCTGGTTCGAAGCTTGTTGAAGTTAGCCTTCATATCCCACATTTAGAAGTAGACCATAGAATCTCTACCCTTATCCCCTTTAATTTCAGTATTTTCCCGGTTAGTCTAGGAATCAGAGCATCATCGCCAAATCATTTGTATCTTGTAACTGCTTCAAAGTTGAAAAATTGTGTAAGTCCCCTTGAAATACCCAGCAAAATCACATCAAGCCAACTGAGACTATCCCCTTGCATAAGGAACCTTGGAGTCGAATGTATGATCTTTCTAGCAGTCTTAGCATGCGGAATACTTTGATCAAGAGAGGATAGAGTATTCGTTGGGAAATGTTATTCTGTGTTGGTGCAGTCATAAAACACCCGTCAACAAGTCCATTATCTTCACATGATTTGGTTAATCATAAGGTGAAATATAATTTCTATGAGGGTGTGCCATGTTTTGTGAGTAGTAATCATCAAGGACATTTTGATAATGAAAGCATAAGTGGATTCAAGGATGAAGTCTTCACATGGGAAGTGTGGACTCAAGGAGATTTCTTCATTGCTGGCTTCAAGGTGTCAATAAAACAAGTCTTGGTAGCTGCTGGTAACTCCATTGCAGTAGAAAAGAGTGAAGATTTCAGACTTATTAATCATGAAGTTTGGAAGAAAGATGGACCAAAACAGATTATTTACTTTCTCGACAATCTATCTCTTGGGTTGAGTGATGTTTTGGCTCATCCTAGTCCTTTGGGGGAATGGGAATTGAGGACAACATTTGTTTCGTCCTCCATTGATGTTGATGTTTTCATGGATGGGCTACATGGGTTTATCAAAGAAGACACTAGCTTCTTGAATTTGCATTTTGCTTTGATTAGCACTTGGATGTTGTGTACTCTTTCTGGTGCATTGGAGAACATTTTCAGTTGGGTATCCATATTTGGAATCCTCATCATGGCTTGATGGAGATTGTTATAAGTAGAAAGAGGAATCTTTGGAGAGATAAGGATCCAATTTTCAGAGTCTTTGATGTTGCCCCCATTTTTACCAAACATTTGATGGTTCCTTTGGTTCATCCATTGATGGATTGGAGAGATGCTTCGAACAAAAGATGGTTTAATAATGGGTTGGAATTCCTTGAGGGAATGTTTCCAGCCTTGGGCATAAACAATTGTCATAATATGAACACTGATTTCCAAAGTTATAGCAGCTGTTCAACTCATTGTATGCTGATTTTCCTAAAATTAGACTTTAATTGGTTTATTTCAGACTTCATGGGCAGCTGGTACACTCATTTTTTCTCTTCACAATCTCTTTTCAATGAGGGTTTATGGCGTCTAAAGTGGGAATGATGTTTCATTGTGATTTGGATCAATTTTGGATGATGCTCAAATTCTTTTCCAGTGATCATCTTTGTTCAATCTCTTGCACTGGTGTTTGGGGCAGCGAACCTTTGCTTGATTTGGTTCAACTTTTTGAGACTTCGGGGGAGAGATTGGTGGAAGTTTTCAGAGACTTTCTTGAATATGTCAGAATTACTCAAAGGAGGCATTATACATCCTTGAGGAGATTTGAGGATGCAATTGCTATGACTTTGCAAAGAGTTGTTTTTTCCTTTACAAATAGCTATGAAGGAGTCACATTTGCTGTTGTGATTCGATTTGATGCTTTGAGTGATGTTGATGAGAATATTTTTGAGTTGTTTAGATTATTCTTCTTTGTTCTTAGAATGGTGATTGACATTGACATTGCAGATGTTAATTCCTCAGAGTTTATTGGGCAAGAGACGCTGTTAGATTTTGATTCAAAGCCTTCCATGTTCAGTTTGAATTTCAGGCATGTTGTCTCTTTGAAGTTGCAAGAATGGTTTGTGTTGTTCTGGTGCAATGACTACATTTGTATGATCAGAGTAGAGCAACATCAGCATGGTGAGACTTTTCAGAGATGGACATGGGACCCCGGGATCCTATTTGATTTGGTGGGATCAGTTTGGAGTGTTGTGGTATTGCTTGAGGACAAGCAATTTTGGGAAAGGCAGACTATAATGTCCCCATTTTTAGCCATACACTCTTTTGTGTTTGCCAGCCTATTCCAGAAGCCCGTAGGCTTGTCAAGGTGAAATTAGGGTTTCCATCGTTGGGAGGTTTTTGGCATTTCTCAGAATTTACTATTTTTAGTTCTAATTTTGGCAGTGGTCTTGTTGATAGCATCTCAATAAGTTCTCCATTTCAGTTGGAGCAGTTGAGTATGTTTGGTTTTGACTTCTGAGGTGAAATATTGGAGAAATAAGTTAATTCAAGTCATTAATGTTATATTTTTAAATTGACCCCTTGGCCTAGTGTTATGACTTGAAGTTGTGTTAAAAGGTGGTCATAAAGGGTGGATGCCTCACAGAGGAATTAATTGATATTTTATAATGTTTATTGTGCCATGAAGTTTGAATGCCTAAATAAAATGGAATAAAGTGATTTTTTAAATTTGAATATTTCAAAAAGGTGAAGGGGCATCCCTTTCTTGGAGTTATGGAATTTGAAAAGTCACCTTCAATTCTATAAAAGAGAGTGTTTGCTCCAACATTTCTCATCCAATGTTTATGCTATTGTTATGTTGTCGGAATGACAACTTGATTTTACTTCGAGGGATGCTTACCTCCTAGTTTTAATCCAATTTCACGTTTGAAAGATAACACCTAGTTGGTTTTCCAGGCTGCTTCTCATCCAGACTAGCAGATTGAGCTTAAGAGTTGAAAAATTGTGGAGTTTATCAGATTTTGATGTTGTTGATTATACCATGGCTGAAAGTCGATTTTGCATACAGCGCCTTGGATGATTTTAATTTGCTTATGGGTATTGATGCTACATGCTTCTATGATGCGTAGGATCATAATCAATTATTTAGAGAAAACCCATTTCCTCAAACGTTTCCCAGCCTTTAAAATTCAGGTACCTCTTTTGTAAATTGTCCCCTGGACGCGTTTGCCACAATAGAAGTACATTAAAATAATGTATCGAATGGCCTCCATTTTTTATAAAAATGGAGTTGTATAGGTTTTAGACCAAAAAAAGAAATGGGTTGTAATTAGAATTGCAAAATTTGGCACTTTTCATAATACCATTTTTTGCCTTGTCGCGATCAAAATGCAATTAAATAACTTGTCAGAACTTATTTTGAGACCCTAAAACTAAGCAGAAATGCACACATTCGATCCAAGAATGGAGTGAAAAAGAAGGCTTGGGAAAAGACATTCTGAGGTGAAATATATTAATCAACAAAGTTTCTTACTCAAACATTTCTGCAACTACACCTATTCAGAACCAATCAGGACTCACCAAGTTACCTTCTTGAAAAAATACCAAAACAACTTTTGGGGGGCTGCCATTGGAAACATTAGCTCATTTAGGTACACTGAGTATGTGTGCAAAAGAGCTTTCCTTGAATCATCATTCTTCACCAGATATTAAGGGTCAACTTTGACCTCCTTGAAACATGTCAGAAATGCAGACGTAAAACATAACAAACTGCATTTTCTTTTAATCTTGAAAAAATATCAAATCATATCCTAAGACTCTAAAAACTGACAGGGGAGCATATGAATGTGGGGAGAATGGAGAGCAACAATATTTTGTCATGGCAATCATCCAGTTGCAAAATACTCACTCGAATAGAAAGCCACTTTATAAAATAAAGAGTTTGCAAACAACAAAAAAGTGCCAAAACCCTCCAGCTTTTCTCTTCAAAACACTATCAAAACTCAACACAAGGGCTTGAAAACTAACATACATATTTGCATATGTCACATGAGTGAGTCCACCAAGGGGTTTTGCACGAAAATCAATAGGCTTCAAGTTATGACCCTCCAAAGTAGGTCACTTGGGCAGATTTCTCAGGTGCACTTCTGAGAGTGCAGAGGCAAAATTTTTAATATGGGCACTTCAAATTTGCAAAATTTGAGAGTGCCACCAATGGCTCCGACTGGGGATGTATGCCCCGTGTGGGCATAGCAAGAATCCAGATCTCTGGGGAGTAGACCAAATGTTGAGTCCATTGGGTGCTCTGAAACTGGTCCTTTATTCAACCCTTTTTTTTTTCAACTTCATTTGGTGACCCCTGGCCACCAAATGAAAAAGGGGAGTCAATATTTACCTCTGTCAAACACCAATCTATTGAAGGAGTTGATCTCCCTCAACCCATGCTTGTCTCTCTCACGCCAGAACAATATAGGTGACTACATTTTTGTAAACATAAGTATCAAGCTACCTTTATACAAGTGGAAACTTGCTCCCTGTTTAGCTTTATCATCAAGTGGTAGCCAAATTACATAGGCCACATCACTGCCACTCTCTTCTTTTTATGATTTTCTCTCAAGTGGTAGCACATAAAGATAGTGACCAAGACTACATGAAAACAAGGTCTTATCACACTTTACTTAAGCCAATCTGAAAAATTCACTGCAATATGCTAGATTAAACATGCTGGTATCTCCCAATAGTCCATCAAATGCAACATTATCAACGTTATCATGCATATGAAAATCAAGCATACTCTTAAAATACTGACTATCATGTGGCGAAAACATATCATGTTCATTATGTAAATCACTCTCAAGTTGAAAACAACATTCTTCAGTTTTTTGCACATTGCCATAGTTTGTGAAAATTTCTTCCAACTGACAGAAGTAGCACTCACATTCTGCCACATGGTTGGTGCTATTAAGCTCATTTTGATTACTAGTTTGCATATCAAAGGTAAAACTATCACAAGAACTTACCAATAGATCTTGCACATCATGCAAACTATCTTCGAGTGTATGTAAAAAGATACACTCATACATTGGCATACTCTCTGACTGTCCTCCATCATGTTGATGTATAGAATCATCAAGGATTTATAACTCATCTTCATTCTTAATCACTTCATTATTCTTTGAACATATCATATCAGTATCTTCAACATCCCAAGCTTGCTAAAAAATGAGCAATTCTAGTTCAGATGAATAATCTGGTTTTACTTTGAAATCAACATAAATATCCACATGAAAAGACTCGTGACTAGGCTCATCTAAATCAGAAAACATAAACTTGTCCAAATCTGCATTAAGATGCTCAAGACTTGGCTCATTGGATACAAAAAAGTCATGGTCATTTGTTGTTTCTAATTCATCAAAACAAATTTCTGAACTTGCATCTATATCCATACTTTCATACTCATCATACAACACATCATTACAATCAAATTGTTGCTTGTATTCATCCACATTATCATCATCCTGACCAGCTACTTCATAACTAGAAGGAGAATCAAAAACATATGCATCATACCTTGCATCGTGAAGACCATCATCACTATCAAAATCAATATGGGTAGCACACAACAATTGAGGATTATTCTTATGTGCATATTTCTCATGTTAAGTGGTCAATAGATTTGAAATTTGTTCACTACTCAATAGATCATCGTTCTGATCATTTCTTCCAACCACTTCCTCTCCTTGACCTTCACTAGAAATGCATGAATTATCAAACTACAAATCAGGATATATCATGGTTTCATCATCATCAAAATCTGAAAACTCAATGGACTGATCATAAACTGGATTTCCCAGATAAGAAAATGAATCAGCAACAACCTTGTCAACAGTATGGTCACAATTCATCAAAGAGAAAGAGTTGTCCACTTTCTCATTCTTACTTATTGTTGGGTTATCATGGCAGAAATATACATCTTTTTGTATCTCACCATTGGATTGGGTCTCATCATTGAGTTTGTCATTCACATCCTCTTCAAAAAATAAATCCAATTCATATCCCTCATCATATCTTTCATCACTATGGCTGCAATTTTCATCTGGGTATATTTTAGATGTAGGTTGTTCAAAGACAACTTCCTCATCACTTAATGATGCATCATTCTTGTCTTCTACCTTCTCAAGTGTGCACTTGGTTATGTTTAATATTGAAGACGTTTGATCATTTGCATTAACACAGCTACTGATTTCATCAACATGTTTACCCACAATTGAGGACAACAAACTTTGTACATATTCATTCCTTTTTTTGTCCAAATTATCTAAAAATGTGTAAGCCATCTACATACTTGATATTTTAAAAGATTTTAACAGTGCACTAGATCCTTCCTCAAAAGCTTCAAAATACATATGAATGCAATCTAGAGTACTAGGTCTAAAATTTTTAGGGACTAATGAAAGAGAAACGACAAATCTGTGACTGAAATCAATGTTTGACTCTTCACCTTGTATTTTAATTTCTTTTAACCTTGTGACAAGGTCAATAGGTTCTTTTGCAAATTCTTCTCTATAAGCATCCATTAGTTTATCCCAACAAGGACAAGTCTTCTTAGGAAAACTTATGTACCAATCCCTAGCCCTTGCTTCAAGAGATCTGACAAAAAATCTCATCCACATATCCTGATCTCTGAATGAATGTTTCTCCATGAAGCTAGAAAAACTTTGGATATGTGCATCTCCTTCACATACATTGTATCCATTAAATCTAGGCATCTGTTTATAGACTTGATTTGGCATACTTTCAACCTTGTAATCAACCCATGAAAAATCTAATTGGTTATACAATGGATCAAAGGAATTGACACAAGGTGCATTAATTTGGCAAGTAGATATAGTGTGATTATCATTTAATTGGGCTTGTAGAGACATTCGATGCCTTTTTCCCATCTCTTTAATTCCCCTTTCGAACACAACTTTTTATTCTAGCCTTATCCTAGGCTTGTGCACTCTTGGTTTCATGCACTTTGCAGTGTCAAATGTTTGAGGATTATTAGATTTCTGAAGCCTCTTGACAAGCTGTATTAAGGTGTCTACTGGTATGGTAATTTCAGCTTTGTGATCCATAGATATTTGCAAATCTGGGTTTAACTAATTGTGCATAATCCTAACCATGATCAAATGAAGGATAATTAGGATAACTGCTAATATGATGGTAACATGGACTTGAAACATTTGACAATACAAATGGATGGAAAACCCCTAGGATATACAAATTCATTCTAACCATCCATACTAGCAAATCTACGGATACTTAGAAAAAATATTTTAAATGGAACAACAATTACATTCAATATGACAAATTTGACAAATGAAAGTATGCAAGGAAGCATGTACCTTCACATCTCTAACTATTGCAACTTTGAGTAGAGCATTTCCAGGTCACAATAACAAACAACAACCCTTCATGAGCATAAATTGTAAAGCAATGTCGCCACCTCTTCAACAAGAGGAATATCTTTGAAGCAAGGATATTTTCATCAATAGAAATAAATTCTCTAAGTTCTTCGAGAAGAGTCACTTTAGTCTTTTGAATTTGGGCTACTACACATCAATTTGTAGATCTGAAACTTCTTCAACATCTGAACCAGTCATTCATTCTTTTGACTCTTTCCAAATAGATTTCAACAAATTTGCACTAGAGATTCTAGGATAGAATTACCTAAGTAATTCACTTCTCCCTAGAAAAGTCATCATTCTGTTGGTTCTCCAAATCGATAGAACCACTAAATCCTAGAAGTAAGCCACACTTCATGTTCAAACCTAGTGTAGGATTTTGCCAACTGACAGGAAATGAGATTGAGACACATTTCCTCTGCACTTCAGGCTCTGTAAGACCTAGGGGGTGACCCTTTAGCAACACCAAAAGATTCAGAGACACACTCAATAGGGTACTGCTTGACAAATGATTCTCTCACAAGAATATGCTGAGGAACATGAAAAAATCACTCAACATTGACTAAGGTATTGATAAATTTTCATTAAACAACATGGAGGACATGGTAAGCACAAGTAACTCATAAAACAAAATTGAAAGGTTTGAATTGATTTTAAATTTTGGGACCAAACTGAAAATGGAAGATGCATACAGATTGACCAGTGCCAAGAAGAGGGCTACAGAGTCATACAACCAACACTTCATCCTACAATGTTAAAAATGTTTTGAAGGTATTTGAAAATGTTATCACATTATGTCAACAAGACCACTGAAGCTTTATCAGATAACCATTCTTACAAATCCACCTGGAAGCATAACACTCCTGTTACATTCACTAAAGAAATTACTCGATTCTTTGAACAATAGGCAATAACAAATGCAACTGACATTTATTATTAAAGAAATTTACATCATTCTTTGAACAAAAAACTATAACAATTGCAACTCAAATGCAACAAATGTGCATGAAAAAACCCAGATAATCTTTGATTATTGAATTCAAAAAAGTATTACATCTCAGCCATGGAGACAGTCACAAAATAAAATATATTCATGAAACCCGATTGAAACACAAAAACACTTCAGATTAGTGACTAACAGTCATACTTCACCCTAGCTTTACATTTTTTACAGAGCTTATGTCTGCCTTATTGAAATTTCAAAAAATGGAACCTGTTACAATCAGAAAACCAGAGAAGATAAAGGAGAAGAAGCAGCGCTAAAATAATTTTGTAAAAGATACCTGACAATATTATTCTCCATTGATTTGCAGCTGGAAATCATCTAGAATCTTCTTCTTTCCCTCCGTATTTGTAATAGAAAATGCAAAGCCTCTCTCTTCTCTCTTCAGAATAAACCACTGCCTCTATATTTTGTCCATTTTACCCTGCAATTGAAAAACAAATCCTTCATGAAAGCCCTCTATTTTTGCTCTGCTTTTATCATGCTTGCTGCACAAAATAATTTCACTTCTCATTTTATTTCCAGCAAATAAAGTTTTCTCAACTTTATAATGGAGGCCTTGATTTATTAAATTCCATCATATTGCACAAAATTTTAATCTGTACCCCCAATATTTTAAATGTTTCATTTTAAATAATTGCCCCTCAATATTTTACTCAGGCAAAATCACCCAGTTTTAAGTCACCTTCATTTCCCAGCAACATTTTACATTACATGTCGAGCACAAAAAATATTCAACTTTAATAAAGGAGCAATTTATCCCCTCTACATATTTCTCATGCCCACAAGACCTTCTCCAGCAAGCTTTTCTCATCGCCAGTTACTGGAAAAATTGGAGAAAACAACTAGTGAAAGTGGGAAGGCCCGTGATGTTATGCAGCTCCATGTTTTTCTCTTTTACTGTGAAGGATAAAATTTATTTTATCGGGCAAAGCAAATATTTCCCGTGCTCTTCATTCCTTCCCAGAACCCACAAAATGCCTTCCCCAACAAGCCTTCACCTGACATCGCCCATCGCTCGTTCATTCAGGAAATGGAGAAGCCAACACTCGATAGTAACACCATCGCTGATTGCACATTGGTGAGGGAAATGAATGAAGGAACCCGTGATGGTTAAAGGGGCAACAATGGAAATGAAAAGCCATCGCTCATCGCCGGTTCATTCAGGAAATGGAGAATCCTTCCTGTGATAAGCAATGAGAGCCTGAGAGCTTTGTCATGCAACCACAAAAGTTTTCCAAAACCAAAGAAAACATTAAATAAACCTGTCATATCAAGGCATCATCGCTAGAAAGCATTGCATTGTTGAAAAAATATGGGAAAGACAAAGATTTTCAGTCATAGGCATGAGTTTTTATGTGCAACCATCAAAGTCGTGAAAGTCGCCTCTCCAATCAAAGCTAAAAATTAAACTTGTTTGTCCCAAAAATATTTGAGATGTATTTATATTTGCCCCTTTTCATTTGCACAATATTTAAAATATTCAAAACATTTTAAATAGATTTCAAAATGTGTGTGGGCGGGAGAAAGAATGCGAACGCTTCTGCTCTGCAATGCTCAGTTGGGAAGTTTGTGGCTGTGGGTGTGAAGGTTGTCGCGGCTACCCGGTCCGCATGCTTCCGGCTGGGGGCGTGGATGGGGATTACTCCTCTGCTCCTGGTGGCGATGACGGCTCTGTCCATGCTGCTAATTTGGGTGGTGTCTCCATTGGCATTCCATGCATTGCTACGGCTCGCGCGCTGCTTTGACTCGCCCTGCTTCGGATCTGCCTTCTTCGGCGCCCTTGATTGCCTCTATGCCTTGTGGTGTCCTTGGTCTCTCTCCCGTTGGGGGATCTTGTCCTTCCCCTGCCTCGACGCCGATGGATGGCCCTATTGATGGGCTTGCGGGCTCTGCTCTTGCCCCTCATCCTCCTGTTGTTGGGTGTTTTGCGGGGAAGGAAAAATCCATTTCTGATGTTGCTCGAGTGGGTGCTCGGCCTCCTTCTCATAGATCTCTACCCTGTGCCCGAGACTCCCCTATGGTGGTTTGTGGTCCAGAGATCATAGAAAATGAAGAGTATTATTTGAAGACGGGGGTGGTCTGCAGATTCAATGGCTTGTGGCCATCCCTCCCGGACCTCCACGAATGGGTGGCGGCTTCCTGGAAGCCCTTGGTTACTGGGGAAATCAAGCTCTACCCTAGTGCTAGGGGCTTCTTCATTTCTACCTTTGGCTCCCCATTTGAGCGAAATTGTGTTCTGGATAAAGGGTGGATGTGGGGTATTCATTCCCTGTCCATGAGGCCATGGTCTCGTTCTTTCAACCCCCTTACGGAGCCGTTGAACACCAGACCTATCTAGGTTCGTCTGCCAAACCTTCCTCTCCAGTTTTCGGAGGAATCATGCTTCGAGGCCATTGGCAATACCATTGGTCGATTCTTAATGGTGGATTCTACAACTAGGGAGTTTGGGCATACCATGATCGCTCGGATGTTAGTTGATCTAGACATCTCCAAGCCTCTCCATGGGGATGTTGTTTTGCTGGTGGAGGACAGACCTTGGAAGTAGCTCCTTGACTATGAGGGTCTCCCCTTTCGATGTCGGAGATGTTTTTCGGTGGGTCATCTGGCCTCTGCCTGTCCTCATGTCCGCTGCAAGGGCGCTACAACTTGGTGGAAGAATTATCTCTTGGATCACCTCACGGTGGGCTCTCCTTCAGATGCTTCTTCGGTGGGGGTTGATGAACATGCTTTTGATCCTCTCCCGGACTTCCCTACTGTGGAACCACTTTTGGAGCGTTCTGTTGATACTGGTATGACTGTGCCTGACTGTTCCGTTGACGTTGTTGTCTCTGTCTGCCCTCTATTGAACGCCTCTATTGTTCCTTTGGATGACTCGATATTTGCTACTCCGCTTTCGCCTCCTTCGCTGCTTGGTGGATCCTCTCCTGTGGTGCCTGAGGTGGAGCCGCTCCTCTCTCCTTCCCCAATGGTTCTTGATTCCGAGCCTCCCTGGTCGGTTGTCCTTTGGAAGAAGAAGGGAACCCCCCCTTTCTGTTATTGCTTCCCGACCCAGGTCTCGTGGAGTCAGCTTGGACCCCTCTATTTCTAGGGTTGCTTAATTTCTTATTTTTCGACAATTGTCTGTCAGCTGTTTCTAGTTGTGCCTATAGTTCAATTTCTGTTTGAACTATGTTTTCCTTTGGCCTTTTCGGCCCTTTGTGAAGGGTATGACACCTTGCAAATGCTGCTTAACTTTTCAAAAACATTTGTAACTTTAAGAAAAATGTGACTTCTAATTATGCTTGCGAGCCATTTGAAAAAATTTATTTCCAGTAAACTGGGACACCTGGAGCCGTGAAAATTTGCGTAGGAACATAATCAATTATTTAGAGAAAACCCATTTCCTCAAAATTTTCCCAACCCTTAAAAGTCAAGTACCTCCTTTGTAAACTGCCCCTAGGATGCGTTCACCGCAACAAATGTACATTAAAATAATGTATCGAATGTCCTCTGTTTTTGATAAAAATGGAGCTATATAGGTTTTAGACCAAAAAAAGAAATGGGTTGTCAATAGAATTAGAAAATTTGACACTTTTCCGAATACCATTTTTGGCCTTGTCATGATCAAAAAGCAATTAAATAACCCGTCAGAACTTCTTTCGAGACCCCGAAATTGAGCAAGAATGCACACATTTGATCCAGGAATTGATTACAAAAGATGGCTTGGAAAAAGAGATCCTGAGGTGAAAGATATTAATTAGCAAAGTTTCTTACTCAAACATTTCTGCAACTACACCTGTTCAAAACCAATCAGGGCTCACCAAGTTACCTTCTTGAAAAAATACCAAAACAACTTCTGGGGTGCTGCCACTGGAAACATTAGCTCATTTAGGTACACTAAGTATGTGTGCAAAATGGATTTCCTTGAATCGTCATTCTTCACTAGATATTGAGGATCAACTTTGACCTCCTTGAAACATGTTAGAAATGCAGATGTAAAACATAACAAACTGAATTTGCTTTTGATCTTGAAAAAATAGCAAATCAGATCTCGAGACTCTGAAAACTGACAAGGGAGCATATGAATGTGGGGAGAATGGAGAGCACTAACTTTTTTGTCATGACAACAATCAAGTTGCAAAATACTCACTCGAATAGAAAACCACTTTGCAAAATAAAGAGTTTGCAAACAACAAAAAAGTGCCAAAACCCTCCAGCTTTTCTCTTCAAAACACTGTCAAAACTCAACACAGGGGCTTGAAAATTGACATACATGTTCACATATGTCACATGAGTGAGTCCACCAAGGGGTTTTGCACGAAAATCAACAGGCTTCAAGTTATGACCCTCCAAAGTAGGTCACTTGGGCAGATTTCTCAGGTGCACTTCTGAGAGTGCAGAGGCAAATTTTTTAATATGGCCACTTCAAATTTGTAAAATTTGAGAGTGCCACCATTTCCGAAGGGAGTAATTATTTGAGGAATGAATTCTTAGAGATCTGAAGGGACCCCTTTAATGATGACCCACCTAGGGCACAAAAGTGCCAAAAGTTCATCCCCATTGGTACCATGATTCCATGCCAAAACCCTAAATATGTTTTTCCCTATGCTTCAGTAGGGTTTTTTTTAATTTTTTTTCCTACATTTCATGATTTTTAAAGAAACTAAAAAATAAACGACGTTGAATCATTCTATAGAATGAAATATGCACATTCAATTTTTTAAACCACATAAAATTAAACCATTGTCTAGAAATTTTCTAGCAAGTAAATTACCAAAATCAACAACAACCATAAAAACAACCACACCATACAACCTATTCATTTCTTTGTAAATAGAGTTTAGCATTTCAAAATTTGGAGCAATAAAGACAGAGTCGGGGTGACCGGAGGGGCACTTACCTTGCCTTCCTCCATCGGCTACAAATTCCTCCTCACTGTCCGATAGGATGACAAATTTTGTGTCTGTGAAGCAAGTTAGGGGTTCCTCGACAACCGTAGGGGTTCTAGAAGTTGGGGGGGTTCATACCCCCCTCCATTATGGAGCACACACACAAGATGGCCCTTTTGGCCAAAAGACATAAAGAACTAGAGCCACGCAAGAGAAACAACAAACAATGAAGGCATGAAAATAAGTGCAAGTTGGAGGCAATAAATGAGGTCACATTTAATGGGGGTACAAAGGATAACAAACTTGTATGGGGGAGGGCCAAGCCACCCCACTGCTGCTACATGGAGAAACCCTAGCCCTAGTAGCCTTCGCTACACCTTCAATCTTCAAAACACCTCATAATATTAATATTTAAATAAAATCAATTTCTAATACTTTGAATATCCATTCACAACATATATAATAAATAAAAGAAAAACTAATACCCAGATATAAATACATATAGAAACAAATAAACCTCAAATTATATACCCAAAACACCATTTACACCCTTTTCATTAAGCAAAACATAACCTAACCAAAAGGAAAGGAACACTCCAAGGTATGCAATTTTGAATATTACAAGATTATCCCATTTATATCAACATCCAATAGAATTTTTGTATGACACGTAACCACGTCGATTCACAAAAGATGTATTTTGTATATCATGTATATTGAAAACTGAAACACGGAATCCGTAATTTGCATAGTTATCCGAATCTCTGAAAAGATATGGAGGGCAATTGCTACGAAAATACACTCCACGGTTTTGCTTATTTCTGCAGCTTCCTACATTTTCCCCGTGCTAATTAAAATTTCTGTTTTTCTCAGAATTTTCTCCGAAATGAATTATTTGTTCTCCACCATTTGATTGATCGAAGCTTCCAAAAGAGCTGCACTTTTACCGAAATGCCTCAGAAATTTCAGAAATACAAAAGATAAAAAAGGTATGAAACTTATGCTGCAAAATTCTCAATATTTTCCCTAAAAATATTAAATTCTGAAGAAAATATTTTTGAAGTCAAGAAATTAATGCATTATCTGTGGTTCTGTGTAATTGAAGGAGAATCCGTTAAATCGCGATAGTAGTAGTCGATTCTGTGAGGAAAAACCGTGGAATCGGAGAAAGATTTGGATATTAATTTTGCCGCGACAAAAGTGGTGAAAAATCTCGGAAGAGGAGAAATAATTTGGGAAGTTTGAATCATTGGCGTGTCCAAGTGGGGTTTTGCATTGTTTTAGGGTTTTGAGGGTTGATTTGAGTGCGTTGATGGAGTGTTTTGCTTCTTTGGCGATTGGCCGGGGTTTCACTGCGAGTAGTGCAATTTCTGTAGAACAATTCCGCCCTCATTTTTTATCAAAATCCTGTACGTTTCTTCACGCCTTCGCTGGCTTACAGGTTAGTTTTTTCATTACTTTACCTTCGAGCTCATTGTTTGTGTAAATTTGTTTTAGTCATAATTGTATTTACATCTGTATTTTGTCGTTTCTACATTTAAAAAAAAGTTTTCTGGTGGTTTGCATGCTAGCATTCTTCTTCTTCTATACTCTTGTACTTATTACTCGAGTTGTCTTAATTCGATTATATAATTTTACATTAAAATTATTTTGATGTTTTTAGTTTTTTTTGTTTCCTAGATTTCTGGTGATTAAAAGATATATGCCACTTACTCTAGAATGCTCTACAAATATGCAACGCTGATAAAACAAACTGGAAACTCTAATCAATGTGTTTTTTTTTTTCAATTTTTTGTCAAAATTTGTTTCTCTGAATGAGACTGATGGAACTCCATAAAAATTCTAAAGTTTTTGTTGATTTTTGATTCTTTGTCAAAATAAATTTCTCTGGTGGCAAGTAATGTAGTACAGTAGAAAAGCTGGATTCGAAAGTGTACAAGATTTCTCCAAATTCTAATTTTTTCATCGGTTTTCTATTCTTCATCAAAATTAGTATTTCTGCCTACGAGTGATATAGCTCTGTACAAAAGGTGGATCGAATACTCTTTACAATGAAAGCTTTCTTGAAACTCTAATCTTTGTGTTGGTTTTTGACTATTTGGCGAGATTTGCCTGTCTGCTGACAAGTGATGTAACTTTGTAGAAAAGTTGGACTAAAATACTGATTTGGATGAAGGCTTTTTCGAAACTCTAATCTTTGTGTTGGTTTTTGATTATTCGTCATAGTGAGTTATTCTACTGATGAGTGAGATAAATCTTTAGAAAAGTCAGGCTAAATACTGATTCCGATGAAAGTTTTCTCCAAACTCTTATCTCTGTGCTGGTTTTCAATTCTTGGTCAAAATTTGTTTCTCTGTTGACTAGTGGTGTGAATATTTTGATGAAAGTGTTTTCCTGTGGAAACCTTACATTGGCTCATAGCAGGATAGAAAACTGTTTCAGGTTTGAGTAAGGTACTCGTCATTATTGGAAAAATCAAAAGCATTTATATTTGCATAGTAATAAAAATAAAAATGATAATAATATTATTGAGGGTTCTATTTGAAATTTGAATGTGTTATAATATTGCTTTTATAAAGCATTTCAAATATAACTTTTTGAACTACCACTTATGGAAATCTAATTCATTATTTAAATAATAAAAATAAACAAGTCATTAAGGTGATTTTATTATCGTAAACTTTTCTCGCCCCTCCCGTCCCCTCCCCCCCCCTTAAGGTTTACATTCCACACAACAAAACATGCTGATTGAAACAAATAAATACATATTCTTTAGAAGTTTTTTCTTTGAAAAAAAATATCTTGGACCAAGTGTAACTCCATCAAGCTGCCTCGTAATCTTCATAGAGGTGTAGCTTCCGAGTTGAATTCTCGAGTTCTTGGATTACCACTTCCTTGAACTCTCGAATCATAGATCCTCTGAATTATTTGACAATAATCCATTGCTCCATCAAGTTGTCTCATGACCCTCGGAAGAATATAATTCCCTAGATCCACAAACTCCCAAACTATCTTTGGAAGGGTATAATTCCCTAGATCCACAAACTCCTGAACTATCTGGGTAAGAATCCATATTGAGTATTGAGTTCACCTAATTCCTTCCCACCTTCAAGAGAAAAATAACATATGCTTCTCATACAAAGCACTATCTCTGAGTGAGAAACTAACTCGAGATGAAGTAAATCCTCCAACCTCCAATTGTGAAGGCTCAAATAAGTATACATCCCTAGTATCTTCAAAACAATTATTTTCAACAAAATCACCATCTAGGGGTTCCTCATCCTCAACATAGTCCTCAACACAGGCTAAGTTATCATCATTTGATTTCTCTTTGAACTTTCCCTTAAGAACATCATTAGCCCGAGTTCTATAAGTCCTTGCTGTTTGACCCTTTTTCTTACAGTAATATTGTAATGACATTCAATTTTTTTTTTAATTGTTGCTTCATGCATATAATAGATTTTCATGTTGAGATTTAACATCTGAATCTTCTACATTTGTTCTTTTTTCTTCTGCTAAAAGGGCTGAAATCATATCTTCTAGTGTTTGAGAAGTTATTTGATTAAGTGTAAAAATGACATTATTGCATTTTGAAGGCAAACTGTTTAACAAAACAGCCTTAGCATCTTCATCATCTACTGAAGCCTTAACTTCTTCCAATTGTCTAATGAGAGGCCTCAAGTTGCTTATGTGATTCGACATAGTGGTTCTATCCTCCATTTTGAATCTAAGTAGTTGAAGTTTTAGAGAAAGCTTTGTATTAAATGCTTTTGCTCCAAACATTTTATTCAAATTATCCCAAATTTTTGATGATGATTTGTCTAAATCTACATGATGTAATTTAGTGTCAGAAAGAGCAAGATCAATAATAGATTTAGCTTTATCATCTCTTTTATGCCATTCCAATAATTTGTTTGCATCTGTAAGTGGTGTTTTGGTCCCATTGACTATTCCCCATAAATTTTTGTTCATTAATTGCATTTGAATTTGAATTTTTCAAGTATGAAAGTTGAACTCAGAATATTTATCTAAAAGGATCTCCATCTTGAAAAGAGATTATAAACTAAAAACTATTTCAAAATTCTATGCCAACCTTATAACTCCAAAGCCAAAAAACCAATCTTTAAATAATTTCTTAAAAATAATTTGCAAAACCTAAATTTATTTGCAATGCTTTTAATCCTGCTACTATGCTTCTGTTAAATGTTAAAAAAATTGAACTTAACTGCTGCTCCGTCCAATAAACAAATCCCTTCTGCGGTGTAGTATTCCCTCAAATTGTCCTCTGCAAGCTGCTCCTTCTAACCAGCAAACAGCATTACAATATGTATTTGTTTAGCAGCAGATGCCAGATGGTTCATTGCAGCAGCATCCATAAGAAAACAATGCAGCAAGAACAATCAAAACTTTCATACCTGAACTTCCTCGGCTTTGATATCATATATGAAAAATCAAGCACATTCATGCCTGAACTTCCTGGGCTTTGATACCATATAGGAAAAATCAAGCGCATCTACATTTGTACACTAATAAAAAAATAATAATAATATTATTGAAGGTTCCATTTGAATGTGTTACAATATTGCTTTTATAATGCATTTCAGACATAACTTCCTGAACTATCACTTACGAGAATGTAACTAATTATTTAAATAATAAAAATAATAAAAATAAACAAGTCACAAAAGTGACTTTATTACCGTAAACCTTAATATTCCAAGAGTCATGAATTTTTGCCTTATATTTTTATGATTAGTTCCCTGTCAACTTTCTGAGAATTTAAGTTTTAATAAATTTAATGTATTTAAATATTTTTATGTTTTTACATCATCCTAGATACATTGCTAAATATTGTGCCTTTTGTTCAGTAAATATGGAAAAGCAACATATAGTGTCAATTTTTGGGGGAAAATATCCGGCATTGCTGTCATGATGCACTTGTTTTTAGTGACGTAAAAAAATTTCAAATTGGATACTGCTAAGCTAAGTAATTAGATAAAACATGGGTTAAAGAATAAACAATGAAATGAAACGAAATTTTGCAATGTAGGTTTTTCTTAGGAAGATTTTTGTCAAAACTCTTTTGGATATTCTGCGTAGATTTTTTTGCCCAACACTTTAAGTGAGACACATCAGTCGCACCTCACTCATTATCAGGAAAAGGATTTTTTTATTAACATCCTCGGTATGTCATGTAGGATCTATGGGACTAGAAACAAGGTTACATGAGGATGCATCCTGGCCCCTTTCCCATGCCTCCTTGCTCCCTTCCTATTTCTGAAATATGGAGGCAACAAGGAAACATCCCCTGGCTGCCCACTAACTTGCTCAAAATCAGGGACACGTCCCCAAAATGCATGAACTAGAGGTGTGATGTCGCAGGATGACCATGCAATTGTCAAATTTAAAAAAAATCTCTGAAACACAAAAGGAAAAAGAAGGGGTATAAACCCACTCTTTAACTAACCCATTTTCACATTTGTTACCCAATCTTACTGCTATGCCTATTATTAGACATTTTGTATCCTTCGTACCTTTTGCTGTTCTGTATTTGTAACTAAAACAATGAAACTTTTATTACTTCTATACTTGAATTAATGAACATTGAACATCGAATCTCTATTTTGATGCATTATGTGAATGTCTAAACTTGAATCTTGACGTCATGTATAGTCATAATTATAAAATTCCCCCTGTTTATCTATAATTTTTTTAATATACTGCCATCCCCACTGTCTCCAAAAATGGCCTCTCCTGTCACTGCCATCCCTTAAACGTGTCCTGCTGTCCCCTGCCATCCCTTCTCAGAAACACCTTTGAACATAGGCAAATTATAGATATATTTTGAGGCGTAATGTATACAGATTAGTTGCTTTCAAGTTCATGAAATCATATTCTTAAGTTCCAAAGTATTATGTTTGAGCTGATCTTGTTGAGATTATCATATCTGCTATATTATATTCCTTAGGAAATAAGCTTTGTGATTATTTGTAACCTTGTTGCTCTTTAGAGGTATATTTGTAAACTCTATTCCAACATAAACAAAAAAGTTCTCAAAGCTCTAAATGTTTGGGAAGCAAGCTTAGCAGATTGCGCGATTTGTCAATTTCATTGTTTGTTAATTAAGTATTACAATTTTACATGGCAATACATAGGAGAATACAAATGTTTTCAAAGGTAAAGAGATACTTTGTTTAGGATAACTAGGAGCATCTATGCTGTGAGATAAACTATCTTCCAAAAATCTATTAATCCACAAGCTTTATAGAGGGAAAATCAAACTGTAAAAGGAAGTGATAATGGCTGATATTTTCAAGGATTTAAATGGAAATATTTGCATCCTGGGGAGTTTAATGTAATTATTAATTAACCCTATATGTTCCAGAGTGAAAATCAAAATGTAGAGGGAAATGATAATTGTTTATATTGTCAATGATTTAAATGGAAATATTTTCATTCTGGGGGAGTTTTGTCTGGGGCTCTTGCTCATCTTAGAGAGTGTTTACTTATTTGTTTATTTTTTAACTATATTGGTTAGTATTTGTTTATTTCCATTCCAATCTTCAGTGTTGACTGATTTTCGTGTCTTATTTTAACACATTTAAAGAAGAATAGATCTCTGGTAATATTTTAAAGCAAACTGCAAATCAATTACTATATATAATATGGCCTTTATTATAGGGTGGAATGCCCCTAGGTTACACAGTTAAAGGGTAATTGTTATTGAAGGACATTAGCTCTGTAAATTTTTATTCCTGTCCTATGATTAATGTTAACCAGAGGAGCATAGAACTTAGTGAGCACAACCTAGTAAGCCTTGTTGGTGATATTTTTGTTAAAGTCAATTAGTTAAACAATATTTGGTCATAAAGGATTTTGCTTGAGGGCTAATTGATTATATGATGATCTAGTTGCTAGGAGGAGATGTTAAATTCTTAGTTTATACTTTATATTGTATTTCCAATATAGCACAGGTTTATTGAAAAGGGCATGTTGAAATGCAATTATAGGTCTGAGGAAAGTGCAACTTTGGTGTTATGGAACTGCCTAGTTTATATCAATTTTGCAATGGATAGGGTACTTGAGCTTACTGAAAAGTGTTTTTGATTTTAGAGATCGAGGAAAAGCTATGGAAAGCAACTTCTCCAATGCGAGAGCTGGTGCAAAATAAGTCGTAGTCTGCCTATTGCTAGAGCAGAGCTTCACAAACGCAATACAAGCGGTCATCTGGCACCACTTGAGGTCCAGTCTCCTGCAGGACAGTTATTGAGTGACATACTTGAAAAACAGCCAGATATCTTTCATTTTGCAGCTGCCAAACAACTAGAGGAATTAGCTGCTGATAGGGATGATGCTGTTGCTCGTCAAGAGCTGAGTGCAAGTGATGCATCCTCAGTTTTACACAGGTAGAATACATAACTTTTTGGATGATTTTTTGGACATCAAGAAATTCAAGTATCATTACATCCAGCTAACGATGTCTTAATTCAAAGTGGTTAATTTTATTGAATGTTTCATTGACATGTATGATAATTTTTCTTGTGCCTGCTAGCTTTTTCTGGCGCTTTTTCTACATGAGATCTTGTAAAATGATTGTACTGCTTTTTATTCCTGTTATTTTGGGAGAAAGCATCAGAACAGGATTTAATATGTGTTTCATTGGTGGCGGTTTTAGTATAGGTAGGTGACCTTGTTCTAGCTCCTAGCATGAATGTGCATTATAGACAGACTACTAAATGCAATGAAAACTCACACAAATTTTACGCTAATTAACATCTGAAAATTTTGAGCAAGGCTCATATCCTTAATTACCAGATAGTCTTCTTAACTAGGTTGCATCTTTGGAGAAATTGACAAAATGAAACTCATGAACGCTACTGGAAGAGTTTTTCCTCTTTTCATCTTGATGATAGATCGTGGAATATGATCTGAAACGTTGATAATAACAGTTATTTCCAAAAGCATTCTTGAGTTTCATTTTTAAGTATTATGTGTCTTATTGACAAAATGAGTTGTGTTTGTACACTTTCTAAAAAATAAAGGCTGGGGTGTAATCTTAAGTTAATTATCACAGGGAAAAAAAACTATTTGATATTTTCTGGGATCGAGATGGGACAACTTAGTAAGTTGTCTCTACATTTTTTCTTCCTGTGTAGTAATGTATATTATTTTCAATCCTACCCCAAAACTTTTTCGGCTTCAAAATTTTTAACTGCCGAATATTAGTAACGAGTGACAGAGAATACCACCATGTGTGAGTGCATGTTTATATACAGAAACATCCAATCTTTGCTGACACTGACTTACATTTGTGCTAAGAAAGAAAGAAAATAACTTGATAATTTCTAATGGAAAAATTCTAGGGCAGCAATATTTGCAATGCTATTGAACAGTCTGTAATACTAATCACTGTTATTTTTTTAATAGGTTTAATATATCTGCTTTTGGGTTGGCATTTGGCATAGATGCCATGACCAAGGGGTATATCTTCTGTCAAATTCACCTGGGACTTGCACTGGCCTTTGCCTGTTAGGCTATGCCTCACCCTGAATTGGATGTGGTAGTTAAACTGATTCAATAGTCAACATTTGTACACTTTTAAGCGTGTAATTTGTCTCTTGGGGATTTGAACACGGGTCTCCATTATGAAATACTGATTTACCATATGAGCTCAACCCATTTGACCATAGGCTCTGTTATCCAAGTGTCTGCTACTTCTCTCCTCAGGACCTCCCATTTGTGATGCCTTTAAGATATTTAAACCTGTTTGTGTTCTTTCTAATTTAAACCATTTTATCATACGCTAAAATAATGACATTTTATCTCGTTTATGACTGATTGAAATTGTTCACACAATATTAAGATGCAAATATCACAAAGTATTTCATCTTCTGTGACACTATAATTCTGTCTTATTCTTTCTTTACTTTTCTCAGAAAGATAGCCGAACTGAAAGCAAAGGAATGTCAGACAGCAGCAGAAGAGGTGATTTACATGCTAATTGTTCAAAAGTTTCTTAGTCTCAACATACCAATGGTACCCAAACTGGTGTCATGCACAGAGAACGGCAGGCTAGATTCTTGGCTGCCAAAAGATGAGGAACTAGAATCTATCCATTCTACAGAGATGCTTGAGATGATTAGAGAGCATTTATCCAGGATTTTAGGCAGGCGAGGCAAAATGAACATTGTTGATAATCATACAATTACTCAAATTGATAGACTAACTCTTGGACGCATTTATGCTGCTTCCATAATGTACAGCTACTTTTTGAGAAGAGCATGCCAGAGATACCAGCTAGAGGTCAACTTGGAGACAGTATATGCCCCTCTGTTTGATGCAAATGATTTGAAGAAAAATCTTTTGGATTTGGGAGGAAATAACATTTTCAGTTGGAGCAAGCATCTTGCTGTTGAAGCTGCAGATGCTGTTCCTGAAGCAGATCCCTCTATGTCTTACTTGGTTGAAACTAGAGCAAAACCCAGGCAACTGAGAGATTATATCATGTCCTTCGATGCAGATTCTTTAAAAAGATGTGCAACAATGAGAACGAAAGAAACAGCTAACATGATTGAGAAACATGCTGGGGCTCTTTTTGGAAGGCCAGTTACACACATTGCAGATGATGGAACAGTTACTATTGCATCTGATGAAATCAGGCTAACATATTCCAGCTTGAGGAGGCTACTTCTGGAGGCTACAGCATTTGGTTCTTTCCTTTGGGATGCAGAAGGCTATGTAAATTCTATATACAGTTTGTCTGATAATTGAGTTCCCTAGGCATCTGCTACAAGAAACAGGGATGTATAAAGAAAGAGAAAAAAATACTTCCCGAGTATGTTTTTTCTCTGAAGTATTTTTTTCTCTGGTACCAAGGGTTGCTTCATATAGTTTTTTCTTGTAATACATTTGTACAGTGTAATTTAATTTGTTGGCATGATCTGAAGATCCAGAGCTCAGGCCTGCTTAGAAAGTGGATTAAAAATTCAAAGTAGTTCTTGTAGCAGAGAGGCTTAAATTTGCAGCTACTGGCATTCTTATTGTCTCATTAGGACTAAAATAAGACTCTGAAAATTACAGTTAGTCATCAGTATTAATTCAGTGATTAGCGCCTTAGTATGAAATCTTTCTGTAAGACCGGGAGTATAGAGCAAAACTAAAACTTCTGGCCTAAACATTGTGAAACTTATTAAAATATAACCATATAATAGAAAATATCTTGCTGGTTCTGTATGGACCTTGCTTGGTTGATCCTTTGTTGTTGTCTTCTTCATCCACCAATTCACAAATTCATTGCAGCCTCTCATACACAACGACAGTTTTCATGGATAAATTGAAGATTGAGTTGTTTATGCACATATCTGTTCTTGGTTGCAGTGGATTCTTTGAATGATGCTAGTTTCTAAATTGAGAAAGTTGAGATTGTTAGGAAATTATTGATAAACTCAATGGAGGAGCAATGTAATGTTTAATCTTAAATCAACACTATTGAATTTTGAAAAAACAAACAAACAATATTAGAATACATACACACAAACACCATATATACCCACCTTTCCGGGAAGAAACCTAGCTAAACCACAACACCACTAACTATATTATCAACTGAAAGTGATTATTATACAATGAAGAATTCAGTCTTTGCTGAAATAGATGTCTTTAATTATGTGTCAATTTTGGTAGAATTCTGGCAGCATTTACTCAATTCTAAAATCACACTACAAACCTCTAACCCAGTCCCTCTACATATAAGCAAGAGAGAAATAAGAAACCAAAAGCGGTTTGCGAAAACCATGAACTCAAGTCATGAATTTGCCTCATCCAAGTTGCCCATTTGTGAATTTCACCTTCCCTAAGAGTCTCCACATTCCAAGGCTTCACCTGCATGTCCTTTTGTACCAACTACCATGTGATCTAAGTACCCAAGTGTGACATGTCAACATTTGATGGTTTGTCTCTATTGTGACCCTGCGATATGTGTGCAACTATTGTCTTAGACAACATTACCATAGAAAAAATTAATGTAAGCGAGGCATTATGTTCCATGATGACAACAATTTACAGCATTAAATGTTATCATGCAAGGTGTACAACACCTTTCCAACATTCGTGGCATAAAGGGGGTTAAGTAGAAACCAGCATGACTAGCAATTAGGGGTAGAAATATCAATAGCACAACTATATTGACAAAACTTATTAGGATTCATAGATTTGGTTACGAATCTAAAACATTTCTCAAGTGTCAACTTTTTCGATCGACATTCTTGTTCTCCCCCATGTCACGAACCAAATATGTTGCACATCTATGTGCTTTGTTTGAGCATAAACAATAGGGTTGTTGGCCAATGGATAACATTATGACTATCACAATCTGTTTGTATAGTCTCTTCATAAGAAACAGTCTCTTCATAAGAAACCAGCATCTACAATCTTTGGAACCAAATTGCTTCCTTGCAAAGTGTGGGTTATGTATTTTGATTTTATAGCTGAAAGAGCAACAAATGTTTATCTCTTGTTCATCTAACTAACAACTCTAAATAATGAAAAGATGTATTACTCTCCTCATTACTAGCCTAATAATGCCTAACTATAAATATCTAGTGCACGGATAAGTCTCATGTACATAGATATGGAGGACATAATCATGCATAGGATGTATTTCAAGCCATATTGTATTTTGAGATGAATGCAACATGCAATTTGTTATATAAAAAAATTGTGTTATCCTTATACATGATACTATAAATAGTTTAGGTGGCTCTAGGGGACATGCAACTATATATACCCCTATTGTGTGTGCCTTGTGACACATTGAGAGTCTTAGCAATTTAGACATTCATTGAGATAGTGTTTTTTCTTGTTATATTGTTGTGTTCATGGATTAGTTAGGGACTATTTGTAGATTGTAGTGCAAGGAGCAAATTAGAGGGTGAGCAACTTAGTGTGCTATGGGTGAGACTAGGAGGGATGCTAGTGCACAGAAGTTTAAAAGTGTTTAGTCATAGGTCATTGCATTCAAAGGTTTATTGCTAATATTTTAGTTCTATTGTAGAGCCTTTTAGACTCATTGCATTATCTTTTAAGCATGGTTTGGCAAGTTGCATTGCGTGACATCCACTATTGGTGGTTGAATATGGTGAAATAGTTTGAAAATAATTTGATCTCGATAAGTGATAAGATCTAATAATGACAAGAAAAAAGCATTTTGATCCATTATATGAAGGGATTTGGGCTAAACTACCAAAACAACTCTTTGATTGGCTTGCATCTTGGGTAAAACAGGGAACCATAAAGCTTAAAGTCTAGTGGAGAGGACAAATGAGAATCTCATGCATTTGTATGCACAAATGGTGGATGCATTTGAGAAAATGGTCATAATTGTGTTACAATTTGCAATTTCAACATGTAGCTTGGTAGATGAGGCATTATAAAAATATCTTACTCTAATCAAATGGATGCTTTTGTATTAGATATCTCTTTCGATGAAGATGTTGATAATTGAGTAGTGTGTTAAATTCCTCATCATGGAGTGGCCACCTTATGTGCAAGAGGATGTGTGGTTAAATGGGATTGCCAATGTTGGAAATATTGTCATTGATGTCAAAGGTGCTTGGTCAAGATTATTAGAATATTGTCATTGATGTCAAAGCAAACATGCCACCTATAGAGGAGAAATGCTAGTGGCAGAGATACATCTACATATGGCTAAATTATTCATTATATTCTGACCAAATTCATGTGTATGAGAGCATTGCATTAGTGAAGAATGTTTATTATCCAAGGTCGACTTGATTGAAACAAAAACAAATTAAGTCAACTTCTTGTTGATATTTAGAAAATGGAGATATATAACATATAGAAGGAAATATGATAATGAAAAATATGAATCTATTATCATTATTCAAGCCAACAATCTTATGTTAATTAGCAACAAGTTGATGAAGATCAGTTAGAAGCAACGATTATACTCACTAGACAACAATACATATTAAAGAGGCAAAGATTTTGTTAAAGAGGAAATTACATCATGAATTAATGAGCAACTATTTAAAGTATTAAAAGCAACCATTATAAATAAATATAGGACAACGATTGAAGTTAAAAAGAGCAATGATTAACATTTAGAAAGGTAGCAATTACCTTTACTAATGAATAGTAATGCATGAAGAGCAACGATTAGTCCAAAAAAAGGTAACAAATAGAATTAAATAAAAGAGGTCAACCTTCATTTAGGAATAACACATCTTAGGAATGTCTCTTCCCTTGGAAAGAGTTCACATCCTTTATGAGGATACATGATATGGTATAAAAGGAAGAGCAAAGATGGTGGAAAGGAAGTAAGTTTACAATGAGATATCATTCAAATTGAAGAAGATTTATAAGCACAATTACAAGAAGATTAAAGTAGATTTAAGGTAGAAGTATATAAAGAGAGAATAAATAAATAATTCAAGGAAATGACATAAATAAATATTATTACTTATCACAAGTAAAAATTGGTGAACAAATGTAAAATCATACAACAAGATTTGTGAGAAGGGTTTTTGAGGTGTGAGAAGATTAAATAATAAGAAGAGTAGAAAAGAGAAGTGCATGTAAAGATAAAGAAATTAATTCTATAAGTAAAGACTAGTTTTAACCAAGAGTCACAAGGGTATGGTGAAGGGTTGTGTCTCATGATGAGACAAGATATATAAGAGAAGTCATTCCATGAGATGAAGTATGTGTGAAAGTTTTATCATTCAAGAGTGAGTGAGGAAAATAGAAGAATGAATGAATGAATATTAATCGAAGATTTGGTTAAGAATAGTCAAGAGACATGCTGAAGGGCTATGACCATTAAAGAATATATATATATATATATATATATATGAAGAGGCATATCTATTCTAAGTGATGCATCATTTCACAAGGCTATGAAGATATAAAAGATAATTGCAAGTAGAAGTGAGACGTTTGAAATGTGAAGATAAATAAGAGGAAGGTGTGTGAGGAATACGAGTTTATATCAGAATAACTCTTGCAAATTAGCAAATGAGAAGATAAAAGGAAGATCATTAAAGAAAGGTTGAAGGAAAATTTGTAAGAAGGATTCATAAAAGAGTTGTAAGAAGATTTTATGGCAAAATTATACTTGAAGAATATATGTAGATGTAATTTAAGAGATGTATATGCAGATATAATTGAGGAGGAAAATATAGAAAAAGATCATTAAAGGCTATTTATATAGAAGATTTTATTGAAAAGGTTGGTGCCTCATATTGAAGAGGTCGGTGCCTCATATTGGAGAGGTTGGTGACTACAAATTCTACAAGTGGGGATTGGTGTCTCCAGTGGGTTGGTGCTCACAAATTGAATTTGAGGGTTTGGTGTCTCCCGTAGGTTGGTGCCTATAAAGATTGTAAAAAAGATTTATGTAGAAAACCATTATTTTTCCGTGGTTTTCTCTCGTAAGGGTTTCCACATAAATCTTGGTGTTCTTGTGTTCGTAATTGTCAAGATCTTGCATGGTTATTATTGTTATGATTGATTAAGTTTAAATCGGTAAAAGTTTGTATTGTTCTAATTCACCCCCCCTCTCACTATAATCGTGTGCTCATCAACCAAATCTTTCCTAGAAGTAGTAGAGGGAAAGTTTATAAGGTAGTAGTTCAAGTGCAAAATAGTAGAAGCATAAGAGGAATTTGAAATAGAAGAGAAAATAGACTTGTGAACTTGTAGATGAGTGATCCAAGAAGGTACAAAGCATGCCAAGAAGACAACATGAAGTAGGAAGCATTGATAGAGAAGATCACAAATGTGCTACAATTTGAGTTTGAGGATACATAGAGGAAAGTGTGAAGAAAATATGTTGTATTCAAAGAGTATAAGAATACCACATGCATCTTGATGGTCAAACACTAAGATTTATGTGCACTCAAATGGGGAATAGTTGGCCATGATTCTAAAACTTTCATCTAATGCAAATTTTTAATTTGATATATATTTTAGTGATAATCAAGAATCTATCTCGTTTGTAGGACATTAATTAATGGAGGAGTTGAGTAAGGTGTAGCTAATAGTCAATCTAATGAATAAACACTTGTTTGATCAATAATTTGATAAATTTAGGTTTGAGCTAAGAGAGTTTGCATTTTTCTCTAGTGTGTATCTTGACTAATTAATTGTATAGTTGAATCAACATGTACTTAGATACAAATGTATAGTTATTATAATGGTTGTGGAGCTAATATTTACTACAATAAAAACCTTTACAAGGAAGAAATATTCCCCTTATCATTGGAACATTTGTGAGATAGTCTAATGTGCAAATTTTTTATTGATGATGCTTGCAAAATTCATATTTGTTGCTAGTCTAAGAGGACATGTGCAAGAATGGTATACCAAAAATAACCTTGATAGTATCAAGGTTGAGATGTATGATGTTAAGATGAAATTTTTACAAGAGTTTGAGTTCCAAATCTCAAACAAGAAAATATAGAGGTGTTGAATGAGTTGAAGCAACAACTGGGTGAATCATTTTGCAAGTATGATAAGCACGTCAAGGAGTTGGTCACAAAGACTATACAAATCATTGACCCTGCACTTCAATGAGAATGGTTCATTGGAGGTATAGCTACTCATATACAATGTGAATCGGTACAACTCTTTTGTGACTCAAAAAGAGGCATTAGAAGCTACATTACACTTGGAAGTTGTTGGAGAACTACAAGGATACAAATCAACAACATGGTTTGAAAATGGTTGCATGCATAGAGCATCTTGTAGGCATGCACAGTTCTAGGTATCAATTATGATGTATAGAATGACACATAGAAAGACACAGTGATTAATTGTTTGATGGTGAGAGCTCAAGTATCTAGTATTACTCAATTCCCCCTTCATGCATTCTAGATTGTGTAATTGTCATGAGCACTAGGACACTTCATTTTGCACCTTGCTACATAAGATGAAAAGTGTCATAGTAAATTATTCATGTTGAGTTTGTGAAATTTTGACCCATGACACCAACACATATCAAATTGTACAAAGTTTGTGAATCTTGGGGAAAGAAAGCCTTGAATACAATTGTGTGGCCTTTATCTACACAACTACAATACATGTCACAACCACAATATACAACCCAATGATAGTTATTGCCTATGTAGTAGTATGCACCCAAGTGGCAAGGATGTGGGGGAGGATGCCCAAGTCATGGAGGTGGTTTTGGTGGTAGCCAAGGTAATGGATTCTCTTGCTACAAGTGTGTAGAAAATGACCATACTATGTGCAAATATGTTAAGTTTCCAACTTGCAAATTCTATGATGTAGGTCATTGAACACAAGATTGTTCAACCCTATTAATTTTTTTTGAATCACATAAAAAGACTTTAAAAATGATTCACAAAGAAAATTAAAAAAGTAAGTTTTGTTGTGCACAACTAGGCATAAACATCCTTGTTCCCAAACAAATTATTGCTCACTTGCATGTTGATGAACAACCTGACCAATCTCAAGGAATATGTGTGAAGAAGGGACCCTAAAATGACATATTGGCTCAATAAGAGGAATGCGTGAAGGGTAATGATTCTATTGAGAAGCACAAGTTGTACCAGGATGTTGCACATATGTTTAAAGAATCCAAGGAGGAAGTTGTAGTTAAACACATGTCTAAGAAAGATGACACAAATATTGGATATGCTATCTTGTGCTTAATGCACCAAGGTGGTGTGCTACCATGCGTAAATTAGTTTTTAGAGAAATTGAGAGCTTTTTATCGAGGAAACGTCATCAACACTAGACCCAAAACCTAGGAAGGTCTTGTTCATGAATAAACATATGTACAATATTGAATTATTGTTAACTCTAGAAATGATTGGGTGCATGTTGCATATAATGCCATGTTATTGATACAAGGTTCAAGATTGATGTTCTTACATGGGATGAATGGGTGGACATAGGTCAACCTACACTTGTCCCTTCACTACATATTCTATACATGGAAAAAACATATATAAACAACCAATTGGTATCCTAAAAGTTGTGGATGTCAACATTGAAGGGGTGATTTTTTTATTGGACTTTGAAGTTATTGATTTGGTAGAGGAAAAAAGAAATCCAATATTGTTAGGACACCCCTTTTGCTTTAGGTAGGAGAAAATATGCATTTCAAACAATGCAATAATATTTGAAAATGGAGAGAAGCATTTTATAATTCCTTTGGATCCAATCCATGGGTTAACATATGTGGAATTAATCCATATTAAGAACAAGGATCCAAATGACTTAAAAAAGATTAATAGTAGTAATCAAGATAAAATACAGCCAAATAAGGAAGAAAAATTAAATTAGGAAATTTTATTTGAGGTATATTAATATTTAATGATGAAAATATGGTTGGTTATAGATTACAAGTTCAGGGGAAAATTTGTACCAATGTGCACAATGCACCAAGACGTATCACTAGTTAAGTGGTACCCATACCAAAAGAGTCCAATAATGTATCGATAAAGTAGGTGCATACATACAATATTACACCTACAAGGAAATTCATCTTGTGGAGATGAGTAAAAGCCACTAGGATTGCTTATAAATGGGTTCCTATTTCTTAACCAAACCTCTTGTGTAGGTGTTTCTAAATTTGTAAAGATAAACCATGTTTTAATGAGGGATTTAACCATAGAGTGCATTTATAGATATGTAACATGATTGCTCCATATATCTGTAGTTATACTATTTATGAGTTGATGGATGGCACATCATACACCACTCCAAAGTTGGTTAGATTTTGTAGGGGATTTCTTATATAAGTTTACAAAGTTGGGAAATCCTTAAGCATTGGAATATGCCAAGGAATCCTATAAGCATTCACATGTTTCTAGATATGATGGTGTTTGAGTTCCTTTAATAGAGAGTTTTAGTAAGAAACATTGGGTGCACAAGTTTGTGTACACTTTTGGGGCCTAGAGACATGAAAAATATCATTTGGATATTCCATTCAAAAAAGTATCCATTGGTTTCCAACATACATTTGATTTCTATGACCCCACTCTTTGAGTTGATGGAGTAATAATTAGTCTAACCACAGTACTAAATTCATCGATCAACCTAAGATGTTAACAATGTGTAACATGTTTAGTGGAGAGGATTTGATGATTGAATAGTAGGTTGAAGGGTATATAATTTTGTTTTGGGTAGATCAATGGTCAAATATTACAATTTAGTAAATAACCTACATTAATTATAAAATAATCTTATAAAAGGATCCAAATGCACATTTAGAAAACACAAAATTCTATTTTTACTTCTCTTTTTGTTCTTTGTGTAGAATAAAGATTTATATAAAGAGGCGATTTAGGAATTAAAAAAAGGGTTGATAGATGTCTTACACATATGGTGTGCTTTTCGTGTGGATATCAGTGTGATCAATGCCAAACTCATGGTGCTGAGAAGCTGACATGATCATGTAGTGTAGAAGTGGTCACATGTCTTATGTGTATGGTGCCAACCTACACATAATTGAGTGAAGGTAGGGGTGCCCATATACAAGGTCACACAATGATGTGTATGAAATTTGAATAAAAAATCATGCAAAGGATTGTGCAAAATTGTGTTGAACAAGAGAATGGTTCTATAAGTTGATATAGGACTAAATGATTCATTGTGAGTGGAGATGATTACACATGTCGCATAACATATGATTAGTGGTTGTTACATTTGGGTCATTCAACCCTTTTTGAGAAGTGATGGTCTCCATTGCATTGACCATTAGTGAAGGAATGCAAGTATTGAGTTGTTCCCTATTATCAATTTTCTTGATTGAAATATATATAACTTTGATTATTCATAATAGTTGGTGAGTTCCTTAGTAAGTGTGATTGGTTGGCATATCAATGATGGAATCCATTGTAGCTAGATTAATGTGAATATGATCTAGATTTATAGGATGGTGAGATTGTGTTGACTTCAGAAGTGAAAGAACTTATGGCTTGATAAGCTTCATGATGAAAATATGTAAACCCAAATATAATGGAATGCTAAGAATGAGAGGTTCTCATGAGTTATGTGCAAGATTCGATATGGACCATATAACATAGTGGTTTGATCTTGTGATGGGGATTGCCATCAACTTGAAATGTGTGAGGCGCATGATCATAGTGCTCTTTATACTTCTATTATTTCTACTAAATAATTTGCTGGATATGTTGAGGACTATCTTGAATGTATTAGATGAAGCATTGGGATTTATGCACTTCCTTCACTTTCATGCATGTTTGTTGTCAAGGGAGTGCAATATGAGATGTTAAGGGACACTACTAGTTGGAAAGCAATACATGTTGAAAATAGCTATGCCCATTGGTATCGAGTCCATTCATGGACTTAAGGCTCACAAGAAAGATAGTAAAATATTACAGAGGGGTGGGAGTTGTCATTTTAGGGGAACTTATAAACTTGAGACCTATTTTAGATAGCTCCTAGTTCCACCTAAATCCCATGGCCCAGAAGAAAACAATAAGACCCTTGAAACACACAAGAACACTTAGTATTTTATTTAACACTTGACCATAATAGGGGAACCCACTTGGGATTCCTCAGGGCAATAATTAATGTTGGGTTAAAAAAGGAAGTTGAAACAAGGTGAGTATGTACATGATGTTTTACAATTTGAGACATGTAAAAAAGGGATCCAACATGTAGAGAGAATTGTACTTATGTGAAAAGGGTCTTTATATATTTTTAAGAGACTTTTAATTATTGTATTTCTTATTATGGGATTGATGATGTGGAAAATATGCATGATATGTAGTAATTTATTGATTCAAATTGGTTTGGTTAATTAGACACCAAGGGGTACTCTAGTGGTTATGCATTCACTCCATTCAGAGGAGTTATCAATTGGATGAGTAATAAATAACCTAGTATTTCTTGTTTATAATAGAAGTAGAGTAGATGGTTGTAACACATGATTGTAAAGAGGTAGCGTGTTCGTAGAAATTGTGTTTAGGTAATGGCCTTGAGTGTAAATAGGTTAGGATTGGCTGTAACAATCAAAGTACTATTTATTTGGTAAAAAACTTGATGTACCATAATTATATGAGAATATTTATGTTTAGTATCACTTTTTCCACAAGATGGTTGAGAATGGAAGGATCACGATATGAAAGGTTGATACTTTGGTTAATGTTGTAGATTCTATTACTAAGCCAATGAGAAAAGAGAAGTTTAATTGGTGTAGAGAGGCCATATGCCTTGCCTCTCTAGATCTTGATTTAAATTTTTGTTTCCTAGTTTATTTCTCGACATGAAAATGTTAAGTGGGAGAATGTTAGTATTGTGTTCCATTCATATTATAACTCCTTTCTTGTATATGTGGTTTAATTATAGTTGGGTAAATGCAAGAAGTTCAGTCCACATTTTGGTGAAAATTTGGAAGTCTAATTCTTGAAAATTAAAGCTTTTCATAGTTGGACTAAAAAACTAAAGCACTTACACATAGAATCTTAACATGGTCATTTTAAAATGGGTGCTTATTTCTATTTAAAAAGAGTAGCCATTTTAAAATAAATACCCATTTCTATTTAAAACAAGTACCCATTTCATATGGGTAGGGGTTTAGATTCGGGAGCCTAATCCTAAACAAGTATCCATTTTTTTACGAAATGAGTACCTATTCCTATCGAGATTTTTCTACTCATGGCACTTCCACTAAAATTGGACTCATTATATTTCTTTTACTCCTAAACACCTTACCTTCTCAACCTCATGGACATTATGATGGAATTGTGTTGGACTGAATCAACTCAAATATTTTGCAAACACACTTGTGTTATTCCTCTCTTGTGTTTGGATGTTGGAGAGAAATGGGGTTGGGCTCAATGAGCTTTTATTTTTTTCCTTTTAACACATAAATAATGCAAGCATTCTATGGATTGATAGTGATTAGCCTAGGCTCTACCACTACCAAGCCATAATCCAAGTATATTATAACACACTTGTGTTTCTCCTTGGATGCCCACTTTTTGGTCTCCCATCTTTGTGTATACACCGTAGTGTAATATCTAATCTAGTTGGTTAGGCATATGTACAATAAAAGAAGAATTATCTTGAATAATTATGGTGGTATATGTAGAAAAATGAGTACCATGATGGCCAATAAACATAGAAGCACCATCATGACTATAGTTAGGAACACCCTAACCACTAGAAGTGGAAGCATAGTGATGAATGAACTAAAAAATCATGACCACCATATGCTAGTGAAGATCATAAATGATGACATCAATGTCTTTGAGAAAGCATGGGGTGGATTTTATAGGTTTTCCTAACAATGTCCACTCAATATACTAATGCATATGCTCAATATTGATGTATAAATATAATATCATCACATGATAATCCCTTAATATGTGAGATGTGAGTGCATGCAAATAATCACATCTATTCATAGTCATGGACAACATCAACATCATCCACTAATGGAAAATAGATTTATAATAAAATAAAACTTGATCTACATGTGAAAAGGATGGATAATTAGGTGTAAGATCAATTATTGAGAATCTCATCATTCATCTCTACAAGCACTGAATAAATTTATCTAATGGTGTTTGTTATATAATCACAACAATGTTTGTAATACCCTCAACTACTTCCCTCTATGAAGCTTGCACAACTAGGGGAACTATTCTCTCAAATCCTTGTCCAAATTCACAAGCACTCAACCCAACCATATGTTTGTAGTCTAGTAGTGGACATAGGTGATGAATATGGCTATCTCATGCACCTTCCCTCATCCTTGGCCAAGATCATGAAGTATATCAATATATTCAACATTGAGATTCATGTAAACCTTGTTGTACAACTATTTCAAAAAATATGATGACATATGGCTATTGTTTGGACACCATCCATGTACAACCAGAAATCTAGGAAAAATAAAAGGTATCTTAAAGAGGACATGTGTATTTAGTATCAAAATAACATGTACCCTCCTCATCCCTATATAGGAAGGAAAATGTCTAAATTTGATCACATCTTTGGTGACCATCACACTAATGTCATCGAAACCCACCACCCCCTAACACTAGATTTCATTTGATTGGTAATAATGTCTATGATAATCTAATTGTATGGGATAATACCCTCTAAACATATCCTAATTATTCTAACTTCATCTAAAAATTTGACAATGTATTTACATTGACCAATAGTTTAGAGACTATAAAATTCTTTCTAGTGTTTCAATCTTAGCATCAAGTTGTATGAAAATATTCACTGTAATGAGAGAATAACTACCGGGTTGATAAAACCATTTCCTCCATAACCCTATGAGAGAAAAACATAATGCAAAGATCAAAGACATACAACAAGAAATTACACAATATATACCTTGAGAAAACCATCAATAGGGAAAAATATAGCCTCCAATGACATCCACACTATATATTATTCAACAATGAAACTTTATGATGCACTTATAAAGTCTCCATGAAGAATCCTGAAACATTAAGCTCCTCTAATGCATCCTCCATGTGTCCTAGCATAATGGGTAACCATGTGACCATGTACATCTCATGTCATGCTTCACATATGGATTTTGGAAGAGAGTTCAATACAAATGATAGTCAAGCCAAATAACCAACTAGCCAACCCCAACCAATAAACACGTGCTTAATTTTTTTTTGTATTGAATAAATCAGAAGGAATTACAATGAATAATAAAACATAAAACATATCTTTTGGGACTACCCTCATACAAAAAGAAAATGGAATAGCATTTTTTATTATTTCCTTGCTATTTTTGGCCATGTTTTACGTTGGAAAGAAGCAATTTTTGGTATTGGACTGCATAAAAACATAATTGTTGATTCTATGAGGCAATGTATTTTATTGCATTTATGGAAAAGTAGATGTTCAACACTATTTTCTAAACACATTTTGCATCGAGAAACAATATTCTAAAGTTTTACTCTAATATCATGTTTCAATTCACTTTTCTTTGTTCTCAGCTAAAGATGGGCCTCATAGAATATTCATATTTCAGCAAGTGTTTGGAGGAGATCAAACACCAATTTTTGCAACTCCATGAAGGTAAGCTTTTTTGTGCTAGACAATTGCAATTCATGTTTAAATTTAGTGTAATGGTGGCATAAGATCGTTGCATTCTGGTTGTGTAATTATGTTAGTGTAAAATATTTAGTGTTAGTTTTTTTCAATGGTGTCATAAGCTTGATGCTTACTGCTATATAGTTGAGACATTGTAAAAATTTAAGTGTTGTTGTTTTTGAGACATTGTAAAAATTTAAGTGTTGTTGTTTTCTTTCTTAACAGTCTTCTTTTGGGACTACATTTATTATTCATTGTAACATATGTTTACTTTTATAGAATCAAACTCACACAAAATAATCAGGTGGTAAAGGTAAAACCATGTTCCTCAAAATCATGAGTGCACAAAACCATTGACTCCAATATTTTCTTTTTGGTAGTAAGTTTTTTCAACATTGAATATTTTTCCATTGTGCAATCCACACTAAAATATCTAACCAATGTCACATACAACTTTATGAATAGACCCAAATGAATAATTCTTTCTCGTGCAAAGTTTACAACACCCTTTTCCTAACATTAAACAATTAAATTAAATTACACAAATATTTTCTAAATTTATATTTATTTTATTCCAATTAAATTAAAATTTTCTAACTAAACTAATTCTAATAATTATAAATAATTAAAATTTAAATTAAATTCATTTACATAATACCACTAAATTAATTGTAAATAAACTAATTTTATATTTTATTCGAATAAATTTTATTTTTTTAAAAGTAAATTAATTTTAGAATAATAATAAATAAATAAAATTATTTAAAACTATTTAATTATTTTTTTAACTATAGCAAATTTATATTGTTTCCTAAATAAATCTATTAGTTTATTAATTTGATAATTTTGTTAGTTTCATAATTATAATAGTTTAATAGTTTAACATTTCTATTAATTTGTTTAATATTTCTATTAATGTTATAATTTTATTAATAATATAATTTTATTATTTTAATTTTACTATTTAATAATTTTAATAATTATATTTATATAATTTAATTTTTTAGTCTATTATTTTATTAATTTTATAATTTTACTTATATCTTTTAGTTTTAATAAGTTTAATATATATAATTTCTTTTATTTATGAATCTTATACATTTTTTATTTTATTAAAACTTTTTCGTCTACCTACAATTTTTTTAATTTTATTTTTAAATATATAAAATAAAAATTCATTAATATTATAATTTTAATTTTTAAAATATATAATTTTTTTTTGTTTATGTACATATTTTTTCTTTTTTCTTTTAAAATATAAAATTAAATATATATTTAAAAAAAAATATAATTAAATAAAAATTATTTTATTAATAATATATAA
This sequence comes from Sequoiadendron giganteum, assembly GCA_007115665.2. NCBI lineage: Eukaryota > Viridiplantae > Streptophyta > Pinopsida > Cupressales > Cupressaceae > Sequoiadendron > Sequoiadendron giganteum. The sequence goes on along the minus strand of CM021104.1, from coordinate 38,217,725 downwards.
ATAAGGCCAATAGTGGCATGGTGTGATGGTTAAGTTGTGGTGTTGTTCTGGCCATCAAGGTTCAAACCCCATTGGGGTGTTATTGTTGAATGTTTAAATTGGGGATGAGGTCCCCCGTTTGTGACCTCATTGGTTCATAGCTTCAAAGCGTTTACCCCTTCTTTAAATATATATATATAGGGGGTGGGGGCCCTAGCTCGGTTGGCTAAACCTTTCTTGTTGTAGGATGTTGGTCACGAGGTCTAGTCTCCCCCACCCCTGTGGTATCAAAGGGCATGTCACGCTAGCGCCCCCGGTCACGTTAAAAAGTTTACCAGGTGCACTGCAGTTTATAGGGGATCGTGCTACCCGATTCCTCCAGTCTAAAAAAATAAAAAATAATAATAATACATAAATAGACCAATTTACCAAAAACAAATTTAAAAAAAAAAAAATTAGAAAAATACATACCAAAACAAAGAAAAAAGAAGAAAAAACATATACAAATGAATAGGAAAAAGAAAAATACCTAGAAATATGGCTATAGAAGCGATCATTTTCACAAGCATTCCTTATAATAAAAGAGGGGTAAAAACTTTATTAAACCAAGGAAAAATACAAAGCAAGGATGTTACATAGCCCTATCAATATCCACCAAGTGGTCCAACTGTTGAGACAAATCAGGGGGTAATTGACCCCAATCCAGCACGTTCTAGTCCTGAGGATGATCTGAAGCCCATTTAGCCAAACCATCTGCAACACCATTCCACTCTCTAGGAATATGATTGAAAGTAACGAACTCTAGAGAAGTAGAAAGGTTGAGAATCTCTTCCACAATCAAATCCAAATGCCAACTAACATCATCTAAATTCTGCCTATTCAACAGGTTCACCACAACTTCGGAATTAGATTCACAAATGATCCCGTGCCACCCCAATTGACTTCCACGCTCCACTACCAAAAAGATTGCCTGAGCCTCCATTAAATTATTAGAATGAAAAACCTTATACATCGAGAAGATAAACTAAACATCTCCAAAGCTATCCCGACCAATCCCACCAATACCAGCATGACCAGGGTTTCCACGAGAAGAGCCATCTGTATTAAGTTTGAGGACCCCCTGAGGAGGAGGGGATCATTTTCCCTCCCTATTCACCTTTGGGGTAGAATGGCGACATTTGTTGCGCCATAGCTGTTGTTGCGGAGGAGGAAGATGAAGACGTTTAAAATAATCAACATCAAAAGGGGCCATCGAAATAGACAAATCACACTTAGCAGCAACAGTTTCTCCCAAGGAATGCAAAATTTTCTGCCACAGATGAGGGGCCACCAACAACACATCCTGAAAAACCTGACGATTCCTCTCCAATCAAAGATTCCAAATAATGAAGGATGGGCTAATCCCCTAGGCAACTTGAAGAAAGGAAGTAGAAATAGGGGCCCTGCCCCACCAATCCACAAACTCAGCTAATGAGCAAACATGCTAGCAAGGCGTATTCCACACCCCCCACCAAAAATGCTAGATCTCCCTAGCATAAGAGCATTGGAAGAAGATATGAGAGACACTTTCTTCCAAATCACAACATAACACACATCTTGAGGGGCCTTGGAATCCGCGCTTGCATAGATTGTCCCAAGTAAGACACCTGCTTTGAGCCACTAACCATAGGAAGAAATTACACTTAGGCCAAGACAACTTGTGCTGGACTTGCTTCCACCAAGGGACCTCAATATCTCCAAACAATTGCCTACCCAGCTGCTTATAGCCAGCAAACGCAGAATACTTCCTAGACATATCAGAGCCATCCCAAGCCAAAATATTTGGGCCCCTCAAAGAATTACAAGCATGGGAGACCAAAAGCTGAGCAAGCTCTTGCTTGCTCCCCTTAGACCCCCCAAGAGGCCATTCAGTAGGGTGCTTCCAGCGAAAGGTAACCGCAGGACCACAATGCTCAGCGATCTTGTAATGCTCAACACTATCCCAACTAATAGTAGTAAAAAAATCACAAAGGGGCTGAAGATGTGGATAATCAGAAAGAAGGGGTGGGTGACCATCCCAAGCATCAAACCAAAAAAGAGCCTGAGATCCTGAGTGATAGATCTAGAAAAGAGCATGCTTAATCAACTGAGCCCCCACTTTCAAAGTATTCCAAATCATAGAACCACTCCCCTCTAGAGGATAGCGAGGGACCTCAAAAGAAGCAACACCTCTAAGATATTTATGGTTAAGAATCTAAGCCCATAACTGGTGTTGATTAGTGCACCAATGCTAATAAAGCTTAGCAGCAAGAACCTGCCCGTTCAAAATAGCAGAGCATAAGCTGAGACCCCCCTCCTGCTTTGGTCCACACACAAAATCCTAGTTAACCAGACTCCACTTAGAGGACATCAAGTTGCCACTCCAAAGGAATTGATGAGAGAGAGCATCAAATTCCCTAAGGAAATACATAGGGGCCGAATGAACAAAACACCTATAGATGGGGAGAGCCTAGATAACAGACTTAAGGAGAGTAACTCTAGCAGCTATAGACAACCACCGATGGGTCCAATGAGTTACCTTCTTTCTCAACTTATCAAGCAACAACTACCAGGAAGACCGGGGCTGCCTACCAACAACAAGAGGAATTCCCAAATAGACAAAGGGAAGAGTCCCAATTTGAAACCGCAAAATACTAGCAATCCTTCGTTGGATAGCCTAGGGAGTATTAAAGAAGAAAATATAAGACTTCTGCTCATTGAATTTCTAGCCTGAAGTAGCAAGGTAGATATCCAAAGCTTGCCTGAAGGACTAAGCTTCACGAATATGGGCTAGTCCCATAAGGGAAGTATCATCCACAAACTGAAGATGAGAAAGCTTTGGAAGACCCATCCCCCACTACCAACCATGAATCGAACCTTGAGAAACTTGGAATTTAAGGAAGCGACCAAGCCCCTCCGCCAAGATAATAAATAGATAAGGAGAGAGCGGATCCCCCTGACGAAGGCCCCTAGAAGCACCAAAAATATTTGAAGGCTCACCATTCATAATAACCAAAAAGGAGGAAGAAGTCACACAACTCATAGTCCAATTCATCCAATCCGAAGTAAACCCAGAAGCCAACATAATATTTTGAAGAAAACCCCATTTAACTTTATCGTGTGCTTTGGCCATATCCAGCTTAATGAACATAGACCTAACCTTAGAGATTGCCATGGAATGGATGACCTTAGAGGCAACCACCACCCCATCCAAAATTTGACGACCCTCTACAAAGCGTCCTTGCTCCTCAAAAATAACAATAGACAAACAAGATTTAAGCCTTTCAGCAATCAACTTCGTAACAATCTTATACACCACATTGCAGAGTGAAATAGGTCTACAAAAATCAAGCCGATCTACCCCATCTTTATTAGGAATGAGAACCAGAAAAGTAGCATTCAGGGCACAAAGCATCTGCTTATTATGAAGAGACTCACAAACCACTTCCAACAAATCCATCTTCACAATATCCTAAAACTCTTGGAAGAATTCAACAGGGAAACCATCAGGGCCAGGAGCTTTCCCCTTATTCATCCCAAACACAACCTCCTCCACTTGAGACAAAGTAATCAAACCGATCAGAGAAGAATTCAAGTCATTAGAGATCAAAGAAGGAATACAGGAAAGGACCATGTTCTCATCAGCCTTAGCAGGGGGAGAATCCTCAGTGAACAAAGCAAAGTAGAACTAACGAGCTTCTTTGGACAAATCCTATTGCGAGGATATTGAGGAGCCCTCATGATTGACAAGAGAAGGGATATGACACTTATTCTGACGAGCCTGCATAGAATGATGAAAGAAAGAAGTATTCCTGTCACCCTCTTGAAGCCAATCAACCCTAGCCTTTTGTTTCCAAAAATTTCTTCACGAAGTTCCCACTCCTCCACCACTTTCAGAGCCTAGGACTCAACATACCCAAGAGCCTTTGAAAAACTCAAATCCCTAATCTGGCGAGTGATAACAACAAGATTCTCCCGCGCTTCCCTTTTTTTCCCCCATAAATTGCCAAAACACACTCTAGTCCATCGCTTAAGATGAAACTTGACATATTGAAGCTTCTTGATGAAAGCATACATAACAGAACCATACGCAGGAGCTCCCTCCCTCCACCACTGAGCAACAAGATTATATAAGGAAGAATCACGTAGCCACATAAGTTGAATTTGAAAGGAGGGTTCTTAGAATTAGGGAAAGAATAAGAAGAAAACTTAATTGGCTAGTGATTCGAGCCACACCAATCCAGGATCTCAGAGCAAGTGACCAACCTGCCCCCAACCCAAAAACAAGAGACCAAAAATCTGTCCAGCCGCTCAGAAATTGCAGCAAGCCCACTCTGCCTGTTATTCCAAGTAAAACTGCCATTGGAGGGTTTAATGTCAACAAGAGCAAGAGAATCCACATTAGTGCGAAACAGATCTGAAGAAGGACCCAGTCTTGGAAGCCCCCCTCTTTTCTCCTCCAAACACAACACAAAATTGAAATCTCCTGCTAAGATCTAAGGCAAATAAGGTGCACATGACCTAACATACCTGATATGGGCCCAAAGTTGGATTTTACCACGAATATCAATCGAAGCATAAACATTACTAACCAAAATAGTCTCACCAAATTCCAAAACAGAAGCCACCACTGAAATAGAGGAGTGGCTAGAGATCCACCAGCGAGGAAGAACCTTACGAGGATCCCAAAAAAGAGCCAAACCTCTAGAACTTCCCCTAGACCCAATACACTGGCACTGACCAGAACCTCAAATATGAGGATAAAATTGAAGCATGAGGTCCACCTGAAGCTTGGACTCTTGAACACAGAAGATATCTGGAGAATATACCCTAATCAGATCCTGAATAGCCTTTTGATGAGAGGTTCTATTCAACCCCCTTGCATTCCATGACAAAATAATCATGAGGAAGGTTGAACAAAGTGGGCCTCAATGGTCTTAACCGACCTTGATTCCACCAACAAATCCCCAGTAAATTTAAACTTGTCCACATCCTTCTTACGACGAAATTTAGAGGGACTGTCGAAATACCCCTTTTTGAGAGGGCGTTGTTACACCCCAAGACCAGGAGACGATCCCTGACCTCTACCTGAAGACAATGCCTCCTTAGCCAAATCCGCTAAAACAATATCATCCTATAAATCTACAGAAGCATCAGGAAGCCCAACACCCCCTTGCACCAATGACAGAGAGTTATCCTTAACAACAATAGCCTGCTCCATCCCTGTATCCATTTTAGTGGCTCCAGTTGAGATCTCAACTGGGATCCCCTCCTCTAAGGTCGGACTATCCAAAACCTCAAAACAGTTGAAACCTTGATCACTCCGTCTATCTTTATAGGGCCGCTTCTGACCCCTCCCCTTAGCTTTCGACTTAATAGGAATAAAGCCATCATTCGGTCCCTCCTTAGTCATAGACGCCTTGCCCTTATCTCCCTTCTCAACTAAAGGCCCCGACGAAGGAGGAGAAGAAACCCCCGCCGTTCTAGTAGCCCTAGGACAATGGCGTTGGAGGTGTCCATACTCATGAAAAAATTGGCATCGAAAAGGAAGGGACTCATAATCTAACTGCTGAATCCATGAGGCAAAGCCAATACAAATTTCCAAAGAATCTGGCAATGGATTATTTAAGTCAATTTCAACACAAATGCAAGTGAATGAAAATACCTTTTTTATCCAAAGTATTCTGAGCAATGGTAGCCAACTTCCCCAACAAAGCAACAATCCGATGCAAAATATCCTCTCTCCAGAACTCTAACGAAAGCCATGGCAGGCAGACCCACACATGAACTCGAGAAGGCATATCCTTTGCCGCATTGAATCCTCCATGCTAGGGTTTCATGAACAATCCCACATGATTGTAAAAGTATGACCCTCCCTCAAAAATGTGATTGTGGTTTGACATGCAAGAAAAATCAACCATGAAAAAACCATTCTCAGCCACCAAAATATCAAAGTCACCTTCAACTTGCCAGGATCTATGAATCCAAGACTCCAAAGCCGAGAGGGGGACACAGATACCCAAAAATTTGCAAATAAGAACATGTTGGCTCCGATAAGAAAAGTCCTTGCACAGATTTCAGAGAAATAACCAGAACTGGGCGATCTTGACTTCGCGGCAAACACCCATTCACCTTTTTAAGCTTAGAGCTCTCGCCCACAAATGAGGAATCCATCGTCAAAGCATGCACGTCCACAAAGGAAGTCGGAGATGGCTTCGCGCCTGAAAGCATCAAAATCTTGGAGACTCTAGCCATAGCTTCTCACCCAAAACCCACCGTACCAGCCTCCACACCCCACACACCAAAAACCACACCCCTCACCACCGACGATAGCCCCACACAACACCCCACAACCCCACATGCCAGGCCTCACACCACACACAACCCACAACACACAACAAACCCACTCCACACACAACACACCCCACTCCACACACAACACACCCCACCCCACCCACACACGCGAACATCAGCAAGCTGCAGGCCGGAAGGAAGAGCCGACACCTACACAAGAGGCACAAAACGGAAGCTAGGGCATCAGTGCCCTAACAGCAACCCAACGTGGATCTATCAACCAACTAACCAATTAATCTAGTTCAAACCCTCGCACAAGCATTCCTTATGTTCATTTGTCATTCCTCACATTTATATGCAAATTGTGTAAAAATATTTGTTGGGTCCTCCATTTATACCTAAACCCTCTTTTATGGAACCAAATTATGATAGATCAAAGGTAGGTTGATTAAACCCACCATTGTCACATAGCACCACACATGTGTTGACTAGGTTCAATTGAACCTATGCAATATTAGATATGTTATTTTTTCATTTTTATTTTGACCAAAAAGGGACACATTTTTGTGCTTTCACCCCAATACATTTGTCTTCCTCTTGCATTTTCACATTTGTAGATGCCAAATGGCTCACAATGATATCAAAAACATTTATTTATTTTGTTGTTGGATCTACAACACTTTTTTTATCAAGAAATACCATATTTTCTCAAGAAAATGTCATTTACCAAGCACTTTGTTTGATATAACATCTGTATTTTCTCCCACAACTTTTTAGTAGTAGTTTCACCATAAACATTCAACATCACAAAATAAAAAAGTCAAAGCTTATTGATTCTTCCTTCCTTTCTATCATTTATTAGATAGACAATAATTGTGATCGATACTAGAAGGAATAATTCATGATGTCAAGTAACCATTGATCTCTTTCAACCACTTGAGATCCTCCATCTTGAGCTTCTACAACTCAAAATTTTGACCATTAAATTTCTTAGTTTCAACTCCAAAGATGCTTGCCATTATTTTTAAAAAATTAAAAACAATATACAAAGGTTGTGCTCAAGCATTAGATTACCATAGGCCAATGGCATCCTCCCTATATATGGATTGAGAGACTATTTAAAAAAAAACCCATCAAAATCACATTACTGCTCACTATATTATCAATAAAAAGTGATTATAATACATGGAGAATCTAGTATGTGCTAAAACTATGTCTTCAACCACGTTCTCAATTTTGGGAGAATTCTAATAGCATTTCCCTATCTCCAAAATCATATTGCAAAACAATAACCCTTGATTTCTATATGTAAGCAACAAAGAAATAAGCAAAGACCAATAGTTTCTCAAAAATATAAACCCAAAAGGAATGAGTCCACCTCATCCAAGCACCCCATATGTATTAGATTCTACAAGTAAGTAAACTATCTAAAACCTAATGTATGATAAGATACAATAGAACTATTTAACATATGGTCCTATAATCAAAATAATAAAATATAGCTAGTTACCTATAATACAAGAGATATACAAACAACATAAAGGAAAAAATGAGTGATGAGTGGAGTATATATAGATAGAAGTGAGACAAGTACAAATAATAGGAGTAACTCCAACTATTAGAAATAGGTGGGATTACAACTACTTGGAAGATGCTGAAAAAATGGTTACACATACTTGCTAAAAGATGAGTTAATAATTAAGAGAGGTGACATATACATCCAAGAGAACAAATAAGAACAACTATTAAGAATAGCTAGGAGTTATACACAATCTTATATAAGATGTCATCTACCCTCATAAATACCATTTATAATAACCTAAACAAACTTAAATATAAGTGTATGAAAAATAAATAAACCCAAATGTAAAGGAAAAGTAAAAACCTACACTAACAATACATGACTCTTCACATTAACCAAGGGTGTCTCCACAATACAAGGCTTTCCATGTGTTTTTTTGTTCTATGGAGCCCAAATGCTCAAGTATGACTTTTCAACTTTAGATCCATTGTCTCTATTATGACTCCTTAGTATGTTTGAAATTCCAATGTTTCAGATAACACTCCGATAAGGGAAATTAATCTAACAACTAAATGTGGCATCCCCTTCTAAAAGAACTACAACTTACAACAACATTAAATATTATATGTAAGGGGTATGCAACATACCTTTCCAATAGGGATTTTCTTGAATATGTTATTTTCAATGCATTGACTTGGGTTCTTTACATTATCAATGCATTAAGCTCTCTCTTACTATTTGTCCCCTTCGTAGATTGTATTTTAGCGCCCTTTTATACATCAATTTGTTCTTTCTCAAATGATTATGGAGATTTTCCTAGTAAATTATTAGCAATGATTACCACTTTTGATGGCTGACCTTTTTTTTTTGTGACATTTAGATGTGTTTAAATTACCCTTGATGTTTATGGGAACCAAAATATCATAGTACAAATTTAGCATAGAAGAGCATGAACAATTAATTTAATATAATTAGTGATCACAGTCATAATTTAATAAAGTCATGAGATTGTTGAGTACAATGAGATGCCCTAAATTAATCTCCTTAGAGTTTATGTAATTGGTGTTTTCACAATATATCAAATCATGTTATAATTTATTGAAATTCAATTTCATTGTTTTTAGTCAATCTTCATCAAACCTATAATTCATTAATAGTGGTTCACAAAAACTTCTTTCTCATAATCATTAATAGTCTACTTAATGCTCATTATGATTTAGATGATATTAACAAAATTAAAGCACTCTTTAATATTGACAAAAACACCTTTACACAACAATTATCTCCCATACTAAAAACAAAATCGTAGATAATACTTTTATATTACTTAAACAAAATTAAGTGTCTTTAACAATTTATCCTTACATCTCAAACAAATTTTGTCTTCTTGGCATCTACCAGGATAAAACTATCCTTATAATCTTGGCTGTCCCAACTTCTCTCAATCTATGATTCTTTATGGCATGAAGTACTGAATAAATAGTAACATCCTAGCACAAACCTCTTGATGTTTATTTGGGATACATTTCATATAAGGGTTTTGGCATCACATTGGAACTCCTCGAGTAATATTAAAACCAGTCGAGATCTATTGGAACATTTGTAACAAACAATCCATCATGCCATTTACTGTACTGCATATCACAAAACCCCACACATTCATACGAATTGCAATGAATAAGATCTGCTTTATTGAAGGTCATGGATCCTCTTTCCAAACTGTAATAATTCACTTTAGGAATCCAGCTGACTTCTTCTTGTTTAACTTGTTAATGCTTTACTCCACAAAATAGTTCCTAAAGCAGACTCCACGAGATCGCTTACTTAGAAACATCATATTGGGGTAAAACAAAATTGAATGCTTCTTGAATTGCAAGAAAAAATATGAGAGCTATCTAATGAATGATCTGTATTATATTATCTTAGATCCCTGCGGATCTTCGAAAACACAAAAGATTCGCCTCTTTAATTTTTATTGGGCAGTTCTCCATTCGCATTTGGTACCCAACAGCTTGAACCAGATTTTCATGGAATTGTTTGAATTCCTCCAGCTCTGCAACCTGAAAAAACATACAAAACCCCAAAATTAGAATCTTGAATTAGCTTTTTCATTTTCCCAACATGAAACATAGCAGAGAACAGCCAAAAGTTGTCTGCAACAATATGTTGAAATAATGCTGCAAATAGACCACTTCAACTCTCTAACAGTCCAGGATTGCAATGAGAAATATTTTAAACAGAGGCAATGTAGTTCATCTTTTTAGTGCAAGTGATCTGCCATTGAAGACTGATTCGAAATGGATCATAAAATAGTCATTACTCTGGCCAAATTGCCAGTTTCCATAGGCAGCTAAAATGAATTTACCCCTAGGAAAATGCTATCGCCCCGCCGAAAGCATAACCACTGTGGCAAATGCGCAATCACCTCTCTGTTGGAAGTGGTGAATTCGTCATAATTGGAGAAGGCCACAGGATTTGAAACAAAATGGTAGCTTTTGACCGGCTTCCGAGGGGATTGTTCTACAGCTCACAAAGAGTACTCTAGCATGGGCAGCAATTATAAAAGGGAGAAAGTACGTTTTTGAGGAGAAGAAAGAAGTTGCAAAATCTGGAAATAGAATTCCAAAGCCATGCTTGTGCATAGAAGCATAGGCAAACAGGGAAGACATCTAGCTAGTGGAGCAAGGGGCAGAATACATCTATAGCGAAGGTAATAGGCAATTGCCACAGCCACATTCTGGTTTCCCTTCTTCGGAGGGTTTCCAGGGTAAAATATGGCGTTCACTTTCATTCTCTCCATATTTTCTTCTCCTCATGAGTGTCATGTAATTTCTTAATTAAGTAGCACAGTACAAAATTTCTTGGTTTGCGATTACCAGGGCTGAGAAGTTACTGATCAAATACAGTTGACATTTTGTAATTCAATATTTTTTCGTACATCTGTCCTTTCACTAGGTTATCTACCTGGAAATCATGCCAGAATCCTTCAAGTATTGTTTTTATATAACACAGTAACAAGTTCATCAGGAGGAAAATAATTTATAGGACAATATAGTATCTAAAACTACCAAATAATAACAGCAATGCCCGAGCTAAAAAATCACAAGAGGCATTTCAAAATTAAATGAAAAAAATTGGATGCAAGTTAACCTTAAAGACCAATAAATTTACAGAATTTCAATGTTTGATACAGATTAGTCAAATCTCAAATTTGTAAGATGCTTTACCAAAATGAAACTGAAAATTACTATATTTCCTTTAAACTCTTAGAGCATTGATTTCAGGGCCAAAGTAGGTTTCTTAAATTGAGGACATGGATGTCATATTTTATTTTTTTTGATTTAATATCATTCATGAGTTTTGTTTTGCCATCTGATATGCAAGCACAAGTCTATGCTGATACATTTTAAGCTGAGAACTAAGGACTGAGGGATAACCATTCTACCAAAGTCACCTGGGGTATGAGCCCAACCTCATCCCTTATATCATACCTCTAGGGTTTGAACTTTGATTGATGATATAATTAAGGAACATACCATCACCCTCACCAACTGTGTTCAATCAATTGAACTACAACAACATGCATATTTTCAATGGAAAATTACTTGGGTTTTGATTCTGTCCAAGCAGAAGGTATGCCATTTGTTGCAGATTGAACTCAACTTAATGTGCTTGATGGCTGTAAACTATAAAGCTAAACAGGTGTTCTATGTTTTCCTGTATTTTTAGGAGAATTTGTTAGGTATCAGAAATCTCGTGGGCTATATAACCTTCTGTTCTGAATTTTAACAAAATTGATCTGTATAGGAGGATAAAACCTAAGAGATGTTGATTATGGGCTACATAGCCTTCTATCATTATCTCCTAGCTTTTATTTGTCCTAAAATTTTGAGTTGGAAAGACTCCCACATGAAATGAAACCCGGATCTTGGCTGCACATTAACTCCCTAGGAGAGAATACACACTAAAAGCTTGGGTTTACAGAAGCAAGGCATGAGGTCTATGGCCTATGTCATTCTCTGAATTGAGTAATACATAATTCAGTTCATAGCAAAACAAGAAAAGATGTATTATCTAAACTAATATTGAAACATGGAAACAAGCAATTCAGTAATTTGAGTAACTGGGATTCTTCATTCCATGAAACATTTTTGTTTTCTTAAATTAAAGTTGAACCAATTTTGATACCCATCTGAGATTCTAGTGTCAACAAGTTCATTGGAAATTACAATGATAACAATGTATGTATTACTATCAGGTAGGGCAAACTCTATTCAAGCTATGTAGATATCAAAAATGTTGGAGTATTACAGCTTGTAGGGCTTGGGTGATATCCTCAGCAATTAGGAGTCGTTTAGGACGACCAGTGCATACCCTTCACAGAGAATTTATCTCTAGTGTAGATCTAACTCTTGCTCCTGATTCCTAGGTTAGCATTTGAGCCCTTAGCCTCACAACATATGGGCATTTTGAACTATTTACTGACTAGTTAGCAGGATGGATGGGAATGCATTATTACTTGAGTTTCTGCATTTGGCCAGGACTCAAAACCATAACATTCCATTAATCAACATATAATTCCGCTAAGCAAAAGTTTCTTAGCATTCTAGTTAATAACAATTTCAGATTTAGGCCACTTTAACGAATTCAGAAGCAAAAATAATTGTGCTGAGTAGAGCAAAGAATTGAGAATTCCAAGTGGTAAACTAGTTTTCAAAATAATGAAGAAGAAAGTACATTTTTCAATTCTAAATTCTTACCTCTTTAGCAATCAAATGGGATCCAATTTGTATGTCCCTACTCCATTATCTTCTGTATTGTGACGTTCGTCTCCTTAGATTTCCTTGGCTGCAACATTGTCATTCTCCCGAATTGGAATCTGGGAAAAATCCCTAAGTAAAAATTCATGTGTACTTACCGAGCCCAATATGAGCTCTTTTCAATAAATCTATCTTATAACCAATTGCTTATACATTATGTATAAAATAAGCGATTGCATCCACAAAATTGCTCCATATGCTCAACAGAGAGAGACCAAACATCTTGATAACATTCCACAGGAATGCCGAAAAGATGTCTGCAAAATTATGGAGGGCAGTGTAAAGATGACCCAAAATGTCATAAAGCATGAACACCAAGAAGCCCACTAAAGCACTGCAAGCACTCTGAATCACCTCTATACACCAAAAAACTGTTGTAAACAACAAATCTGTGACATGCCTAATAAAATACTCCAAAATAAAGGGTATCAACTCAATTACATATCTCAAAGCTTCCAGAATGATCATGCCTGGTATCTTCAACATGTGAATCAATACCACTGCTACCACTGCAATTATATTAAATACTACATATGAAACATAGTCCACAATACAACATACTATTGATATGAAAATATCTGATAGAACAGACATTATTCTTAGATCTCAATTGGATATATACTCTCACATCCATTAATCAGAACACCTTTATTTTTCCTTCCCTTTCTTTACTCTTTGTGTCTTTGCCAACAGTTCTTAGCTGGCAAACCATTCCATTTCCATCACTGTGAATAGTGAGATATACATTCTATATATATCTCAACAATTCGAATTCGCTACAATCCTGTTTAAAAGAGAAGTCTCTAGTCCTTTCCTTTCTCTGTTCTTTTTCTGCCTTGGTTTTCAACGAAAAACACAAAACTCTGCAAGAGTGAAATAGTGAGATACACATTGTATATATCCACACATTTTGAGAATATGGGCTCGCTTCGGTCCACCTACTGCCATGGATGGTGCTGCAAGCAAACCCCTGCGTTCCTTGGAACAGTCGCAATGACACGTCAGCATATGCTAACGTGGAGTCACGCACAATCTTAAAATTTTCATAGAAATTATATAAGAAATTTGACACATCAGCGCAGGCTAAGGTAAAGCTGACATTTCTTATAACTATAAAATAATAACTTCCTTGTATATGCTGTGTGATTCATCATTTGTCCAATGTGATTGGAAAGTGTATACTTACTGAACACAGATCATAATTGTTTAATTCTTTGAAATTAATATTATATTTATATAATATGAAGGAGGTGTTATAAAATTGTGAATATAAAAGTAATGATAAAAATAGAAACAACTTTCAATTACGGAAGCGTCCACTAAAACTTATGAAATATAAATAGCGTAACATAATATTAAAAATAATATCTGTTTTATTATTTATATGAGCGTAAAGATATTTGACCACGATACGTAAAAAATAATGTCAACCCATATCTCTAAATTAATTTATTTCTTTATTTATATTTTATATTTTTGGGTTTAACGTGTTAAATAGAGTTTTTCTCATCTTAAAAATGAAATAAAATATATGATAAAAATGTAGTGGGTTAAGATTAATGATAAATGCTTTTGTGAGTAATATTATTGTGTTTTTTAATGAAGAAATTTGTATATTCAATTTTGTTTGTTTAGTTTTGTGTTTGTTTTGATGGAAATATCTTAATATAATAATATAGTAATTAATATTAGTATATATATCTTTAAAGTAATATAAAATAATCTTTTCAGTTGTTTATTTTCTTTAATTAGCAAATTTAAAATAAAAATAAAAATTATTGTGGTTAAAAGAATGAAAATAAAATGTTGTGGTACCGTTCATTTTCAATAATTAAAAAATCATTACACATGAAAATAGAATGTAGATTTTTGTTTTTCTTTGAGAGATTTGTTGACCACTATATGTGGTGCAACCATTATAGAGTTACTAATGTAATAAAAATATTTTTATACATCTATCTAAAAAATCTTGAGAATTATAATCTTGAGTTATTTTACTTTATTTTACAATTATTTAAGAATTGTTTTATTTTATTTACATTGTTAGTAAATAGTTGTTTTTGTTTACTTATAATCGTTTTTTATATAAGAATTATTTTATTTATTTAAGAGTTATTTTATTTTTTAGAATTATTTAAAAAAAAATTGTTGTATTTAGATTAGGTATCTATGAGCCACAAAAAAATGTTAAGAATTTGAATTATTAGTAACCATGGGATTCATTAGATCCATCAAAGATCAACAATATCTTAATACATTCTTACTAAAACCCACCCCAAATTCCAAATAAAAAAAGAGGCTTTAAACATTAAGCTGACTTAAAAAAAAATTCTTCCATTGATCTAACATATAAACCAAAAACCTTCATCCCAAATGTATACAACCAAAACCATCCCATTAATATACCCACTACATAATATTTACATATATATCTCTCAACGACAAAAAAGCCTACCAATTGACCAACTAAATAGTATACTAGTTGCAATACTAAAGAAAGGAAACAATCTTATGAAATTCAAACCATACATAACAAGCATCAAGGTGGAATGGGGAGGCAAATTATAGAGGCCCCTCACTACTCCATAGTACACTTACATTTTTTTGCAACCTTCTTCACTAACCATGTGAGAATCAATCACTTGCATCTCCTCAAGCAACACGTTGTTGGAGAAAAGTAGTTCAAAGAATTTGGCCTCCAAGGATAGTTTTATTCAACCCCTTTACTAAATTTGTTACCACCTAGTGAAGATGACACACATTCTTGCTTAGTTCATGAATATTCCCAAGATGATAGTTAAAAAAATCATTTCCCTATTTCTCAACACCACAAGCTTCATCATGAAGAAGATACATGCCAATAATAGAGGACAACATTGAAGAACACATTAATGCTTGAGTAGCCTCAATAAAATTGCATCTACTAATAGAATATTTAGGGTATAACAACATCTACACCATTGTAGTTGTAATCCCAAACCTTGGAGAACCATCCACCTTTTTGACCAATTCTCAAATTGTCATCACCACAATCTCAAATCTATGTTCCCTCTCTTTCTTCAAGAAATTAGAGAAATTATCCATCATGTACTCACAATATATTCTATCCTTATTCTTCCACTTCTCTTGATTAGCCCTACCACCCTCCTTTTTCAAATTTTATTTCACCTTCCCCAAATTCATAGTTAGCAATGCTAGCTAAAAAACACCATCACTATAAGCCCAAAAGTTGAAAAGGGACCTAGCATAAAGTGCAAGGGAATGACAACATCTAGAACAATATAAACACCATTCATTTCTAATCCATTTGAATTAAATCTAGGGAGATACATGAAATGAACCATCACCTTATGCAATCATCATGCAATATACTCCCTAAACTTATTTCTCCAACCCTTTCTACATTCCATCCCATGAATGCCACTCCAGTGCCAAATCATTACTCTATATCCCCACCCTTTATCAGGCTAGGATTTTTTATTTATTTACTTAAGATTTATTTTATTTTCTAAAGAGATTTTAAATAGTTTTAGTTTTTCTATTAAATATATGTCAATTATGTTCTAGCTTTTTTATGTGCATAGTCATGGCCTAACACTTTGTTGATGCCTCTGTAGAATCTCTTGACATAACAAGTAGCATAATTTTGTATTAGGTTTGATTCATAGCTTGATTCATATCTATCTTTATTCACTCTCATTTACCATAATTCATATAAATAGTCATCATTTACCTACCATTATTACACCTTCATTTACACTTACTTTTAGATACTTGCTCCCTACCTCTAAATTCCTAATTTATTCTTGAGGTTCATTTTAGTTTGCCTTAGGATTGACCTAGTCCAACTTGGAGGCTTGTAGGAGTGATCCTAAAATTTAAAATTCCTACCCACTTCCATTATATGTTTTGAGCTAACTTAACACACATTTATGTGGCATAGTGTTGCTATGTCATGGATTTTTAAGATATTCAATGTGCACATAATTTACGCATGCAACATTAAGGAGAAAATTATTAGAATACAATTTGATTTTTAAAGGGCAATAACAAATAAAATCCACACTAGACCATATAGGCCATGTACATGCTCATGTATGTTGTCTTCAATATCTTCCATTGTCATTAATAAAAATAGCCAAAGGGGGTTTCACCTATGAGAATTTATTCACCTATCAAGTCAAAAAATTCCTAAATCCACTTTAATAGATTTAGCTACCAAGAAGGTAAAGATAAATAGGATTTTAGGCACACATTTAGATAGATCTATATTGTGCATCACAAATTAGCTATGCACCTCTCACAATAAACCTTGTGAAACTTGGGATTGAAACACATAGATTCTTGAGATAATATATATCATACGGTAAAAAATATAAGATGTGAGAGGGTTTTGGGGCCTTCATTAATCTATACATTGAGGACTTGAGATGGAGGCATGATGCATTGTCTTCTATAGGGTTATGCTACTAATTTTTCTTTGGGTTTGAAGATTGTTGATCTCCATGGAATGCACGGGGCTTGATATTGTATTGTAATTGTGTTGTTGGGAATACATTCTATTCACTGTTTTAGAGGATAGGGTTTTATAAAAGGTTTTTCCTATGGTATATATGTGTCACCCTTATTTTGAGGTTTCTATTCTTCTTTGTACATTCTTGGCCTTTTCTAAGTGTTATTTAATATGCTAGAATGTTGTTGAAATTTAAGTAGATTGGTTACTATGATTTTATTCTCTTAGGGTTAATGTGAAAATATATACATGCTTAATATTTATGTTTAGATTTTGGTTTAATTACTAAGGGGTTTATGTGCACTTTTCCTCGAACAATTACAATCCCTCCTATCAACACTTTTATCAATGATAAGGCTCTTACCAAAATTTTGGGAATTTATAAGATTGTGTACCTAAGCTTCATCAAGTTAGAGGTTTCACATATGTTCTTGAGATATTTTATTATTTTGGGAAATTTGTACATTAGATGATCCCCTTGATTTATTTGATGCTTTTATTACTAAGTCACTCATTATGGATAGAAACACAATAGTTGTTAGAGGTACTTTTAATGTTCAAATGGATTAAAAAAAAAGAAAACACACTAAAAATTGGAAGTGTTTGAACATTTTTTAATAAAATTTAACATGTTTTGATTACTTCAAGATTATGGTGACTTATTTGCATGGATTTACCAATATGTGCCAGGTATAACTAAAGAAATTATCATGCATAAAATTGTTCTTCACCCTAATGCCAAAATAGTGAAACAAAAGATTATAAAAATCATCAAAAGATAGTATTAATGGTTAAAGAGAAGCTTAATAAGATATTGAAATCCAATATCAATAAAACATTTGATTATTTCCCATGTATTTCTATTATCGTTTCCATAACTAAACTTGATGGGCATGCTTACATATGCACTAATTATTGATATCTAAACAAAGCATTACTTAAGGATGATTTCCCATTGCATAATATTGATATGAGTGTAGAACCTACTATTGAACATGAGATGTTATCCTTTATGAATATATTTTTTGGATATAATCAAATTCTTATTAACCCCCAAGACCAACATAATATCACTTTAACTAATCCATGAAGCATATTTTGTAACGTTTTCATGTCATTTGGTGCTACTTATCAAAGGTTTGACTCTAATATTTTATGATCTAATTAATGGCATATTATAATATTATGTAGATGATATTTTAGATAATTTTAAGAAACAAAATAATCATCTCCAAGATTTAAGGAAATCTTTGAGATATTGTGATAGTATCAAGTAAGAAAAAATCCTAATATTTATGTATTTAGTGGATAATGTTTGCTCATTATAATTTATTGTATGCTATTGTTAATATGCTTCTACTTAAAAAATATTCATAATTCCTTAGTCTCCAAGGAATATAAAAACCATTCAACACATTATTACACAACTAGTTGATTTTACCTTACCTTTAACTAATATTATTAAGAAAGATTTTAAATTTTAGTGGGATAGAATTCCAAAAGTATTTTTGATGATTTGAAGAAATATTTGATAAATCCACCAATATTCATGACGAATCTTGATTGCTATACATTTAAGCTACTGAGTTTATCATTGGTAGGTTATTATCATAATATTATGATAATGGTAATAATGTTTTTCCTCTTACATTAGTTATATATTTTTAGATTATAAGACTAGATATATTCCTATAGAAAAGTTGTGCCTAGATATCATATTCTCACCACAAAAACTGAGACATTATATGTTGTAGTTGAAGATTCATGTGATTATTAGAGAAGATTATTTGAAATACATGTTTTCAAAAGAGAATATTTTGGAAAATGTTTCCAATTTGGTCGTGCTAATACATAACTTGATCTAAAATCAACTAAGAAAAAATCTAGTAAAGGCTAATTTGAGGTAGAACAATTAGTTGTTGCTCCATCATCTACCCATGTCCCTATTAATACATAATTTTGGGATGAGTATATATTAACTATTGTTCCTCCTCTCCACAGACCATGTTCCTTAATGGTCCTTGGTGTATGGATAGTTCAAGAGCTCAAGTAATAATGATTTCATCCATGTGAGACTTAATCTTCTTATCATATCAACTTGATTTTTAATAAGCTAATAATATTGCTAAATGTGAAGCATTGAATTTTTCCTTCAAGTGACCTTATCCTTAAAATTTAAATACATTAATATTTATGGTCATTCACATTTAGACTCCGCAATAGAATACAAGGGATTATAGATTCTTATTTAGCATCTAAAGTTAACTATGCCATTTCTTAATAATTTTTTCTTATACACAATTAATGATATTAACAGGACAATGGACATGTTGATTCCATCGCTATTTTTGGATCATGAATGAACATGGATGATGGTGGTACTTGCTTAAAATTAATTATTGGTAGATTTTGCAACATACTATGCATGGCATTTAAATTTATTGATATATTCCATGATGACTAGTGAAGAATGGTTCCATAAAATTTATAACTATCTTGACTTGAGAACCTTCCTTCCCAATTATTTTGTATACACATCCAAAATTACTTGTAAAATACTTGATTATAGTTGTAGTGCTTTATAGATATGGTCTACTACTTAGATTCCTTGATGATAATTACAATTTTACTGCCCTTCAAGAAGCCCACGGGAACATATGTGGTGGCCACATTGGTATAAAATTTCTAACACATGGGATATTATTGGAGAAAAAATGGAGAAGGATTCTATGATTTTGTCTAAATATGTGCAAAAAGATAAATGCATAGTAACATAAAACATGCACTTTCCCATGAACTTTACTTCTTTACTTCTTCTTGGCCATTATTTACATAGGGATTAGAGTTGGTGGATAAGATTTTCTTAGCTTTATCAAATGGACACATATTCATTATTACTACTTTTAAGGAAGGGGAAATCGAAATAAAATGGAAAGATCATAATAGAAACCACAACTATTAAATCTAAGCCTAGAATCCCAAACCAAAACAAGAAAGCACAAACAAGCAAAGAGCTCAAAAAATAACCAAAACTATACGAAACTCCATGCTCAAACTTTATTCACCTTCCTTGCATCTCAAAACTGATTTTGCAAGTTTGCCCTAAGTTTTTGTTGCATACAAGTACCTGCAAATGATAGCAAGAATGTTGGAGATATGTGGTTGTAAAGCCAAAATGGAGGAAAACACCTTCTTTTACAGAAAATATTTTTGAATGGACGAACGAGATCAATCTTCTAGAAAGATGCCAAGATCAACGGTGGAGGATTCATGGACCACAAAGTAGTGGGCTAGGCATGACTATGAACAGACAGTTAAGATCGAAAGAAGACCGAAGGGAATCAACGGTCAAGATTCAAAGAAGAGAGTGGAGGGAAAGTAGTGGAGGAATTAAATAAATTATTTAATTCATGGAAGGAATTTTTGACCACATTTTTAATTTGGTAAAAGATATGGAAGAATAAATAATCATTTTAGATTATTTATTTATGGAGAAAGGGAAAATAATGTTTAATTTAAAAATGATTATGCAACCATTTAAATTAAATATAAAGGAAAATGGAAAAGGGAATTAAATAATTAAGTCAGATTAATTATTGAATAGAGGAAAAGTGGTAGGAGGGAGTCAAATAGTTTTAATAATTATTTAACCATAGAAGAATGAAAAGATCAATGAATAGATAAATAATTAAGAATAATTATTTAACTATAGACCAATAATGAAGAGCAAATAATTAAATAAATGATAATTTATTTAATTGATCAGAGGAGAATAAAGACCAAGAAATGAATTAATTAAATAATTAAAATTATTTAATTAATAGAGGAATGTGATCAAAGAAAATAATTAAATAATTAAATTTATTTAATTATGCAAGGAAGAAGACAGGATGATGGAAAAATGATGCTCACAGACTAAGACATTTTTCAGTGTCTACGGTACTACTAATTATTTTACCGAATTGGTTGAAGCTTTCCCATTAAAATATACTACGACGACAAATATTTATTCCTTAATCATGGATATCCTTAGTTCTAGATTTGGATTTCCATCTACTATAGTCATACATAGTGGCACATATTTCAAGAACAAAAAAGGTGAATAAAATGTTAGAATTTTTTAGAATCGACAATGATTTTCAACTTCTTAGTACCCAAAAAGTAAAGGTTAAACTAAAGCTATAAAAAAAACTATTGAATAACATGTGTGAACTAGTTGATAAACATGGAACTACTTGTCACACACTTATTCCTACACTATGATTTTATAGAACTAGTATTCTCACTCATAAGGTATTAGCCTCATTCATTGGTCATAGTATTGAGGCTATTATACCCATGGAGTTAGATATCTCTTCATTATGAGTTTCTCTTTGTTGAATTATTCATGACACTACTATTGTACATTGCACACGCCCCATCTACCTTTGGTAAAATATGGATCACCTCCTCTTATTTTTTCTTTCTTTATCCTTTAAATGACTCATTTGTGATGGCATTTTTTTTCATCCCTTTCTATGAATAATGGGTTGGTAGGGTTATAAAAAGGTTTTGTCAATTATTTTATTATAAGATAAGTCCTTGCAAAGGTCTTAAGATATTTTCTATTTCTAATGTGGGGTTGCAAAACTATTTGAGATTTAGGGAATTTCAACTTCTAGTCTAAAATATCAGTGCCATTTAAATTATCATATTTATAATTATTTATTTTCTTGAAGTCTCACTTTTAGTTGGTTTAGTTAAGTGAGTTTGTGGACATCCATATTCCATCTTCCTCTTTTATCTTTTAGTCCAAATTCAAGACATCCCTTTGACCTCCACAAAAGTACAATATTCATGAATACACAAGTTTGAGATATTTATTTGGACTTGTTGCATCTATGTTTGTAGATGTCACCACTTTTATTTACCATTCAACTTCCACTTTCTCACCTACCTAATTATTTGTATTGATTTCTGGCATTTGTGAATTTGGCCTTAATAAAATTCCTTTCTTCTCACCACCCACACTAATTTAGAATAAATAATGATCGGGTTCTATTAACTATAAAAATTTCCTAAATCATTTTACTCACTCTTATTATTGATTTCCTTGAATATGGGTTATGTTGCAATCTATTCTTGTCAATGATTTGCATTATTGAATTCAAAAAATCACTCAAAGGATTAAATCTTGCTTGTGTTTGATAATTTAATTATTAGTTCTCTTAAACTAGTAAGTTTATTTCTTCATTTGTGTAAACTATTGATAATTTGAATCAATTTGGATGTTTTCTTGGTTTATTTTTTTGATCGTTTTTAGTTCTTGGGGTTATCTTTTGGTTTAAATTTAGGACTTTATTTCACTTTTTTTTTTCTATTTTGAAACCCTACATGTATGCAAGATTAGGGCCCTTCAAACTCAAACTCTTAGAAGACCTTAGGGTTTGGTAAATTTATTTGTAGACTCAAAGATTTAAAGGCTTTAATAGTGTTTCTCTAGGTAAGAGTCAATAATTAATAAAAAATGGTGTTGGTTAATGTGGGGTGTCTTAGTTTTGATTTGGTTCTTATAAATGAATTCAATAAAATAATTGATGGGATTGAAACATACTATTTAATAAAATTTTGACAGTCTCATTTTTTCACTAGCCTAATTTGTTGAATGCAAATTTTCTATTTGGACTTGTGGATTTTTTACCTTAGAGTCTAAAGTCTCTCTCTCCCGATGATCTCCAGTTTCTCATCTTAAACTTGAGAAAGTTGTAAGAGTTGATTATCTATCTTTTAGATTTTTATGGAATTTTTAACGACTTGTTGGATTTCAACTTTTTTTTCTAAAATCATAAGTCCTGATGAATCCAAAAACTCTCTTGTACCTCAAGGAGGCACACTCTCTTGAGATGCTAATTTACAATATTTCTTCTATTATATATTTAAGTCCAAAATCCTAGTGTCCTATTAAATATTTTAAACTTTAAATTTTATCAAAGGACTTTTGGGATATTATTATATTTTTATAGTCTTTCCCTCTAGATTTAAGCCCAAAACTCGTGAATTGGTAAATAATAGATTAATGCCCCAAAATTGAGATTCCTTCTATTTAAATATTTAAGCTTATAAAGTCTATTGATTTTTTAGGTTGGATTTATGACTTCCCAAATTAAATCCATGAAGTACAAGTTCTAGGGATTCATCCCTCCCTCCAAGATCAATCCATCATTGTACTATCTATCAAGCACTAACATAGGTCACATTATGTTAGAGGATTTCATGGTGTAGGTGTATGGAGATAACCTAAGTGAATGGGAAAGATGCAAGGTGTAAAATGGGATAATGCATGTTGGTATATTCCCTACATAAGTTAAATTTCTAGAGCTAATCATGACATGTAAAACATTATGATTCTAGAGAGATGAAAATATAACGGAAGAAGTATAGACGTACTTAAATTTAATCATAGATACATAATTGTAGAAAATTTCAAATTCCATAATATGACAACCCTAAATGAAAGATTATATTTCAATCAAGAAGATCCATATAACTATTTAAAGGAAATAAAAAAGAGAAGGTTAGTGAATAAAATTTCTAAAATATCTAATATATTGAAGACACTAATAGGGAGATATTTGAATATGGAGGTTGGGGATATAGTTAATTTATTGAAGAAATAGTGGGTCAACTCTCCACCTCTCCATATGACCCTTATATGTTTAGGTTAATTAGAATCATACTAAATTAAAAGGAAATAAAATATTGTCCTCATTTAATCATTGATACAGTTCATGAGAATCTTAAAATATTCATTTTCCAAGAGAGCTATCTTCCCTAGACTTGCCAAGGTGGAAAAATTTGGGGTTGCTTTTGGAAAAATAAAGGTGTGTGAATTTTACCCTCAATTGACATTAAATAGAAGTTACAAACACTATAAAAGGGTAAATGATGCATTTATCTTTTTTTATTAGAAATATGGAAGGGTATGGATCTAAAAGATTGTTAGTAGAAGCTATAGAGGAATTTATAGTTTATGGATGCTAGTTAATTTATCTTCCTAGGTTTTTCTACATTAGAGTTGGTGGATTCACTGGAGCACCTTAGAAGCTACCCATATTTCCTAGTTATAAGATAGTGTTGTTAGAGTTGACCAAGAAATTTAATGATTCAAGCTAGTATTTATCTTAGAAGTATAGGAAAAGGATTCAATTCTTAATAATCATTGGATATTATGATCACCCTACTTCATATAAGCCCAAGGAACCATGACTGAAATCTATTGGTATAATTTTCACTTTTATGATAAGAGGCCCTCTTTTGATCCCAAGAGTATTATGGAAAAAAAGTGTTATCTCAAATGAAGCATCAACCTATGTAGATGATCATGAAGCTAGATAAAATAAATATTCAAGGCTAACTACATTTCAAATAAAAAATTCCAACATAGCATAAGTTCATACATGAG
Organism: Sequoiadendron giganteum; assembly: GCA_007115665.2. Taxonomy (NCBI): domain Eukaryota; kingdom Viridiplantae; phylum Streptophyta; class Pinopsida; order Cupressales; family Cupressaceae; genus Sequoiadendron; species Sequoiadendron giganteum. The sequence continues at coordinate 38,193,138 of CM021104.1, read as the reverse complement.
TGTCTAATAAGGATAAAGTATTCAGATGAGAATATGAAAGAAATGAAATTTTAAAGCTATCTCTTCCTTATTGGAAGATTATCATTGATGATTTTGTTTGGAAACATGAGCATGGAAGATACATAATGATGTGTTGTAGTGTTGTCATTGATGTCAACATTGTAATTGATGTGAATATTTTTTTGCAAAATATTTTGATTAGTTCTAACAAGCTTTTGAGGTGTTGAGGAAGACATTTTTACCAGTTGGTTTGATTCGGTAAAGATAGTTGTAATGGGAAATTGAGTAAGTGTCAATTTTGTGTATATAGTGTTACAGTGTGCCACTTTTTGGGTCTGCACCACTCCACAAATAAATATTTTACTATGCGCTTCTAACATAATTTTTGTGGATGCTATACATATCTGATTCCAAGATTTCATCATGTTTTGACAAGTGGTTTGAGAGATATGAGTAGCAAAGTTCGGCTTGGAAAATTACAATGATTATTTGCACAATGAAATTGTGTGGGAGATTTTGCACTTCTCTACAGATGATTTGTTGGCTTTACGATCTTGAAGATAAGTTTCTGAATGGAAACAGAGCATGGATACTAGTTGGCATCAAGTTTTGAGGTCCACGTTTCAAGATGTAGATACACAGTTGAAGATTTTTGCTTTTAGGTATTATGTGAAGCTTACCTAATATGTTTGAAGATATGCAGAGGTTAAGTATTACGGTCTTATGTGGGATCAATTATAGGTCCATGTCAACCTATTTTAAGTTATTTTGAGTTTTGAATTATGGCACGTTGTATGTATGAAAGTTTTGGAGTCGAAAAGTTACATTTTGATTATTACATCTAATTACTTCAACCTAATTGATGTTATGTTCAAGATGCAGATATATAAGTTGGATTTTTTTTGGTATTTTGGGATATAGATGATGTATGGTATGCAAACTTGATCAGAGAAGTGTGAAGCTAAGTTGTGAATGTTGAGTTAAAGATCAGAGTTGTGTGAATGAAGAGGATGACATATTGTTGAATTAGAATCAGATAAAGATTGTTATTGAGCTTCAATGGAACTATAATTCATGCATATGGGTGATCCCACAATAGTGGTCTACAATTTTTGGCCAAATTGGACACTAAAATTATTATTTTTAACCAAATCTTCACATTTGGGCACCTATAGTGGCTAAACTGTGAGGAATTTGAAGATAATGCAAACTAGAGTCTTGTCACATTTTGTCTATAGATTATAAAAATATTTTTTCAAAATTTTTGGAATCAGATTGCTCTTCTTTTTCTATCTCCCACAAAAAATGTTATTTTTTTTCTTCAGAAAACAACATTTTTAAAAAGTGACGCACACCGTATAACGCATACCTTTTTTTAAATGAAGGATAAAATTCTAATTCTTTCGAATTTAGATTTGCAACTCCAATATATAATGATTCCACTAATTAGATAGTTTTTTATTGAATATTTTTTCTTTACTCAAGTTTCAAAGTCAAACCAATTACAATTCAGACATAGCGCGACTGTATAACGCATAAATTTTTTTTGTATATATTGAAATTCAATTTTTTTTTTGTTGGATCAAGGACTTCAATATATGGTGCACTCATATTTTTTAATTTTTTATGATAATCTGCTATTATACCACATGTGTAGAACAAAGACCTTCATTTTCAATGAAAAACCTTTGTTTAATAAAACTAAAAAAATAAATACATAATAAAACCAAAACATATTAAAATTATATTCGTTGGATAGCTCATTCCGATGACTACCATAATCATTTGAAATAAATTTTAAATGAATTAATTTGATCCCCCAAAAGGTAAATCAAAAGTGATTTTTTATTAGCATTTTGATAAGTGTAAAGGAGACTCATTTATAGGTATGCCTTAAAACTAGCGAGGTTCTATCCAAGGGGGTTTGATCTAAGGTGGTTTGATCAAACCCTCTTCAATTGGAATCCTTAAAATAGAAATTTTTAAGGCTTAAATCATTATATTTTCTAAAAATATGTGATTTTAGCAAAAATCAGTTCCTCTCAGAAATTGTAAACCAACTTTGTGGGATCACCCATATGTTAGATGCAATTGTAACATTTCAAAATAGGCAGTGAGCCACCATCTATCTTCTATCTTTTTATTTGTGGAAAGTGAATCCACTTGGATAGCGAGTCCACCTACAGTGATCACTTTTATAGATATACTATGACCAGTTGTAATATATTATGAGCTAACCCTCACCGTGGTTTTTCCTATTTTGGGTTTTCCACGTAAAAATCCTAGTGTTCATGACATTATGTGATTTTTGAATGTTTCATGATTTCTTTCCTTACTACAATTGAATATGTTTTGGTGATTGGATTTTTAAGGATTAAATAGTTTAAGGGAGTATTGATTCATCCCCCCCTCTCAGTATTTTGGGTGTTCAACAATTGGTGTCATATCTTGGTTCCTTGGAAGGAGATTAACCACTTTGGGAAGGTCTTGGAGGTTGAACACATGGCTGATAGGAAATTTCCTATTCCATCAGAAGAGATTCGAATAGTTGGATTCATAGAAGAAGATTGCATGCTTGATAAAGATGTAGAACTCAAAGTTTCCCTTGAATATCTTGAAAAATCTAAAGATGAAAACAAAGATTTGAAAGAAAACATCAAAGAAGCAAATGAATGCATCAAAAATTTGAGAGAGAAAATCAAGAAGTTTAGAGAAAGGCATAAGGAAGTCAGTGAGCAATTGAAGCAGGCAAATGAATCCATCAATGCTTGAATACAGTGATGAAAAGAAAATCAAAGGAATGTACAAGGCTTGAAAAAGAAGTGGTCAATTTGAGATTAGATATAGAGAAAGCAAGAAGTCATGAAGAAAAAATCAAGATGTGTGCTACAAATCTTAATGAGATGATTTCAAATAAAAAAGTCTCTAAAAAGAAAGGTGCATTAGGGTTTGATATTGGAGAAAGTTCAAAGTTTGATCAGACATCAAATACTGAAGAGAAGAGTGAAGATAAGAAAAACAATGGCAAGACGATCTATAATCAAAGAAATGAAGCTACAAGACCACTAGTCAGACAACCAAATACACAAAGGTACCCTTCTTTCAATGGTTGTTGTTATTCTTGCAATAAATTTGGACATAGAGCAATGGAATGTAGAAGCAAAATAAATCAAAATGCTCCATCCTTTTTTCGTCAATATTATACATGCAAAATATTTGGTCATAAAGCAAGTGAATGTAGAAGTCAAATGATGAATACATATAACAATGGTAGAATGATTCAATATTTCAATGGCTATTGTTATACATGTTATGGATTTGTACACAAAGATAATCAATGTAGATACAAAGTGAATGGAAGGAATACTATTTAGAAGAATATCACATGTCACAATTGTAGTAGACCTAGACATATTGCCAAGTTTTGTAGAAGAAAAAATACAAGGAAGGATAATCCGGTAAAAAGGAATGGACCAGTTAGAAAGGTTGATCTAGTAGAAACAAATAGGTAGATGGAAAATATTTGGAGAAAGAATGAAGAGAAAAAATACAAGGAAGAATTTGTACCATCCTTTGGTGTAGATGTTTCCTCTGAAAACTAAGCTAAGAGCTATTGATTAGGGGGAGATTTAATGGACATATTTTGTCCCCCACAGAATAAGAGGTGCTAATACCTCAACATGAAGATATATGATATAGATCAACATGATTGATCTATTGGTGAAGATTGAGAAAGAAAATATGATGACGCGAAAGTTTACGAAGCTTCAAAAGTTGACTGTGCATACATATAAAGGGTTGCCAACTTTATGGTTTAAATAATTCAATGAGAATTTGGTCAAATCAAAGGATTATAAGTGATTTCACTAAGGAAAATTAATTTCACAAAAGAATTCAAGAATGAGTAGAGCAACAAAGAAAGAGTTCACAGTGTTCACGGCGAACTATGAATCAGTGCATCCAAACCCTAGTTCACAAGCGATATAAAAGGTATTTATAGTCTCCTTTTTTCCCTAGTTTCACAAAGAACATTGCTTTAAGGCAATTTGAATAGATTTGAAATGGATACACTAAGCGTAATTGAAGTTACAAAGAAACCATAACCAAAATTCAATAAATATCCCATGAAATCCATAAAAGATGACTTGTTAGGTGTATTTTCACACATTCCTTATGGGGTTTTACCAATTGAGGATATTAGGATCTACATTCAAGGAAGGATAGAAGAATTTTATCATTCTAATTTAGGGGATTTTTGGATTAATGATCTTACTGGAGAAGACTTCGCCCTAAAGCTAGAATTTCAAAACCTAGTCACGAAGAAACTGGATGTATAGCAAGGGTTCCCTAATTTATGTTTTGATGGAAAATGGGTTAGGATGGATTTAAGCAGAATCCATGAAAAATTTGTTTAGATCAATATACCTAACATGATAACTAAGGAAGTGATAAGAGAGGTTACTGGTCTTTGCTCCAGTAGACCAGTTCATGTGCTAAAATCCATAAAGAATGAAGTGGTTATGGAGAAGACAGGTGCTACATATGACAAAAGAGATCTAGTAGTGAATCCTATTAGAAACCCAGTTGTAAGATATGCAACAATGATGATTGGCTACAAAATTTATTTCACAAACAAGGACAATTTAGTATCTACCACCGTAATCAATGTGGCATATGAGATGGTCGAGAATGGGGCAGACTGTGATCTTTGTGAGTTGCTTAGGCAATAATTGATGGATAATTTAAAGAAAACCAAGGAAAAGAAGTATGTATTCAAGTATGGGACTTTGGTAGTATGTTTACTTTTCTACTTTCTAAAGAAACTATCTAGAACTTAGAGTGTGTCATGGCTCAGAGGTAGACCTATTATCCATCATATCAGAGACCATATGTTTGGACTTAGAGATGAGAAGGCACAAGATAATGATCTTGCTAATTTCTTTGCAGTGTTTCAAAAGAGAATGCATAAAAGGGATAGGATCCCAAGGAAAATGGTTGAAAAACATCACAATGATATCACATTTCTAGTATCTACAGATGAATGTATGATGGAAGCAGTAGAACCAAGGACAGTATGGATCCTTGCATTGGGATATGAGATTAGTGAATAGGAAATTACTAGTTATGCTAATATTTTGCTGAAGAGTCTAAAAGATGAAACTAAAGCAAGGTACATGACATATGAGGAGAAATTAATGGAGGTGCACATGGAATAGAGGAAACCATAGATCAAGAATTATTTGGATATGATGGTTGATGTATATGCAAAGGAAATGGGTATTTCTAGGGAAAGAGTATAGTGGGAAAGAGAGAGAGCTAAGGTAGATTTAGGTGCTACAAAAGAATCTTGAAGCTTAAGGAGATCAGGTAGGATTGCTACCACTGCTCCTTCTATTCAAAAGTCCTCCAAGACAAGGCAGTTCACAAAAGAAAAAATAAAAACTACTACCAACCCTCTAGTAAAGGAGAAATATCCTCCGATAGTGTAAGTTACAAGGACTGAGAAGAAGAAAACTACCAATATTGCACCACTTGCCACCCTAGCCAAAAGAAGAATAAAATAGAAATATATGAGAGAGAAGGGCATAGGTATCAATGTTGTAGAAGAAGAAGAATTGGAAGAAGAGGGACCACAATTGGCCTGGAGAAGAAGTAATGCTTCACAAGGTGAAGCAAGCACTGAAAGAAGAGTTGATATAATTGACATTGACAGTGAAGAGGAGATAGAGAAAGAAAAAGAAGCATTCAAGATATATATGAAAGAAAAGAAGAAGGAAGGAAAGAAGGATTCTCCAGAGAAGAAGAAGAATGTAGAAACAAAGAAGACTTCTATTGAAGGAAAATAACAAAAGAAAAAGGAACTAGTAAGGCCTCATTCCCCATGAAATTAGAGGAATTGTTCAACAAAATTTTGCAAAATGATATGTTAGGAGAGACTGCAGCCTTATACAAATAGTTCCTAATCTCAAAGTACTTTTCCATATTAGTGATCCATACTTTGAATCCATCTTCTATCATTTTTTTGTCAAACTTTTGTGGGAAATATTCTTCATATATCTTACTAATTCATTGGTCAAACGAGTTCTCAGCTCTCCTTGATTTTCTTGGTCTCAATTAGCTTCCATTTTCCCTTCATGAGTACTATGCTCCTAATCATTATTTTCACCATTTTCTTGACTGTGTTCTTCATCATTCTCATGTTTGTCTACCCCTCTTACCTCTTGTTCTAGGGCTCACAATATTTCTTTGGTTCCATTTAATACAGTCAGGATTTGATCCAACTTGACGATAGGATTTTTAGAAGGTTGACTAGAACATCTTAACTACAAGGGCTTACTCTTGTTTGCACCATGATTAAACCTAGTAGGTCATTGAATGATATTATTATTTCCTTAAAGAAGAAACAATTTTTCAAAATATACTCAATTTAAAACATTTATTTTAAGATTTTCTCCTTAATAAAAAAATATGATCTACTCAATTACACACATTATTTGAAGTTTTTCTTTGATCCTCAAGATTAGAAAAATTTAGAATTTTTTCTCATTTCAAGTCTTAACATATTTAGAAGATTTTTTTTATTCATATAATTGGATTCATACATCCTTATTCATGCAAGGTTTCTTAGATTTACATATCATTATTTGAGAGATAAATTTCTCCAGGTTCCTCCTCCCCATCAGAATCCAGTAACACAAATTTTGAGGGTGGATGCACATGTAAAATTAGTGCATTACAACCATAACCGAAGGGAATTTCATGAATTTCCAATGATTTTCTAAGTTTAATTAGAATGAAGTGATTGTTCGATTCATTTCTCCATTTGTATTTTAATTTTATTGAGAGCATTAGCAAGGTTTTAGAATTAGAGAGCTAGGTGTGTCCTAAGTAGCTCATAGTTTTCTTAGTTTTGATTTCAAGTTTTACTTTTTTGGATTTATTTGCCTTCTTTTTTCCTAGTATTTGATCCTCCTATTTTTGCATTCAAATTTCAATAGAAGGTTATGTTTTTGATAACTTCTTTTATAGTAAGCTCATTGTTTGTAGTGTTTTAACCATGCTCTAATACACTATGTACTGAATCTATTGGTTTGTTATCTAAAAAATACTTATATTTAAAAAAAAATTTAATGCTAAAGTACTTGATAAACATAGAAATTTAGGGTAAAAGATTCATTCATTTACAATTTAACGAGCTATTTTCATTGTCACTCAAATGCATTTTATAAAAATAAAAACACCAACAAATTTAACTATAAATATATCATCTTTCCATTATATCAAGAGTACATAGATTATCATCAAGAATTATATCTTAAATCAAGAATAAGTCATCATAAAATTTTACAAACATCAAAATCGTGATGTCAAGTATAATATACTAGAAATAATATTACAATGTCATATAAAATCAAATGTAGTGTCTTTGATAACCAAGTCTTCAAAATTTAAATTACAAGAGGGAGAGAATCACCTAAGTTATTTTCATCCAACCAAAGACTAGCGGTCCCCTACACATCTTCCATCTAGAAGTGACCCTACCCTTCATAAGAATAGTAGATATAAGGAAACTCCATGATCACCATGCCATTTGATAACTAGCATTGTGTACTAAATACAAACGATTTTTCATAAAAATTTAGATACCCTCTAGCTAAGTATGACATATTTGACTAATTTGTATTAGTAAACATTGTGAATTGACAAAGTAAGTAGTATATTTTCATCACTTTGTCTAAATATTTAATAATATAATATTCATATTTCAAGATAATGTGTGTCATATGTTCACACACATCTTTCTCAAATTGGTCATCAACAAAAAATAGATTCACATTCAAGTTACAAAATTGGTCTAATTTCTCAAGAAAACTTTTCATATACAATCATGAGCTATCTTTATCATTCATGACAAGAATACTTCAACCAATTTAATCCTTAAGAAACCAAAAATATTTATAAATCTAATCTCTCATTTTTTGACAATTCAATCCTAATTCAAATTTTATTTTCCAAGTAAAAAGGATATGGAATTTCATAAGCATGTGTTTATGTTTATATATATAACTCTTAAATATTTGTCTACAAAGAGAATATTGCTAATTTAGTAGTACTCATACCAGTATATACTCATACATTTTGTGTATGTATGTACTTGTACGAGTACAAATATAACTTATATAACTTTTATTCTTATTACTTTTGAAAATAAACCTAAAAATATAGTATAATGAACTTATTATCATTCATAAGAAAGGATCCATCTTTTAGACCTTCAGTTTCTATTCTTTTATCATTGAACATAAACCCAAAACAAATTATGTTTAGGAATTTAAAATTATAGACTTCAATGGTCGATGGTTATAATGCAAAAGGAATGACATAGCTTTATTTTACATTTTTTATACTTCACAGGCTAAGGTTTATTGAATAAACATAGCAGGTCTTGTATTCTTCTCATTAATCTAATGTAAAACAATGACCAATTGGTCACAAGATATTCCTTAGAATGTAATCAATTTACTTATCCTCCTCAACCACATTGAATATCACATCAACAAATACAAAATTTTCCTACTTGGCCATAAAATCATTCTTAGAAATTTTACAATAGTGACTCAACTGACCACAAAAATTAACCAAAAGATGTAATAACAAAGACTCCATCAATTCCTTTCTTATATAATCTGGTATGCTTTAAGAAAAAGAGACTCCTTCAACATTAACATATGCACACAAATTTTTATACTTAGCTCATAAGACCCACAAATAGTCACAATAATTACTTGATCAAGTAACTTACAAACCAATAACATTGTCCAAGCTGAAAGGCTAAGAAACATTAATGAATGACTACACAAACATTTACAAATGCATACAATATAATCTTGTGACTACATAGTCATACATTAGTATTATAGTAAAAAAGGCTTCATCACAAACATTATTAATGAAAAAATTGAATGGCTTAAATACATAAACTAACATAGTCTTATGCATTTGAATAGGATAAAATGATTAAAACCAACACAATTATATAATGACTCTATGCAAGGCTTAAATACTAAAAACTACATAGTCATATATAATGACTAGACACACGGATTGAATAAGTTAAAACCAACATAGTCATATAGAACTACTAGCCATAAGGCTTAAAAACTAAACCCAACACATCCTTACATTAAATAAACTTAAAAAATATGTCAATCAACTACTGTTAAACCCTAACTCAATAGTATGAAAACCATGTCTATCATCCTAAAGAAAATGCAAGATTAAGGCCAATAGCTTGTGATTCATAATATTTATTTTTAAAGAAAATAAAACCATATTATGAATACTTTAATTATATAAATTGGTTTTAATGGTTGAATAGAATACAATCTAGACATCCAAAATCTCTAAACCATGAAGCAATACAAAACAATATCCATTTTCATTTCAACACATTAGTTTTTCATAATATTATACTTGTGTGAATAAGGTTATGAATCATACCTAAATATTGCAACTCAAACAACCTCTTTAGAAAAAAATTCTCTAGTCCTTTCCTCTCTGTCGACCTCCACCCTCTTTACTTCGCTTAATGTGAAGTTAGAGTTTAAAAATTCTACACTCTCCACTTCATAGAGTTTAATAGAGTTCAATGAACTCTTCATTAATTCCAATGTACTCTTAATTTATTGCCACTCTTGATGGTAACAATTATATATGCATAGAAATACACATACATATATACCTATATACCTATATACATATATATACATATATACATGTATATATATTATACATATACATACATACACACAAATATACATATATATATATATATAAAATTAAATATAAGTTTAAATCTTGTATAAATGGATACATATATATACAAGATCTAAATTTATAGTTAATTATACATATACACACACATATATACACATATACATACATATATGTATATATATGTATATGTAAATGCATACATGTACACATATCTATATATATGTATACACACGTATATACACATATATGTATATTCTTATAAATATTTAAATATTTTATAATTTAATCAACCTAGACAATCATGAATATTTTTAACTATATATAAATATACTCATATTTGAATATATGCATTTTATTTTTACATAAATATAAGTAAATCCAACTTAGAAAGGACACATTTCTTGCATGAAAATAATATGGACTTTTTTCTAACAAAAACATTTTTACCTTTTCAAAATATGTTTTTAGTGAAAACACATACTTGAGACTACAATTAGAAAGAGTGATTTATACTGCATTTCATAATCACGCAACTCAAAAGACAAGACCAGTCAAATACACCATAGTCAAGCAACTCAAGGAAAATATTCACAGTCATTGTAACTAAGATTAATAATGCAAGTGTGTGTATGTTATTAGAATGATGGTGATATTGGTATTTACTTTCATATTTGCTTCCCTCTCTTTAGTGATGCTCTCCCTCCTTCTCTAGGAGGAGAAAAATTGTCTCTTGCATCCATCTCATAAAACCAATGAGGTAGTTATTCCTCTAAAACATATCCTTAAAACATTATACATTATTTATTAACATCACATGCTAGTAAATTTCACATAATTTACATCAATTAAAAAATTATTATAGTGATATATAGTTGAATCATCATCATATCATAATTGTTCATAAGACAAGTTTTTGTTAGAAATTAGTTCTTAACATAGATTATTGAATACCAATTAATAATTTAAGTGATAATGTAATAATCACTTTAGTTAGTATAGATTAGTTTCTAATTAGTTTTTACATGGATTTGGGTAGTGAGTAGGTTGAGTGACCGTATAAAGATATTGAATGTAATAATGAATGTGTTGAAGATGAATGATTAAACTTGGTGTTGGAGTATTTGGTTGTATTTTTTTCCCATTCTCAAAATGGTATCATAGTATGTTTTATGGATCTCTTTGGTTGTCTACCATTCACTTTTTAATCTCTCCAAAGAGATGAATACAAGGGCCAAGCAGTGTAGACTATGTGCAACAACCAGTGTAGACTACATGCAACAACCATTGATTTATAAAAATATATGAGATTCATCATTCAATTAAATTTGTATTTTCTTTCCATATTGTTCATTTTATTTTTAGGTAAATCACTTCATTATGTTCATGTTCATATTAAAGTTTTTAGAAATTAAAAAGAAAACCGTAGCATTGTAACACTCATATTCAAAGCCTTGAAGGAAACCTCCATGTAAATGAAAGGTAATTATGATGGTTTGAGCAATTCACATATTACAAGAGGAATTCAAAATATTTAAAATAATATTCTTTTTGATATATCTTTCATAAAATATGCCAATGGCCAAAAGGGTGATGAAAATTAGATATCCTCTTCATGATTGTTGTGGTTGAGAAGATGTATTGTTGAGAGACTATGATCAATTCCTTTGTCAAAATACATTAGAAAAGAAAACCATTACATTTTACAATGGGAGGAGACAAAAAAATGGAGGCAATTCATTGTAGGAAACAATATTTAATCCATGGATAGCTATATAGGTGTTGGCCATGTGATAAATTTTAAAGGACATGTCTATTTAAATAACGGTTGTGTCAAGAAAAAAGTATCACTTCCTTTAGAATCAAGGGGTCGATAGTACGGAAAATGTTACACTTGGAAATGATGTTAATTTGTCACAACATATACCACCATATAAGATGAAATTCACCCATGAAACATTAATTCTAATGTGACCCTCTCATCAAATTTTTATTACACCATGTTTCTTTGATCATAATTCGTCATGCTTATTTTCCTATCGTTATCATATAGTGATGTTTGCATATATGTTTGAGTAGAATAAAGAAAAATGGAAAATATTCACCATATTTTCTTGACAATTTGGAAGAGAATCCACCATCTTGTGGTAAGGACCCCAAGGACTTGCAAGTGAATAATTTATCTAAGAAGATATTAGCAATCTAATGAAGGAAAAAAACAACCAGACCAATCATATATGTGACTTCTTATGTTAGCACTAAAGGGGTGTTAGAAATTAGTGCTTAACATAGATTATTCAATAAAAATTATTAATGTAATAATAAATTTAGTTAGTAGAGATTAGTTGCTAGTTAGTTGTTAGGTGGTTTTGGATAGTTAGTAGGTTGAATGGCTATTGAATGTAATAATGAATGTGTTGAAAATGAATGACTAAATTTGGTGCTGGAGACTTTGAATATCTTTGTTTCCTATTTAAATAGTTTTAGAATCATATCAAAATGCAAAGAAAAATATAACATAATCTAGAGGGCTCAAAAATAGGATGTGATAGTTGGCTATCCTCCAATAGAGAATTGAAGCTGAGTAGAAGGTGCACAGGCACCCTCCACAATGAAAATTTGGTAGAGGATAAGTATGTGTATGAGTTTTATTGAAAGTGGAGGATACCTATAACTGAAAATAGAATAATCTCCAAAGTTTTTATGAATTGATGAGTTCTTGAAGGTGTGTGTGAAATTTCAAGAAAGAGGAAGAATATATGAGTTTAGCCTTGGGAAAGATGTTAGGAATTTTGGTTCTTGTAAGGAGGGAAATAAAATACAAAGAAAAATTAATTAAATGAATAGAATGTTGAAGGGTGTGAAGGAGACTAGTATGGTGATAAAAAATAGGAAAGAAGAAGAGAATATGAGTAAGGTAGAGATCCATTTTCTTTTTATAATGATATGTGTCTAGATGAACTTTTATGTGAAGGAAATGATGAAGAAAATGAAATTCCAGCTATTTTGTGTCCTTTGAAGAACATGGAGGTGTTGATAGATGAATATTGAGTGGAGAAGATGTTGTAGAAAAGAGTGGTGAAGAATGTTGAATGTATACAAGAAAAATGAGAAGGGGGTGAATCAGTTGTACATTAAAACCTCAAAACCCTCATAAAAATTTAGATCCACATCAACTAATTAGTTAACCCTTAATCTATTAGAATAATTTAGCATGAAAGAAAATAACAGAAATTGAAACACATCAACACCATGCATAATAGAACACCAGATTTATGTGGAAAATCCAAGAAGGGAAAAATGGCCACAATGAGGATTAACTCACAATATAAAGTAATTACAATATTGAATACAAAAGGCTCACTGTCAGAGGGCTCACTTCCCAAAAGAAAGAAGGCTCACTACCAATGAATCACTACTAGATTACAAAAAAGAAGAAATAAGAATGCTACAATGAGAAAACTATCCTAATGCAGTAGAAAATTCCACCGCAATATTACCAACATATTCAAAGCATCTCTAAAGATTGTAGACACCTTCTGCTTACTGCTTCTAATAGTCCAACTCATTGAATCTTGCACTGCACTTCACAACTCTACAATTTGCATCACATTCTTTTCACTCAAATCCTCCACCAACACAATACTTATTTATACCTTCTTCAACCTTGGAAACATTCTCTAAGGTCAGATATGCACCTTAACCATACAAATTCAAATTAGGTTGGAACTAAGAATTCCTGTGGTGGAAAGGAATAAAATTGGACCACACCACATCTTAATTTGGACCAAAATAATTTCATATACACCACTCCACACTTCCACAAACAACAACGAAAATCCATAATTAGTGTAAACACCTAAGGTTGGTCGAAATTGTGTAAACACCATTAAAAATTATGTACACACTTCCTCAAATCCAAAGATGAATTGTGGAATACACACAACACTCAAACACAATATAGAATATTCTAAAAACACCCTAAAATCTAACAAATTCCTTCACAATAACTTCCACCTGAAGAATGTACACACCCAATATACTTAGATAACCTTCCATAAATTGTAACTCAAGAAACCACCTTGGAGCACCAAACCATGCAAAACTTCAAATAAAGGTATATATGAACCTTATCATCACACTTCAAGAACCACAAGAACAAAAACCAAACTGTGAAAAAATGCGGAGAAAAACCATTTCACCCAGACAACCCTGTAACATAGTTCACACAATGGTGAACACAACTTTCCCTACACAAAAATCTAGACCAATAAATCCTAGATATAAAACCTATGAACACCTCTGACCAACATATATGAACTACACAAGAATATTTTCAGCATAGAAGAAATATGGAGAAAAAATATAATGCTACTTTGTACACCAGAACACCTTTGCAACACACTGTTTTCCTCTTTTATTGAAATTTTCTCAAAACCACATTGAAAGAAAACATATTTTATCATATTCAACACTTAATTATCATCACAAAATCAAGTGCAACACTACAACTCAACTATACATCCATAAATAGAAGCTTATCAAAGCAACACTAGAGATTGACACCAATAAAACTTACTAATAAAAATATAATGAAACTAATCAAAGCAACATCACCACTTCTCAACCATCATCAATTGACATCAATGACAACACAAACATAAGCTTGTTCACATCAATGACAACACCAACTATACATACTTGCAACAATCTCTTCCTTTTTCATTGATGACAACACATGATGTGAAAAACCATCAACAACTCTGATCACCAACATACAACTCCATATTAACTTTTCTTTACTTTATCTTTCAAATTATTCTCTCTCTCCCTTTCTTAGCTAATATTTTTCACATTTCTTCCTCTCTCCCCCTTTCTTAATTGATCCTTTTTCACATTAATCTTTCCCCCTTTGACATCAATGGCAAAGGGAAACACATATGCATCTCGTCTCCCATTTTACATCAAACATATATAATTTATCTCTTTATTTATTTGTATACTCCCCCTTAGGAGCATACAACAAATTTTTCCTACCAACAACCACTACACATATCCTTTGACACAACTAACAAAGGACAACACCAATCTGCACCAATACTAACTTCCCTTGACTGCAATAGACAACAAAGTATTGGTGTGAATTAATGTCTTGTACCTAGCTAATTCACTCACTAGGGAATTATGGGACATATTCACATGCTAAGTTTACTTAGGATATACGATTCTTTCTAGAACTCTTAGTTGGATTTTATAGAACTTATCTTATCTAGCTAGTAATGCTTGATTCCTAGGTATTTAGTTGGTTAGTTATCACATGTCATAGGATTAAGAAATGTGTCATGATCTTGTCTAATCCTATCTATTACCCTTTCCTTTATAAGCAAGGCATATCATGCACATTTGAATTCAAGCATATTCAACCATTATTCAATCTTGCATTATTGAAGCAAGCTTTCTTGCCATCTTCATATTTTGTTAATGATTTATTGAGTACATCCATTGATTCATTGCAATAGGTATCTGATAGTCTTCCTGATTGGGATTCCTATTTGATAGACATTGCTTCTTTGTTTGTGGAGTCTCAATTTGTAGATTTGAAAGATGAATTTGAGGGTCTATCTCTCCTATTTGATGATAGTCATGGATCAACTATTGTCACTTAATCTTTGTCTTTGGATATTTTTCAAGATCAGTTTCCACTCGTTCCTATTTTTTCATAGTTTTTTGTGATTGGGCATGTACCTGATTGGATTGTGGCATCATCTTCATCATCCGAGAAATTGGTAACACATGAGAAGATTTCAGAGACACAATCTACATACATACGGATTCCTCCTAATTCCTATCCAGAATGGGAAGCATTCCTGCATTTGTACTTGGTGTATCTTCTTCCCAAGGGGATACATATTATTTGTAGGCATTGAATTATGTTTTATCTTCAAACATTAACCATGTTTGTAGGAGATCATACATAGATATCCCTCTTTTTCCTTCTTATGGAGGGGCCATTAATTGTATATACATGATGGATGTAGTCCTTGGGGGGTATCATTGAGTCCTCCATACATCATGTTTGTATTGTTTTCTCTCTTTTGGAGAGGGTTTTTGTCCCACGAGGTTTTCTCCTTTTCTCCGCTTGTGAGAGATTGATTGCATTTCAATTTTATTTGTAAATGGAAACCTAACATGGCCTAGTATCCAAGACCCATAGTCTTCATCTTTGCATAGTTTGCATAATAATCTTCTCCCTAAGTTGCACTTAAGGGGGGGGGGTGTTGGTGTAAATTAATGTCGTGTACCTAGCTAATTCAGTCACTAGGGAGTTAGGGGACATATTCACATGTTAAGTTTACTTAGGATATAAGATTATTTCTAGAAGTCTTAGTTGGATTTTATAGAAATTATCTTATCTAGGTAGTAATGCTTGATTCCTAGGTAGTTAGTTTGTTATTTGTCACATTTCATAGGATTAAAAAACTTTTCATTATCTTGTCTAATCCTATTTATCACCCTTTCCTTTATAAGAAAGGCATCTCTTGTACATTTGTATTCAAGCATATTAACCATTATTCAATCTTGCATTGTTGAAGCAAGACTTCTTGCCATTCTCTCTCTTGTGGAAGTTGTTTTGGTCTAGGAACTAGTCTTGGGGGTGTTGGGGAGTCACCATTTACTCCCACAAAAAGCACTACCTACTCCCCTTAAGAGGTAGCCTCCAACATTAGTCCATAAAAAGGAATGAATCTTGAAATCCATTAGACTGATGCATATCCTTATGCATCTAGTTAAAAAGAGGGGTAATAACCCCTAACTTATCTTGAAGATACTCAAAAGTATCCTTAGGAAGAGCCTTAGTGAATATATCATCAATTTGATCCTTTGTAGGCACATACAAAAGCTTCACTTCATTCTCTGCAGCCTGCTCTCTTAAAAAGTGATACCGGATTGAGATATGTTTTGTCCTTGAGTGCATCACCAGATTCTTTGAAATGTTAATAGCACTTGTATTATTACAAAATATAGAAATTGGTTCATCATAGAAAAATCTAATACCCTTCAAGGTTTGCTACATCCACAAAAATTCTGTGCAACAAGATGTTGTTGCAATATATTCTACCTCTACAATAGATAAATATACTAAATCTTGCTTCTTACTCAACCAAGACACCAATCTACATCCAAGAAAGAATGCACCACCACTTGTACTTTTCTTGTCATCAACACATCTTTCCCAATCTGCATATGTTTAAGCATTCATATAGAAATTAGTATCCTTTGGATACTAAAAACCATGTTTCAGAGTACCCTTCACGTATCTGAATGTACTTTTTACTATTGCAACATGTGACTCTCTAGGATCTTCTTGAAATCTATCCAAAAGACAAATTGCATGCATGATATTCAGTCTAGTAGCAGTTAGATATATAGGACCCTCCAATCATTGATCTATACTTTCTCTAATCATCCTTAGGAGATTCATCATTCTTACTTAGCCTACAACTAGTAGCCACAGGAGTATATACTAGTTTGGAATCCTCCATTCTGGTGGAACCCATGAAATTTTCCTGGTTCCACTAAAACTTTTGTGACTAAACCTTGGTAATCATTGTCCTAGGATTGGGTTTTAAGTGTTTTATCATGATCACACCCTTGTTTGGCTCGTTCTTCTAATTTTGATTTGACCGTCTGTATCCTATTTTCGGTCTTTTCATAATCACTCATGGCCATAAGTTCTGTAGTTTTACTGGCCCCTTTATCTTCCTTCCTTCCATGACTAGGTGATCCCTTTTAAAACAACCTTTAGTGCACTTGTTCAAATATTCCTTAGGTCAGGTTCTGAGTGTTGCATCGCCCATCACTTGTTTGTTTTCAAATTTCTTTATTCAAACCACAATGAGTGATGCCCTTTTTTTTCCTTCCCATCAGCCGCCTAAAGCCCCTTGCGTGTTCATGTATCTCTACTAGGAAGTAAAAACCAATGAGAAATGCGGTCAACCTTCTGACCCATCACTACCTTTCTAATTTTTTTCGGTTGCCTCATGTCATTCAAGGTGGAACCCACAACCACCGATGCTTAGGCCATGTTCTATCGCTGAGGCGTGATGCTTTGTTGGTTTGTGTCGGTCTATGGAGGGACAATGCTTGATGAGCAATGAATGAAGTACATGGCGCTCGAGGAGTTGTTTTGGTTTGTATTGCTGGCTTCTCCACTATCGCCTGTCATCCTTTGCAATTTAAGGGGGAACTTACAATCGTCGATGGGTTGAGTTTCTCCCCATCATGCAGGCTTGGTCTGTTGCAAGTTAGGATTGTTTGGGTAGATGTCGACACACGATGAGTGATGCAGGCTAGTGTCAACGGTTAAGATCCTTTCACGACCACAATCTGTGAATGATGTCTCATCGCTGGGCTCAATGCCATTGCTTGATGAGACTCTTGTGGGAAGGATGGACTAGCAATGGGCGATGTGGTTCGATTTGTGACCCAAATTTACCTATGGTTGTCAAGATCAATGGTGCATGTGTCAAAGATGATGGAGTTAGGATATGATGAAGTACATGGAAAAGAACCTCTTCATTGTTTCTAAGTACAACTAATAAAGCAAGTGGTGATCCTTAATGGTCCTTGTTGATCGATTTTTAATCCACAGTGATTGATGGCTGAGATGCGGTGATGAGCCAATTTTTTGGCACATTTAGATCATACTTTTACAAATAATTTTCTGCTTTTTATTATGCTAAAACAAACATTTAGTGCTAATTATGGGACAAGACATGAAATTTTTATGTTTAATATAAAAATTATATTATGCTAAATATTTCCATAATTATCACTTTGAAATGTTTCAT
The DNA here is from genome assembly GCA_007115665.2 of Sequoiadendron giganteum. Taxonomy (NCBI): domain Eukaryota; kingdom Viridiplantae; phylum Streptophyta; class Pinopsida; order Cupressales; family Cupressaceae; genus Sequoiadendron; species Sequoiadendron giganteum. Next base: position 38,174,512 of record CM021104.1, on the reverse strand, counting down.
TAGTTTGATGAATGCCTTATGACTCTGTGTGATGACAAACCCTTCTTGCAACCTCTACTGTTGAACTTCCTGTAGCCATGTCTGAAATGATATTTGCCTTAGTTTAATGCTTAATGAATGTATAAATGAAGTGATGGATTTTCTTAAAGGTTGAATGTGTTGAGCTAACTTTCTGCCTTAGGAATAGCTGGCAAGATATTTTGCAGGTATCACGATTGGAGGAAGGAATTCAATTCCCACTTGAAGTATAGAAGACCAAATCAAAGAAGACTAGTTCAACAATAGAAGAATAGGAAGATAATTTCAACTCATCCGCCATGCAAGGGAAGTGTTTTAGAAATCTAGCTCAGGCGTCTTGACGATGCATAAATCTAGGATGATGGCACTTTCAAACTGATGAACTGATTTGAATTAGTTCTTTCATTTCCATCCACCTCTTTACTAAGTTAGTTAAATGTAATAAAGACTTCCCATTTTATAAGGGAAGTTTAGTTAGTAGCTGGATTCAATTTTCAATAAATAGTCCATTCTCCTTCAGAGAATGGACTGGAAGATTGCTATTGTAACACATTTTTACTTTTAGAAATACAGTCAAGAGATTGTGTGCTATGTACTTGTCTACCTTGAATCAATAAAGTTTATGAAGTTTTCCGCCTAATCTGTTGTCTAATTTTGGCATTACCTAAGGGGGCCCACTTAGGGAACTGTCCATACTTTCATTCTGTAAGTTAGAATAGTTGCACTTCCTTTCATAGAGGTTAATGTGACTATTCCTACAACTGGTAGAAACATAGAGCTATCAACTGTTCCTGCAACCACTTGATGTAGAATAGTTTTATCTTTCAGTTTTCATTTCCAAGCAAGTTATCCAGTAAAGTTATTTCCAGTAATTCAAATTCTAGCATAAAGCATCTTAGGAAATCATGCATGTCTGGGAAAGGTGCTTAGTGCATATATTGTGCTAACCCATTTCAAATTTACGTCCCTGGGTTGATGATTAAATGAGGTTCTTTAGCATGTTATGACTGTTGGTTGTGATGTTCAATCCCTGAGTAGAGGAATTCATGTTCCTAGTTATTGAGCTGATTAAAGAACACTACATTTTTGGTGTCATTGCCGGGGATGGTGTCAAACTAAGGATCTATTATGGGCATGCTAGTAGAGAGTTCAAAATTTCATTCTAAGTATTTAGTTTAGAATTCTGCATTCCAGCATCTTCATAGTTAGTTCACTTTTTGCTGTATGCGTAGAAGAAGAGACCAATTTGGAAGATTCCTTCTTGGTAGAATAGATATTGAAGAGATTGAACTAGACCTTTTACAAGAAGACCCATATCTAGATGCTGGCCAAGATTTAGTTACCTCATCTTCTTCCTTAGAGCTAAGCTTTAACCTATTTGAAGAGCTAGATGAACTTAACCTACTTGTTCAACATCTGAATAATCTGCAAACCTCTAACAACCAGGACCCATCAAATAATCCGCTTGCCCTTGTCATTTATCAGCCAAGAGGCAATATTGAGGCACCACCAAGAATGGCAACTCCTACTTTTCCATTTCCAATTCCTAACCTACATGACAATAATAACCTCAAGAACAACCTTGCCTCATTACTTCCAAAGTTCTATGGACTTATTACTGAGGACCCTCATACCTTCTTGTTCGAATTTGAAATCCTTTGTAGAAGCTATGACTATACAACCTTAGCACACAAGCTGAAGTTGTTTCCCTCCACTCTAAAAGAGTTAGCCTTGAGGTGGTTCATGGGATTGGGAAGAAATGTAGCCACCACTTGGGATGTAATGAAAAATTTGTTCTTGAGAAAATATAAAGAATATTGTAGAGGGAATGGTATGAGAGGATATGACATCTTCAAAATGTCACAAAAAGAAGATGAAACCTTGGAGGATTATGTGTCAAGGTTTTTTTTCAGTGTACAGAAGAATACTCAACATGAATTGAATGAGGAATCTCAAAAACTTCTCTTTCTAAGAGGAGTTAATGATACTTTCATGGAGGCCCTTGACCTCATGGCAGGGGGTGATGTCACCCAAAGTGATTGGGATGATATCCATAAAATCTATCCTAATTACTCTAGAGCAGCTATAAAGAAGGGGAGGGGGTTTAGAACCTCAACTATAAAAGGAAGTGGCTCCAGAGTATCTAAGGGGGAGATTACTAATCTCTTGTCTAACTTCAAGTAGGATATCATCAATGATGTAGCTACTCAATTGGACACTATGCAAGCTAGAAGGAAGAAAGAGGAAGCTGGGGCAATGCTAGCTGAAAATTTCCCTCATTGCAGACAAAGAAAGAAGGACCGCAGATGCAAAGAAGTGGCCAATTTGGAGGTGCAACATCTTCCTACTGAGTTCAAAATCATTGAAGGAGAGGAAGAAGTGTTTTTTGTTGCTCAGCGCAGGCCATGGGCCCCAAGACAAGGTATACCTCAGGACCCTTTGTAAAATTTTGGTTCATATAATAGTCAGTGGTAGAACCCATACCCTCCAAACTATGGGCCATACTCCCAACCTCAGTGGAATAATCCTTGGCCGAATTCCCAACAAAACCGTTGGCAATCCCCACAAGGGAATTGGCGGTCACCACAACAAAATTAGTGGCAACCTCCACAAGGGAATTGGTAGTAGTCTAACCAATGGAGGGGAGGCCAGCAATGGTGAAATCCACCCACTAGTTTCCTGTAGCAACCCCAACAATAATCAATTATGCCACCTCCTGCAGCTAATCAAAGCCAGAATCCAAAGCCAACCTAACTGCCTGCTCAAGCAACACCCAATCCAAATAACCAATAGCCACAACAAGTCTATTTTACTGACCCTAATCATCAGGCTGCCTATGCTCTCAACCTGAATAATATCAACTTACGTTCAGGAACTGTGTTGCCCACACCATCTCCTCCCATAATCTCAGAATTGCCATCCGAGGAGATTGAGCAAGAAGAAGATACCAATGACCTAGTCCAACCAAATGAGCCAGTTCAAACTCCATCATTACCTAAGTTGGAAGGTGAAAATGTGAAGAAACAAGAAGAGCCTACCTTTGACATCCTTGATCAACTAAAGCATATATGTGTGAAAATTCCCTTGTTCCAAGAAATCAAAGAGATACCTATCTATAGCAAAGCAATTAAGGAGGCATGTTTGAAGAAACTGGGGAGGAAAAATAAAGACCCTCAAACTGTCCATGTCTTAGGTCAACTCTCTGACTTAATGCTAGGGAAACTTACCATCCCAAAATATTCAGACCCAGGCAACCCTGTTGTGGAGATCAATATTAATGGGGTGCAAATTAAGAATGCTTTAGTAGATCTTGGTGCAACTATCAATGTCATGACCAAGGACTTGGTGGTAAAACTTAGTATTTCATACCTAAGGGCTACACCTACAATACTGTAGCTCATTGATAGCTCAACTGTCAAACCCGATGGGGTAGTAGAAGACCTGGTAGTCACCTTGGATTCCTGGGAGTATCCTATTGACTTTATGGTTTTGTCTCCAAAAGAATCATTAGGGGGATACCCTGTTATACTAGGAAGACCTTGGCTGGCCACTGCTAATGCTTATATTGGCTGTAGGTCAGGTAACATGACAATATCTGATGGGTATAACACAAAGAATCTTACCCTCTATTCTCCAGCCCAACCCCAACTTGAGTCTGGAGAGGCTGTTTGGCCAGATTTGGGAGAAGAGGAGGGAGTGAAATATGTGGCCAATTTAATGATGATTACCAAAGAGCCTTTCATTGCACAAAAAGAAGAGGAAGATAAACTATCCAATATCCTACTGAATAAATATGGTATCGAACACCCTCATTGTGAAAAAATCCATGTTCCTTGCAGACCATTCTTCCTCCACCTACATCAGCTCATTATCTTGTAGCAACTAACTTCTTACACACCTTGTTACCCCACGACATAGAAATTCTATTTCTACCTGAAGTATCGATGGTTGAGTTAACCTCACAAGTGGAGGTAGCAGCAAGAAAAACTTTAAGTATCAACAAAAACCTCACCAGTGAGCAACAAGAATCTATGGTCAAAATGCTTGCTAAACATAAGTTAGATTTTTCTTGGGAATATGGTGATATGAAGGGCTTAGACCCAAAACTCTGCACACATTTCATATTCATTAATAGTGAGTTCAGACCTGTCAAGCAACCTCAAAGAAGAATCAACCCAGCCTTGAGAGAAATTGTTAAAGAAGAGTTGCAAAAAATGTTAAAAACTGGCTTTATCTACCCAATATCAGATAGTTAGTGGGTATCCCCACTGTTTATTGTTCCTAAGAAAGGAGGAAAATGGAGAGTATGTGTAGATTACAAAGAGCTTAACTTGGCAACAAAGAAATATTACTTTCCTCTTCCCTTCATTGATCAAGTTCTAGATAATTTATTTGGAAAAAAGTACTTCTCATTCTTAGATGGCTTCAGTGGATACAATCAAATCAAGATTGCTCTAGAGGATCAAGAAAAGACTACTTTTACATGCCCTTGGGGAACGTTTTCCTACTCAGTTTTGCCTTTTGGTCTCTGCAATACACCTACAACTTTCCAGAGAGATGTAATAAGTATTTTCTCAGACATCTCATATGATTGCATGGAGATATACATGGATGACTTTACTTTTTATGGTGCAAAATCTGAGGAAGCTCAAGCCAACTTGAAGAAAGTACTACAGAGATGTGAAGATCATAACCTATCATTGAATAGTAAAAAATGCTTCATGATGATGCAAGAGGGAATAGTGCTTGGTCACTATATTTTTTCTGCAGGAATACAGGTTGATCTTTCTAAGATTGAAGTCATCTCTAATCTACCCTTTCCTGCCAAGCAAAAGGAACTGAGAAGCTTTCTAGGCCATGCTGGATATTATAGAATATTCATCAAAGACTTCAGTCAAATAGCAGGCCCTCTATATAGTTTGCTAAAGAAAGATGCAGATTTTGCCTGGATAGAGGAATGCGAAAAAGCATTCCTTGATTTGAAAATTTCCCTTACAAAAGCACCTGTTTTGAAGGGACCTGATTGGTCACTTCCATTCCATATTCATATTGATGCATTAGATTATGCCATTGGTGCTATATTAGGACAAAATGGTGGTTCAACAGAATATGCACTCTACTACATAAGACAAAATTTGCAATGGGCTGAACTAAACTACACTGTTACAGAGAAAGAAATGTTGGAAATCATCTATGCCCTCAATAAATTCAGGCATTACATCATAGGTTATTAGATATTTGTCCATACTGATCATGCAACAATCAGGTATCTCATGAATAAAATCTCAATAGTAGGAAGACTGGCAAGGTGGTTGTTGCTGATGCAGGAATTTGATATTACAATTGTGGAAAAGCCAGGTAAAGCCAATGTGGTTGCTGATTTCCTATCTAGAATTCAAGAGTAAGATGACTCTGCACTTAATGAGGATTCATTTCCCGATGAGCATCTATTTGCAATCAAGGTCATTCACCCATGGTATACAGATATAGCAAATTATCTGGTTGCAAGAAGAACTCCTCCTCAATTCTCCCCTAAGGAAAAGAGATTATTGGTAGAGAAAAGTTTTAACTTGGATTGCAAATTGCATATTTTATAGGGTCAGATTAGGTTATGAGGATATGTGTATGAGAGGAAGATACTCATGATATATTGCATGCAAGTCATAATGAACCGTGTGGTGGACATTTTTTTGCAAAAAAGACAACAATGAAAATCTTAAATACTGGCTACTATTGGCCAACTCTACATAGAGATGTAGCCAAATACACCAGAAGATGTGACAGATGCCAAAGGATGGGAAGACCAACCAGATCAGATGAGATGCCTCTATTTCCACAAGTTATTGTTACACCCTTTGACAAATGGGGACTGGATTTTGTGGGACCAATTGATTCGCCAACAAATGGTAAGTCCTACATCCTTGTATGCACAGATTATGTGAAAAAATGGGTAGAAGCTAAACCTATGTAGCATGCTAGGGATAATAAAGTAGCATAATTCCTCTATGAGGAAATATTCACCAAGTTTGGAGTCCCTAGGGAAATAGTGACAGATCAAGGAGCACAAATTACTTCTACACTTATAACAACCTTAGTAAATGAATACAACATAAGGCATAGAAAATCAACTCCTTATCATCCACAGGCTAATGGCCAAGTAGGGATCACCAATAGGGACATAGAGGCAATTTTAACTAGAAATGTAGATTTGCATAGAAAAGACTGGGCTGCAAGGTTACCAGAAGCCATATGGGCCTACTGAACTACATGGAAGGCTACTACAGGATATACACCTTTTGAAATGGTGTATGGTAAAACAACTGTGATACCAATAGAGTTTGAACATAAGACTCTTAGAACAACATTGGAAATGGACATGGACTTAACAACTGCACAAAAGGAAAGAGTCATGCAACTCAATGCCTTGGATGAGCTCCGAAAGAATGCCCTGCAACACACTGAGATAATATAAAACAAGCCAATAAGGTGGCATGATAAGTACATCAAGGAGAAGAAATTAAAAGTAGGAGATTGGGCTCTACTTTATGACTCACGGTATAAGGACAATCAAGGAAAATTGCAAACTAGATGGTTGGGTCCATATGAGATAGAAGAAGTATTCACAAATGGTGTTGTACAATTGAGGACCATTGATGAGGTCCGATTCAAGCTATTAGTCAATGGGCATTGCCTAAAGCCTTACTATAAGCCCATTAACAGGGAAATTTTTTTGAGCCAGTTCAAATTAGTGCAGGAGGCCATTGATCCTGCAACCAAATGAATTGAGTCTCGACTCAATTCCTTAGGCCATGCATAAAAGTACATGCAATTGTTATAATAAAGGGGTCATCCACCAAATCCCCATTCCATTCAATCACTTCATCTGCAATCCATACACTCACACTCTTACCGCCACATCATCCACCTATCATTTTCCATATCATCCACATTTCTCCATGTCACATATTGCAATAAAGAGGGAGGTCACATCAAGTAATTATGATGATTCTATCCAGGTAAGATCCACTTCACTTTAAGATTGCTTTATTTATTTCATTTAATTTAGTATTAATTAGCGCAAATAAATTTCCTATATGGTTGCCATTTCCTTGGCTCATCCGCATGATTGAGCATGTTTCTCTATGTCATAACTTCCTACCACATCCTTATTGCCGCCGCCACAAGCTTTGTCACATCAGTTGTCATGAACCTCGGATATTTGAAATCTGCAATTCATGATCAAATGATATTAAATTCCTGCAATAATAAACCTAAATGTATTCCATTTATCCATGATTAATCTCTCCTTCAATAAAATTACATGATCGATTTCTTTCCCTATTTTTCTGTAACTTTTGAAGAGTGGTTCAAAAGTTTCGGTTAAGGGGAGAGGCAAAGTGCTGTAGAATTGGGCTGTAGGAAGTTCATTGGTTGGGTTACAGGAAGTTCAATTTGGAAAAGCCAGGTGAGCATTGCTTAAAGCATTAAATTACAAAGAACTAAGGATATGGGAGGTCAGATGATTCAACACGAGCCTATAGACCATAACATCCTATTGCAGGATGTGTTGCATGTGCTGCCATTCAAGCAATATGGGTGGCTCAATTACTTCCTAAAGCTCAAAGATTTTGATGTAGACATTGTAGAGGAATTCACAAGAACATTTCAAGAAGGGGAAGCAAAAGTTAGAGGTATAATGGTGAATGCATCAATTGACAAAATTGTAGAAATAACGAGATTACCTCAAGTTGGAGAACCATTTCCTAGAGGAAGGGATGGAAAGAGCACCAGGGTAGAGTTTACTCAGCCAAATGACCCTCCTTTATGGGTAGATAAGAAAGGTGCACAAAGGATGATTCTGTCACAGGACTGGGTGTCACAGGCGGGATATATAATCAAATACATAACCTGTGAAGGTAGGTTTTTCAGTCCTGCATTCTCACCATTTCAAAATTTTGTCTCATTTATGCCACATATTGTTGATGAATATTCTCGACTTCCTTTACAATTTTCTATCCAATAGTGTTGTTGAATTTAAAAAGGGTAGGGTTAACTTTGTATCCCGCCACTGCCTTATTAAATTAGTTGTTGAAAAATCTATTTAAGAGGCGTCAAGAATGACCTAGGAGGAATTCATTGTCAATTTCAACCCTAAAATTCAAAATGTTGGACCTAGAGGTGAACCTCTTACCTTCAAGAAATGAACCTCCAGTCCATAGGCCAGACCTCTGCTACTATGTCCCCTACTCAAAAATCATCTGATTCATAGGATAACATTCCTCTTTCTGAAAAAACTTCCAACCAATCGGCACAAACCCCTATCAAAAATCTCGAGCCTTCTTCCAAGGATAAGAAAGGGAAGTCACCCATTGTGGCAACCTCTAAACCTGTAAAAAGAAAGCAAAAAAAAAACTTGTTTGTTCTTGCAGCAAAACCCTCCAAAAAGCATAAGACAATTCCTAATTCCATAAGAAGGAGCTCTAGGCTCCAGAACTAGGCAGCCCGCCAATCACTTGATACTACTCCAGCCACACTACCTTCAAATCCTTCTAGTCCTATACTGGGAGAAGAAGAACCTATTAATGAGGAAGTTGTGAGTACACCTGAAGGAGTTGGCCTGGATGAATTGGCTGCCATTGCAGAGAAACTACAAGAAGGAATGGGATGTGATGAAAAGGAGGAGGTAACAGTTGTGTTTCCATTAGAAAAAGAGTGTGAAAGCATTGGCATGAATGACGCGATTCCTACTGCTTAGGACGAACATGAAGGTTAGCAACAAGATGGTAATTCGGGATAGGAGAAATCTCAACTATCAAATAATATAGAGGTAATTGGAGAAGAAGAACAAGGAAAATTAGATATAACTAAAGAAATACAGGGGTCACCTATAGTAAGCTATAATCATGGACCGCCGCTCTATGTCATAAAAGTTTCTGCAGGAATGACATGTTTTGAAGAACTCCAACAACAACAGACTACTTCTGCACTTGAAATTGAGAGATTACAAAGGATAATCCAGAACAAGAATCTAGAAATTGCTAACTTAAATGACACTCTCAACTAGGTGGTAGAGCTTATTCCACGACTGATGCAATGTCGAGCACCTTCGCCTGTCTATGCAATGTACCTCAAGGAGCTGTATTTGAACTTCTGACTGATTAGAATATGGAAAGGTAAAAAACCTTCTTTAGATACCCCAGAAGAATTTTATGAAGCATATAGAGATTCACCTCTGCACATCAGGAACCTCCTGTGTGAATTTTATTTGCACAATTTGGTTGTATCCCAAGATAAGGAATGGAACCCCTTATGTTATGTCGGCGATATTCATATCAGCGCTCTGATCTCCTGGATCACCAATGAGATAATCAAGGGGGAACAATTTGATAGTCATATGCATGATGAAGTCAATATGCCATTGTCTGTGAGGAATGAATCTAGAAATGGAATGGGTATTTACTTTGATTGGAAGAAATTGGGGAGAGATGAAAGAGCCAAGCCATTCTTGAACCTTTGAGACAAGAGGTATTTTCTCAATATTCCCAAATTATAAACAATGATCTTAATACTGCAACCCTGCACATTCAAACTAGATGGGAGAATCTTCCATTTCAATTAAAAAGGGCAGAACCACACACTCTCAATACCTTGTATGCAGCAACCAGAAGGGCAGAAAGATACATGAGGAATGCTAGAACAAAAAGGGAGAATTGGTTTCCCTTGGTTATGCAACCACCTATTCTCCTATAGCCATTACTTGATATACAGGTGTTGAGAAATTATGTCTCAACTTCCAGCTTGAAGTCCTCATTTTCATGCCTCAGTGATTTTGTGTTGTTTGCAAAGTTCTTGCGGAGGCGGAGCCAGGATGGAACTTGACATTGTTCTGTTTGCTTAAGTTCCGAGTCTCTGGCGGAGGTAGAATTGGGATGGAACTTGGAATTGTTCTGTTTGCCTAAGTTCCGGGTTTCGGTTCTCATTCCTGCTTCGACTCCGATTCCTACCATCTGTTTCTTCTCGCTTCGCTTCGTAGGTTTTGGCAGAGGCGGAACTAGTTTTGGAAGTTGGCAATGTCCGTTTGCCAGGTTCCTATTTTTGTTTCTGTTTTGACTCCGAGTCTGACTCCTGCTTTTGTGATCCGGTTCTTCTAGATGTTTGGATTCTCCTTGGGGTGTTTTCCTCCGCCTTGTCCTGGTTCTGGATTGTTGTTTCTTGCAGTTGGCGGAGGTAGAACTAGAACTAGATTGGTTCCTGATCTTGGACTTTTGGTAAAGTCCTATTTTTGTTCCTGTTCCATCCCTGACTCCGACTCTGGTCTTTTGTGTTCCCATTTTGGTTTGACCCCAGGTTGACTTTACCCAGTCAGAACTGTTTCCGATGAGTTCCCCTTTGTCGTGGGCAAACGCAGAACCAAATTGGTTCCTAAACCTGAAATTTCGGTAGGGTCATGTTTTGAATCCAGTTCTGACTCCGACTCCGACTCTGACTCCGACTCTGGCAGTGTGTATTTTCGGTGGAGTCCTGTTTCAACTCCTATTCCGACTCTAACTCCGGCAGTGTTAGAAATGACTTGAAGTCTTGGTCGCACCCAATGACTGTTTGACCGTTTTGGTTGGTTTGTCAGCTGCGATTGCTGATGGGTCTTGGACGTGTGGCACCTGGTTGAATAGTGATTGGATGGATACCAAGATAGTTATTGTGGCAGTTGCATTTGTCAATGAAGGGTGGCAAGCTCAACCTTTTTGAGTAATGGCTTTGAATGCAAAGTCGGCTCGTTGCAAGAGATCTGTTAGATCCGACCAATTGCGTGATTTGAGGATGGTCTTCATTGCTCTTCTGAGTCGATTACATATGGATGAGAGATGTGTTATTTTCTCAGAAGTTAGACAAGTTGAGTTGAGTCGTGAAGTTGCAGAGCAAGTTGAAGTCGCGAGCTGAAGAACAAGAAGGACATGAGTTCTTGAGGAGGGTTTTGAATTGTATGTTGTAAAAACATTGTAATAGTGCATCTAAAACTCTTTGGGTGATTGTGAGCTGAGCAAAGAAGTCTGGATACTAAATGTAATCGATTCATTACTGTAATACAATTGATTTGACTTTGTGTGGTGGGTTTTTTTTCTGAAAGGGTTTTCCCACGTAAATATTGTATCATCTTTGTTTGCTTATCTTTCTGGTTTCTCATTGCCATGGTTGTATGCATCTCTATAAGTTTTAGAAACTGTTAGTTTTTCATTTTTGCTTCTCTCCCCTGTAGTAAAGGTGTGAAGGGAATGTATTCTGCACTGTTGGGTCATTAGATCCGCATTCTTTTCCCTTCAAAGTGGTAACAAAGCTTGGCCAGTTCGTGTTATCCTTGTTAGGGAAAATTAGTTTTTTGCACTAATACTATTTCAGTGGGAGACTTGCATTGTTAAAATTGTTTCTGTTGTGAGATGGCGAGTACATCTGGTAGGATAGATATTGAGAAGTTTAATGTCAGCAACTTTGAGTTATGGAAACTCAAGATAGAAGACTTGCTTGTGGATAGAGACCTCTGGATTGCAGTGTTTGGAACTAATCCACAAAATACGACCCAAGAAGCTTGGGATCTTGTCGATAGAAAAGCAAGAGGATTGATAAGACTGAGTCTATCCGATTCTGTGCTCTTGAATGTTCATGAGGAGACATCTGTAGCTGCTTTGTGGAAGAAGCTTGGTGATATTTACCAAGGAAAATGTCTGGTAAACAAGTTATTCCTGAGGAAGAAGTTGTACTCCTTGAAGATGGACAAAGGTGCATATGTTACAGATCATCTAAACTCATTTAATATGAGTGTTACTCAGCTGGCATCTGTAGGTGTAAAGATTGAGGAGGAGGATCATTGCATGCTCCTGTTGTGTTCGTTGTCTGATAGCTAGGATCATCTTGTGATGGCTACTGGAAGCACAACCATTGCTTTCAAGTCTGATGATGTGGTTGCTTCACTTTTGTCTGAAGAAATGCGAAGGAAATCTTCTAAGATGGCCAAAGATGCTCTTTCTGTTCGAGGTAGAACAAAGGAGAAAGGCAAGAAGAAAGACAACAAGTCGAAATCCAAGTCTAAAAGGAGATCAAAGTCTCTTGGTAAAAAGTCCAAGGTAAAGTGCTGGAACTGTGGGCAACCTGGTCATATCAGGAAGGACTGCAAGGAGAAGAAGAAGAATGCTTCTGACAACGAATCTTCTCAAAGTGATGCAGATGCCTTCATTGCAGCAGCCTTGACAACTTAGGCATCAGATGATGTTTGGTTCATTGATTCAGGTGCCTCTTTTCACATGACATCCAATAGAGATTGGTTCTCAAAGTATGAGAAGTATGATGGTGGAAAGGTATACTTGACAAGTAATTCAACGCTAGAGATTGTTGGCAGAGGAAGGGTTAGAATTTAGTTTCCTGACGGGAGAGTCAAAGGAATTCATGGTGTTCTTCACATCCTAGGTTTCGCTCAAAATCTTCTTTCTGTTAGTAAGTTAAATGATGCTGGTGTAGAAGTTTATTTTTCTAGTAAGGGATGTAAAATGGCTAGAGGTGCAATGGTGTTAGATAAGGGTGTTCGTATTGGCACTCTGTACAAGCTAGATGCACGACTTGTTCTTTGTAACAGTGCCTCTGTAAAGTCATGTAATTCTGCACCTATAGAGAAAGATGAAGAATTTTCACTATCTGCAAATGCTTTGGAGGTAAAACTCCCAGCAGAGAAGACTATGTTATGGCATCATATACTTGGTCACATTGGTGAGAAAGGTTTAAAAAACTTGAAGAACAAAAAACTTGTAGAAGGGGTTGATGATTGTAACCTTGAGTTCGATTTTTGTGAACATTGTATCTATGGAAAGCAACACCGTGTTTCTTTCTCCTCTAGTCTTCACAAATCTTCTGGTATACTAGATTATATTCATTCTGCTGTGTTTGGTCCAGTTGATGTTCCTTCGTTATCGAAGTCTAGATATTATGTTTCTTTTATTGATGACTGTTCGAGAAGGGCATTTGTATACTTTCTTAAAAGTAAATCAGAAGTGTTCAGTCGATTTAAAGAGTTCAAATCTTTGGTTGAAAATCAGACTGGAAGGAAAATAAAGTGTTTAAGGATAGACAATGAAGGTGAGTTTTGTTCTGCAGATTTTGAAAGGTACTACACTGATCATGGAATTAGAAGGCATAAGACAACCCCCTACACTCCACAGCAAAATGGAGTTGCTGAAAGGTTGAACATGACACTGATGGAAAAGGCAAGGAGTATGCTGAGTGGTGCTGGTTTGGAGCAGAAGTTCTGGGATAAGGCTATTGCTACAACATGTTCAACTCTTGTTGACATGACACCTTTGGAAGCATGGTCAGGTAAGAAACCCTCATTAAGGCATGTTCGGGTATTTGGCTGTGAGGCATATGTTCATGTGCCAAATGAAAAGAGATCAAAGTTGGATAATAAGGCTATGAAATGTATTCTCATCGGCTATGGAGTTGGTGTGAAAGGATACAAGCTTTGGAACCCTGTTACTGAGAAGGTTTTGTATAGCAGAAGCGTGATATTTCGTGAGCTGAAACCTTTAGTAAGTGATCAACAGCTTGAGACAAATCAGAGTGATAAGGAGAAGGATGTAGTTGAGATTCCCCAAACTCCAAAAAAGGAAGAGCTGCATGGTGTACTTGAGATTGAGGAGAGTTCAAGCAGCTCTGGAAGTTCTGATGATGAAGAACAACCTTAGCCTCTAAGGAGATCTACACGAGAAAGAAGGCAACCAGAAAGGTATGGTTTCTCTATGTTAGATTCAAATTGTGCTTATGCCTTAATTACCAGCACTGATGAGCCTAGGACTCTGAAAGAAGCAATCAGAATGGCTGATTCAAAGTCTTGGCTGGAAGCCATGAATGAGGAGATGGATTCCTTGAAAAAGAATGATACCTGGAAGTTGGTACCACTGCCTAAAGGGTGAAAGCCTGTTGGCTGCAAGTGGATATTCAAAAGGAAGACAAGCCTTGATGGCAGTGTGGAGAAGTATAAGGCACGACTGGTTGCAAAGGGTTTTTCCCAAGTTGAGGGAATTGATTATGGAGAGATCTTTTCCCATGTAGCAAAGTTGACATCCATCAGATTTTTGTTGTCATTGGCAGCTGTGTATGACTATGAAATTGAGTAGATGGATGTGAAGACAACATTTATCCATGGTGAGCTGAAAGAAGAAATCTACATGTCCCAGCCTGAGCATTTTGTTGATAGAAGCAAACAAAATCTAGTTTGAAAGTTAAATAAATCTCTCTACGGTCTAAAGCAATCTCCTAGAATGTGGTACCAAAAATTTGACACTTTTATGTTGTCAATTGGGTTTGTAAGATCAAAATCTGATCATTGCATCTATTATAAATGTGAGAATGATCGTGTGCTTGTTATTACTCTCTATGTGGATGACATGTTATTCATTGGTAATAGCAAGGCAATGATTTCTGATCTTAAAACTCAGTTGTCTGCTAAGTTCGAAATGAAAGATGTTGGAGCAGCAAGGTACATTCTTGGAATGGAGATAACCAGGGATAGAACAAGCAGAAAACTTTGGCTCAATCAGAGTAAGTATGTGAAAACCGTTCTAGAGAGGTTTAGCATGAATGACTGCAAGCAGCTAGTTGTTCCAATCATGCAAGGATTGAAACTATCTGCTGAAGACTGTCCAAAGTCTGCTACTGAGATGAAGGACATGACCAGTGTGCCTTATGCAAGTGCAGTAGGCAGTTTGATGTATGCTATGGTCTGCACAAGACCAGACATTGCCCAAGCAGTGGGAGTTCTAAGCCGTTTCATGGAAAATCCAAGGAGATCACATTGGGATGCTGTAAAGAGAGTGTTCAGGTATTTGAAGGGTACTTCAGATTATGCTTTGTGTTACCATGGTAGTATGGTTGCATCACAAAGGACTCTTAGCATTCAGGGATATGTTGATTCTGATTGGGCAAGGGACATTGACAGCAGAAGATCCACCAGTGGATACACTTTCATGCTTAATGGTGGAGTAATGAGTTGGATGAGCAAGCGACAAGCTGTAGTTGCTTTATCCACGACAGATGCAGAGTATATGGTAGTAACTCATGCTTGCAAGGAGGTAGTGTGGCTAAGGCATTTTTGTTCAGACATTGGATTTAATGTTGAGTAGATTTCAATCTGCTGTGACAATCAAAGTGCCATTTGTTTGGTAAAGAATCTGACCTTTCATGCCAGGACCAAGCACATAGATGTGCAATATCACTTCATGAGGGATATGGTTGAAGATGGAAAGGTCAGTATGGATAAGGTTGACACCTTGAAGAATGTTGCAAATGCCTTGACAAAGCCAGTTAGCATAGACAAGTTTAGATGGTGCACAAAATCAATGGGCCTTGGGGCCTATGATAGACAGTAAGGTATGATATTTTTGAGGAAGCTAGAAGTGTTCACCAAGTGGGAGATTGTTGAGAAATTATGTCTCAACTTCCAGCTTGAAGTCCTCGTTTTCATGCCTTGGTGATTTTGTGTTGTTTGCAAAGTTCTAGCAGAGGCGGAGCCAGGATGGAACTTGGCATTGTTCTGTTTGCCTAAGTTCCGATTCTCTGACAAAGGTGGAACCGGGATGGAACTTGGCATTGTTCTATTTTCCTAAGTTTTGGGTTTCAGTTCTTGTTCCTACTCTGACTCTGCTTCCTACCATTTGTTTCTTCTCGCTTCGCTTCACAAGTTCTAGCAGAGGCGGAACCAGTTTTGGAAGTTGGCAATGTCCATTTTACAGGTTCCTGTTTCTATTTCTGTTCTGACTCCGGATCCGACTCTTGCTTTTGTGATCTAGTTCTTCTGGATGTTTAGATTCTCCTCGAGGTGTTTTCCTCTGCCTTGTCCTGGTTCTAGATTGTTATTTCTTGCAGTTGGCGGAGGCGGAACTGGAACCGGATTGGTTCCTGATCTTGGAATTTTGGTAAAGTCCTATTTTTGTTCCTGTTCTGTCCCCAACTCTGACTCCGGTCTTTTGTGTTCCCATTTTGGTTTGACCCCGGGTTGACTTTACCCGGTCAGAACTATTTCCGATGAGTTCCCCTTTGTCGTGGGCGGACGCGGAACCGAATTGGTTCCTGAACCTGAAATTTCGGTAGGGTCATGTTTTGACTCCAGTTTCGACTCCAACTTCGACTCCGACTTTGGCAGTGTGTATTTTCAGTGGAGTCCTGTTTCAACTCCTGTTATGACTCTGACTCTGACAGTGTTAGAAATGACTTGAAGTCTTGGTCACGCCCGATGACTGTTTGACCGTTTTGGTTGCTCTGTCAGCTGCGATTGCTGATGGGTCTTGGACACGTGGCACTTGGTTGAATAGTGATTGGACGGATACCAAGATAGTTATTATGGCAGTTGCAATTGTCAACGAAGGGTGGCAAGCTCAACCATTTTGAGTAATGGATTTGAATGCAAAGTCGGCTCGTTGCAAGAGATCTGTTAGATTCGACTAGTTGCGTGATTTGAGGATGGTCTTCATTGCTCTTCTGATTCGGTTACATATGGATGAGAGATGTGTTATTTTCTCAGAAGTTAGACAAGTTGACTTGAGTCGTGAAGTTGCAGAGCAAGTTGAAGTCGCGAGCTGAGGAACAAGAAGGACATGAATTCTTGAGGAGGGTTTGGAACTGTATGTTGTAAAAACATTGTAACAATGGATCTGAAAATCTCTGGGTGATTGTGAGCTGAGCAAAGAAGTCTAGATATTATATGTAATCGATTCATTACTGTAATACAATTGATTTGATTTTGTGTGGTGGGTTTTTTGCCTGAAAGGGTTTTCCCATGTAAATACTGTGTCATCTTTGTTTGCTTATCTTTCTGGTTTCTCATTGCCATGGTTGTATGCATCTCTATAAGTTTTAGAAACTGTTAGTTTTTCATTTTTGCTTCTCTCCCCTGTAGTAAAGGTGTTAAGGGAATGTATTCCACACTGTTGGGTCATTAGATCCACATTCTTTTCCCTTCAATAGGGGGACAAAAAAATATATAACAGGAGTTTTGAGGATAACAAATGGCAAAGGCTGGAGGCAATGCGAGCTCACTTCTGGAGTTTCTAGCATGGAGAGAGTGGACAACAGTAGAATGTTGATTTGAGAGAATTTTCCAGAAGAAGAAATTCTAGACTTGGTGAAGGGTCCAACAAGTAGATGGTTGAGGGGAATGATGAGCCAAGTTTTTGGCATATTTAGATCATACTTTTCCAAATACTTTTTTTGTTTTTATTATGCTAAAAAAAACATTTAGTGCTGATTATGGGACAAGACATGAACTTTTTATGTTTAATATAAAAAGTATATTATGCTAAATCTTTCCATAATTATCACCTTGAAATGATTTATTAGTTTGATGAATGCCTTATGACTTTGTGTGATTACAAACCCTTCTTGCAACCTCTATTGTTGAACTTCTTGTAACCATGTCTGAAATAATGTTTGCCTTAGTTTAATTCTTAATGAATGTATAAATGAAGTGATGGATTGTCTTAAAGGTTGAATGTGTTGAGCTAAATTTCTGCCTCAGGAATAGATGGCAAGATATTTTGTAGGTACCACGATTGGAAGAATGAATTCAATTCCCACTTGAAGGATAGAAGACCAAATCAAAGAAGAATGGTTCAGCAACAGAAGAATAGGAAGACAATTTCAACTCATCTGCCATGCAAGGGGAGTGATTTAGAAATCTAGCTCAGGTGTCTTGATGATGCACAAATCTAGGATGATAGCACTTTAATACTTATTAACTAATTTGACTTAGTTCTTTAATTTCCATCCACCTCTTTACTAAGTTAGTTAAATGTAATAAAGACTTCTTGTTTTATAAGGGAAGGTTAGTTAGTAGTTGGATTCAGTTTTCAATAAATAGCCCATTTCCCTTCAGAGAATGGGCTAGAAGATTGCTATTGTAACACATTTTCAGTTTCAAAAATATAGTCAAGAGATTGTGTGCTATGTACTTGTCTACCTTAAATCAATAAAGTTTATGAAGTTTTTCACCTAATTTTTTGTCTACTTTTGGCATTACCTAAGGGGACCCACTTAGGGAACTGTCCATAATTTCATTCTGAAAGTTAGAATAGTTGCACTTTCTTTCATAGAGGTTAATGTGTCTGTTCCTGTAGCTAGCAAAAACACAGAGCTATCAACTGTTCCTACAACCACTAGATGCAAAATAGTTTTATCTTTCAATTTTCATTTCCAAGCAAGTTATCCAGTAAATTTCTTTCCAGTAATTCAAATTCAAGTATAAAGCATCTTAGGAAATCATGCATGTCTAGGGAAGGTGATTAGTGCATATATTGTGCTGACCCATTTCAAGTTTACGTCCCTGGGTTGATGATTAAAGGAGGTTATTTAGCAGGTTATGACTGCTGGTTGTGGTGTTTAATCCCTGAGGAGAGGAATTCATGTTCCTAGTTATTGAGTTGATTAAAGAATACTACATGCGGCATGCAAGTGATTGATTTTTTCAGTCACGCTAGTGAACTAGGATGGCCATTAATTACAACATGCATTAAATTCCTCTATTTAATGAGGATTTTCCTATAGATTGTTTACTCGTCTGCTTGTATTAGTGTCTTGGCTATTTTTTGTAGGTGCTGGGTTAGTGAATTTTGCTTCTTGGTAAATTCTCACCAAGGTGGTGTACTGGAATTTTGATGCATATGTTGTTCTTGCTACGTTCTGGTGACCTCTTATGTATTTGGTGATGGTGTAGCTCGCATTGTTTGCACATAGGTTTTATCTAGAGGTTATAGTTGGTATTTTTCTCACATATCTAGCACTAGGCTCATGTTGAGTATAAGATGAGTCGACCAGGTTCTTCATCTATGCCAGTGTGCAGGTCACAAAGGTTGAGCTTGTAGGAGCCATTAGATTATGAGATAGAAGTGAAACTTACGGTGGTGGAAACACCAATTGTCCCAAGAGCCAAGAGGAATGCTCACAAAAGGGTTGATAAAACTATTGTTAAAAGTGCCTATAATCTCTGAGCATGCACCTGTTCTAAATAATTGGTCAAAGTTAAAGGGAAAGGGTCTGAGGTGTTTGCGGAATAATTAACGAGAATAGATGCAAACCCTAGGGTTTACTCGGAGAAACCCAACTCCCTCATCATAATTACTGATAGCTCTTCGAAGGAAGGTGAAGGAGTTGGCCTTGGTGTTGGCTATTGCCTTGTTTCTTTGGTGTCATATAACGAATCAGATGACGAGGTGGTGGTTGCAACTCCACTCTTTGTAAAGAGGCCTGGTGAGAGTGTTCACTCAATGAATGACAAGGCTGGGTGACACCCATGTGTCTTGCTTGGTGGTGCTTGGTTCCTAGTGCAGTGATGTGTGTTTCCTATGTGGCTGGTCTAAAGGGTTTTTTTTGGCTGCTGATGTTGATGGAAAATTCTCCCATTTTTTGGTGACGTGTGGATTGTGATGGTGGTGCCTTTTGGAGGGCTTGTGTGGCATCTCCGACTAATGGTTTGGTGCCTCTTTTTTCCTTTTGATTTCTCGTGGTGTGTAAATGAAAATATAACGGTTCAAGAATGAAACCCCACGAGATGAAATGAATTTGAAATTGTCAAAAATGTAACTGTAATGAGCCCTTTGCTTGTTGCCCCCTTGGCTTATAAAAGGGATTTCAAGGCTCATTATAGGGGGTCAGATTTTGAGTCCAAAAATGACTCAGGTAGAATGCAATAGACTAAAGCAATATAGAATGTATATTGAACATGCTAGAATATTGTCTTGGGTCTAAGTTTTGTATATGATACTCTTAAATAGTTTTGTGTGAGTCTCTGTCATTGAATTTTTTTTGTATAACTGAAGCATGTGCTCTCATGTACAAAATTATTACATACTATAAATGGAAAACCAAGTGTCTTTTCATTTGTCTTTCAATGGTTATTTGAATGTATGATTTTGTTCTTGTTTCAGCTCAAGGGGTTAATTAAAATACTTGAAGGGAATTGTAGGTTTGTAAGCAATTGCTCAGGATTTTGATAAGAAGTCATGTTTTAGGAACTACGAATTTTCATAATGTAAGGAATTATGAAGATAAGCCAATTATTTCATAGTTAACTGGTTCATGCATTATTGACTGTTATATATTTGACTCCATTCCCAATTGATGAGACACTGGTCTGCTCTCTATAAATTCTTGTAATCTAATGTAGCATCCGAAATACCCAGTCATGGATTCATAATGATGGCAACATGAAATCAATTTTTATCAATTTTGATATGCAAGTCTAAAATAATACCCTATTCTTCTCAAATAGATGGTTATTTGTGTAAAGGCCGACTAAAATTTTGCTGAATAATGTTTGTTTGCACAAGAAAGGAACCTATCTGTGTAGAAGTGTTCACCATTGTAATAGAATTCTCGTGAAATCAATAGGGAAATACCCTCCCTAGTCCCATAGACCCTAAAGTGCAGGGGTTAAAGGCTCAAAACCCTTTACCCGTCGAGTTGGCCATTCATCTATAGGATTCTTGATGACGAAGGCTGGTTACCTTCCACAGTCTTCCTAAGGTGTACTGGAAAAAAACCAACACATTCCAAACTTCTTTAACATTTCCTTGACATAATTTGATTGTAAAATGAATATACCTTTCTTTGTTTGATTGATTTGTAGCCTAAGGAAGAAATTCATCTCCCCAAACATAGACATCTCAAACTCTTTCTACATCTTACCTTCTACAAATTTCTTGTACATAGCTTCATTTCCTCCAAATATTATATCATCAACATGCACAACTATAATTAAGATTTGATATTTTTCAAATTTGAAATAAATATTACTATCAGTAGCACCTTTATTGAATCCTTGTTGTATCAAGTACCTATACAACCTTGCATACCAAGCTCTAGGAGCTTTCTTCAATCCATAATATTCATTCTTCAATTTGAAAACCATATCCGGTTTGTCTGATAACCAAAATCCTTCCAGTTGTTCAATGTATACTTATTCTAATTCACCATTCAAGAAAGTAGACTTCACATCGATCTGATATACTTTGAAATCTTTGTGTGTTGATAGCCTTTCCATTTTTCTCACCACTTCTTCATTCTCATTCAATTTGTTCCAGAATACCTACTTAGTTCCAATCACATTCTTGTTTTATGGTCTTGGGACAAGTTTCCAAGTTTGATTCTTCTCAATTTGAATTAGTTCTTCTTCCATAGTCTTGATCCAATATTCATTATATTACATGCTTTAATCACTATTTTAGGTTCAACTTTAGAGAGTAAACATAGGTTTACCTATTCTTCATCCATAACAACTTTTCTTTGTGTCAACACACCCTTGATTTTGTCACCAATGATCTGATCTTGAGAATGATTCTTTTGCACATACTTAGGAGTCGTAGGAATCCTTTCTGGAGCTTCTTCCTCTTCAACCTAAACTTATTTTTCCTTACCTTCATCTATGTCATTTTATTTACAAGAGGAATTATTTGATTCATATCTATCTATCACCACTGAATTCTTTTGTAAGTCTTCATCCACTTTGACACTTGCACTATCAACAATCTTCTTCAGACTCTTTTTGTAGCACTGGTAAGCTTTTCTTCTTGTAGAATATCCAAGATACCTTCATCAGATCTTGTATCAAACTTTTCTAAGTTTTCTTCATCTCTTATTATATAGCATTTTCTTCCAAAATCTTTGAAGTATTTGATAGTAGGAATCCTTCCATACCACAAATCATAGGGAGTCTTTTCACTATTTTCTCTTGCTTGAACTCTATTAAGAATGTAGACAATAGTACATGAATTTATTCTCTCTAGTAGACTTCTGGTAGGTTTTCCTCTTTCATCATTGTTTTTGCAGCTTCCTAAACAACCCTATTCTTTCTTTCAACCACTCTATTTTGTTGAGGAGTCCTAGGAGTAGACAAATGCCTCTTTATCCCATGATTCTCACAAAAAATTGTTAAACTCATTAGAGATGAACTCTCCACCTCAGTTAAAACTCAAATACTTTATTTTCATATCCACTTCATTCTCAACCATAAATTTGAATGCTTTAAACTCATCTAGAGCTTCTGATTTTTCTTTGAGAAATTAACCCATGTCATTATAGAATAATCATCAATCAATAGCATACAATATCTAATACCTTGAAGACTTCTTACTCTGGTAGGATCACAAAGGTCTGTATGCACAAGCTCCAATAGTTTGATAGTAGATTGTTCTTTGACTTTGAAAATTCTTCTTGCTTGCTTCCTAATTTGGAATTCCTTCCAAACAACATAAATGCTAGTCTTTGTAATCTTTGGTTGATATCTCATAACTTGAACTAAACTGATCCTCACTAGGCTATATGTAGTGTCAAAAAATGTCGTTAGGGATATTTTCACACTTATTTGGGCCCTCCTTGTGAAATTGAGCTTAATGTTGCCTTGATTCAGTGTTGTAATGTGGTTGACACATTCAAATTAGGTCTTGGGCCCTTGTGAACTAATGGATTTAAATGGTACCTTGCTAAAGTGTTGTGAAGTGTTGTAACACACTTTCACACTTTTCTAAGGTTTTATTAATTAAATGAACATAAAAAACCTCTTTTTAACCTTAATCTTACCTTACTTCCAGTGTTGTAAAGTTTTGTAACACACTTTCACAATTTTATAGGCTTTTCATTAATAATTGGGTTTTCTTATGCTTTAATTGGCCCCATTTTGCATCCACAAGCCTCATTTATTGCATCTTTTCAAGGATAATCCTGACACCAATCATTATCCAATCATAATTCATATGTTTTAGGTTTGAATGGCCTAGATTTAGTGATCTGGGAATCATTATCCACCTTGGGCGAATGAGTCCCACCTAGATCTTTTGGTCCCAAACCTGGTTTCACACATTTCTAAGAATTTTAAAAAATGGTCCCAAAAATTAAGCCTAGCGAGACTCATTCACCACCTTGGGCGAATGAGTCTTGTGTGGCCCAAAGTCAAAATTAATTCAAATTTATGGTGGAATTTTATTCTCCTAAATTTGATGTCGGCTCTTAGTGCTGTAATTTCGAAAATTCTTACATAATTGAGTATAAATACAAGGTTCTTTCACTCAATTTGATCTGAACATACCAACCATTCAAGTGTTCATTCCTATAGAAAATTTGAGTTTACAAGAGAATTCAAGAGCATTCAAGGTCAGATTATCAAGAATTCTAGAGCGTTCTTCAAGAATCAATCATGTCAAAGACTTCATGTATCATGTTTGGTTTTGAGCTAACAATTATGATGTAGGATTTTCTGATTCAAGCAAGTGCTCAATTCAAGATCTATCACCTTCAAGCAAGAGTCAAGATATACATCCATTGGATCCATTTCATAAATGTTTGTATTATTTTACTTCTAGGGTTTGGTGAGTTGAAACATCTTATTTTGTTCATTCATCATTATCCCTTCATATTTCATTCTATTTCAAGGTTTAATTACCAACAAGGGGTTTGACCAAGGAAAACCCCTATCCACTAACCCAACAAAATTTTCCCCTCTCCTTTGTGTGTCATTTGTAGGTCTAGGTTGCAGATTTCCTGAGGAGCAAGATTGGAGAAAAGTTTTCAAGAGCTCAAAGTTGTCAAAGTTGTCAACAAGCCTTGGAGAACCTTCGAGAAAACCTATAGGTTGCAAATCAGAGATTCAGATTTGGAAACTTGTAGAGGTAGATTGAGTAGACCGGGATGAGAAGATTTAGACTTTGAAACTTCAGAAGAAAATCCCAACTAGACTGATTCATCACTTATGGCGAATGAGTTCCAGTTCCAGTCAAATTTTAGATTTTTGTAGATTAGATACCCATTTTGTAGATTCATGTTCTCACACAAAAACCCAGTTTTTGGACTGATTTTCCTGGCTTGGTGAATGAGTCCCAATTATCAATAAAAGTAGAATTTATAGTGTTCCAGACCTCCATCCAACCATCTCCAGGTTTCCAGGTGTACATCTTCATTTTTGCAGTTTTCTATTTCATTTCATTCACTTTTCTAAGTTATTTCATAGTGCATTACATTCAATTAGTGTTTAGTGTTACATCTTGCATTTCATTATCTTTTCCAAGTCTAAAATTGGTGGTGAACCCCTTATTAGATCATATTCAACCCCTAGAACAACCCTCTTGCAAGATCTTTTTCTCTTTTGCATTGAGATCTCACGGGTTTGTTCTTGATTGAAAGTTAGTGAAATTTCCCTTCTAGGTCCTAAACCCTAAGGAGGGAAGCAATTTTTTTTCCATATTTCACTATCAAAATCAATTTGAAACATGCTTTTATGCCATATCCAACTTTCATTAATTTGAGTCATAAATAAATGACTATCAACACCTTTAAGCTAATAAACATTTCCATCTTTCCTTCTTCTAGTAGCAACCGCAGTTCTAAAGCCTTTTTTGATCTTACATCCATCATCTTGAAACATAAGATTATATCCTTTGCTACACTTTTTTCTAACACTCAAGAGGTTATGCCTTAAACCCTTAACATAAAGAACACCATTTGTATTATGATTGCTATCAAAATTTATAGAACCTTTTCCACATATCTTAGCAGATGTATCATCACCAAACTTAACTAGACCTCCTTCATATTTATCAAGTTTAATAAACTTACTTTTTTCACTGATCATATGATTTGAGCATCGACTGTCAATAATCCAATAGTGCTTCTCCTTTCTAGTATGAAGAGCAGTCACCATAGCATTGTGATTTGTTTCCAAAGCACTTTCCTCCACACATCTCTCAGAGTTAGCAAAATTAGATTCAAATTTCACAGCCATGAACAAGCATTCACTATCCTCATCATCCCCATAGTTAGATTCATCATCAAATATATAATGGTCTATTCTCTTTAGAACATAATAGCTTTTCTTATTGTTTTACCTTTGTTTTCTTTATTATTATCATTCAAATCTCTATTTGGACATCTTGAAGAATAATGACCTATCTTACCAAAACTAAAACATTTGAAAGGTAACTTACCTCTGTATTTATGAGTATCCTTTTTCATTATCCTCACAACATTTTCTTCAACATCATCAAGATCCTCTTGATCCGACTCCTCAATATTTTTTGATTTTCCACCCTTAAAAGTAGTCTCAACTTTTAGATTACTTGGACCAAATTCTCTCATTTCAAAGGCAGATAGAGCACCATACAACTAATCTCTAGAATATTTGCTTAAATTTTGAACTTCCTCAATAGCATAAAATTTATGACTATAAGATCTATGAATAGTTCTCAATACCTTCTTTACCACTTCTTCTTCAAGATTTCCACCAAGACCTCTAATGGAATTGAAAACTTCATCCACCTTCTACATGTAGCTTGTAATATTTTCATCTTCAAACATCTGTAGGTTCTCAAATCTGATCTTTAGATTATGCATCTTATCTTGCTTGATCTTATCATCTCCTTCATAAATACTTTCCAACTTTATCCAGATCTCTCTAGCAGATTTCATACTCATAACTTTCACAATTCCAGTGTTAGAAAGACCACTTAAAAGAGCATACCTTGATTTACCATTGTTCTCATAGGCCTTGATCTCATCATATGTTTTGGACCACCAATAGGCATAGTATATCCAGCCTCAACAGACTTCCAAACTTCAAATCCAAGAGATACTAGGAAACCTTCCATTCTTGTCTTCCAAAAGCCATAGTCCAATCCATGAAATAAAGGAGCATCCCTCTTATGCACCATCCCAGATCTACCTCAAATGGTTAAGCTTTCTTCCAAAAAACTTTGTTCTGATACCAATTGTCAAATACACACAAGACAACTGAGAGGGGGGGGGGGTGAATTTTTCACACATTAAAACCTCAAAACCATCATAAACATTTAGATCCACATCAACTTAGTAAACCATTAATCTGTTAGAATGATTTAGCATGAAAGAAAATAACAAAAACTGAAACACATCAACACCTTGCATAATAGAACACTAGATCTACGTGAAAAACCAAAGAAGGGAAAAAACAATGTGAGGATTATCTCACAATATAAATTATTACAACAATGAATACAAAAGGCTCATTTCCAGAGGTGTCACTACCTCAAAGAAAGAAGGGATCACTGCCATATTACATAAAAGAAGAAAGAAGAAAGTTATAGTGAGAAATATATCCCAATGCAACAAAAAATTCCACCAAAATATTACCAACAAATTCACAGGCTCTCTGAAGATTGTAGACACCTTCTACTCATTTCTTCCAGTAGTCTAACTCATTAAACCTTGCATTTCACTTGAAAAATTCATACTTCACAACTCTATAATTTGCATCACACTCTTTTCACTCAAATACTCCATCAACACAATACTTATTTATACCTTCTTCAACCTTGAAAATATTATCCAAGGTTGGCTATGCACCTTAATCATGAAAATTCAAATTACTTCATCACTAATCATTCTCGCAGTGGAAAGGAATGAAAGTGGACCACACCACATCTTAACTTAGACCCAACTCCATGCATACATACCACACCACACTTCCACAAACAATGAAGCAAATCCATAATTAGTGTAAACACCCAAGGTCGGTCAAACCTATGTAAACACCATTAACATTTAAGTACATGATTTCTCAAATCCAAAGATGACTCACAGACTACACACACCACTCAAACACAATATGGAATATTATCTAAACAACCTAAAATCTAACAAATTCCTTCACAACAACTTCCATCTAAAGAATTCACAGACCCAATACACTCAAACAACCTTCCATATACTATAACTCAAGAAACCACCTTTTGGAGCATCAAACCATGCCAAATTTTTATTTAAGGTATATATGAACCTTATCAACACACTTCCAGAACCGCAAGACCAAAAACCAAATTGTAGAGAAATGTAGAGAAAAACCATTTCTCCCAGACAATATTGCAACATAATTCACACACTAGTGAATACAACTTTCACTGCACAACTATCTAGACCAATAAATTTTGGATATAACTCGTATGAACACCTTTTACCAACATGTTTGAACCGTATAAGTAGATATTTAATATAGATGAAATGCAGAGAAAAAAAAGAATGCCACTTTGTGCACTAGAACAACTTTGTAACACATGGTTTTCCTCTTTTATTCAAAATTTCTCAAAAGCACCTGGAAACCAAGCACATTCTTATCATATTCAACACATTTTTATCATCACAAAATCAACTACAACACTGCAACTGAACTATACATCCATAAACAACAGCTTATTAAAGAAACACAAGAGGTTGACACCAATAACACTTACTAATGAAAACATAATGGAAATAATCAAAGCAACATCACCACTTCTCAACAATCATGAGTTGACATCAATGACAAAAAAAACATAAGCTTGTTGACATCAACGACACCACCAGCTATACATACTTGCAATAAAGAATATATTGCAAAAAAAATTGAAGAGGAAAATGATGTTGTAGAAGAACTTGTATTTCCTTTAGAGGATGACAAGGTAGAAGAAGAAAATAATGAGATTACAGTAGAGCATAATGAAGAGGGAAAATTTGCAGCAAATGGTGATGAGTAAACTATTGTAGTAGTAGAAGAGAAAGAGGTAACATTTTTATTTTTTTTATTTTTATGATGATGAAGATGATACTAAGTTGTGTGTAGATGTGGCAATAAAAGTGGAAGGAGTGATGGATGAGAAGGTGGTAGTGATGGTGAAGGAGTGTGAAGATGAAATGCATATGAAAATATTCTTCCATGATATTGTTAAAATGATGATTTTTATTCAAGTGTTGTAGAGAATGGTACAAATGAGATGGTGTGGGAAGAAGAAGAGCCTTTCAAGAGGAAAAAATCCAAATTTGTAACTTTTAATGGTGATGATTGGTTTCTAAGCTCCAAAAATCCTTTTTTATAATAAAATTAAATATTTTTTCTCATTTCAGTTGGCTTCCATTGTGTTGAGAATTGTGCGGGCTGCATGATTGGGTTGTTTGATAAGACCCCCAATCTTGTCTGCATCACACATGGAGATTGATTATAATGATTTATCATTCATATTGTTCATCATATTTCCCATATTGCATAGTGTTTGACATTATCACGATGTGGGGCATTTTATAATATGGATGCATCATGTAGACCCATATTAAAGTACCACATCATGAGGAATGTTTTCATATTATTTCTATACATGTGAGTTGCTATTACTTCTTTATTCTTTTTACTTTGTAAGTAATTACAACATCTTGCAGTTTATGCTTACTTTGGTTATGAGCTAAATGCTACCCATTTCATGCTTTTAGTTTTTTATTTTTGAAGTTTTGATGGAGTGCTCATACCAATGAGAATACAAGAAGAAGAATTATATCCATTTTCAAACACTTTTATGAGTGTTTGTATATTTAATTTTCATATTGTTTGATAATTTCCATATAATTTAAAATACAATACCATGTTAGATTACACACACCTCAAAGTAGGGGAAAATATATTGGTAAAATTTGTATATATCCATGTAATTTCTCATTTAGTTTTGTGTTTGTTTTGGTAAAAATGTCTTAAATAAATAACACACCGACAAGTGACATACTCTTGTGTTAAGTTTGGCTCATGGTCCAACTCCCATCCACCTTAATTTACTCCCATATACAATGATTCCAATATAATTACACTTATTACTCACTATTATTAAAACCCCATTCACACCTATTTTTAAATATTCACTCCCTACATAAAAATTCCTACAATATTCGTGAGGTTTATTTCCAAGTGGTTTGGGATTGATGATTCACTCTTGAAGTGTATGGAAATGAGCTTCAAATTTAAAATTTAACTTTATTGCCCCCTTCTATTAGCTATTATGAGCTAAATTAATGCATGTTTATGTGACAAGTTACTACGTCATGATATTTAAAGACATTAAATGTGCATGTAATTTACACATGTGAAAACAAGGAGAAAATTATTAGAACACATTCCAATTTCTAAAGGGAAATAAATAATTAGATCCATGTCATCATATAGGCTATTTCCATGCCTACATATTCTATATTTAATATCATTCTTGTCTATTAATTTGACTTTCGAAAGGGGTTTGACCTAGGAGAAACTACTCACCTATCAAATCAACAATCTAATAAATGGCATCCTTAGACACCACCTTGAAATATTTAGCTATCAAGAAGGTGAAGACAAACAAGTTTTCATGTGCACATTCAAATAGATTGATCTCATGCATCACAAACCAAGTTTCCATATTAGTGTAAGTCCATGCCTCTTGAAATCAACCCTACAACACTCATGATTGAACCACAAATGTTTTTGAGATGGTATTGATTCTTAAGTAGTTGATATACCGAGGATAACAAATTTTAAATAGTGGTGAACCAACTCTACACTTCAACATCATCCTTATCATTGATTTTAGAGTTGAGTATCCTAACCATCACATGTTATTTTCATGCATTTATCACAATTATGTGTCCCCTCTAATTAATCTAGATTTTTGTGTTTACTAATATCATCTATTTAATTAGTAGCCTAGATATATCATCCATGCAATGCCATTATTTTCATTACACACTAAAGATTAGAAATACTAATATTATGTACATACGATCATAAAATCAGACTAAAAAGAATATACCATTTATGTTGATAATCAAAATAGAGTATATTATGTCTACAACATCTAGTCCAACTTTACCACTCTGCCCATTGTATTACATAAACAAATTCTTAGAAAACTATTTTATCGGATCTTATTATTTCTATAGATTTAATCGCTAAATAATATAGATAAATTATCATAAAACATTTATAGAAACTTAAATATAATGACACAATTTATTCATTCTAATATCTCTTTTCAAATGATGAATCTTTCTTGCATCTTGCAAGACACCCTCCCGAAATCCATCAAATAGATGACCAACATCTATGATTAACTTTAACAATCAAGAAGAACAATCAAGAAGATTCAACCAAATAATAAGAATCATATAAAATATGTCATTTATCAATACATTAGAAACACCTACCACATAGACAAAGTAAAATTGATACTACTTTCATTATAAAAGAACTTTGAATGTAACAATTTTATATTTCTTATTATTTCTACTAATCATTGTTAACCATGTAATTTGTTTATTCACCCTCTTTTATTCATCATAATCTATTTAATGATATTATTATTATTATTTTATATAACTCTAACTTTATTCAATGAAAAAAAAGTCTACGTATACATTATTAAGTAAAAAAAAATTGGTTAAACTTTGATATTTTATTGAATTTAAATTCAACCCACCTTTAAAAATTCAAACTTCATGAATTTCCATGATATGCCCACCCTATAAAGATGATGTACCATAATGAAATGTGAAGACAATTGTCACCTTTTTATAAAAACAATAACGGCACACCAAACTGATTGGTACAACTCGTTTTCTTGCATTTTCACAGCTACAAAAATATATATGTGAAAGGCTCATTGGACCTTTAAAAAGAAAACATTAAATATTGTTCAACTTTCTAAAAGCTGAAATTTGTTCATAATTGGCTTTAAAGAACTTTGGTTGTATTAAAAACATTTGTACATAAATAAAAAATTATTTAATGTCTGTCTTAAAAACTAAAACATTTTCATTGGGGAAACTTCTTGGGATTGAGGGTATGATTGTGGGATGAATTTTGGATAAATTTTTATTTTTTTTGGGTTTTAAGTTGGTGAAAAATGGTTTTGAAAGAATCTTAAGAATTGAATTTTTTATATCAGATGTTTTATGTGAAAACAAGATGAAGTTGAGATCATGTTATGAATGATCTTGATGAAGTAGATATCTCTTAATTCTTACCTTGTTTTTTCTTTGTTGTGTGAGAGGTATCCTCATGACCTAGTTCAGCGTCTAACCAACCTTGCCTTGGTCTTAATTTTTGTCAAGTTGTAGTCTGGGAGAAGTGAGATAAGGCGAGACTAATCCTTTGGGGATGCATGCAATCACCCGCAAACCACGTGCATCAGGTAAACCTGGACCTCAGAGTTGAACCTGGAACCAATGAGGAGCAAACCCACGACCCAAGTCAACTCTACTGCCCGTACATGTTTAATCCTTATCTTGTTGAATACAAAACCCGTTAAAATTAACAAGGACGACATAAAAATCGTATTATACATGATCTTGACATAATGTATACTCCTTAATAAAAAAAACCAATTATTTTACACCTTTAATTCAAACTATCAATATCTACAAAATTTTATCTTCCCAAAAATCATATATATAATATACCTATATATTTTTAAGAAAGAGAACTACCAACATACGAAAGATTTATTGTCAATGGCACGTGGTCCCATTTTTCTCAAATACTCAACAATGTGCACCTAATTTAGTTGCTTGGAAGGGATGCTTTGTAATGTTTGAAAAGTGGAAACATGTGGTTGGCTTTTTTCACCTCCTTAGGTGAAGTGAAAGCAAAATTTCCTGTCATAGAAAATCCTTGGTTTGAAGCAGTAGAAGATATGAAAGCTCTTTTTCTTTTCAAGCAATTAAAATTTCATTGACTATGGTGGCAATAAAGTGTTGTAATTTCTTTAGATGTAAGTGTGAAATAATATGACCCACAATTGTTTCCAAGGGTGGAAAAGGATGTGAAATTTCAAATTTTAAAATCACCCCTCCAACAACTTTGGACTGTTAGACAAGTTGAGCGTGTCATGTATGGACACCCCACCATGGGAACCAAACATTGGAGGAAAAATATTAATATTGAGAAATTTTATTGTGTAAATAGTTTGCATGTTAGAGAAGTAAATGGTTTGGTTATAACTAGGTTAACTTTTATAGTGTTGAGAAATATAAATAAGATATGGTTTAGAATTAGTAGATATATTTATTTTATTTATGTAAGATTTTATTTATTTATTTATTATATAAGTTGATAAAATTCAAAATTTATAAGCATTATTTTATTTTAGTATATGATTTAATTTATTTTATTTTTTTAATGAAATAGGTTTTTTAATAAGATAAAAATAAAGGTTTTCAAAAGTTTTTATAATCTTTTACAAATATTCAAATAGGAAGTATTAAGATTTTTTAGGTTTCAATTTTTTTGCTTCATTTTTTAAAACAAATTTGACTTGCAAGGTAAAGCTATTATCTAGCAAGCGAAATTAGTTCATGCACATAATCATGGAGGGTTCAAGGTCAACTCTACGATAGTGGGTTATCTCTCATACACTTCAAACTCAACTTAAACTTAGAAGGGTATTCCTAGAGGTTGCAATATATAAAATGACCAAAGAACTAGTAGCTAAACCCCAACTGTAGATTCAACTCCAAAAATTGTCACTGGGTTGAGAGAAACCAACTACCTTTCTACCTCTATATAGTTGATTCAACACCTTTGTAGTGAGTGCATAATGAGAGCAGGATACATGATTCACAAAGTTTACCATAATTGCTATTCCATGTATATTGTGATATCATGAACTATAAAATACTAGAATTAAATTATCAAATATTATTTAATGTTTTGTTTATTTAAGTGTTTGATTTTGATGTTTGGAACAAGTACATGCAAGATCAGTGTCAATCCTAGGACAATAGAGTCACAACTAACAAGGAAGTAAGTGCAAGGGAAAGTGCAAAACAATTGTTGATCTGAGCATTTATTTGCATCAATATAACTTATTATTCAACTTCACATACTTAGTAATCTATCAATGAAGTGTAAAATTTTATATACAAACATATAATAATCTATTACAAGCAATGTGACAAGTTTAAAATCTTGTTATTATTGATAAAACAAGGTGCAAATAAATTTTTAAGAACTTTTATAAAATTTCTTACAAATATGTGATTGCAAATATGAAAACTTAGTGTAAGAGAGGGGGACCAACGACACCAAGGCTCTAGGTCATAGAGAGTTGAGAGTGGAGGGTTGGCTTAACTTACCTCAAGCTAACATGTGTTTGGGATAAGAATTAGAAATGAAGAGCACTCTCAATTGCTTTTGTCACTCTACAGATCCGAAAATCTAATTTGGGCTAGACAAGCAGGTTTCTAGAGTTTAAATTGCACCTCAGACATTTCTTTGTTTGAGGATGGCAACACAAATTTGGGATGACAACACGACACACTGTCATCTCTCTGGCGTGCTAGTGTTCGTACGGTTAGATAATGTAAAATGCAATGTAAAACACTAGAAGCCTACTAACTGCCTAGCTAACTAGTTTTAATGAAGTAAACAAAATTATAAATTACGAAAAATAACTACGTAAATGATAAAGTAAGTAGATGAAAAAAAAGGTAATGAATATCAACTCACTAAAGCTCCATTTTTTTCCAGTGAGCTCCACACACACGCTCACCTACACACAAGCAAGAGGGGAAAAATGTTGGGTTGTATAAGGGTTTTCCTCAGTCAAACCCTCGCTTTGGTGTTTCCACCTCCATGGACAGCCAAAAAAGCCACAAAGTAGAAAGTACAATAAAGGAAAGAAAAAGAGGGAGTATTGAACACTATGAAAGGCTACGCTACTCTATAAAACCAAAAATGAAAATGAAGTGATACCACCTCCACCCAAAGGCTCTCAAGGCCAATGAAGGAAGAATGCAAGCAATGAGCTTGGCAAAGTTGACACATGCGCAAAAGTGATGAAGGGAGGTCTCGCAAGACTCCAAAATTGTAGCTTCTATGGTAGAACCGCACATACAAGGATGGAATTTATGGAGTAACAAGCTTGCTTGCTACAATGCTCAATGGAGTTGTGAAAATTGCTAGAATTGTGAGTAGAATGTTGAAGAGATTGTGAAAGATGGAATCAAATGCTAAAGGAGATGAAGAATTGTGAAAAAGATGAAGTGATATTGAAATGGATGGATTTGAAGACCAAAAGGAGTCATTTTTGAGTCGCTTGGTTGCATAAAGGTGTTACAATTCATCCCCAATGAGGAGTGTAACATCCCTATGAACTCTAGAGGAGGGAATCTTTTAGGGATGGTAGTGTGTTGCAAAAATGTCCTTGTGTCGTGCTCACATCCCTGATGGAAATTCCCCCATCGATACAAAAAACACTCACCAAGTGGATGCATTTTGGATGGGTGATGTGGAATTTCACCTCTGGGTTTGATTTTCTAAGGTGAGGGTATGAAAACAGGGAATTTACAAAAGGGTGCAAATTCACTCCTATACATTTCCCCCACTTTAGCGAGCATGACTATCGATGAGTGTTCGGTAAAGTAGATTGAAGAGTTAGAAATGTATACCTAAACCATCGAGAAAGCAGGTCACAATTTGGTGAACTTGAAAGCGCAGGGCAAGCAAAGGATTCCATGGGTACTCTCTCTTGAGGAGGTTTGAACAAAAGGACTTTGTAGCTCTAGGGAACAATGAAGTTGATCAAAGTACACCAAAGGCCTGGAAACCAACGATGGACAAATCTCGCAGGATGCAAGCACTTCATAGGCCCTCAGACTTGCAAAGAAGGCATTCCCCCAAGTACTCTCTCATGAAGGAAGCCCAATGTAAGCGGACTTTCACTGATACATTTTGACCCAAAATTTCAACGACCGTTCGTCGAAAATATTTCATCAAAAAATTGATGAAATTTGAAGCGTCGATTTTCTGACCCAAGATCGTCGACAGGGTCAAAAAATCGACGTTTCAAATTTCGTTGATTTTTCGATGAAATATTTCCGACGAAAGTTCGTTGAAATTACGACAACCTTTCGTCAGAAATTGGGTCAAAATTTATCAGTGTTTGTAGAGTTAGACTGGAAATCAGCTTCACAGGCACACCTGAAAAGTAACATGTTAATCTATGTTGTGCCTATAGAACACACGCCTCATTCGGAACATGGACCCTCTCTCTTCGCCTTTGTCGGGTCACTTTTTTCTTTTGCCTCATTTTGCATGCCCCCATTTTTGAGTGTCAAAGTGGTCATGGGCCCTAAAATTCATCATACTCAGTTGACCAAATTC
Organism: Sequoiadendron giganteum; assembly: GCA_007115665.2. Taxonomy (NCBI): domain Eukaryota; kingdom Viridiplantae; phylum Streptophyta; class Pinopsida; order Cupressales; family Cupressaceae; genus Sequoiadendron; species Sequoiadendron giganteum. Next base: position 38,139,513 of record CM021104.1, on the reverse strand, counting down.
ACCACCCAAAAAATTCCTAAGTCCTTGCCTCTTCTGAGGTTTCTTTGGTAGGTTTCCCTTTGGATTTTTCAGGCTGGTGTCCTTCGCCTTCTGTGGATCCTCCCTTAGGGGCCACCCCTTGCGTGTTGCTTCCCTGTATCTATTGTTTCATTGATGGCCGACCCGGGACATTTTCCCATATGGCGAGCCCCATGTCCTTTGTCGTCGCCCCCTTTGTAGACCTTCCAATGGTGATCCCCTAACTTTTATCTGCTTTGTGGAGCCCACCTTTCCCGTCACTGGTGTTGTCAAAAATCATGCCCAACTACTTCAATTGTTGTTGTACTTGCAATTAATGAGGGCTATTGATGCAAAATTTTCTATAAAAAGGTCATTTGACCTGTCATTTTCATCGACCAAGACTCATAATTTGACAAAGCTCCAGCCTTCCGCCACCTCTATCACGCCCGCACATCCTCTTGGAAGTTTCATGGTGTGATCATCATCAATTTCTTCATACTTTTTAGGTATTTCTACCGCCCCTTGGCCCATAACATCCTTTTGAGTTAAGTTTTCAAAATGTTAAAAATCTTAAGGAAAAACTCATAAATCTCCTAGAATGGCTAAATGACCTAGAAATTCCGCACACACCCATCTTGAGAAAACCCTTAAAAATGACTAAATTTGGCCTCCAAGGCCATGTGGAACTTTTCCCTCCCATGACTATTCTTAACCAGGGCCATGAGACCTTTGCGGCCTGCACCATCGTCACCACCATAAAAAAAAAAAAAGAAAGCTCCAAACACTTAGGTAAAAAACACTTGATCAACGAGCCTTTGCAGGTTCGCTTTTGCAGGTCGTCACATGCAGGCAGCCCCTACCTCGTCATTGTTCGAAAATGACCATCCTACACCCACTTCGCGCTTCATGGGTTCTAGCAAGACCTCTTCCACTGAAACAAACAAACCCATCTTAAGTCCCCTTTGCAGACCTTTCCCTGCTGAACTCCATCCGCTCTTCGCTGCCATTATCAACGACCATCCTGATCGGTGAAGCCTTCACACCCATCTGCACCACAGAGCCCACTTGCCTCCTTTCCATTTGATCTGTACAAACAAAAATGTTAAGTCTCGAATCCTTGCGGATCAACCTTTGCAATCCATTATCTCCGGACCGCCTTGTTGTCACCACCATTCCTAAAATGACCAAGGAGGTCCGTCTTTTCACACTGTCAGTCCCGACTTCGCCATCTCCCTCAGAATTTGATGTTGAAAATGACTAACTTTGGGTTCCTTGTGGAGCTTTCCTCATGGGCCACTGTTAGCAGCCCACCATCCTATGAATAATATTTGCTAAATGGCCATGCCTAGCCTTCTATCCGTAGGGCGGAGCCCGAGCCTTCCTCTGTCATCTAGCTCCTTTAGCATGAAATAGTCAATGCCAGACTCCCTTATAAACTTGACGGTGGAAACCATTGTGTGTGGTCTGACATCCCATGACTACCATCCCTAAACATCTATCTCCTGGCGATCTTCCACCTATCCCCGCTCGCAAAAACCTTAATTCCTAAACCTGAGGGAGCTAGCCTAAACTGTCCAAGTCTCCTGCGGGCCCTGCACAGTGAAATTCCACATGTGATTTTCTGCCTCCTGATTGTTGTTTCTCAATAGTGGAGCTCCAAAATGGCCTTGATGTTCCCTGCCTCTGCATGCCTTATTTCCGCATGACTAAAACGATCAATTAGATGCTTTCAAGTGACTTCATGGCTAGTTGCCCGATGCTCCAAATGCCTCAAAGCCTTGACCAACCCCTAAGTCTAAAGTGTGGAAATTTGATTGTGGGTGGCCACTTGTGGGTTGCCATGACCCTGGTGCCATTTCATTCTAAGTTTCTCTTGATGGCTTCCAGCCTAGGGAAACCCACATCCCTAGGCTCACATTACCTTAATTGATCCTAATGAGTGTTAAACTATGAGTTTCAATGTACTTTATGGTCTTTGATGATGTATTGATGAATCTGACCTCTGTTTTGTAGGATTTAGCTGATGCCTCCCTAATTTTTTGTATTGATGAGCTTAATGTAGTCTTTTGTGTAGGATTTATGGAATCATCTACGAGACTATCAGGAGAATTTTCTGAAAAAGAGAAAGGAAAGAAGCCTACCAAAGAACCAAGGGAAAAAGAAGACAAAGACCAGATGAAGTGCTAGTTCCATGGGTGGATGTCACTTCCAAGGTCGCCTCAGAATGGGGCACCATATTCGATGCCAAACTTGGACATGTGAATATGGAGGAGTTCAGACAAAGGGTGGAAGTCAGCCCAAGAACAAAAAATGCCTTGAGAATTAGAAAAAGTGGCCTTGCCAAGGCGGTCGGTTTCCTTCCCACACTTGTTGCTCCAAAGTTGCTGATGTCATGCAGAGAATGCTATCACAACAACAAAAATATCATCAGCCATGATTGTAGAGTGTTAGAAAATTTATCTACTAGGTCTATAGTTCATGCATTCCACATCCCCACATTTGATAAAATGGAAGAAATATAGAAGGAAGTTACTAAAATTATGTGGAAGGTAGACCCATGGCATGCAAGAAGCTAATCAACTAGCATTGGTTGAAAGATAATAGGGGCAGTGCAACCAAAGTGCCAGAATAATTATTTGGGAGTGACTTCCACAAGGAGTACCATGACTTGGTCACTCTGCTCAGCAGGGTAATGGGCCTCCCCACCACTACCTACTTCTAGGAGTGGATGTTCTATTTCATCAAGGAGATCATCCATGGAAAAAAAAAATTTCACTGGGCAAAAATCATCAATGACAACATTCATAGCTAGTTGATGACTGTGAAAAATACCTCTCATTTCTATATGACCTCCTACTTGGCATACATTCTCGTTGAGTCATTCCCCTACAAAGGCCCCACTGTGGCACACAATCTAGATCCTAACAAAGATGTCAAAATATATGATAGATACCCTCAGTTGCAATATAGGAATTTCAAGAAGGATTATCGAAGGGTGAATGATGCCTTTATTGGGCATATTATCAAACTTCTCAGGGGAAACTTTGAAAGAAGGATTTCACATAGTGCTAGGGAATTCATCCAAAGGTTTGGGTGCCTATTCTTACAATTCCTAAAATTTACATATATAAGAGAAAAATGTTTCTCTGATAAGCCTTACAAGTTGTCGCACTACCCCAACGACTGGATGATTATGTTGGAGGTTACTAGGAAAATATAGAACACTCATGCCTTATTGAGTGATAAGCACAAACCAACAATACCATATCCCCTCACCTTCAGATAAGGAATGTATTCATGTCCCATCACCCAATGTGCAAACTATTCAGAGAAGGAGATAGTGGAATACAATCTGGAGCTCCACATAGCTAGGACAAGAATTGACCCATATAGTAAGCTAAAGAAGTAGGTGGCAAAGGAATATGCCCATCGACCACACCTTGAAGACTTTTGGGCCAATTATCAAGATGAAAAATAAGTATAGATGAGATGCTATATGTGGATGGCGACCTAGTTTGTAAAGTCGATCAATCTATTTCCTATGCCCGACCACGTCATTGAAGAAGATGACACCATTATTGATTAGAGATTCAATTTCATGGCCAATTTTCTAGTACCACTGATATATTAGAATGAGGTTGAGGTCAATGACCTCGATACAATAACACAACGAGTCATAGATAGAACCAAACAATGGGTAAATGCCCAAGTTGTGCAACTCAAGGTGCAAGGTGCAGTGTTGACATATGGCAAGTTCGAAGATGAGCTTGAAAGTGAAACTGACAGTGGAGTTGTTTCCACCTCCACAAAAGAAGCACCAAAATCCCCTCCATCCACAAGATCCAGGAAAAGGAAGGATGTGCCCGAGCGCCATCCTAAGCATAAGGTATATTCACAAAAGGCTACAAAGGGAGAAACCTCTAAGAAAGCAAAGATGATGAGGGGATTTGCAACTGAAATGCCAACCATTAAGGAGGACCCTCAACATGAGGGAGAAGAAGAAGAAATTGAAAATTCACACTCACCAATGGTCACCTCCGCTCCTACTGCTACCATTGTCGTTACCACTCCACCACCTCCCGCTTCACAAGCATTGCTTGTTCCATCTCCACCTACCATGGAAATTTTAGTCCACCTCTCTTCCACCCTACTAGTGGCTCTTGTGGTAGTGCTTGATTCCTCTTCAACCATGAAATCCCCGTCGTCGACCTCCTCACTGCCTCCTCCACTTCCCATCCTCTCTACTCCAATTACTCCAAATACCACTACTGTCCCCCAACTCACCCTGCCAGAAGCCTTTACAAAATATATGCAAGGTGTACCTTCTGAGATTTTAGGAGTGATCATGAATCCCACCGTTTAGGCCCTTATGACTCAGATTGCTGCCAGTTTTCCCATTCCTCCGCCACCTTTAGATCCACCCAAGATGGAGGCCACCATGAGAATATCTGAAGAAATGGAGAAACACCAGAAGGAAGCTGGCAAAGCAATAATGGAGGAGCCAAAAAACCCCTACTTTGAACATCTAAAGGGTGGACTAACTATTAATTTGGAAAAAGTAGTGATTAATGAAGAAGATTCACAATCTTTAGAGGAGGACGTTGAAGCTCTTAGCACAAAATATATAATTGAGACCTCAGATCAAGAGCTAGAAGAGGAGTTGTCCCAACAACTCAAATACATAGGTGAAGAGGTTGAACTAGAGATGCCTCCCTTTGAAGAGAAGGAAGATACTGAAGTGAATGTGGAGATACTTAAAGAGCCTCCATAGATTGACCAAGATAAGTGCCATGTTCGAAAGCAAGAGGTGCCTTCTGAGGAGAAAGAAGAGAAAGAAATGGAAAAGGAGGAATATAGGTTAGAAGATGCATTAGGGAAGAGCCCTGAGCCTGAGCACCATGAGCTCAAGAAAGAAGAAGAAAGAATTCCTCAAGAAGAAGATGTTTCTAAAGAAAATATAGCCGCAACAGAGACAGATAAAGAAAATGCTATTCAAATTGAGGATTCTGATGAAGAAGAAAGAACCTAGCAAGAAGCCCTAAGTCATGAAGAGAAACAACCTCAACAAGAGGAAGGTGATCATGAATCACCAAGAGGGGAAGCCCAAATGCCCAATTGGCTAGAGAAGTAGTTTCAAAAGAATTCCCCTGCAATCATTGATCCTAAGGCTAGACTTGAGGCGATATTGGCTTGAGCACAAACGAAGATGAAGAAAGAAAAGAAGCCAAGGGTTTGATCCCACATCACAATCGATGCCTCTAGATTGAGAATAGTACAATTCGCCACCCTAGTAATGGAAAAGGAGGTTGGTGTCAATTACAAAATCTCCACCATCAACCTAGGCCTAGCCACCTGAGAACAAAATATTGAAAAACTCCAAGGGTCGGTGGCAACGATTGTACAACAAATGAATAAGGACCAGTCTTCCAAGAAAGAGCTAAAGGCACGAGTGGTGGATCTCACCACCTACATTCAATAATAGACATACTTGGAAGAAGAGGCTCCCACTACATCATCCATGCCTTCCCTCCTTTCCCAAGAAGAGCTCACCCGCATGGAAAAGATGAAGAATTGGACTAAGGCTACGATAGATTGGTTCCAACGGGTGCTATATAATGGTGACGTGGAAATATGTCATGCTACTAGAATGTTCAAAATTTTTTGGGATTTTCAAAAGCAATTGGAAGCCATTGAAAGAACATGTCACAGGTTCACTAAGCTTTATAGAATTACATTTCCTAAGCTCGAGGCCATTCTAAAGATGCTCAAACAGACATGGGAAAAATAAGCTAAAACTAGTAAAGGATGATCAATGGCTAGTGGAAAATTGGAAAATGAGCTTAGATCACTAAGGGGATGTCCTCAAGAAAGTGTTGCATGAGGTCGAGCTTGACCTCGAATGGGTCATGGAACATAGAATATAAAGTGAAGACTACCTTAAAATGATGACATATTACGACATGCCCGCCCTGGAATTAGACCCAAAGAAAATCAAGCCACACTTCCACAAGGGATGGAGCAATGGGAAAAAAATGTACTTACAATAGATTTCAGGGACTTTGCTGCAAAATAATTCACACAATTCGAGCAGGTAGTCAAGGCCGCGCCCAAATGCACTAAACATTGGGAGCAAATCACTAGAAGATTTAAGAAGTTATTCTTCCAGATCCCCCAATCTGATATTATGGAGTGGGATAAGCTTCAAGATTTAAGTGAAAATTCATGGAGTATGACACTCTTCAAAAGCAGGCAAGGAAACTGGTGATTGGTGATGATTTCTTGATAGTGTAGTTGAAAAGGAAGGCAACCCACTAGAAACAAAATTGCTACAACTACAGTGCCAAGGTAGCCACTACAAGACAAAATAGGAATGAGACAAATTTTTATTTTAAATTCCTATATATTTGGGGGTAGGTGAAACCCTAATGTAAAATGAATCTTGGCCATAAAATGAAAGTGAATCCTGGCCACTCATTTTCTTTTTTGAAGACTATAAATAAGGGTCCTCTCTCATTGTTTTGTGAGAGATTTGATTTGTTGTAAAGACATGTTGCAGAAATTTTAATAGAATCTCATTTCTTTTGGTGGATTCTTTTGTTTCTCTCGTGTTGTATGATTCTTCTCCTCATATTTGATAGATTTAGTTAGCATTTTCTTTGATATTCTTAGTGTTTGAAGTTACTTTTAGTAGTTTAGTTGATGTTGTCCATTGATTTTGAATAATGCTATTGTGTTGATGTTTTCCATGTTCATAATTTTTGTTTGTAATTGATGGTAAATAGTTGTGTAAAGATAGTATAAACATAAATTCATTATTGCACTTAAATTTCATCTTTTATTCATGCTTTATGGTGAATGAACAACTGAAAATCTACAGACCTTAGAAGATAGCATTATTTTCATGACACTGCCAAAATTTTTGGTTAAGTGGAGCTCAGTTTTGGGAAGGTTGTCCACTATAGCATCCTCCATTGTCACTGTCCATCATTAGTTGCAGTTATAGGAACTCTTCTATCCCTTTTTCCTTTTGACTTTTCTTTGAAAATAGAAGTTAAAACAAGATTCTAACATCCCTTAAAAGCCAAATTTGATGATTGAAAGACTATTGTTTTGAATCTGCAACAAATGCATTTCATTTTTAGAAGCACAAGAAACTCCATTTGAAGATCCAGTTCCTTCCAACTTAGTGACCCATAAATTCCCTTTTTGATTACCAGCAAATCACATCAATCAACTGAGTTGTTTTTTTAATTCATGACCTGACACCCAAGAGACCTTGGGATAATTTTATCTAACTCATTGTAGCAAGTTGTCTTTCAAGAGAGGTAGCGCACTGGTGTGTTTCATGTGTTGAGAAAGTGCAAAAACACCCATCAACAATCCACAGATAAAACATGTTAGAAATCAAAAAAGTGGCCAAACAGGAAAACAAGTAGATGGTCACATAGATAGTCAACAAATTGAAGGAAGATCTTTCAAAGGGGTCCCTCGGGAACCCTTCAAAAGAAGAGGGGTCCACCCAAGGGATGTGTTGTTTGAAAGTGCAATAATGTTTTTTGTAAATCAATTCACCACCAAGGGATCCTTTCGAAATATGTTCACTTCATCAAGGAATTCAAAAGGAAGAAAATTCTCCCTCATGAGGGGAAGGTTGAGGATTTTCCCATAGAAAAAATTTGCTTCCTCCTTAGAGGAAAGTTCTTCAAGTTCTTTCTTTACGAACCCATGATGAAGGAAATGTTGGATGTTGTGGTTGTGTTGCTGATATGTGGTTTTCATTGATGTCAACACTATTAGCATTGATGATTTTGAAGGTTGTATATATTGAGGATATTGATAAAATTAAAATAAATATGTTGAAGGCTATCTGTGAAGTTGTGAAGTTCAATGTGGTTGAAAATTTAGTATGTTTGTATTTAGAGGCCACACTTTAAAGGGATTGTTTATGAGCCTGTCTAGTTTATACTCCAAAATTTTTAGAGGTGCACATCAAGATTTGTGCAAGTTGTGTGTTGTTGTGTTCCATCATTTATTCTATTATTGTAGTTGATGTTTCTGGAAGAAGAGAATGTGATTCTGTCATTTTTAGTTGTTTTTTATGCTTGTGCGATGTTCTTTGATGTTTCTAGATCACGCTCTATCCTTGTTGCACATCCGCATTTATTGGTGTGATTGTGATCAGATATTTTTTCGATGTGTGTTTGGGTTTTCATGTTCTTGGTTGACATGGTGGTTGTAGCGTGTTGTGGATCCTTGTGGATTAATATTTTAATGTTTGGCATGTTCGAGGAAGTTGATTTAGGACCTCATTATTTTGTGACCGACTATGGTTCGTGTGCATTGAAATTTATTCATGAATTGAGTCGACAATTTGTATTTTACTCTTTTATCTTTGGCCAACAAAGTTGTTGTTGGTATGTGGCAACTGATCATGCTATACTGTACATTTTTAGTATTGTACACTCTTCATGTATGCTTTTTCTATTTTTTCACTGAAAAAGGAAAAGCCGACTTTGTAAACCCTAATTTCTGGAAGCTTCTAAAAGCTTGTTATAAGCGGCTGGGATGGAGAGTTGTAGTATGGCATTATTCACAATATTGTAATAGGTTTGGCACTAGATAATAAAATCATTGGATGGCTGCAATTTTGTGGATGTAGCCCAGATTGGGTGAACCACGTTAAATTCTCTGTGTTGTCTTCTATGTGTGATTTATTACTCTATTTTATTATTCAAATATGCATTTGAGTTGTTATATATCTACCTTCTAACCCTAACAGTTGTTGATGTCATTCCATGAAGCGGATATATAAGAGAATTTTTTTCCTCATTTTGAAGTGTACGAAGTGTGCGAGATGCAAGTATGAAGTGTCTAATGTGAGAATAAAGATCAAATCATTCGATTGCACAGTAAAGTGTGAGTAAGGGTTTATGTGCTTAATCGAAATTGTGATCAGGCTTTTCTAGAAGCTAATTTATTAGTTCATATTCTTCAGATAGTTTTAATCTGAATGTTTTTGTAAGGCAATGAGCCTTCCCTTTTGAGCAGTGTGCTCTAGGCAGTTTGCTTGAATGCATGTGCGTTCCTTATTCATTCTCATTATACTTCTAATAGGGTATAATCTTGTGGACTAACATCCATCATGGTTTTTCCCCTAACAGGGTTTCCACATATAAAATCTTGGTGTTCTTGTATTTCTGATGTGTTGTTGATTCATGCATTCACTGTTAATTATCAAATCTAAGATTAAAGGTTAATAAGGTTGAATAAGTTATAAATTTTGTGACAACTGATTCAACCCCCCTCTCAGTTGTCTATTCTTGTTTTTCCAACAATTGGTATTAGAGAAGGTTCCTCTGAAGAATCCTAACAACTTAAGGTGATCCGAGATGGCATCATACAAGAAGGATAGTCCTAGATTCGATGGAACAAACTACTCTCTGTGGAAGGTCAGAATGGAGTGTCATTTGAAGTGCATTGGTGAACCCTTCTGAAAGATTACAAAGAACATATATAATATTCATCAGAATGGTCCCTCTACTCCTGATGAGATCAAAGAAGCTGAAACAAATACTAGGGCTATATAAGCATTATTGAGTGATTTGACAGATTCAAAGATGAAAAATGTGATAGGTCTGAAGACAATTAATGAGATCTGGAAGAAGTTGGAGACATTGTATGAAGGAGATGCACAATTGAAAGTTGCTAAGCTACAGAGTCGGAAACATAAGTGGAAAAACTTGAAAATGAGTGAGGATGAAAACATTATTTGTTTCATGCAAAAAATGAATGAACTAGTGATGGGTATTAGATGTGCCAGTGGAACTTTGGATTAAGAAGAGATGGTGGCTAAAGTGCTCAGATCATTGCCTACTTACAAAATTAAAGCTCGTATTATTGAATAACTTGGGATAGTAACAAATGTGACAAGAGATATGTTTATTGGTAAACTTGCTTCCTTTGAATTAAGTGAATTTGGTGAATATACTCCTAAGACAAAGTCTACATTCAAAGCTACTGTATCTAGAAGAAACCAACAGAGATATGATCTGGGAGAAATTTTTAGAAAGACATTCAAGTATGAAGATGAGATGAAACAGATTAAAGATGAAGAAAGAGAGTTAGAAGAGCTGGAAGCATTGATTGTGAAAAGAGAGGCCAGAGGATAAGGTAAGTACAAAGAAAAGTTGCCTATTAAATGTTTCTCTTGTAGTAAGATAGGTCATTTTGCATCAAGGTGTCCTGAAAGAGTTCTAGGTTCAAACCTGATAAGTCTAAATTTCAAAAGAAATGTTATTATGCTGAAGAAGGTGTTACTAATGATGAATTTGATAAAGAAAATGGAAATTAAAATGGATGGGTATTCATTTCTATCAAGGAAAATGGTATGGTGTCCATTGAATATGCTAGTGATAAGAATATTGAGAAAGCTCTTGCAACCAAAATTGAATAAAATGATGAATGGGTGATTGACAGCGGATTCTCACATCATATGTCTAGTGACAAAAACAAGTTTATAAGCTTGGAGAAATATGATGGTGGTGTTGTAAGATTTGGAGATAACAATGTTGGTGTGATTTGTGGCAGAGACACTATTTCTCTTAGTGGTAAATATAATATTGATGATGTCCTTTATGTTGAAGGATTGAAGCATAACCTATTGAGTGTTGGACATATGGTAGACAAGGGATACAATCTTTAGTTCAAATATGGTAAGTGCAGGATACTGGGAAGTTCTGGAAACATAATTGCTTTAGGTACAAAGACAAGAGGTAATATTTTTCACCTGAGTGTTGTTAGTGAAATTTGTTTAATTGCTCAATTTGATGTAAGTTGGTTATGGCATAGGAGGCTATGTCATGTGAATTTTGATAACATTGTCAGAGTAAGCTCCACTCAAGCAGTCAGAGATATTCCTAAGTTAGTGAAGCCTACTAACACCATATGCAAGGACTGTTAGATGGGAAAGCAGACAAAAAATTCTTTTCAAAGAAAACAACATCATTCTAATGGAATATTGGAGTTGGTGCATATTGATTTATGTGGTCCCTCCAGAATCAGAAGTCTACAAGGAGAAAGGTACTTTATGTTTCTTGTTGATGATTACTCTAGGATGATATGGGTTGCTCTCTTGAGAGAAAAAAATGAAGCATTAGAAAAGTTCAAAATTTTCAAAGCTATGGTCGAGAATGAGACAAGTTTAAAGATTAAATGCTTAAGGTCAAAGAGAGGTGGTGAATTCACTTTCTGAGAGTTTAATTCATTCTGTGAAGATCATGGAATCAAAAGACAGTTATCTGCTCCTCGGACCCCTCAACAGAACAAAGTTGTTGAGAGAAAGAGCAAGGCAATTCTAGATGTTGCTAGAACTATGATGTTGGAAGGTAATGTACCTCATATCTATTGGAGATAAGATGAAAGAACTTCTATATATATTATCAACTGGGTAAATGTCAATGGTAATTCTGGTAAGACTCCTTTTGTGTTGTGGTTTGGTTTTAAGCTAACTGTTAAATATTTCAAAATATTTGGAAGTAGATGTTATATCAAGAGAGATGAAGATATTGGCAACTTTGATGCTAGGAGTGATGAAGGAATCTTTATGGGTTACTCTAATAAGAGCAAGGCCTATCAGTGCTATAATAGAAGATTGAAGAAAATGGTTGAAAGTGAAAATGTCAAAGTTGATGAAGACGCTGCTAGATCATTCAGATACTATAGATATGACTTAGATGGCCAACATGACAGTATTGAAAATGGAAGGAATGCGCAAACACAAAATCAAGTTCAAATTTTTTTGGTGAATCAAGAGAATTAAGAAGGAGAAGCTAGTGGAAGTGCAAAAGAAAGAACAAAAGAACTAGAAGTTTGAGAGAATCCTAAATTTCTAAGATATGTAAAGCTAAATCATTCTAAAAATCAGATTATAGGAGATAAGAACAAAGGTGTGCATACTAGAAGAATAATTGCAGAAGAGTATTATCTGATTTCCAAGACTGGGCCCAACAATGTCAGTGACGCGTGCAAAGATGAATATTGGATGGAAGAAATGAAGGAAGAACTGATGCACATAGAGAAAAATGATACATGGATTCTTGTTCCTAGACCTTAGGATAAAAATGTGATTGGAACCAAATGGGTCTTTTAGAATAAGCTGAATGAACAAGATGAAGTAATCAGAAATAAAGCAAGACTGGTATGTAAAGGATACTCACAGATGGAAGGTATTGATTTTGAAGAAAGCTTTGCCCCTATTGCAGAATTGAAGCTATAAGATTATTTATTTCTTATGCTACTTTTAAGAACTAAAAAGTCTATCAAATGGATGTAAAGTTAGTGTTTCTGAATGGTGAGCTAGAATAAGAAGTATATGTTGAGCAACCAAATGGATTTCAATTGACTGATAAGGAAGATATGGTTTGTCGATTGAAGAAAGCACTGTATGGACTCAAACAAGCCCCTAGAGCTTGGTATGCTAGATTGGATAAATACTTGTTGAAGCTTGGATTCAATAAAGGTACTACTGATAGTAATATATATTTCAAGATGGATCAGGATAAAGAGCTGATTATTGAAGTCTTTGTTGATGACATCATTTTTGAAGGTGATGATGACTTATGTATGAAGTTTTCTAATGAAATAAAAAGTGAATTTGAGATGTCAATGATTGGAAAGCTGAAATTCTTTTTAGGATTGCAAATTACTTAGTTAGACAATGAAATCTTTATATCTCAGTCCAAATATGTAAGGGAGTTACTAAAAAATTTTGGTATGGAAGATTCAAAACTAGTTGGTACACCCATGATAATCAGATGCAAGTTAGCACATAATGATGATTCTCCTAAAGAAAATCAAACAAGATACAGGTCAATGATCAATGGATTACTTTATTTGACTCAAACTAGACCAAACATCATGAATGTTGTATGTATGGTTGCTAGATATCAAGCTGATCCGAAGGAATCTCATGTGAATGTCATGAAGAGAAATTCTAGATACTTGAAAGGGAAAATTGACTTTGGTATTTGGTATCCTAAAGATGATGATCTTAATTTGAGTGCCTTTATTGATGCAAATTGGATAGGAGATGTGGATGATAGAAAAAGTACCAGTGGTGGTGCATTCTTCTTAGGAAAGAAGTTGGTGTCTTGGTTAAGTAAAAAGTAGAATTCCATTTCCTTATCTTGTTGAGAAATTATGTCTCAACTTCAAGCTTGAAGTCCTCATTTTCATGCCTTGGTAATTTTGTGTTGTTTGCAAAGTTCTGGCGGAGGCGGAACCAGGATGGAACTTGGCGTTGTTCTATTTGCCTAGGTTCCGGGTCTCTGGCGGAGGCGGAACTGGGATGGAATTTTGGCATTGTTCTATTTGCCTAAGTTCTAGCTTTCGGTTCCCGTTCCTGATCTGACTCCGCTTCCTACCGTCTGTTTCTTCTTGCTTCGCTTCGCAGGTCTTGCGGATGCGGAACCAGTTTTGGAAGTTCGTAATGTCCGTTTGCCAGGTTCCTCTTTCGGTTTCTGTTCCGACTCCGGGTCCAACTCCTGCTTTTGTGATCTGGTTCTTTTGGATGTTTGGATTCTCCTTGAGGAATTTTCCTCCGCTTTGTCCAAGTTCTGGATTGTTGTTTCTTGCAATTGGCGGGGGTGGAACCGGAACCGGTTTGGTTCCTGATCTTGAATTTTTTGGTAAAATCCTGTTTCTGTTTCTGTTCTGTCCTCGGGTCCGACTTCGACTCCGGTGCTCCCATCTTAGTTTGACCCCTGGTTGACTTTACCAGGTCAGAACTGTTTCCGATGAGTTCTCCTTTTGCAGTGGGCGGACGCAGAACCGGATTGGTTCTTGAACCTAAAATCTTGGTAGGGTCTTGTTTCGACTCCAGTTCCGCTCCCGACTTCAACTCCGACTCCGGCAGTGTGTATTTTCGGTGGAGTCTTGTTTTGACTCCTATTCCGACTCTGATTCCGATAGTGTTTGAAATGACTTGAAGTCTTGGTCGCGCCAGATGTCTATTTGATCGATTTGGTTGCTCTATCAACTGCGATTGCTAATGGGTCTTGGACACGTGGCACCTGGTTGAATTGTGATTGGATGGATACCAAGATAGTTATTGTGGCAGTTGCATTTTTCAACGAAGGGTGGCGAGCTCAACCGTTTTGGTGATGGCATTGAATGCTTGGATGGCTCGTTGCAGGGAAATCTATCAGATCCGACCAGATGCGTGATTTGAAGATGGTCTTCATTGGTCTTCTCAATCAGTTACATATGTATGAGAGATGTGTTATTTCTGATAAGTGATAAGATATAAGTCGTAAGTTGTAGAGCGAGTTGAAGTTGTGGGCTGAAGAACAGAAGGACATGAGTTCTTGAGGAGAGTTTTGAACTGTATGTTGTAAAACATTGTAACAGTGGATCTAAAACTCTTTGGGTGATTGTGTGCTAAACAAAGAAGTCTGGATATTGTATGTAATCGATTCATTACTATAATACAATAGATTCAACTTTGTGTGGTGGGTTTTTTACCTGAAAGGGTTTTCCCACGTAAATACTGTGTCATCTTTGTTTGGTTATCTTTCTGGTTTCTCATTGCCATGGTTGTATGCATCTCTATAAGTTTTAGAAACTGTTAGTTTTTCGTTTTTGCTTCTCTCCCCTATAGTAAAGGTGTTAAGGGAATGTATTCCACACTGTTGGGTCAGTAGATCCACATTCTTTTCCCTTCATATCTACTACTAAGGAATAATATATTGTTGTTCCAAACAATTGTACTCAAGTATTATGGATGAAGCAAATGCTGAGAGATATGAGATTTGAGTATGATGAGCCTATTGCTATATTTTGTGATAACTCAAGTGCCATAAATATTTCTAAGAATTTGGTGTTGCATTCAAAGACAAAACATATATCTATCAAATATCACTTTTTGAGATACAAAGTGAGTGATAAAGAAGTCAGACTAGAGTATGTGCGTACAAAAGAATAGATTGCAGATATCTTTACTAATTTGTTGCCTAAGGATACTTTTGAGTATCTCAGAGTCAAGTTGGGGGTGATTTCCCCTCCTAATATGAACTAAGATGCAAGTCTTTGCATCAATTTGTGCACTCATAGTCATATCATGTTTTAGATTGATGTTGTGGTGGATGCTACTCAAGGGGAAGTGTTAGATGTTTTAGATATGTGGTTCAGAGCATGTGTACCTTTACCATTGATGTCAAAGTGGGAGAAGAGTGATGTCAAAGTGAGAGAAGAGGAATGTGAAAATAATTTGTAGAAGAAAGGAGGAGAAGAGTAATCATAACTAAAGGGGAGATGGAAGAGTAATGTAAGGAGGAGAATAACAGTTTGAGAAGAGTTAGTTGTGTTGATGATATTTTTCACATCATTCGTTTCCATCAATTTCAAAGGGGGAGATTTTTGAATGTTGTGTTTGTGTTGCTAATATGTGGTTGTTATTGATGTCAACACTATTAGCATTGATGATTTTGAAGGTTGTATATATTGAGGATATTGAGAAAATTAAAATAAATATGTTGAAGGTTGTCTGTGAAGCTGTGAAGTTCAGTTTGGTGGAAAATTCATTATGTTTGTATTCAGAGGTCATGCTTTAAATGGTTTGTTTATGAGCCTATCTAGTTTATACTCTGGAAGTTTCAGAGGTGTGCATCAAGATTTTCCCAAGTTGTGTGTTTTTGTGTTCCTACAATTATTTTGTTACTGTAGCTGATGTTTCTAGAAGAAAAGAACATGATTTTGGAAATTTTAGTTATTGTGTATGCTCGTGCAATTTTCTCTGATGTTTCTAGATCATGCTATATCCTTGTTTCATATCCATGTTGATTGGTGTGATCGTGATTGAATATTTTTCTGTTGTGTGTTTGGGTTTTCATGTTCTTGGCCAACATGGTGGTTGTAGCATGTCGCGGATCCTTGTGGATTAATATTTTAATGTTTGGCATGTTTGAGGAAGTTGATTTAGGACCTCATTATGTTGTGACCAACTACGATTGGTGCGCATTGAGATTTGGTCATGAATTGGCCTGACAGTTTGTAATTTATTCTTTTATCTTTGGTTGACAGAGTTGTTGATGTAATTCCATGAAGCGGATATATAATAGTGATTGTTTCCTCATTTTGAAGTGTGTGAAGTGTGTGAGATGCGAGTATGAAGTGTGTAATGTGTGAATAAAGATCAGATCATTTGATTGTGGAACAAAGTGTGAAGAAGATTGAGTGAAGTGTGAAGAAGGGTTTATATGCTTACCTAGAACTGTGATCAGGATTTTGTAGCAGCTAATTTATCAGTTCATATTCTCCAGATGGTTTTAATCTTTTTTTTTTTACGGCAATGAGCCTTCCCTTTTGAGCAGTGTGCTCTAGGTAGTGTGCCTGAATGCATGTGCATTCCTTATTCATTCTCATTATACTTCTAATAGGGTATAATCTTGTGGACTAACATCCACCGTGGTTTTTCCCATAACACGATTTGCACGTATAAAATCTTGGTGTTCTTGTATTTCTGATGTGCTTTTGATTCATGCTTTCACTGTTAATTATCAGATCTGAGATTAAAGGTTAATAAGCCTGAATAAGTTATAAATTTTGTGACAACTGATTCACCCCCCCTCTCAGTTGTCTATTATTTTTTTCCAACAGGAAATACGTTCCACTAGGGGTTCCTTGTTGAGAATGTGATTTTTGAAAAGGTTTGGAAAGATTTTCAAAATAATATTCATTAGTCACTGAATGTGTTTTTTAAAACTCAAAGTTGACATGGCAGCCCCCCTTAGGGTGGTGCGTATTGAACATAGAGGCACATGACATCCTAAGGAGAGAAAAGCAAGAAATAAAAAAAGGTGATGGTCTGGCCTATGAGACATGGCAAGACGTCATTGTGGTGATGTTTTCGCACACATGAGTGACAACATAGGCACCACAACATCACAAATCAAGCAAAGAAGAGACAAATATAACAAAAATTGTGAAAGGAGATAATAACATCACGAATAAAGGACATAGGGGCAATTTGATATTTCAGGGTCAGTGTTGCTCATAAATATATGTGTATAATAATAGTACATAGATGAATTGCCATCAACCCCCTACTATATTAGACCATATGAAGAATGCATGAGAAGACAAAAAAAAATAAAAAAAATTGGGTCAACATGGAAGGGAAGCCTAAATGCCCCCAACACTTTGCATCATCCCCTATTTACCAAAAATCAATACACACAATAGTGGAAGAATGATGTTGGAAATAGAGGAATTTTTATGATGCATAATCAATCTTGTATCCAAGAACTTACAAGGGTGACAAGGGTCATCCAGGAACACATAATGCAAGCACAGGGGAACACATCACAATAAACAAACACCTAATCTAAAGGTAAAGAAGATGCTACCCACTAACACTCATCAACCAAGAGGTCATCTTCTTCCCAATCTAGATCATTATATGGGAAAGGAAAATGATCCTACAGTGAAAAAATATTAAGGGGGGAACCCTCCAACCCTCCTACAACAAGGGCTAAGAAAGAAGTCTGCACAAGGTCTTCTCCGCTCGGTTCTTGTGGAGAAAAGGTCAACGACTTCGCAAAGATCACTAACAAGGTTGAGACCTCATCCAAAGAGTTAAAAATTTACTTCATAGGAGTGCCATGTGTTACCTCAATGGATGGGGAAGGCATCGCTTGAGATTCACAACTATGTTCATTGAACGACTCGGGAGCAGTCACAAACTTAGGGGAAGTCAGAACCTACTCCATCACTAGGATGGCACATGCTAGCATAGGACCACCCTTTGAAGAAGGTGGAATCCTCTTATGCCCCCCATCGATGGAATGGCCAACCTCCACCTTCTACTTTGTTGAAGGATGTGAACTCCCCACAGATGAGGAAAGAGGTGTAAAGGAGGAGGAGAAAACCATGGTGGGCACCACTGAGGTTTTTGACATGTCCACGAGCTTTGAGAATGGTGGGATTTCTGGGAGGTACATCAAGAGAGGCGACTCCACTGAAGGAGTGATAAACACCTACACCTTTTTAGGGTCAGGGGCGTTCATTCTCGTAGAAGGATCCAAAATTAGAACCAAATTTGATTGAACCAAAGTAGAGGAGATGAGAGAGGACACAATAGGAGGTCCTAAAATAGGGGCAATAAGCTCCCCTTCTTTCCTTTGCAAAGAAATCTACTCAGCTACTAAAGTATTTCACAAATGCTTGCACTCATGCACAAGGTGCTTATTACAACTTTGAGAGCTAGAGATCGGAAGTTGGGATGAAATAGAACTCCTGCTTAGCCATCAGAGTGTCCATCATAGTCATCTTTGGTAGAGGGAGAGACTCCTAGATGGGAGCAGGAGGAAGAGATTCAAAAATAGTGGGGGGAGTCGGCTCTAGCACCTCAATGACGAGCCTCTACCCATTCACCTCCTTGTGGGTAGGAGTGGTAGGAAGCCATGAAAGGTGAGACATAGAGGATTCCTTGCGGGGACCCTTCCCTCTACCATATTCAATGGGCTTAGGGACCATGGGTACAATGGGAAGTTTGAATGTAGGATGCTGGGGCTTTCGCCAAGTGGGCACCATAGGCTTCTCCCACAAATGCAGAGTAGAATATGATGATGTGACAATAGGGTGAGACAACGTGAGAGGAGGAAGAGAAACCTTGAGAGCATCACTCTTCTTCCCTTCTATGGGCCATTGTGGCATCACTGTTAGCTTTCAAACAAGCCCTATGTGAGACAACATAAGGAGATGGAAGGTATCTCACTTTAGGTGTTAAGCGCCCTTTCGTGTACTTCTCATAGGTTTGAAACAAGAGTTTTATTCTCGGCTGAAGCAGACCAACGGGTGTAGGCCAAAAGTGATCTAGAAAATAGCTGCCACACACAATCGATGATTTATAGACGGTGTCATGGATTATGTGCACTAAACCCTCATGGATAAACTTTAGACATTTATGCATGATCGAGGGAAATGCATTCATAGCGACCAACCAGGGGATACCCAGTTTCACTCTGAAGAGTTCAAACCCTGGGATTATGTCAAAAATCATGTTTATTGACTTAGGTCCAACAAGGACCGACAAGGTGATGCTACCAAAGGGAGGTATGAAAAGTTCAATATGTGTATGGATGGTACTTTCAAGTGCAACGTACCTATCTTTATGAAGAAAACTGATCAACATAATATAGTCAGTAATCACATTCACCTGAAACGTCAGGTCAACAAGAACACCTATCACAGTATTTTTGTTGATTCACGAGGGGTTGTAAAGAGGAGATGGCTCTCTCATAAAATCTATTGATAGGTCCTATGAGGTGAAATTTATACCAGGAGAGCTACTCACAGGTTGTGCGAAGGGGATAGGTAGATTCAAGAAGGAGCCCATCACGTACACTAAACGACACTCTCACATATCCCCCAAAGGTTCACAATTGGACGGTGACCCAACTAAGGATTTGTTTCATAATGCCTATAGAACCTTCCAACTAAACCTATGATGGGTCACAAGTTGGGTTGTCAGGTGAAACACCTCACAAGACTCACACCTAAAATGCTCCTAGGACATGAGGAAATGACCCTTTAGTATTGCTAAATGGAACCAAAATGGTTCACGTCAGGTTCACCAAAAATGTAAGAGAGGGGGACCAACCACACCAAGGCTCCAGGTCATAGAGAGCTGAGAGCGGAGGGCTGCCCTAACTTACCTCAAGCTAATAGGTGTTTGGGATAATAATTGAGAATGAAGAGCACTCTCAAGTTCTTCTCGCAATCTATAAATCTATAAATCTAATTTGGGCTAGATGAGCCAGTTTTTGGAGTTTAAATTGTACCTCATACAATTTTTTGTCTGAGGATGACAACATGGGTCTAGGACGACAACATGGCATGTTGGCATCTCTTTGGTATGCTAGACTCCATACGGTCAAAAAACATAAAATGCATTGTAAAACACCAGAAGCCTATTAACTGCCTAGCTAACTAGTTTTAATGAAGTAAACATAATTATAAAGTATGAAAAGTAACTACATAAATGATAAAGTAAGTAGATGAAAAAGAGGTAAGGAATATCACCTCACTAAAGCTCCAATTTTCCAATGACCTCCATGCACACGTTCACCTACACACAAGCAAGAGGGGAAAAATATTGGGTTGTATAGAGGTTTGCCTCAATCAAACCCTCGCTTTGGTGTTTCCACCTCCATGTACAACCAAAAAATCCACAAAGTAGAAGTAATGATAAAGTAAAGAATAAAAGAGAGTATTAAACACTACGAGAGATGCTACGCTACTCTATCAAACCACAAAATTAAAATGAAGTGATACCACCTCCAGCCAAAGGCTCTCAAGGCCAATGAAGGGAGAATGCAAACAACGAGATTGGCAAAGTCAACATAGCCATGACAGTGATGAAGGGAGGTCTTGCAAGACTCCAAACTCACAACTTCTATGATAGCACCACTCGTACAAGGATGGAATTTATGGAGTAACAAGCCTACTTGCTGCAATGCTCAATGGAGTTGTGAAAATTGCTAGAATTGTGATTAGAATGCTAAAGAGATTGTGAAAGATGGAATCAAATGATAAAGGAGATGAAGTGTGAAAAAGATGAAGTGATAGTGAAATGGATGGATTTGAAAACCAAAATGAGTTGTTTTCAAGTTATTTGGTTGCAAAGAGGCATTACAATTCGTCCCCAATGAGGAGTGTAATGTTCCTGTAGACTCTAGAGGCAGGAATCTGTCAAGGATGGCAGCGCCGTGTAGTTGTTCGTGCACCACGCTTGTATCCTTGACGAAAATTACCCCACCAATGCAAAAAACATGTGTGAAGTGGATGCATTTCGAATGGGTGATCTTTAATTTCACCTTCGATTTTGATTTTATAAGGTGAGGGTATGCAAAAGGGGAATTTACACAAGGGTGCAAATTCACTCCTATACACTTAGATTACCCAATATGATATTATTGTTGGAGTTGATAGTGAACCCCACAACTCCCAAAAATCACCTACAACCAAAATTCCTATCACATCTAAAGAGAAAAAGATACAATTATGCTTATGCAACCTTGAGAAGACAATTGATCCACACAAGCGTCTAATATTGAGATGAACCTGTAATGTATTATCCATTGAATTTAATAGAATCATTACAAAGTACAAATACATGCTTATAAAAGCAAAAGGAAAAATATAGATGAGGATTTGACTAGATTGTGACAAGTGTTATAATCATATACAATAAGATAACTTGACCCATAAATAGCCCAATATAATAATAAAAAAACACTCCTAAGTTTATCTTAAGTAATTAAAGTAAAAAGAGGCCTAAAAATTAATCAATGATTAATTATTTACTAGGTGATTACCTATTTACTCCACTAATTATGTGATTGCACATTCGACATAAATATAAAAATAGAAATACCATAAGATGACACCAAATTTATGTGGAGAAACCCTTTCAAGAAAAAATCTACATGAGAAAGAGAACAAGTATATTATTATCTTCAAATGAGATTGTACAACAATACATCAACACTGCAATCTCTAAGAAATATAACACTTAGATACCTACAACTAGACATATGAAAATACTATCTCAAGGCTCCAATTTTATAGGAAAATGTGAGAGAGAAAACCACTATGGTATCTCAAAATGAGAGGTGGAAACCACTTGAAAAACCCACACCTCCCATAATGGACAACCCATAAATATAGTAAATAATAATAAAATATTATATGGCCTTCACATGGTCTCCTAATCTACATCTAATCAAATTCTTTCAAATCCTAGTGCTTCATTACTCTTTGATGGCTCTGACAACTAACATGCACAAGATAAAAACTTGGGCACCCTAATCAGGAGAATGTGCAAATGACATATGTCAACATGCAAGTCCAACTATACCGTACTCCCAAAGTGGAAACTTAAAAGGAATATTCTAGTAATATGATTTGTATCCACCACTAATGAATGAATCCACCTTTATGAATGCAATTACAGTTTGTCATAGGTAAACAAATATTAAATATTTTTGTCACACATGACCCTAGGTGTCAAAGTACCCATTCCAAGGATCATAGATACACATAAAAATGACTTAGGATTGCAAGGTTAATATCATCTTATCCTAATAGTCACACATCAAAAGGTGTTTACATTCATAGAAACAAATGTAGTGAGAAAAATTCTTATAAAATAAACATATAATTGGATAAATTCACACATTAATGGAGAAATAAAATAAGATAATAACCTCTTAATAATGTTTGCATTAATACAAATCCATCTTTTCCTTCTTGTTGAACACTTAGAATACTGAGAGGGGGGTGAATCGGTATTCTTTTAAACCACTTAAAATTTTAAAAAATCAGTTCTCATAGAATTTTCAATTTGTAGTAATGAATGAAAGCATGAAGACAACCGACAACATCACATAACACATGAACACCAGATTTTTACATGAAAAACCCAAAATGGGAAAAACCACGGTGAGGATTAGCTCACAATTTATTATAACTAGTTATAAGATATTATAGAATTGCTCACTAAAGGTGGATTAATTGTGTTGGAACCTTCAAATTTTGGAAAAATTTGAAGGTTCCATGTCAAAAAATTTAAATAACACAAAAAAATCAGTTGTAAAATCAGCCTCAGAAGCACATTTTGAAAAATCATAATTTTGGATATGTTCATTTTCATTCCAAACCACTTTGCAAGCACGTTTATCTCATATATGGGAGTGTACAGGCCAATTTTCAGATTCATATGATCAGTTTTGAATGGGTTTCAAAAGGCCAAGCTAAAGGGTTTTGTGAAAGTTTGTTGTCTGCACACAATGAAATATGCCAAGTGGGTCAACTTTGGAGAACATTATTAAGCAACTGAAAGAGTTTCATGACAAACCAATTGGGGATCTTGATTCTTCCCACCAAAATCGACCTCTATGTCAGTGTTTAGATCTTCAAGACATCATTTGGTTATTTTTTGAATTCAATTTTAAATGGATTTTATCCAGTTTGAACATTGCACTTCCAGAAAGTTGTAAAAAGAGGCAACTTTGATGTTTGATATTTTGTAAAGGGAAAAAATTGAAGAAAAACCTTTTTTGCTACATATCCATGTGACTTGAATGAGTTAATCTTCAAAGTTATAGCTTCCCAGGATCAGGTTTGATATTTTTTCAAGTGCCAAGTTGATGAGTTTTCAGATGGTTTCCATAAGTGTAGTTTCAAAAATAGGCCAAGTGGGCTACTTTGAACATTAATATCTCTCACCTCTGGATGAGTTTCTATATGTCATTTTTTGTAATAAATTCTTGGATCATATATCTATATTTTAAGGCATTTTTTATGGTCATCGAAGGAGTTCTGGTATGCTTTTTAATTGTTTTGTGACTGCTCCCAGGCTAGATTTGGCACCCCAAAAAATTTGCAAATTTGAAATTCTAAGGATGACCTAGTTGGTGTTTTGGTCTCAAATGTCTCCAATTGCAATTTCGTTGAATTCCAAGGTCATTTGGTGCATTAATTTAAAAATTCACTTTCCTCACTATACACTTTGACAGTGTCAAGTTTACAAAGGAAGTACCTTGATTTGGCGAGTTGTTCAAGATCTATAGAAACCCACTTCCAAAATAATTGATAAGAGTTTCTTGCAAATTTTCATGACTCTAGAATGCTCCATGTGCCCACAGTGAAATTACTTTGTTCATCCCGCAACGAAAATTGAAACTTTTTTCTTAAATCCCAAAATTCAAATGATAGATGTGGCAACTTTGAACCCTAAATATTTCATTGTCGAAATTAAAGATATGATCCAAAGGATTTTAAAGCATGCTTTAGATCTTTTTGGCTACAAATTGCAATTGTATTGAAAACACTTGATCTAGTCAAAGATGCCATCGAAACTATTTGAGAATTCAAAGCACATGATTAATTTTGTGCACCACCAACAATATACCAAAATCTACAGAGAAATCAGGTTATCCATCTTAATTAAACTCTCTTGAAGTGTAGAGTTGAAAAATTCTCAAAAGACAATATACATCAACTGTCATTGAGATCGTTTGAAGTAAAGATCAGAACTCGAGTCTTGCAAAATTCAGTTAAGATTTCATATACAGCCAAATGGATAATATGTAATCAAATATTTCGTGAGCTTGATCCTCATAGAGAATGTTGCTTTGCAAATATCACTGTCAGTATTATTGGTGAAAAGAGCATAATTTGCATATGAATGGAACCACAGATTGCTTTAAATTTTCCTTTGGTATTTGCAGATGAAATTCTTCATTCAATGGCGTTGTTTGTAAAGATGAATTTGTGAGAGCGAATATTTTGCATCAGGGAGATATGCATTATCAGCAGAGGTTTCTCAAGTCACACCAACTATGAATACCGATGGAACTTCATTGAAAGAAGAAATTGATATCGGCAAGACATCTATTATCAGAGTAAGTTCTCCATATCTCCTGATTATGTATGTCACTCTGATGAGAGAAGCCTTATCAAAATAATTTTGATGAGGGAGCTAATTTGAAGAAAGTTGGATTTTCAACGTTGAGTAAAATGGTGTATTATCCTTACCTTTGAAAAATGTAAATGACAAGGGAAAATGATTCCAATGGTAGGTACTTTATATGTGAATGGGAAATTTATTAATTTCCAAGATTTGGAGGTAAAAGTGTCGAATAAAGTTACTCTGGATGGTAATAATGATAAAAGGTACAATTATAAAATATGTTATAGAGGAGTAAAATATGAGATATTTCACCCAGGAGATGAAGAAAATACAAGACCATGGATTGAACGATTGTTTTTACGCAGGAGTATTTTATTTCATCAGATTGAAGTACACAGAGTAATTGCAACATGAAATATTTTCACCATAAGTAAAAGTGGATTTATTTAAATATGGTGAAAATATAAACGAAGTAAAAGTGAGTATGAAAATTGCTACCAAAGTGAAGAATATAATAATCATTAAAGTTAATTTTCACGGGAATACAAAGATAAAGAAGCTGAAGTCAATTATTTAGTCCATGGAAGATTAATTAATCTATTTTGCTGAAGATTGATCAAAATATTTTATTTGTCGAAAAGATAATTAATTAAATATTTTATTTTGTGGAGAATAATTAAACAAAGAGCTATACTGAAAAGAAGAATTGCACTGGATAGAAAGGAAGAGTCATAACCCTAGAATATGTAATGTATATATATGTCAGTTGAAGTCAAAATTGGAATGGAATTAGAAGTAGTAGGTTAGGTAGTTGGATAGGGTGAATGGTTGTTGAAATGAAATATCATAATGTATATTGTAAAATATTTTCAAATTATATAATGGAGAAAAATGCGTAAATTTGGTGATCCAATTATGGTGTTATTTGTTTATTCAATTTATCAAAAATATTATCTGGTTGTCTCCAAGGTTGTCATTTCTTTATTATTTAAATTGATATATCAAGGATATTTTTAGCTTATCAAAGCACATTTTCTGCTCTTGTGCGGTTCAGTTAATTGGCTCCTTTAAGGAAGGATTAAACTCATTTAATTAATCACAGTAATTTGGAAAAGGACATTTGGATCAGTAAGAAGAACTTGATAATTGCATCCTTGCATGTTTATGCTAGACATAAACTCATAAAAGTGCTAAACAATTTGAATTGTATCCAGAAATAGGACTCACACCTCATACATGTCTTGACTGCATTAACCCAACAAAACTAGGCACTGGTCATACCATTTCCATTTTAGGATTTCGTAAAATCTTATCCATACATTCATATTTCAGACATCAATAGGAGTAGAAATAATTATTGAGCTTTCATTTATCCCTCACAATTTGCCATTAGGGATAGATCACATAGGTAGGAATCATACAAAGTTTGCATCACTTTCATAGGTACACCTGCCTAGGTTTAGCAAAGCCTAAAGATTAGAAGGTTCAATTACATCAATTGGCCTTGTACGTTAGCCAGAAATGTGTCAAGAGCTTGGCAACCTCTCGTGGTGCAAACCTGCATTTTTGAGACCTAACACATTGTCCAAGTGGACACATTTCCCATTGAAAGAAGAAAAGATAGAAAAGAATGGTGGTACACAACTAGAATTTGAATTGGTATAGATGCATCTAACATACACATGAATTACAGTTCCTTTGAAGCTCAAAATATAGATTGATACTAATCTACATTAATACTTTGCCCTACTTTTCATTTTCCTTATACTCGAACAAATCATATCAACTAATAATCATCATGCATACATACATAAATCTCAAAACACCAAAAAGATTCTTGCATATATATTTGCTTTATCCATAAACACCCAAAACATCAATTAGGTCAGACTAATTAGATGTATTATACAAAATATGCCTTGTCAACTCAATATCACTGGTGCATGCTTAGTGCCAAATATTTAAAACATATAACAAGTCCAAATAGGTCAGCATGGACCTATAATAGCTCCCACATAATGAATCAATACTTATTCAAACTCCCCAATACACAAAACTTATTAGGTAGGCACTTAGAACGACCTAATTATAACATAATTCACCAACTGTACATCCAAAAACTAGCACGTGAACCTCCAAACTCAATGCCAGTTGGAATATAGGTTCCATTGACACTTGTCTCAACATTCTCACAAATCCATAAAGCTAGATTCCAATATTCAGAGAAGTGTGGATTCACCAAAACATGTACACCAAACTAGAAACCTTTGCTATTGCCAAACCGTACTTTAGTCACTCATAAATTATTCACTATAAGCCAATTTAACAATATGAAATTCTGGTTATAATCTTCTCTAAAAACCAAGAAAAATATATCAAAAGCGCAGAACAAGATCTTACACATCAAACCAATGCAGACCCAATAATTAGATGTCTTATACACAAAATTACATCTATTGACATTTAGTTAATTTCCATATTAACCGCCTTCACCGGATCAAACCTTCTTGCAAAATTACACTTGATAATCATCCTCAAACATGCTCAAGATATACAAGCTAATCTACACAATGATCTTCATACTAGAATACAATGTCAAGATATCAATGACAACATTGTAATGCAATGCACTTATCCCTCATGCTCATTTTTCCAAAAAATGAATCAATGACAAACTTCTTGTTCTTCCAATAATCTTCCCTTTGTCATTGATGGAAACATGCCTCAATTATCTCCCAAAATTATTCTCCCCCTTTGACATCAAGGGAAAATGATACACAAAACATAAGTTCTCATATACCAAAAACCCCCTTGACTAATGTGTACATATACAAGATGAAAACTTAACTGACTCCCCCTAAGGGTGCAATCCAACAAAAAGTTGTATTGGAAAATTGTCTTATATGGTCATCTACATATGTACACAAAACTTTGAAACAATAACTAAAATGCATAAAAGGAAAGAAATACATTCACTTGGAGGAAGTATTTTCCTCTTGCATCTTTTCAAGGTGGGCTTTCCACTCTTTCTTTCCTTCCTCCCAGCTCTTCTTGGCTAGTCCAAGAATTTTGCTTTGGGTTTCAAATTCCATTAAGAGTTCCTCATTGTCATCTAGAGTTTTGGGTATTGGATTTATCTTTGAAGCTTTATCAAAACTCAATAGGGCATTGGAAACATGTATGAACTTAGATTTCACCAGATCCCTGAGATGATTGAACCACACATTATGATCGTTTATTTTTGTACTTGTAGTTGGAATAACTACTCATGTAGATTTGCAATTCTAGACCTTGTGCTTCCATCTAGATCTTGTGCTAGATCATAGGAACTTGAAGCTTTGTCAATTTGGGGCTCAATTGAGTCTATCTCATCTTTTATGCTTTTTGTAGACCTTGGAAACTTCCTATAAAACTGAAATAAAAATTTGGCTTCCACCACACAATCCTATACACCTTTAATATTTTTCTAAAAAAATATTGTGTGCACTAGAACACTTCTTCGTTGCATCCATTAATAATATCCTATCATTTATCTTTTTTTCTAAGTCTTTCTCTAACTTCCCTTTCAACCCACTAGCATACTCCTTAAGTGCGTCAAGTAAAAATTTTGAATTGTCCATACCGGATAACAAGTTGTCAATCCTTACACTAAGTATGGCCTCCTGCATAACCTTTACTACCTCATCTATTATCTCTCCATTCTTGTGATGTGTCTCTAATATTTATTTTCGAGTAGATGCATGAAACAAATCACCTCTAGTTGAATCTTATGAAGAGGAGATATCTTATCCATGTCCGCATGCCCTTGTTGCATCAAAATTTATATTAAGTGGTTGTGCACTACAGGTTGGAACTGTAATTGCGTGCTTAATAAATTCTTTAATGAATCTTTAGAGGTGTTGAAAGGTTATCTAGCTATCTTTACACTCTCCTCTACAGTCTTCTCCTTCAAATCCTTTCCCTTCTCACTAGTGTTAACTGGTGTCTCTATATCCCTCTTATCCTCATTGTCGAATGCATCCTCCTCCTCTTGCTCATCACTATTTACAAGCACATCTTTACCAGTACATTTTTATTTTTTATTAAAAGGAATGATTGTCTTTGTGTGGCCTTGATTATTCTCTACATTATTCTCACATACCAGAGGAGGTATTTGATGATCTATATTAGTATCGTCCTTCACAATGTTTTCTCTGGTAGCTCATTTTTCTTCAACATTTTCCTCACCTACAACATCTTCTTCTACAATTTCTTCCACTTTTAGAAGAACATCTGTAGACATGGAAAATGTACAAGTTCGTTTTGGCACACCTGATCCCGATTACTAACAACATTCCCTCTCGGATCAAATCCTCAACATTTCATCATTTTCTATCCCTTAATCTAATGAATCGTCATTTATCTGATTAAGTCTATCACCTCCTTTGATTAAATTAATCGATTTAATTTAATTAACCTTACATTGTTGTTTAATTAAATAAATCATTTTATTTGATTAAAATCTCTAAGTCTTCTCATTAAATTAAATAAATTAAACCTTATTTGATTTAATCTAACACATTCATTCTTTATTAAATAAATCAAATCATTTATTTAATGATTCATTTCCTCTCAATTTTGGACTTAAATCAATTCATAAATCTAAGTCTAAATTGTCACATCACCTAATTCTTCATTAAGTTAATCAAATCCTTGATTAAGTTAATCCTTCTCACTAAAATTCTCTAGAGAATGCAACTTGCACAATAAATCAGTTACTTTGATTTATTAATTCTCCTATTTTCCCTTACAAAGCATCAAAAAGGGAATATTCCTCTTTTGAATTCAAAAAGTCCAAGTGGGCTTGGTCCTTCCAACAGGGCATTAAAAGCCTCTTACATGTCTTTGACCTTGAGCTAAGTGACATATAATTCATTTTCTTTTCCCTCTTCAACATGTCATTTCTCAAGTTTGAAATGCCACCTAATTGCATTTATTGGCACATTGGCCAAAACTTGCTCATTCCTCATCCAATCACATTTGGACAAGTGGCACAATGCCATTGAACTATCTTTTATCCCACATTGCTTGTTTTCACTCATTCTTCCAAGATTGAAATCTATAAATTGGAGACTCTTCTCCTCAATCTTCATCCACAACTCATATGCAAAGTTACTCTCTCCACATTGAGAGCTAATTTTGCCAGTTTCATCCAATCATCCACCATATTTGAGATTTTGCAACAAGGTTACCATTTCTCTCATTTAATCAAACATTGCAATTAGGAATTGGGAAAGGGCCAATTGAAACATACCATTGGAACCAATTCCCCCATGGAATCAACATGCTATTTGCTTAATTAGGATTTACATAAGTTTTCATTTCTCATTGTGTTCTTCATTTCCTAATATAATTTTTAGATAGATGGATTTCATGGGGAATCTCTCATGCTTGTTTCAATGTATTTGATCTAACATACTAATCATGTTTGTTGTTCATGTGCACTTGTAGGTTTAGGGGTTCACA
This sequence comes from Sequoiadendron giganteum, assembly GCA_007115665.2. Classification (NCBI taxonomy): domain Eukaryota; kingdom Viridiplantae; phylum Streptophyta; class Pinopsida; order Cupressales; family Cupressaceae; genus Sequoiadendron; species Sequoiadendron giganteum. Next base: position 38,109,536 of record CM021104.1, on the reverse strand, counting down.
TTTTGGCGCTAGAAGGAGGGCTTGAAGCTTTTTGACACGTTTTTCCTCAAATTTCCACGGTTTTTCTCACATTTTTCTTCATACACAGGAAACTTCACTGCGTACTAGACACGCGACACTGTATTGCACCACAGCCTCATACATGGCGCTATATTGCACCACACCTCCCGAAGCCCGTGGCACCATATAGCACCGCAATTGCTTCCTGCGCATCAAATTTGAAATTTTGCCAAACATCGCCGCTGCCAAACTCCACCGTGTGTAAAATTCTGCCGCACTCGTGATCTCTATTTCTGCAGAGCACTGCATACAGTCAACTGTGCGGCGCTATATAGCACCACCTGTGTTTTTTAAGCAACACCGCACCCATTAAGGAGCACCACATTTGCTAAACTCCGCCGCGGGATCAGTCTGGTTTTCAAAATTTGAATATTTTTTTTAATATTAACCTGATTTGTTGTTTTTTTCTTTTTTCACTCTCTATTTTTCTGTTATTTTGCATGATGGAGGCAAAAGGAGAAGTTCATCATCATGTTATTTTCACAAACCCAAAGTGTTTCTAAACACTAAAAGTGTTCCTTAACACTTCTTGAGAATTTTTTTTAAATCTTTGGCCTTAAGAAAAATAATTTTACTTTGGGCTTTAAAAAATGTTTAAATTTTCATGTTCATTTTGTGCAAAGTGTTTCTAAACACTTAAGTGTTCTTCAACACTTCTTGAAAATTTGTTAAAATCTTTGACCTTAGGCTACTAATTTTTTATTGGGATCTAAAAAGAACAAACAAACTTTGTTTTTTAAAGTTGCCAAGGGGCTAAAAAGAATTTTAGACATTTACTAGATTTCAATTTGGATTTAAAATTGAACAAGGCAAACTTCACAATTCATTTTGGTGCTTCTAAAATTAACTCATCATTGCTTTGAAGGTTAAAATTGAACATGTGTCTTTTATGTTTTGCAAACTTTTTAACAAATTAACATCATTAAAATGCGTATGCGCTTCTCTCGCACTTTATAGTGATCTTGAGAATCAAAAGCATTTTAGTGATATTAACTTGTCGAAAAGATTGCCTCCACATTTTATTTGGGCATTTAAAATTGAACAAAACATGTGAGTGTGAGCATGATATATTGCGGAGGTTCTCCCCTTTGTTTTTCAACAAGGGTTGTGTGAACGACGGGATATGTTAGCTCACTTTTGTTAACTTAGAGGGCCTGCCTTGTGGGAAAAAGTAATCACCCAAGGGAACGACCCAACCGGGAACACGCTAAAGCCAAGCGACTTCCACCTGGGATATAAGTGTGGATATTGGAACAAAGGCCAATATCACGAGGATTATTCCGACGAGATGGACAATAATGGACTCTCGCCGATGTTGGATAATCCCCCATGAACGGAAAGCCCGAATTAGAACCCCTTGTTTAGGAAAAGGCCAAAACCTTGTCTATCTTTTTGGTGCAAAAGGTTATGTCCTTTGAAGCCGCCCCACATAACATGAGGTCTTGTAGTGGAAATGGAAGGTATGCCATGGGAGATTCATGGGTACTAATTCTTGGCTGACCCGAATAAGTGAGTGACGTGGAGGGGAGCCAGTGTGGTCAAGCATTTAGCCATTTGCACAAGATATGCATAGCTGGATTTATCCAAGTGGGAACCCAACAAGGTATTGCCTCATCAACCTAGGAGTGCAAAAGTGCTTGGAAAGAATACATTTCTTGGTCTCCAAAACATTTGAAAAATGAACATACACAAAATCCTTGAAATTTCAAATACCTTGTGGGAAAAAAATACCTATTGATGAACTTGCCCACTCTTGCTTTCCCTAGGAATCACATTCCTAGAGGTTTCTAAGTGTACAAGTTCTACCATCATTTGTTTCTAATAAGGATAAACATAGAGAACTTTTGCCCTATTTTCTTGGATTTCCACACAAAGGACCTTGTGGGATGAGAAAGAAAATGGGACACTAGACATATAGTTTGAAAACCTAAGCAAGCAAGTGTCTTGGATAAAAAAGAACCTCATTTAACCAAGATAAAGAGACAAATTGAATTTGACATGTGTTGTTTCCAATGATTTCCCGCAAGATTAAAATCCCAAAGCTAAAGTTCAAGAAAGTAAGTCTAAAAATCCATGAGCAATGCCTTGAGATGCTTCTTGAAGTAAGGGAGAGACTTGTATACAATTTCTACAAAAAGGCCTCAAGGAACAATCCCGCACTGTATGCATTTTATTGTCAACAAAACCCCGAACTTTTTCAAAGGTTTGCATTTCTCCCATAGGAAGTCTAGCATGTTCTTCAATACCGAGGTTTTGTAGAGAGAGTCGCATCTAGGTTAAGGTTCTAGATCAAAGTTGTCATTCTCATCCATTCCTCCATCAACCAAATCTCATTTCATCATCAAACCTTTTTAAGAACTCTAGAATCAATCATCATGCTAAACTTAGAGGGCTAAATCAACATCATCATACCTTGGCTTAACACACTTAGCCAACATAGTCTTAAACCATTGGACAAATTTTCTTTGAGATAACACAACTTCTTAAAGTCTATTAGTTCTCAAACACATTGGCATAACACACCTTGTCAATTCATCCATTTGTGCAAGTTCCCTTAGGATAACACAACTTCCTAGGGAAAACAACTTCACAACAATCTTGTTTGACTTAACGCATCTAGTCAAATTATCACAATCAATCAAATCAAAAGCCCTTACAAGTTTAGCACATACCTTCAAAAAGGTTTCTCTCACTCATCCCATCCATTTAACCCATCACCATTATCACCATCTTTGATCTTTTAGCTTCCCTAGTTCTTCTCTTTTGGACCTAAAGGATTAAGATCGAACAAATCCCTATTTTTATGGTTTAAACAAGATCTCAATACAAGAAGGACATGGAGAATATCAGAGAAATATCAGCTTCTATGGACATGAGTCATCTAAACACCGAAGTGAACCTAGCAGAATCAAGCAATCCCCCAAGCAACTCTCCCTTATCATCACAAAATCCTCAAGAGGAGAGTCATCAAGAGGATAGCACAAATGAAGACATGGGGATGACACCAAATGAAATCATGGAAATGGTTCAAAATCCAGAGAACCACAAAATTGTTAGTGCTATGTTCAAATACATAAATTCAATAGCAAGAGGAGGGGTCATGCCCCATCCCGACCTTAACATAAGCACTAGTACATATACATCCCCATTGTCCAACATCAACCAAGAAGTACCTTGCACCACATCAATCATCACACCAACCTCCCCGAATGTGAACAAGGGGAGTGCCATGTTCCAGGAATTGCAAAAACACTACCTTGTGGCTAATAAAGAAGCAATCATCACCCCCACACCGGCTACATCTATTCTAGAAAACCCATCTCACCCATACGTCCCACTCACATTTCATAATCCCGCGGATTCATCCTCATTTCATGCCACACCAGCTTATCAATTGAACATACCAACTGTCCCACCACATTTGGAAGTTGGATTGTTTGGAATGACGGAAGCTATAAATCCTTTCTCATTCCAAAGTGGTGCATCATCCCTTCCCCTGCTTCCTTTCGCATCCGCATCACCTCTTGGAATAGGTTTTCCACCTTTACCCATCAAAATTTTTGCCAATCCAAGCAATCCGACCACCACTTTGAACCCTCTTCTTTCGCCCACATCCTCACAAAAAATTGCAACTATTCCTATCACCATGGTTAATGCATCTATTGGTCCTCAAGTCTCCCAAAGCATGCCTCCTCAAGGACCAATCGTCTCAAACACCCCCCCGACAACACAAATCACAATCACCACCACAATCCCTCCACCTGCCACAATAGTTGGCATGATTCCTGCTCCACCACCAATCCCACCAAAAGCCAACACAACGAATTCATTCACCACTCTAATCCAAACCTTCTAGAAGGAAAAACAACAAAGAGTACTCCAGCAAAAGCAGCAAGTGCAAGCACAAGCTCAAGCCCAAGCGCAAGCCCAAGCTTAAGCCCAAGCGCAAGCTCAAGCCCAAGCACAAGCCCAAGCACAAGCTCAAGCCCAAGCTCAAGCCCAAGCACAAGGACAAGCTCAAGCCCAAGCCCAACAACAAGCACAAGCTCAAGCCCAAGCCCAACAATAGGGACAAGCTCAATACCAAGCGCAATTGCAAGTGATCCACCTACAAGCCTACCAACAAGCCCTGCAAGACTTTCAGGAACAAAACCAAGCTAAACAACAAGCTTTATTGGCACAACAGTAGCTCAACCAACAACAAGCATTGTTGGCACAATAGCAGCTAGACCAACAACAAGTGTTAATAGCTCAACAACAGATTGACCAACAACAGGCTTCATGGGAACAACAACAGATGGACCAATAGCAAGCGCTATTGGAATAGCAACAATAAGATCAACAACAGGCATTGTTGGCACAAATGCAGGCTTACCAACAAGCCTTAAATGCATAACCAAGCTTGCAACAAACACCCACCAGTACTCCTCCCACCGCGCGCACTCCCCAAACGCCTTATAACTCATTCATCCCACCCCCCGATCCAAGCAAAGATGTCGCAACAAAAATCAAACTGCTTTCACAGCAGGTGTTGGACTTGCAAGCAGGAAAAACCACAAGGACACTAGACAACTTGTGCCCTTATCCATTCAATAGAAGTCTCACCATGGTACCGTTCCCAAAGGGATTCGAGATCCCCAAATTTGATAAATACAATGGAATGGGCAACCCTGAAAACCACGTCAGGGAATTTCAGGTGCACTGCATGGAAGTCGCATATGATGACACGTATCTAATGTGGCTCTTCCCCTGAAGCCTGAGTGGTCCAGCTATGGAATGGTTTTCTCTCCTACCCACAGGAATTAAAACATTCGAGGAAATAGTGGAGGCTTTCCTTAAAAATTATGCTTTTAATATGGGTGTGAATGTCAATTTAGAAGAACTATCTACACTCAAGCAAGAAAAAGGAGAGTTATTCACATCCTTCTTGCAAAGATGGAGATCCAAGGCCAATCAGAGCAAGTGGACTATGCCAGAAGAACAACAAGTCTTCACCATCATAGCCAACCTTGATAAAAACTTGGCATTTTACTTGAAAATGCAGTGCATCACATCATACAACCAACTAATTCCAAAGGTGCTCAACATTGAAAGAGCCCTTACAGCACGAGAAGGCGCACCAACATTCGTTCCACCACAAGATAATCGCCCGTCTAACAACTACAATGATAAACCTCAAACATGGTCGAGGAAAAAAAATATCACGAACAACGGCGTGGTCGACGCTAAGGTAGTCATCAATGCTCCTAAGCAAAACACCCAAAACCGTCATCAACCGCAAAATCATAATCACAATAATGTGCAGACTAATGCGGTAGTGGCACAACCACCTTCCACTAGTCAAGTCAACAATGTGGGTAATCAAGGAGGACCACCTCCCCGCAACAAGTTCCCCCCCAAGAGGAAGTTCATAGCCCTTGGCGAATCGATTGAGTCTATCATGAAGAAACTAGTCAAAGAGAACTTAATCAAGATCTCTAACTCCGAACAATACACAGACCCCATGACCAAACCGCCGTGGTACAATGAGAATCTCCTATGTGACTTTCACAAAGTCAAAGGACACACCACCACCAACTGCATGAGACTCAAGAATATCATCCAAGACCTCATCGAGGATAAGGTCATTAACATCGAGCAACCGACCGGAAATCAAGATCTAAAAATCTACACGAATCCGATGCCGAATCATAACCAAGGAAACAATCAAGGAAACAACCAAGGGAATAATAAAGGTAAGCAAAAGTATGCTAGTGCTAATCTAGTATACGAGGAGATAGTCGGATGTGTCGACGAGAGTGTTACTGTCATAAATATCAAGGGAGCCAACAATGACTATGGAGTCACCACATGAGGCAGAAAGGTTACCATTGTTGGGGCACCTGCTAAGACCCCCATTACCAACACAAAGGTCATCCCCTATGATTACAATGTAATTGACCAGCTGAAAAGAAAACCTACACAAATCTCCATCATGGAATTACTAAAAATCTCCGCCGCCCATAGATAGATCCTTGATGAAGCACTAGCTGCGTCTACCATTGCTGCCACCCTTGACATAGAGCAATTTCAGGCTATGGTGGGTAACATCATTACCCCAAATCTCATCACATTTTCTGACCAAGATTTCCCCCTGCAGCCATCTCATAACCGCGCACTCCACCTCCAAGTCCTAATCCATAAAAAGAAAGTCAAAAGAGTCCTGGTAGATGGTGGTGTGGGTCTTAATATTTGTTCGCTGAAACTCATAAAAAAATTGGGATTCGCTGAGGATTCCATCAATAAGAACAAAAGCATCACGATAAGAGCATACGATGACCAGGAAAGAGTGTCTCAGGGCACTGTCAAGATCCCCATCCAAGTGGGGCCAGCAACCATGGAAACAACCTGTCAAGTGCTTGACCTTGATCTACCATACAACATCCTCTTGGGACGCCCATGGATACATAGAATGAAGGCAGTAGCCTCAACCTATCACCAATGCATTAAGTTCTCATATCAAAATGAAGAGGTTACTATACATGGGGATCCCGAACCTTTCGCCTACTACAAAAACTTGGAAGCCAAGTTTTACAAGATCCCTCAAGTACCTAAAAATTATGAAGGACCATCCACTTCATACATAGACCCAGCTAATCTTGCCTCCACTTCTACGACAGAGACACCCACCATCCTCGACATATCCGAGATCAAAAACATGATACAAAACAATAGATGCGGTGATTATAGAATGAAGAGAAATGCTTTTGTTGTGGGAGAGTTACCACAATATCCTAGGTCACATGGGCAACCACAATTGATTCAAACACCTGTTCACACTAGAATGGAACCTGCTAGATTCCACCGTTGGGGGGATCTTAGTAGGGAGAATGTGGATGAAGAGGACATCACAAACACTCTATACCAAGATGAAAGACCCACTCCCACCCTACCCATGGAGGAAATAAACAGAGGGCTACAAATGATGTTCGGCATGGGCTATAACAGGAATGAAAGCCTAGGAAGAAACAGTGATGGACGGTTGGAGCCCATCATGGTGGAAAGAAGGATGTGAAACATTGGCCTCGGCTATACGCCTTCGAGTATAACCGTACATGGCATAGGTACGCCCAGAAGAGCAGTCCGGTCCTCTCCTCAGGTAACAACAACAATCCCTAGACCACCCATTTGCTTAGGGATCCCAATCGACAATTACATCTTTGACGTTATCGATGAATGTGCTAGTAGTGATGATGAGGATACCATAGCAAGTCTCCCTAGGATTTTCAAGGATTCCTCCTTGTTAATGATTAGTGCCTCACCCACTGAGCCAATCCAACAAACCCACCAAATCCACTTAGTGTACCCCCAACTCATGAATCACGACCAATGGGGACTGCCAATTCTAGACTCGTTCGAAAACGATGAGGCTCTCTCAGAATTCATGGGACTAAGGGATACAATCTTGCGAGGAGATCACAAGGTTGGATTCAACATCACACTAGATACACAAGCATACTATGGGGAGATGATTGAGTCCTTAAGTCGCAAAAGAAAAAGATTGAGAATAAGCTCGGAGTTATTGAGTGAAAACCACACTGTGGCACTCTCTAACCATAAAATAGTAAAAACAATGGATGCATCTGATGGTGAAAACCTCCCCGAGGTGCTAGAGGATGAAGGATTCAATCTCCCCCCTACTGCTCTACACCAAGAGAAGTCAGCATTATTGGCAGAATAGTGCAACCCTGTCAACTTGGGAATAGAAACAGAGCCACAAATCACCTTCTATGCAGAATCCCTCCTAGAAGAAGAACAAGAACTATTGGCAGCATTCCTAAAGGAAAGAAAGGTGAATTTTGCATGGACCTATGCAGACATGCCAGGCTTGGACCTTGAATTAGTAGTTCATCATTTGGCTGTTTACCCTGGAGCAAAACCAGTCAGACAAAAGCTAAGGAAAATGCACCCACAAATAGCCTTGCTTGTAAAGATTGAGTTGCAGAAACTTCTGGATGTTGGCTTCATACACCCGATTGACTATCCAGAATGGGTAGCTAATCTTGTGCAAGTCTCAAAACTGAAAGGGGGCATCCGCATCTGCACTGATTTCAGAGACCTAAACAAAGCATGTCCCAAGGATGAATTTCCACTACCCAACATTGACATGATAGTGCATATGACGGCCGGACATGAGATGCTCTCCCTAATGGATGGCTTCTCAGGGTACAATCAGATAGTGATCGCAAAAGAATACCAACACAAGACAAAATTCACATGTCCTTGGGGCACCTACTGCTGGAACATAATGCCATTTGGGTTGAAAAATGCAGGAGCTACGTACCAAAGAGCCATGACATTAATCTTCCACGACATGATCCATAAAATAGTCGAAGATTATGTAGATGACATATTGGCTAAATCAAAGAAGAGACAAGACCATATAGCATCTCTAAGTGCTATCTTTGATAGGCTCGAACAATATAAGGTTAGACTCAACCCGAAGAAGTGTGTCTTTGGGGTAGAATTGGGAAAGCTGCTAGGATACATAGTTTCAATGAGAGGAATAGAGGTGGACCCTGCAAAGGTAAAAGCAATCCTTGAAATGGAAGCACCAAGGACATTAAAACAACTAAGAGGATTGCAAGGTAGACTGCAGTCCATCTGGAGATTCATAGCACAACTGGCAGATAAATAGATTGCCTATTCACACCTACTTCACAAGGGAGTAGTTTTTAGATGAGACAACAAATGCGAGTAGGCATTCAGCAAAATAAAAGAATATCTACTTACACCACCTATGTTGATGCCACCAATTGTGGGGAAATCATTAATCCTATACATCTTAGCAACAACAGCCGCCCTGGGGGCCCTTTTAGCCCAACGTGATGAAAAGGGAACCGAGCAGGCTATCTACTACATTAGCAGAACAATGGTGGGACATGAGCTCAATTACACATCAATAGAAAAAGCTTGCCTAGCACTGGTATTTGCGGCTCAGAAATTCAGACACTACATGCTAGCACACCAAATCAAGTTGATTGCCAAAATAGACCCTCTAAAATACCTATTGTCAAAAGCAACGCTTACAGGTAGAATGGCTAAGTGGGTAATGATATTATCTGAACATGATATCGAGTATGTAGAGCAAAAGGCAATCAAGGGACAGGTCATTGCGGATCAGCTAGCAGAAGCTCCCCTCTACACAGATAACCCACTCATATCAGAATTCATATATGAGTCCCTTTTTAACCTTGGTGCAGCAGACCACTGGAAGTTATACTTTGATGGCTCTCACACATAACATGGATCAGGAGCTGGTGTGTTCTTCATCATGCCACAAGGAGACTGCATACCTAGATCATACAAGCTAGCATTCCCTTGTACTAACAATATTGCAGAATATGAGGCTTTGACCATAGGTCTCAAGATTGCAGCACAGTGGCGAATCATGGCACTAAAAGTCTACGGGGACTCGCAACTTATCATCAACCAAGTCAACGGTGAATACCAAACAAAGGATGATAAGCTCGCACCATACAAGAAGGTGGTAGAAAGCCTCAAGGAATCTTTCATTGACATTACCTTTGAGCAGATACCAAGGACAAACAATAGAGCAGCCGATTCAATGGCGACAATTGGATCCTTATTGGACATCCCTCGTAACATCTCAAAACATGAATTCCTCATAGAGCAGCTTCTCATACCCACATTCGAGGTACCAGAGTCAGAATACACGTGTGAACTCGTTGGTCCTGGTGATCTTTGGTATCATGATATATACACCTACCTAAAGTTAGGAATCCTCCCCACTAACATCACCCCGAACCTAAAACGTACTTTTGTCAAAAGGACTTCACGATTCATCATCTTAGGAGAGACCTTCTTCCAAAGAAGTATCGACAGAACTTTGCTACGTTGTTTAAAACCCAAGGAAGCCTTGACTGCTCTAACTGAGGTACACAATGGGACATGCGGGTCACACTCAAGTGGTATGACCTTGGCTAAAAAGTTGCTGAGAACAGGGTACTACTGGCCAACAATGGAAAGAGAGGCACACAACTTTGTCAGGAAATGCCTACAATGTCAACAACATGGAGACCTTATTCATGCACCAGCTCAAGAATTGCATCCCATTGTTACACCTTGGCCCTTTTCACAATGGGGGCTTGATCTCATTGGTAAAATATCGCCCACCTCATCCAATGGCCATAAGTTCATCATCACCACCACCGAATATTTCACAAAGTGGGTCGAAGCAATTCCCATGACCTATATCATGTGAAAACAAATATCCAAGTTCATCCTGAATTACCTCATTTGCCGATACGGTGTTCCCCAATCCATTATCTCTGATAATGGGACGCCCTTCAAAAATCAGGATGTCCGTGACTTGTGTGAAAAATTCAAAATCCAACACCATTTTCCCACTCCATATTACCCACAAGGCAATGGCCTAGCAGAAGCTACAAATAAAACCATTTTGAAAATCCTTAAGAAAATAATCAATGACTCTGGTTGTGACTGGCATCTGCAGCTAAATCCTGCCTTATGGCTCTACTACACTAGCATCCGCATGCCAACAGGTGCCACCCCATTCTCTTTGGTCTATGGATTAGAAGCCATCCTCCCCATTGAGATCGAGCTCCTGTCGCTGAGGATATCACTGCAAAACCTCATCATAGATGAGGAATACAGGGTCACAAGACTCAATGAGCTAGAATTACTAGATGAAAGGCTCATGGATGCCCTTAATCATCTACAAGTGTACCAGAATCGCCTAAAAAGGAGCTACAATAAGAAGATCAAACAATGCACTTTCCAAGTTAGTGACCTCATGCTAAAAGAAAACCAAAGGAATGTGCCAAATACGGATACAAAGGGAAAGTTTGAGCCCAACTAGTTGGAACCCTTTATCATCACTGCAAGCTACAAATTGGGGGCATATCAGTTGTCGACACCAGAAGGCGAGCCCCTGCAAGAGCCCATGAATAGTTCACACCTCAAAAAGTTTTATGCCTAAATCTTGCAAGGTACAGAGCCAAAAATACAAAAAAAATCAGAAAAAGTCCTAAAAAATGGTCACCTTGATGAAAACCTAGCAAATAGGCGTCTTGGCAACAACAAAAAATCAAAAAATACAAAAATCCAAAAAATCAAAAAAGGATTGAAAACAGTAAAGAAAAAAATCATCCTCTAGTGAAAACCACTTCGGTGGCACTTTGGACAAGTACCTTGGTGAAAACCTGGCAAATAGGTGCTAAGTGTAAATAAAGCACCTTCCCCATCTACCAGGATTCGCATGACTCACACCATCACTCTTAAATCCACTCATCCGCTCACATCCACACCATAGCCTGCGTTGGTGTCTATACCATATTCCACCATGGAACTACTTGGCATTTCTAAGGTCAATCTATCCTGCCTTTATCGAAGTAGTCTGTCGCACCACACTGGGGGCACGTTCTTGCAAACATCAGATCAAATTCATGTACATTCTCGTGATCTTTTTCAAAATTCATCAGAAAATCCAAAAACATTCAAAAATTTCATCAGAAAAATTCAAAAGCATCAAATTCATCAGAAAATCCAAAAACAGGTCAAAATATCAAAAAATCTTCAAAATTCATCATTGAGTCTTGTTATTTTTTCACCTTGTCGAACTACGTCATCTCTGAGCTTGAATGTAGGCAAGGTTGATCTTTGATCATCCCCCGAGATAGTTAAGGTCAGTCCTTTAGGCATCTATCGCATTGGCAATTCGTTTGCCCATTCATCTTTTTCATTAAGTCAGTCCATATCCAGTCGAACTACGTGGTCTCTATGTATATAACATAGGCAAGGCTCATCTATGGATTAGCTCCCGAGACCCCTAGGATAGGTCTTTAAGTTAGTTTGCTCGTCGCAAATCTTGAAAATACAAAAAAATTGAAAAATGTGGAAATTCCAAAAACAGCCTCAAAATATCTCAAAATCCAAAATGGTGCATCCATTTCATCTCGCTTTCACCTGTGATCATTATCACTCATAATAAAGCAATCGTCACTTTCACCCTTTGGTGAGTCAGTTAGAAGCAAGTTTAGCAGGTCTCAAAGTGAACACCTTAATCATCAAAGTCTAAAGACTAGAGGAGTAAGCAAGTTAGTCACCTCGGAGTATCAATAGCTTATCACCCATTCAGTCCCATCAAAACCCTGATCACTACATGTCCTATGATGAAGATTTCCTGGGATGGACATAAGCATCAGGTAGCCCTCACAGTAGTTAGTCTTGGCTAGCGGTATGAAGAACATTAGCTTGTTTGTTTACTTTATTTTGTCTCTTTTGACTTATCTTATTTTGCGCTCATTCCAAGGACCACTCGATGATGCCTAAACAAAACAGGTTTAGAGAGAAAGGAATGGGGAAATGATCATTTTATTTTATATGCTATTCTTGTGGGATATGCTTGTAAAATAACTTAGTTATGCATGTTTTGTTTGGTTTGTAGGGAGGATATTTTAAGTATCTTGTTGACCACATAGGAAAGCTTGCTTTTCTGTGTTTTGGTCCGAGATATTTAGAATGTGTGAACTACATCCTGAATAAAGTATGAATGCTAAGTGTGAATAAGAATACTCCTATCTGATTTTCAAGTCAAAGTCCATCACACTAGGTACCACACCATCCTGGTTCTTAATACCTAGATGCATTGTACCTATGTGTGTTATCAAACATAATGCAATTGACCCTTTGAAAATCCCAATTCCTATATGCAAATGTAAAATCACCACCATCATCCTCACCAACTCATTAATTCTACATTTCTTCTACCTTATTTCCACACTAACATGGTATTATAAGAGTAATCAAAAACATCGCTCATGCATACATCCTGCATCCACTAGATAGTTAACATCATAAAAGCATTGCATCATATCAATATCTTAAGTTATGAGGAATAATATAAATTTGTTATTCTAAGCATCCTAAGACATCATTACATCATACATTATCATCTGCAACCATTACCATTACCATTTGCATCCATTACCATCATTAATATGCATTACATCATTTAAAGCATGAAAAATACAAAAAATAAATGCATTCGTTACATACACTGCATCACATGAACCATAAAGATAGAAACATCTCATAACATCACATATTTGCATTCACATATTTGCATAAAAGGGAAAATCATCTCATATATATCATCAAAAAAATACTATTATAATACAGAATCGGATCAGGTGTCCATCGGATACATAATACAATAAGGCCAAAATACTACAACCCATATATCAAAAATGAAGCAAAACTGTAAGTGATCAAAAGGCGGGCAGGCCCTGCCGGCTACTGCCCTCCCCATCCTGTCTCTCACCATGTGCCTCTGCTGGACGCCTCCCTGTCTGCTGTGAGAAGTCTCGCACTTTGCGGTCTGGTGGCACTACCTGTTGATAATGATACCGATAGTACTTGGCCTCTCTGACAGCCTCTCTGTAATCCCGAATATCAATCGATCAGGCCCGAGATGAGGACGCTACACTCTCTAACTACCGCCACCGACCTATCTCCCAATCCCTCTCGGATCGTGTCTAGTCTCTCTCCATAGTCAGAACCTGTATCTACCCCTGTAGCTGTTGAATCAACACATCTCGATGATCGGGCTGCCCTGCCGGCTGCCCTGTCGGCTGCCCTGCTGGCTGCTGTTGAGGATCTACCCTTGGCTGATCATCCTGATATCCTGCTCGAATAGGTGAATGCTGAGCCCTATCCCTGGGAGGTGTCTGATAAGGAGGTGCCTCACCTCGTCCTCTGCCTTGCCCCTGCCACCTGCCCGACCCCTGCGTCTACGCTGTGGGACAACTGCCCCTGGAACTGTCAATCTGGGGGGAGGTCTAAACCATGCCTTGTAAACTTCTATGACTCCTGCATCTACCGGCCCCTGATCATATGGCCATGGCTGAGCCACCAACTCCCTAAATAAGGTCACCGCCTCGACTGTCGGGATGGGCTGGCCCCATGCTGTCTCCCTAGTAGTACATGCAAAGATGGCCACATACTAGTCATCGAGCCTGTCCTGAACCTCCCCGAACTGACAAGCAACCCTGTCCAGAAGGTACCTCTCAATCATGGTATGCTCTCGGCCCTGCATCAGCCTATCCTATTGAGCGAAGAAGAGCTGCTGGACATCATCTCCCCATGAACCAATATCCATCCACAGTCTCCAAATGAACTCTCTCATCTCATCGAGAACTCGCTGCTAGTGTGGAATACTACTCACACCAGTAAAAGAAAAGTGCATCAATTCCCTATCGTACTGCTAAACAAGGGGATCATCTATCTCCAAAGGAACTGGTGTGATGTCTAGACAAAGCACTGGGATCCTCTCCCATCCCCACACATGCAGTAAAGTGCCTCCTGCCCCAATGGATTTGTTGTCTAAGTAGAAAAACTCATGAAGGTCCCTATAAAGGGACGCCAATAGTACCAGTCCCCAAGCAAAACACTCCCTCTGATGAACCATCTAATGCCATGCAAGTCCCCATCCTGGGCTGAAATATCGGCCCCATCGATCAGGTAATATAAGGCTTGAGATAATAGCAGCTATAATCAGTCGGTACGTGTGCACATGGTCACGATACAACTCTAGGTCAATCTGGTCATCGCAAAACTCAATAACGTCCATCTGCATTACTCTGTAACAGGCCTCTCTGCCAGCATTTGGATCATAGATGACTCGGGTCCCGTGAATGGGAAATCGAAGGATGCGCCATACGTCCTCAAGTGTGATGGTGGCCTTGCCAGTAGGAAGATGGAAGGAGGAGGTCTCACTGTGCCATCGCTCCGCCAAAGCCGTAAGCATGCCTAGGTGAGCCTGAACAGCAAGGGCATACGCAATGTACCAAAGGCCGATGGCACCAAGATGCTCCTGGAGCAGCTCAGGCATAGCCCCTAATCTATTAAGCACTGGCCATTGATGCTCCCGTGAATAGAGTACGCCAAGCTCCTCCTGCATAGGGAAGGCTGTTGCGTCAGAGAAAATTAAGTTTAAAAGTCAAAATATGCCTCAAACTGGCAAGTGCGGTGCTGTTTGCGGGTGCGGCGAGGTTTGGAAAGTTCCAAACTGCACCGCCGTGATGGAGTTTGCCATTTTACCAGTTGTAAAGTGACCCGCGTGGTGCACTTTTCATATGTGGTCCTATTTAACGCAAACCCTAATTTTCTAACTGACCCATGCGGTGAAGAATGGAATGCAACGGACTTTTGGCCAACTAAATGATAATTTGCAAACTGCTCCACGCAGTGCACTTCGCATATGTGGTGCAATATAGGACCGCGCAGTTGCGATAAGGGACTTTCCGTGGTGCCATATGGCACCGCGTAGTTTGAACAAAGCCCTAACCCTATTTAATACACGTAAAATGATAAAATTAAGAGATGGATAGGGGTACATACCATGGGTCCTACGTCGACTGGCCGCTAATGTGTCTGAACCCTCTTTGTCACATGCCTAGGAAGCTGTCGTTGCACCATTTCCACTCAAACTCAGAGCTAAAATTTGAAAGTTTCTAAAGGCTAAGATTGCAAAATGAATTGAAAATGACCCCTTGCGGTCTATTTAAGCCTAAAAATTGGGGTTTTTTGACCTAATTTGACCTCCTAGCCTAGGTTTTGGTCCCCTGAGCCCGTCTTCATCCAACTGAGAGTCATTTTGCATCCCTTCTGGCATTTTAAAGTAGTTAATATTTTCCTAAAAAAATATTGTGTGCACTAGAACACTTCTCCGTTGCATCCATTAATAATATCCTATCATTTATCTTTTTTTCTAAGTCTTTCTCTAACTTCCCTTTCAACCCACTAGCATACTCCTTAAGTGCGTCAAGTAAAAATTTTGAATTGTCCATACCGGATAACGAGTTTTCAATCCTTACATTGAGTATGGCCTCTTGCATAACCTTTACTACCTCATCTATTATCTCTCCACTCTTGTGATGTGTCTCTAATATTTATTTTCGAGTAGATGCATGAAACACATCACCTCTAGTTGAATCTTATGAAGAGGAGATATCTTATCCATGTCCATAGCCCTTGTTGCATCAAAATTTATATTAAGTTGTTGGACACAACAGGTTGGAACTGTAATTGCATGCTTAATAAATTCTTTAATGAATCTTTAGAGGTGTTGAAAGGTTATCTAGTTGTTTTTACACTCTCCTCTACAGTCTTCTCCTTCAAATCCTTTTCCTTCTCACTAGTGTTAACTGGTGTCTCTATATCCCTCTTATCCTCATTGTCGAATGCATCCTCCTCCTCTTGCTCATCACTATTTACAAGCACATCTTTACCAGTACATTTTTATTTTTTATTAAAAGGAATGATTGTCTTTGTGTGGCCTTGATTATTCTCTACATTATTCTCACATACCAGAGGAGGTATTTGATGATCTATATTAGTATCGTCCTTCGCAATGTTTTCTCTGGCAGCTCATTTTTCTTCAACATTTTCCTCACCTACAATATCTTCTTCTACAATTTCTTCCACTTTTAGAAGAACATCATCCTACACATTTCCTTCTTCAATGTCATGCTCATGTTGAGCATCATCATGTTATGCTTCTTCTTCAATGTTCACATCTAGAGAAAGTATATCAACATGCATTTCTTTTGTGCTCTCTGAAGTCATCCTTAATCTTTGAGCTAACTCTACAACCTTCACCATAGTCTCATTCCAAATCTTTTCTAGATCATTCTGATATTTTCTCATGAGGGTGCTCACCCTTTAATTTAATTAGAATTCCTTGCAATAAAATTTAGCCAATGCGGATTTATTTTCTTTGGAGAGAGGTGCACTGATATTTTTTAAGGCTTAATATTTTAACTTTGCTTCTTTTTCTATAGCATCATGCCTTCTAGAATATAAAACATTCAGGTTAGATCCTTAAGCAACTTCTTTTCAATGTCCATGTTAACCTCAAATGCAACAATGTATTTTACAATTGCTTCTACAATGGTGGATTTTTCCACCTCATCAACATCAGTATATAAAGCATCAGTCTCTTTTAACATCTCATGCTTCGCAATCACATTAAATAGAGCATCCAACTTCATGGGACTATGAGTACTAATTAGATCCTTTTTATTCTTCTTTTTCTTATCCTCTGGTGTCTTTTTTTTTACCGGACTCTATTTTATTTCCCTCACCTACATCACAAAATCTTGATTTTTATTTTTCGACTTCTTCTTCATCATTTGTATCCACAATATTTGTTCTCACTTTCTTTGCACTAGCTTCTCCTTATGAAGCTTCATTCTTCCTTTTCTAGACCAATTGTGGTCCTTTCTCTTCTTCTTCCTCATTTTTAACATTCACTCCCACATACTATTCTCTTGTGCCTTTGTCTTCACTCTCCTTCTTGTCTAAGGCCAATTTTTTGTGCTATCAGAGAAGCCTTTTCCTTTTTAGGCCTCTTTTGTTGTTTAACTAGAGAGGTCTTATCCTTCACTGGAGTGCTTACAGGCTCATTTCTCTTCTCTCCTAAGGTAGGCTTAGTCTGAAGGACTTGGGGGCAACTGAAGGAGTGGTAGTTGTTCTATCAGATCTAATAACACTTGATGATACTCCTAGAGAGCCACACATATAATTTTATTTCTCAATTTTCTCCTTAGTAAGCCCCATTACTTCTACAAATTGTGCAATCATCTTATCAACTATCTTTGTTATGGTCTTTTATCTTTGGTCCATGTGAACTTGCATGGACTTATCCTCATAGGTCCCATACCTCTCTTCAAAGGTGTCCCTCTTGGCTCAACATGTAGCTCACAATTCCCACAATATCTTCTTTAGTGATTTCATATTCCATTTCTTGGATCCATACTATTCTAGGCTCAACGACTTGTATGATGCATGCATCCTTGGAGACCATGAAGATGATATAATTCTTGTATTTCTCCACCGTCTTTTGAGGAATCCTTAACCTTTCCTACATATTTTTATAAAATATTTTGAAGAAACCCCAAAGGGCTTCATCTTATGCCTCCACATCACCAATTCCTCTCAAAAATTCTTTGATCTAGTGTGCTACTAGTCTGCCTTTTAACAATACAAAACTCTTTGTATCGGGTAGTTCTCTTAAGAAGTAAAACAATAAAAATATGATCAATGTACCATATTTGAAAGTATCTCTAGAATGCTTTACCTTTTGAAAAATTTCCATTAATTATGTTCTAAATAGTTCACATAAGTCAAAATTTGCACCATTCACCACCATTTTGCACGCCATGTTGATTGTGGTGGCCAAAACAAAGTTCTCTTTGTTAGAGAAGTAGATTTTGTATCTGATTGTTGCAACATACTTCACCACAAGGTTTTTGATGTCCTTGATGGTCAAGGCTCTCCTATCATACTTCATCACATCAACAAAGTACTAGAATATTCACATTGCAATACATATCCTTTCATTGCATTTCATTACAAAATATATTCATTCCTTTAAAATCAATAACATCTTAAATTTTGTATTTTAGTATTTCATTCTCCTACTAAACATGTTAAAGTCACAATTTGCATTTATCAACATTTTCACCCATGAGGGTAAAAGTAACTCGGTAACCAAGAAATGAAGTGTAATAGATAAAGCAAAAACCTTCTCATTAACATCCTCTAGTGACCAAGCTAGGGCATAGAAATTGCATTTCAAAATAGTCCAAAATTGGCTTTGCTTAAATTTTTCTTGTACTGTATGTTCTTTGAATAAAATGATGAGGAGAGCTTGTTGAACCATCTGAAAGAAAGAAAAATGAAAACCTAGTTTCCTAACCCATACCCCATTTTACCATTCATCTAAGAACTTACTTGTGGGAAGGTTGTTGATATCTAAAGCAACGTGGAAAATAATAACTTATTATAATCTAGATTCTTCTTTATTCAAAACATACACATTTCTAAGTTATGTAAAAAGGTGATTTTGTTAGGGCAAGACAACGAACACTCACCATCTCTTTCTCGGCTAGAATGAATTTATCCTAACTTTCCAACCCTTTGTA
The DNA here is from genome assembly GCA_007115665.2 of Sequoiadendron giganteum. Classification (NCBI taxonomy): domain Eukaryota; kingdom Viridiplantae; phylum Streptophyta; class Pinopsida; order Cupressales; family Cupressaceae; genus Sequoiadendron; species Sequoiadendron giganteum. The sequence goes on along the minus strand of CM021104.1, from coordinate 38,090,466 downwards.
AAAAAAACCTAATAATGGCAAGCACAAGAAAATGATCTCCATTGAAGAAAACATCCCAAAAAGATCTATTACCCTCTTTAATCCCATTTGACTCCCTATGGTCCTCGAGGGCCACATTGGGTAGGATGGATCTTACCAACATAACTCAAAATCAATGAATATGATTATCAATTAGAAGCATAATAAGAGCATAGTATATGGTGGATATGAAGAGGCATAAATCAAACCACAAAAAATTAAGAATTCGACGAAATGAGGATTAAAAACAAAGGGAATGGAAAGAGCATCATTAAAGGAAGAAGAAAACCTTAGTGGAGGAGGGTCATGGGCTCCTCCACATTGACACTGCCTTAGAGGGGACCGACCACTACCAAGCCTCATCACCCACCACATAGGGTTTTCCTCATCCTTCACCTCATCTTGTTGATATCCTTTTTGCAAGCTCAGCTGCAACAGTAGCATAGGAAAACATTCTTGTGTAGTGAAATTCTTATTGTTGTTTTTGCAGGCTCTATGACAATGTAGCTACTACTTTCAAGTGTAAACTATGAATCTACATAATATGTTCCTTGTGCCTTGTGCCTTGCACTTATTATGCATAAAGATTGCAATGGAGTATGGCCAAACCCTTAACTTGTGTCTTTTCTATATAAAAGTTGAGGGACTTACATGGGTTTGCAATAATTAATTATAGTATTTGTTGTCTAAAAATGAAGGCAATAAAGAGAGCCTAAATAATCTAAGGAACCTTGAGGGAAACATGGGTGTGGAAACAAGACAGAAATGCAGGTTATAAGATTTATCCCTTGTTTATTTGATCCCCAACATTGGTGGTAATCCCCATTTCCTTCTAAGTACCAATGATCATGTTTGTAACCCTCAAATTGTGTTTTCTTGTGAAGTAGATTTGCATTCTGAATTAGCAAAAAAATTCCCATCTAAAAGAATACATGAAATTGGTCATAACATTGAAAGTCACCCCATATGTATAATGAGGATAATAATGTGGATGCAAGAAAAATTGCTTGTGGAGATGGTGCAATAGGAGATGCAAATTTTTCATGTGTAAGAAAGATGTTTGAAAGCCAATTTGAACAATTGAGTAAGTGAAGTGTACATGTTTGGATCAATCTAATGTGATTCAAAATGATTCTTAGCTCAATGAAACCTTCACTCTTGATTGTTGTGTTGAAAATTTAGACATTAGATTTCTATGTAATGAAAGAGCTTCCCATTTTCTTGTTCATAGTCTAGACTCCTTATTAAAGGAAAATCATACATGTCCAAAGGAGATTTTGTATCAAATGGAGAAAATGATGTGATATTGTATCATTCATATAAGAAGACAACAATATGAAAATATAATTTTACCCTACAATGGAATTGGTTCTTGAAGAAATGTATTGTGATCAAGAAACTAAAATTGTGAAGATGAGATAAAAGAGATCTTTACTCTAGTGCACATATGATCAAGATGTGATGATGAAGGAATTAACGATAATATTGATACAAATATTTATTTCTCTCTTGAGTATCGATCTTTAGGAAATATTCCAAATAATGTAGATTTATTGCATCATGCATGCACCAATAAGAAAAAAGATATTGCATGTTCTCATGATGACATAGGTCAATTGTAAGGTCACAAAAAAAATGCTCGTGGAAGATAAAAGTCATCTTATGCAAGTTGAGCCTAATGGGAATGAATCTTTAGATCCAACTATTGTTTGACATGCCCAGTTGAATTCACATCAATGAAATACAATTATTGTCAAGAATTAAAGGAGCAAGACATTATTGGTGATCAATCAAGAAAAATACAAGAAAATGATTCAATCCATCCATTTGTGGAACCAAATTGTCAAAGGAGCATTAAAAATATCAATGTTGCAATACTTTAGCTCATACAAGAAGAAGTAATCTATAACATGCAAGAGGAGGTCAAATTGATTCCAAATCTAGATATTTTTAATGAACAATAGTTGTTTGGATATGTTTTATCACTAAGGGAAAGTACACATAGCAAAAAAACACAAGATTAATGAGAAATGGAAAAATTTACATATGAGTGCATAGGTTCTTCAAGATTGCATCTCATTATTCTATCATGGAATTTATTTTCCTCAGCTAGCCAATGGGTTCACATGATCCACCTAGAGTGGTTTGGGCTAGGGATCACTTACCATGCACATAGTTTAGGTAGTAAGTTTTTATCGTCCATCTCATTTTTGGTTGTGTCTATTCTCTTCAATCAGTCTCCTATGTTGTTTCCCCTTAACTCTATTGCCCTTTGGATAGCACAGTGATCCATTAAAAAGATTATATGTTCATCTAGTGTCCTTGATAGTCCTTATCACTAGTTAGAGCCAACTCTTGTCTTTATTTTTAAATATGTCCAATTTTTAAAAAATTGCACCAAAATTTAATGCTTGACACTAGGTTTTAAAAATTTAGGAGTTCATTGGTCCAGTTCAAGCCCAAGATTAATCACAAAAATTGGAAGAATTTGCAAAATCAATTAAATTTAAAAATTTCTATGAGATGGTGTAAATTCCTTTAATGAGAATGTTCTTGGTGGTATTTCAATCAATGTGGCATGTTTTTGAGTCATGATGTTTCACAAATTGTGAGATATTAAACTTCTATTTTTCATGTGTGAAGTTGTGGAAATAATGAAAATTGCAATTTTAGGAGGGTTGGGTAGATATCACTCATGAGGTTTCATCATATCAATATTCCAAACAAAAAAATTAGTAAAAAATATGAAACTAATCCAAAGTTATCGCAACTTCTTCGTCAATAGGCTCACAAATGATCTAGATTTCTAGGATGTTTCATCAATAGTTTTCTACATTTTTGTAAGAAAGTCAAAAATATCTCAAACTATGAAATATAATTTGGATAATGTTTGATCATGGAGTAGTTGTGAAGGTTGGTGGTGAGTTCAAATTTATTAATGTTTGCATTTTAATAATTACTTATTTTAAATAAAATAAGTAGTTAATAGAGAATAGAATAAGTGGGAAATTAAAAGGAATTAAATTAAATTTAGTTGTGCAAACTCACAACTTAAATTCAAAAGGAGAAAGTGGGTTTATGAATTTTCACAACCCATCGCAAGCCAAAAATTGGGTTGTGAAAATTCACAACTCAATTTCAGTTACCTTTTCCCACTTAAAAAAGAAAAACTATTAAGTCAAGAGGCTTCCTATAGTTACAACATATAGTATGTCACGATTTGTGTACAAGAAACACAACCTTAAATATTGCTAAATTAATAAATCATCATCATTGGATAGAGTGTGGTTACATACAAACATAAATATAGAAGGTTTGGGAAACACAAATAAATGCCAATGATAAATAAAGATCGAGATGATGATATCGGACCATTAAATATGAAAAATGTGCCATAAATGGTGAATGTGGATGTAATGAAGCTACCTATGAGAAGAGGGTAAGAAATTGTGGCAACTTATGTATGGAATCAGATTGCAAAAACAACTTTATTGTATTCTCATGGATATGCAATAGATTTGGAGCAAACGTACAAGCTTTTCATTGAGCTAAGATATATTATAATATATTACTATAGTATATAATAATTATTATATTATAATAATAGATTATATAATTATATATATTTTTTATAGGTGAACGCTTTTGACTAGAGCTACAAACCAGTGAGGTCACATTTGAGGGACCTCATCCCCATCATTCTGACTCCATCTGCTTCTCCCTCTCTTCCTACCACCTTTGATCCAACTCCCTCTACCTCCTTATCTCCTTTGGCTCTCCATTTATCTCCTCTCACACCCACACTTCATCACCTTCCTCTCCTATCTCCCTCTTTTTATCTCCTCTGCCTCTTCTTCCTCTCCTCCTCTTCTTCTACTCCTTTCTTCTCCTCCTCTCCTCCTTACTCTTCTCTTTCCTCTTCCTCTCATTTTTCTCCTCCTCCTCTCCTCCTACTTCTCCTCCACCTCCTAACCTCATCTCCTCTTCTCCATCTCTTCTCCTCCAACTCTTCCTTCACCCCTGCATCTCATCCTCCTTCCTCCTTCCACTGTACTTCCCCTTGCCTTCTCCCCGAATTTCTATCACCAACTGCAACCTCCACCTCCACAACCGCTGCTCTGATGCTTCCGTCACCAAAACTCTCATCACCTATCCTTGCCTCAAACTTTGTGCACTCCTTCCTCCATTGTAGATCCTTCCACATCCATTCCTCCATACTCTACCATCGTCCTCCACCTATACGTTGCAATCTCCACCACTTTCTAGCAATCAATCCACCTCCCACACTATGTGGGACTCAAACTCTTGAAGCAATGATTACCACTGCTGTGCAACAACCGTTGCACTACGGGGGTCATCCCTGATTATATAATTATATTATTATTTATATATATTATTATATTTTAAATTAAATCGTAATGTAATATTTTATTATAAATATATTTATTTATTATTTATTACATAATAAATAATAATATATATTAATTAATTACTTCATTAATATTATAGTAATCAATAATAATTATTAGTTAATAATACATTATTGTTAATGATATATTGTTTTTAATAATTATATAATAGTTATAAATTAATTTATAAATAATTAATATATTGAATAATATTATTAATATAATAATTATTATATACATTATTATTTATTATATAAATATATTATTAATATTAATATATAATAATTTAATGTCATGAGATTTCCACAATCTATAATGCTTATAATTTTGTTATTTCTAGATTTGATTGTGTTTGAATTTTTTCATCAATATTTAGGATCACACTATCTATCATCCTGAACTATGTGATCCATCATCTATCATCGTGATAAGATCCAAAACATTGATGAAAAAAAAAAATCTATCATCCTAATGATGGATCATAGAATGGGCCGGGCTTAAACATCACACACTAAGTTGACAGCTTGGTGTGTGGGCCCCTCTTTATGGCTACGATGCTACCTTTTTTCATTTCCACCCATATTGAATTGGTACGGTAAAGGTAAATGTTTGTTTCCATCCACATTAAATTGTACCATCCCATCAACTCCATACGTATATAAGACAACTTCAAATGGTGTGCGTCATTGAAGTTCTTAGTCAAAGCTTTGAAATAATGGCATTGAGTTGTCTTTTACTGTCATCTCTTAGTTTGAACTCTCCAAAGAACATTTCTTATGGTGTTTAATGTTTATTATGTAGAGAGAGAAAGGTATATTATTGAAATATTATATTTATATATTATTTTTTAAAGTTCCATTTATAGAGATTAATAAATATTGTAGTAAATAATAATTATGATATAGATAAAATATATTTTAGTACTAATTTATGAATTTGGTATTGTAGAAAAATTAAAATATAGAGCTTTTTTGAATTTTAGTTTAATATATTCATATAGAAAGTTTACTTTTATTTGATTTTTAATTTTTGTTATGTAATTTACAATTTTATTTTTTTTGAATAATATATCATTTATTATTTTGGTCATTCTTTTGTTTTGATTTTACTTTGAAAATTGCAGCAAATATTAAGAATTTTTGGTATAAAAATTGATATATATATATATATTTTTAAATGGTATCTTCACATTTAAAAAAATAAATATTAACAATTTCCCTTTCTATTGTCATTGTTCTCAATGTAAACAAAATAGTTAATTCAAACTAATAAATAAATCAAATTTAGATAAAAATATGATTGATTGAAGGATAGGTCTTATTTTTTGATTTTTGATACTATTTAGAATTGAATAATACATATTTCCAAAATTCAATTGGGTAGTTTCACTTTAGAAATTTTGTAGAATCGTCATTCCTCTCTCTAGGATTTAAATAGTGACAACATGTTTGATTTCATACAATGAATTTCATCTCCTATAATTTTTTAGTGCAAAATATTTATCAGAAGTAACTAGCTCTAGATGTTCTCTTCTTGCAAAAAGTGAAGATCACTAGATTTTCTCTAGATGATTTTTTCTCACTATTATCTAAGGACTTAAGCCAAAAATTATTCTATCCATTTTAAAGCATGCCCCACTAATCATCTAAGAACCCCTTATTCAAAGATAAGACCAAATGCAAAAGTAAGTAGATTGAGAAGACCCTATAAGTGAAAGAGGTTTTGGCTACATCACATGGACTAATCTCTATAACAAGGAATAGTGTTAGACTAGGCCACACAATGAAACCCAATTGATAATAGGATATATATCAAGATAGGCATCCGAAAAGTTCACTGAAGGAAAATTCACCGCCAAGTAAAATTCATTGCCAACAGTGGCAGAAATTTAATATTAATGCTGGTAGTGAATTTTCCTTAGATGAATTTGTTGCGATCATTTGTCCTTGATGACATGTGCCTTGACTTGGACAGGTATTCACATGCTTTGTCTTGCCTTGGACAGGTGTACATGTTACGTGGTTTGCAATCTGATAGTGTTGAAAGGTTCTTTGACTTTTTCCAAGGCTTATGATGTTGTCGGTGTTGCACTCGTTTATTTTATTCACGGACTTGAAGACAATATCATTATTTGTTAATAATGTTTTTTGACTTAGTATGCAGTGGATTTCAATCATTATTTTCTTTTGTCTAAAGAGTTCATTGGGAAAGGAATTAGGGCAATGAGTGAGTTGTTCGATTGTTTTTGTTCTTCATCTTTTTGCAACAACTGAACCCTAGCTGCGCCACCATTGGAAAACTTTCAAATTGTTGTTGTGTGTTGAGACTTGGCTTAAGCTATAACAAAATGTTGATTAATATGATTTGGCAAACTTCTTGCATATTGAAGATTGGAAGAATCTGGTTGTTACTATTATGGAGTTGCTTTGCAGACAGGTGGTATATTGTTTGACTGGCTGCCATGATAGGTATTTCATTTTATTTTTCAGTTTAAGCAAATTGGTATAATCTTCCTTGTCATTCTGAGCAGTTACAAAAAATGTATTATTTTTGTTTTGTGTAACTCGAGTTTAAAAACTCTTGGGTTCCTTGAATTTGATATATTGGTTTCTCTGTATTTTGTATATGATTCTTTATGAAAGAGAAAAACATGAAAAACAAAATGGGTACACGCATTATTGTGAAGGGTTTTATTTTTCCTGGTACAAACCCTGGTTAATAGATACAGTTTTGTTTTGTAACTGTTTCTTGGCTCTAAATTATGACTGTAAGCCATTTTAAAAGTGATCTAGTATAGTGAAAAATTGTTACCAAAAAATAGAAAGAGGTATTCTGGTGAAAGTTTGTAAAATCAAAAAATGAAAAGATACATCTGTTAACTCTGGTTTCTACAACAGAGATTCAGTTTGGTTGAAGTTTTGTGGAGAAAAAATTGAAGTTATATTTTTTATTTGTTATCATGGCATGAATTGACTTGTGTAGTGGAGTTTTTAGAATTGCACATATAGTGCAGTTATAAGATCCTTACTTTACAAGTGAACTCTACATGTAAGAGATTTTGAAAAGGAGTTGGTACTCCTATTGAATTAGGTGCTTTAGATTGTTTCAATGACTGAGTTGGTGCTCAGAACAATATTGTAAACAAATTTTTGAGATTAAGCCTTCAAGGCATTTTGGAGTGGTTTTTCTACCCCTAGAGGGTTTTCCATTTGACATCTCTTTGTGTCTCTATTATTTCGTGTGCACTTGTTTACCTCCTGTCTTCCTTGCTAAAATTGTTGCTTTTAGGTTTTTCATTTGCTCTGATACGTATACTTATCCAGTTCAATAACCTTCAACACTATTTGCTCAGTTTTTCCTTCATGCTGGAAATATAGATATGTTTACTTCTGGAAATAAAGGCATTTATCTTGTATGCTTGTTCACTCTCTCTTATAAAAACAATGATGCTATGATGTTGTCCATTTAAGTTATTTTGTTGTTGTTGCTGGTCATGCTCTGTATGTTTTTTGATAGCATCGATTGTCATAGTATACTTTATGTGGTGATGTTTTGGTTTGTCCTGTAATGAAATATTTTACAACCCTGATTCACCCCCACTCCTCCCCTTCCCCGCTGCCCACCCCCCCAAACTCTCTCAGTGTTGTTCCACTTCCAACATAATTGTTGGTGATGAATTTTTCTAGAACCATAAGATAAATTTATCACATATTCTTAAACACTCATCTATATTTTTATATTTAAGTTTGATTCTCTATCACAATACACCAATTATCTAGAAAGTCAAAATTGTCATAGTATCAAAAAACAAAAACCAAAATCTATCCTTCAATTACTCAAATTTTTATCTAAATTTGATTTATTAATCAGTTTAGAAATGTCACCTACAATGACAATAGAAAAGTAAAATGTTATTATTTATTTTTTAAATGTGAAGATACCAATTTAAAAAAAATATATATCAATGTTTATATCTAATATTTACTGTAATTTTCAAAATTAAAATTAAAATCAAAACAAAAGAATAACCAAAATAATGATATATTATACAAAAATAAAGCTGTAAATTACATAACAAAAATTAAAAATTAAATAAAAGTAAACTTTCTATATACATATAATAAACTAAAATTCAAAATAACTCTATATTTAAATTTTTCTACAATATCAAATTCATAAATCAGTTCTAAAATATATTTTATCTATATATAATTATTATTTAATACAATATATATTAATCTATATAAATGAAACTTTAAAAACAATATATAAATATATAATATTTTCTATGCTTATTAAAATAAAAATAAAATAAAAAAATAACTCAAATATTAAATACTAATATTTTTAAAAATAATTAAAATTACATATAAGAAAAAAAAATAAATAATATTAAAAATAAAAATCAAATTCATAAATCAATTGTAAGTACTTCATGATGCACACCATTGGAAGTTGTATTATTATAAGTATGCAATTGAGAGATGGTGCAATTTAATGTGGGTGGAAACAAACATTTACCGTATCAATTTAATGTGAGTGGAAACGGAAACGGAAACGGAAACGGAAAGAAGTAGCGGTAAAGTGGGGCCCACACACTAAGCTGTCAGCTTAGTGTGTGATGTTTAAGCCCAACCCACAGAATGTGATAGGAAATGTTGATGAAAAAATTCAAACACAAATCAAAATCCAGAAACAGCAAAATTATATAATAATTTGCTACTATGTAATATATGTAATATTATTAAGATAAATATAAATGAATTTATTTAAAAAATAATAATTTGAAAAAGATGTCTCGATTTAATTAAATAGATTATGTAAAGTGAAAGTTTAGATGTATGCGTTGAACTTTCTCTCCATTGTTGGTGCTAAATATGCACGAACTGTGTGTTGAAGAAGTTGTAGAAGCTTATAGTCTGTGCAGAAGTTAAAGATGCCATCTCCCTGAATGCATGTAAGGAAGCATATGCACCGAATAATTCTGTTGAAAAGGCTTTAGAAACTCCAAGTCTCATGCCATGTAAGTTTTTTGACAGAACATCTCAAAGATATGTCATCGAATGGAATGAAATGATTGCAAACCATGCTCAGATGGCTTTGTTGAAAATACTGTAGAAACTATTAAGCAAATGTATTGGCAAGAGTAATGCCGAGTTCCATGATCCGTTCCAGTCTTCCCATCACTCGTGCAGCATAAGGAATGGTGATTTTTTGTTAAATGTTTTGAGTTGCAGCATAAGGAATGGTGATTTTTTGTTAAATGTTTTAAGTTGCAAGTGCTTTGGCAGAGATATTTGTGGTTTTGGGGGTGTATAGACAAGGTTTACAAATTGTTTGATAGATAATCTTTGAAGATATAGGCACATATCAAAGTCAGTAATTTATCATTGGAAAATTCACTGTCAACAATTCACCATCAGCAATTCACTGTAGCTTGTTTCATTGTATTAAAAGTTTGCGATTAATTTTTAAGTGAATTGATGGTGGTGAATTTTCTTTGAGGTGAATTTGTCATGATGGTGAATTTTTCCACGGTGAATTTTCGGACAGTGAATTTGCCTGATACCGGCACATAGAAGAGTATGCGAACTGTTGACATAGTGAAATTTCATTGTAAGAATTTCATGGTTGCAGGAAATGCACAAAATGGATTTCTTGAAAAGACTTTAAGAAGCTTTTAGGAAAATGCTTGTTGTAGGTGTAATTCCACATTCCTCAACCCATGCTAGCTCCTCACTACCCGCGGAGTTGGGTGAATGATGATTTTTATAGAAATGTTGTAGATTACAAGTTTTATAGCAGACATGTATGCACTTTAGAGGGTGTACAAAGGATGCATGCGAACTGTTCGATGGAATACCTACAAGGATAAAGGTGCAGAAAGAGGCATGCCAATTATTTGACAAAATGTTGCAAATATACATCATTGTATGGAGCGTAATAATTGTAAAATAGGCACGAATGAATTTGTTGAAGAAGCCACAAAAACTTTTAGTTTAATTAGCAGGCGTAAAGCTAAAATCCATGGCCTTTTCTAACTTCCTCTGCTCGCCATGCATGCAAGGAATCATATATAGAATGGTCGGAGAAGCTTATTTGCAGCTGAAAACCTCAAATCCCACGACCTCTTATTGATATTTTTCCCAGTCTGACAAAGTAGGAGCTTTGGAATAAGGTATGAACATCCATTAAAGCATGACTGAAAGAAAAAAATTCAGCCACTGTGGTGAACATGCATGCAGATATGCCCAAAATTTCTTGATAAAATGTTCAAAGAGATGCCATCTCATGCAGAACAATCATTGTGGGGTTTGCATAAAATGGATTTGTTGAAAATACTTTAGAAATTATCAAGTGAATGTGTAAAGTCGAATTCCAAAACGTTTTCCAAATAGTTGTTATGGCTGTAAATCCTTTGGTCAATATGTAGGAAAACATGGAAAAGTTTCCAAGGTGTGTTATCTGTTCGACAAAGAGCCTGAAAGACAGTTTCATGGAACACCTTGGTTGCAAATATACATAAAAATGAACTGGTTAAAATGTGATATGAACTTTCAGGAAAATGCTAAGGTAAAGCATGAAGTTCGCCATTGAATAGAGAATGCTAGACTTATTGTTTTCTCATTAAAAATGGTGCATATATGTGGTTTCAAGCTTCCTTAAGATCTCGGCATTTCCTTTCGGGGACGGTAACTTTCATCTTGATCATTTGCCATCGTTGAGAACTAACTAAATGAAGTTTCTTTTGGAAAGAACAAGCATTGCGTGATCACAATTTAAAATAATTTTGAGTTTTCAAGTCAATCATGGTTTTAGGAAAATTCATCATCAGCAGTTCACTGTCGGATCGCAAACAATTTATTGCTATGACAATTTCATTTCAAGGAAAATTCACCACCAGCAATTCACCGCTAAGGAAAATTCATCGCATTAAAAGTTTGCGATTAATTTTCTGTGGTGGTGAATTTTCCTTGAGGTGAATTTGTCATGGCGGTGAATTTTCCTGCAGTGAATTGTAGGCGGTGAATTTTTCGATGGTGAATTGCTGACATGAATTTGTCTGAAACCTTTATTATTTCTTGTAGTTAGATACTGAAACTACTCTTTGAAGTTTTGAATTATGCCTTTCTGGAAGATGAAGAATTGACAAATGAAAGAGACTGATCTTTCTTCATTGAACTTTGCATGGAGTTCAGCCAAAGAAGATGAAAGTAAAGCCTGCATTGCATGAGATTCCATCAAATGAAATGAAAGCTTATAATAAATTTCATCTGGTTTAAACATTGGTTAATGCATTGACAGAGATTCTTTAAATTAACTTTTCTAGAACTCCGAAGCTTCTTAATGCAGAAAAACTCAGCAGTAAAGAACATTGGAAGGTTTGGTCCTCAAGAAAATATATTGTTAGTTTACTAGAATTCATTGCATGATATGTTGCATGGGAGATTTTATGGGATAAAATGAGATGGAGATTGCATAGAATAATGACGGCTACTGTCATGTTCTTATTATTGTTGCTGATGAATAAAGATACTAATGCCTATGAAGGAATTTGGAAGGATGGATGGTGATTTTTAGATATTATTTGACTTGTTGTCAATCAACCAAGACCGTGCTTATGATGTGGACGTTTTGAAAGAAATTGACTCTAGTGTGCTTTGCTTCTAAGTAGATGACCACATAGGAGTGGGAACATATGCAGATTATTTCCAAGAATGTGAACATTGCAATAAGAAAACGAGAGTTAATTGTGTGAAGGGAAGTATTATCACCTCTAAGGAGGTTGATGTAGATGGCAATATAAGTGTAGATCATAAATTGTAATTTCTTTAATGTTTTATTTGGAATTCGTTTTAGTGATCTTTTCATCAATGCATTTTAGACATTTTCTAGTCTTGATCCAGGAGAATGTGTCGATATTAAACTAAAAAAATAATTATTAATCAAATATCATAAAATTGACTTCGACAAGTGCTCATGTGTTGGATAAGTCCTAATTGAAGCAAACCCTAAAATTCTAAATCAAATTTAAATGAGTGCAAAAGAGTTGGACAGTGGTACCCAATGCCCTAGTCTAAGTATTTTGCTTGATAAATTTGATTTCTTATTTTTGTTTGTCTCTAATTTCACATATGTGAATTCAAACTTGGGCCTTGGTGGTAAATTAATCTCAAAAATTAAAATTAAATGAGTCAAGGCCTACACATTAATTTATTCCTATGTTTCACTATATAAACATGAATTATTATTTCAATTAAAAAAGGAAGCAATTAAAAGAAGGGAGAAATCTACCAAAAATAAATCTATTTTTCTAACTCTACAAAGTGAAATTTAGAATTATTCAAGTTAACCCAATGATTAGAGTTTGATGCCAATGGAAGGACATGATAGAATCTAGGTTTTGGAGATAGCTTTGACTTCTTTCAAGCACCTAATGACTTATTTTCAAAGTGTTCTCATCTTTAGACTTTGATCTACTTGCTTCCTTAAGCAAGGTATTTATGCATTTTGATTTTCCTAGGGGTATTTGATTTTCTATTGGGTTGATCTTATTCATATCACTTAGGAATCCTTCTCTAACACATTAGAGTAGGTTTTTTGTTATTTTAGTTGATTAAAACCTTAGACACACTTAAGGAACTAGGAGCAAACACATTTTATCAGTCAATCAATCAACTATTCATGGATGTAGAAATACCAAAATGGAGGTTTGACCAAGGAAAAATCCTATATAGCCACCCCTTTTCCCCTCTTTACTATGATTTTTGCAAATTTAGATCGAAAGACAAAAATTACAAAGCGAAAGTACACATAGTGCAAATTTGGAAGCTTCAAACCCAAAAGTTGCAAACCTATATTTCATCACCCATTCAAGGGAGCCCAATGCCTTTGGATTCTTAATTCAACCCAAAATTTATATTATAGGTACACAAAAATCTTCCCTTCTCAGATGTCTTCATTCTATGACTTTTCAATTTTGTTTGTGCAAGAAAATTACATTTTCATATTAGGTTACATAGTTAGATAGCTCAATTAATTCACATTAAAATCCAATCAATTTTCAAGGCAATAAAAGAACTAGGTCCAAGGTAGATTGGATATCCTTCTAGGTTGTTAGTCAATCTCATTACCTTGTCAGCTTGGCTTCTAATGTTGGTACACATAAAGATTGATCTTAGTAATCTATACACTAGGTCTAGGATCTCTTTTTCGATATAAAATTTTAGTTAACTTGACACATCTTACACTAGGTAAATATTCATAATTATATTTCATATCCTTTAGATCTGAATTATTAAGGAAATAATAATTCTTATTGCATTAGGTAACGAACCGTTAACACCCATATAATTACATTAGGTAAATTTTAGTTAACCTGACACATCTTACACTGAGTAAATCTTCATAATTATATTTCATATCCATTGAAAAGTTGTTGCGCGATTTCTTATGCGCTTCTTCTGAAACCCACAAGGGTTTCCATCATGTTGCTTGGGAGTTCGGTTGCCTCCCTAGGGATTCTGGAGGGCTTGGGATGCTCTCCACTCAACGACAAGGGACTGCCCTTTGTGTCAAATGGATTATCTGGGCCCTTACCGAAGATAAAGTTTGGAATATTCTCCTCAGGCATTGCATCCAGTCTGGATTTCCTACTCACAGACCCGCCTAGAAAGGGACAGGCTTTCAAACCCTCCTGGTTATGAGAGAGCTTGTTCAAACTTTTGTGGCCAAAAGCATTTGGCGGGCCTGGGAGGCTGTCAAGCCTTGGCTCTGATGAGCTGGAGTTGGCTTTCGTGATGGGCTTTTGCTCAATCAATAGAACCTCTGGTGGTCTCCACTTCTTGCTTAGAATGGCCAACCTCTGGCCAAGTCGCCTTGGCTCAAAGCCCTCAGGTTTCACAAAAAGGGCATTCAAACCCTGCAACAACTTTTTCACCGACCCACAATGTGTATTATGCAATGGGATGCTTTTAAAGCCCAACACAGCCTTCAAAAAAAGGACCGTGCCACCTTTGATAGGCTGTTGAACACCATTCTGGTTGAGATGCTCCATAAAGTGGGCATTCATGGCCATAAGCCTTGGTGGAAAGATTGGAAACGATTCCCAGACACTCCTCTTAGGAGCTACAAGCCACAACTTGGCTATAGGTGGCTTTCACCCCATTTTCCTATGATCAACAATTTAAACCAGAGGTGGCTTCTTAATTCCTTCGCTCATGTCTGGCAGAGACGATTTTATGCTATTTGGTTTGCAAGTGTTAATCCCAAGTTGGCCCACTTTGCTTGGTGTATTCTTTTCCAAGGCTTTCTTGTGGGATCTCGACTTATTCACTTGGGGGTCCAAGACCCTCGTTGCCCATTTTGTGGGCAACCAGAAAGCTTCAAGCATCTTTTTGGGTTTTGTCCTAGAGCTCAGAAACTCTGGACTTGGATACATGATTTCTTTCGGCCTTTCCAGCCGGAACCCTTTTCTTGGCATATGGTTTTGCTTGGAGATCCACCAGGGATCCTTTTTAAATTCACTCAGCTTTGGCACACTTTCAGGGTGGAAATCCTCTTCAGCATCTGGAAAGACAGAAACTCTTGCATCTTTGCTCATTCTCAATTAGATGTTAACATTTCTCTTTATGCTAAAGCAGTTATTTGTTCTAATGTTCTTTTACATATTCAAGTGGAAGCTAACAAAGTTGCATTGGAAGTGGCTCACCTTCAAGTCCTCCTGGACCACTAGGGAAATGCCTCGTGTGTTGTGGCTCGGGTCCCTGATTCATCCTCCTCCTCCCGTGGTCGGTCACCCTCTTGGGGTCGGCAGCGGAGTGGCTCCGCTCGCCCCCGATCTCAACCCCCTGCTCGACAGGATTCTCACCCTCATCAGCGTGCCCGCTCTCCTCCACCACGGGTTGCTCAGGGGTGGACTTCTAGTGGTGCGACTAGGAGCGACGGTGGCGGTTCTGGGTGGCCCTCTGATATTCCGCCCACTTCTGGATTTGGATGGCCTGCCAGTGGCAAAATCTTTCCGCGGTTGGCTCTTGCTATCTTGACCCGGGGCGAGGAAGAAGATAAAGATAAAGATAAAGATGATGATGGCTGGGGTGCTCCTCTTGATGTCACTCCAAACACCGCTGATGTATGAGGGAAAAATATGGATGACAGAGACCCCCCAGGCTCTGGTGGCACTACTTTGGCCGCTTAATGGCCTGTTTGTTTAATTTTTTCTTTTCATGCATTTAGACTTCGGGGCTTGGCCCATGTGATCTAATATTTTGGTTTGTCTGGGCTTTTCCCATGTGACTATCGGGGTGTGCCTTCTTACCACCCACCCCTTTTTTTGTGAATATGTAATCTTATCTCTAAATTAATATAGATATATGCCTATTCATCAAAAAAAAAAATAGATCTCCTTGTGTTTATAAAAAGTGTGTTTGCATTGAAAAAGAAGTCCTTTGTTTAAATTCTTACAATAATTATAAATTTGGTTTCATTTGCATTTTTGTAATACACCAGATCTATAGGAAAAAATGTAAAATTTTTGAATTAGTGCATGATTTGGTTGAAAACAATGTCATTTTGCAAAATTTGGAAACCCTAGTTCATTGCATTAGGTCACATTTTTACAAAATTGAGAAAAACTATAGAATTTTCAATTTTAGACTTCGAATCTATCAGTGTGAGATCTTTGTTAACTATAATTACTATCACAAAATTCAAACTTTTTAAAACTTGTACCTCTAGTCTAGGGTTCCTAACAACCTTGACTTGCTTAGTTTTTTTCCAAACTTCAAGAGCAGACTACTATATGTATCATATGCACAAATCTGAAACATGTTTATGAAAATAGTATCTATAGTAGACCTGAGTGGTTGTATTTAATCATAACTAGTATTAAGAAGCATAGCCATAGATTAAAATTTATAATTAATGTTATAATTAATCTCTTGGAGAAGGTACAGTAATCTGATCATATGAGATATCTTTACGCAAGTTTTTTGTAAATATGATGTCTTTTAGTAGTGATGATTTTATTATGCTAGATGAAGCCCTTGACAAATTCATCTCACCTAAATCATCCATTAAGGCTCCTAAAGATTCAAAATATCAAAGAACAATAAATATAATCACACCATGACTAGTTATTTACCCACCTTCAAACCAACCTCAAATGTATATTTTCTTATCTGGTCAACATTCTATGATATAGTGAATTGTTTTACCATATTTGAAGCAAGTTACAGTGCCATCTCTTTTGTGGTTTCCTTTTTCGGGCTCTCTTCCTCCTTTGTAACTAATAAAAGGATCCATAATTTTTTTAGTATTTTGTGGAGGGCTATTTAGCATGGAGTTTTCATTTCTATTGTTTTCCATGGATGTAGGTCCTATATACATGGTCTTGGATGTGGAGAGGTCACTTTGTGATCCATTTTACATATGCCATCTTGTGATCGATATTGTGATCATAGTTTTGGTATTTTTGGCATTTGGGATCATGTTTTGTGTCCTTGCTTATAAATTGGAACCTTAGTGATGGACACTTGTCTATTGTATGGTCATCCCATTCTCTGCATAATCCACAATACACTAATTGGAATTGCTTCGATACTTTTTGAAGTTCTACCCTTATGATGATTACCCTTTTTTCACGCTGTGATTTTGGGTAGTGATTTCTTGTGTGTCCTTCCCTTGAACAATATGTGCACCACATATCATGTTTTCCTTTATTTTATTCTTTTGTTTCCATGATCTCCTAGCACAATGCCAATTTTTCAAATTTTACCAACTACATTTTTTGTAACACATCTTTTTCTTTTTCTTTATGCGCTCTCCTCTAAGGTTATGCCTCAATGTGGTAGGCCAATATTAGCATATTTGTGTAAGTATTGAGGATTATATCATCTAAATTTGTAGCCCTAATATCTTTTTGAAGTCCAAAGATGTATTGTTCTACTTTTTATTTTTCTATCAGTGGTTCATCAGGTTTGCAAAAGACTTCATTAAATAGTTTATCATATTCTTTTATGAATTCTCCTTTTCTTTATACTAACTCTCTCATCTTACTTACACTTTTGGATGGTACTTTCAAAGTTTCAAAGTTCACCAAGAATTATTTGTTTACTTCTTCCCAATCCTTATCATGCTTGGGATAGGTTTTCTTGTGCCAGTCTAATAAATATATTTTCTTAATGATGTAACAAAGTCAAGTAACTTAATTTTATCTTCATCAACATCTTTCCTTTGTTAAACTGATTATTGTATAAATTTATATTCTACAACTTTGATAGCATCTTTACCAAATATTGGGAGATTAATTGATGTCTCCATTGTATACTTGGCATCCATTTATTTTAATTTGTAGAGGGGCTAAGTCTCCTTCTTTTGTCTGTTTAACACCTCTTAGTATTGCAGGTTTATCTTGTCTCCCCTTATCTCTTGATAATTTAGTATCAAATTATTATTTACCTAATATTTATAATCTTCTATAATTCATTCTTGTGGACTCTTTTCCTTTTCTTGCAGTACCTCTTCAACTATTATTCTTCTTGTTTTATGAGAAATAACGAATGGTTCTTGGTTTGTGGGTTATGACTCTCCATAATGGTGTTCCAATTTTGGTGATAGCTTTTAATTTTTAAATGGCATCCTATATTTTATTGTTACTTATTTTCCCAAACTAAACATATCCCTATTTTCTCTTTCTATCTCTTCTACTCCTAGCTTCCTTACTCTTTTATTGACCAATTGTTCTAAGTAATCTTAATCGATGGTTAATGTTTTCCTTGGGGTTTTCAAGAATTGTAGGAATCTTTCATCCAAGAAAACTTATCCTAAGAATGATAAGGACTGGGAAGAAGTAAAGAAATAATTATTGGTGAAGTTTGACACTTCAAAAGTACCATCCAAAAGTGTAAGTAAGATGAGATAATTAGTACAAAGAAAAGGAGAATCCATAAAAGAATATGATAAAATATTTAAGGAAGCCTTTTGCAAACCTAAGGAACCACTGATAGAAAAACAAAAAATAGAACAATTCATCTTTGGACTTAAAAAATATATTAAGGCTGCAAGTATAGATGACATAATCCTCAATAATTACACAATATTTTTAATATTGGCCTACCAAATTGAGGCATAACCTTACAGGAGAGGGGATAAAGAAAAATAAAATGATGTGCTACAAAAAATGTAATTAGTAATTAAAAAATTGGCATTGCACTAGGAGATCATGGAAAGGGAAGAATAAAATAAATGAAAACATGATATGTGGTGCACATTGTTGGAACCTTCAAATTTTTTCCATGTCAAAAAATTTAATACAACACTCAAAAAACTTAGTTGTAAAATTAGTCCTAGGAGCACATTTTGAAAAATTATAACTTTGGATCTGCTCATTTTCATACAAAATAACTTTTTAGATGTGTTTATCTACCACATATGAGTGTGCATGCCAATTTTCAGCTTCGTACGATCAGTTTTGATAAGGTTTCAAAAGACCAAGTTGAAGGGTTTTGTGAAGGGTTGTTGTATACACATAGTGAATCTGCCAAGTAGGTCAACTTCGGAGAACAATATTATGCAAATAAAGGGTTTCATGATAGACCAACTGGTGCTCGTGATTCTCTTCATCTCAAGGTGCATCCATGTCAATTTTCAGATCTTTAAGACATCATTTGATATTTTTTCAAGATCAAATCCAAATGGATTTTACACAGTTTGGAAACTGCATTTCTAGAACAACTGCAAAATGGTCATATTTGGTGCTTGATATTTGGTGGAGAAATGAAATGATGGAAAACCCTCTTGCACATGTGTTCACCATGCTTAAATGAGCTAGTATGCAAAGTTATAGCTTTTCAGAATTACATTGGATATTTTTCAAAAAGGGGAAAGGGTGGATTTTAATTGAGTTTAACAAGTGCAATTTTGAATGAGTGAGCAATTTTGGGTATTAACAGTTTTTTATTCTGAAAAAATCATATCAAACCATTGTGCAAGCACACTCCTTTACCATCAAATAACACCAATCTGTTGGGAAAAGAAACCCAACTACAGTAGGCAAAGAAGAAAACACAGACAAAATAAAACAGACAGCAAGAAGAGGAGGCAGATATTTTTTGTTTCATTAAACTAACCAAAAATATTACAAACAAAAACTCAAAGCTATGCTCTGTACATTCTTCATACAAAAATTATGCACGTTTTGGCACACTGGAGCAAACTGTGTGTTGGAGATATTTCGAAGAACTGCTCTCTGTCACAAACTTTTGTTGTTGTAGGATCTCCTGAGCATTCCTCCTTCTGTTATGTTTTGTTGAACATTCCTTCTTTTCTTTTGCTGCTCTCTATCTATCATTCATTGTCTAACTAAAAAACATTCTATTTGTTTCTTTTGTCTTTCCAGCCCTTTCCAAAAATTGGCGCTCAATTCAAACTCACCCACCAGAAATTAATTCACTGCCAAAATTAATTGGCCAGCATTGGTTGTCACACGAAAGGTGGAGGATCCCAATGGATCAATTCTGGTTGTGCATTAAATGCACTCGGTTGGTGGCTGCTCAAGATTAGCTTTTCCAACATCTTGAGTAGTTTCCCACATCAATTTTGGAGGCTATTTGAATAATTTTAGTCACTGTGCAAAGATATCAAAAATTAAATAATTACCCACTTTAGTTAAAGAGGCACTTCATATTTTGATGGAAAATTTGTGTTTTCAGGATAACCTCAATAATAAATCACAAGGGACCATGTAAGAAGGAAAGACAAGGGTAGTTTCCTAGTGAGACAAAATCACAATCATGGCACAATGCATTGAACTATGCTTATGACAATTAAAAGCAAGAAGCAACATACAACTTTCTAGTGACAATAGTCAAGGTTCATACCATGTATAAGAAGGCTTAACACTGAGAGCCCGAACAAAAATATGAGACTAAGGTGATAGTATCTCATATGTTGCATCCTCAGGCCAAGAGGTTATCAACAGGGAATAGAAGGCACACCTACAATGTTGAGTTCCCAATTGAAGGGCAGAAGCTATTGTGAAAGCACCTGAACCTCACATTGCATTATGTATAAAGGATATTCAAGGGTTGATTCCTTGGGTTCTTAAAAATAGGGTTATGCCATCATGGATATTTATTAGGAATAAGCCATTGACATCAAAGGGGATACAAGAATGATGCTTAAGTTGGCTTCAAAATTATAGAATAAACACCAATGAATTGTTTTAATATCAAGGACAGAGACCTAGTGCATGCATTATTTGAACAAAGGTAGATCGGTCACCAACCCTTGGTGCTCACAACATTATTGTAGATTTGTTCAAAGTGTTGATCAAACCGACTATCTATGTTGAGGTTTGTGAAAGAAAAACTTTACAGCTTGGTAAGTGATCAGGAAGCATTTGGTCAATACCCTGGCAGGCACAAATTTGTAATGAATATATCAATTCAAAGTCTGGATGACTGATTTGTTATTTTTCACTTCTGGAAGAGTATCCAAACACAGGCTATCTTCAATCAAGATACTTTTTGTTTGAAATAAAAATCCTCATAACTCTCTTATAAGTCTTCGTGGAGGATGAAAATTTAGTTTATTTTGAGCTCGCAAGAAGGTACAAAGATAGATTAAACCATCAACCTATTTCTTACAAAGAGAATGAGACTTTAGTTTCCATGTATAAGAAATGACTGGTGCTCTTATATGAGCTTCACCAACATGCATTGATATGTTTGGTGTGGAGGTCAGCAAGGACTATTGAGCCACAAAATACTGTGGTAGTGTTGGAAGATATTACCAAATGTGAACCTTGCTAAAATATTACAGCAATGCATATCCAAGAATGATTTTTGCAGGAATGCAAAATATCGGTGATTAGAGCATCAAGCAAAGCCAGATGGACGTGAGTAGGTACTAAGAACAAACAAAAATATGTTTGGGAGAGCAATGGAATGACAAGACTGCAAAACTATATGATTGAAAGATGCCTTGCAAGTTTGCAGATAAGTAAGTGGCAAAGAAGGCAATAATAGCACAATAAAGAGGGGTGCACTTAAGGAGAACAAAGATTCGTCAAATGTTTTACCTATGCTTGGCAACATGGAACTGAAAATAGAAGACTGGCTTGAAACTAAAGAGTCAATCAAAGCGGCACAAAGTGAATTAGATGCAAAGAATTCCCACGTTGGCATTAAAATTATTTTGCTTCTTGAGGAGGTTGGAGAGCTGTATTGTAAAGTGTTGGGACAAAGACTAAATGGGGCGACCAACGTGCTGGTTGAAAGGGGTCAATTTGATATTGCAAAGGAAATTGTTACACAGATACAAGAAGCTGTAGCAAGAAATGTCTTTGTTTAGATGCCTAATTTCTCGAATGCGTTATCAAGCAGAATAGTGGCAAGATTGTAAACGAATTTCACCGAGAATAGAATCCTGGATGCGAGTAAGAAGGAGACTACAGAAACCCTAGCAATTATAGCAAATGAGCAAGACAAAAAGTATTCATCGGCGAGACACATTACTATCGAGAGGGAAAAATAAAGTCTCTCTGATAAAGTTGGTCACACCGATAGCTCAATGAAAACCACATCGATAAGACAATTGATTTCGGCATAAGTATTTTGAAATCTCCCAGTAAGGCAAAGTCTCCTTCATACAATGATTTATCAGTGGGAGTCATTGGTAAATCCCTCCGATAGGGTAAAAGGATAAGTCACGATGGAAAAATAAAACAAAATTTTATTAAAAGGTTCACATTTTGGTGTGGCGGTAAAATGGGTAAAATAATATGTGGTAAATATTGCCACATCCTATTTTTCATTGTTGACAATTCTTTTCCCAAACTAAACATGGCCTTGTTTTCTTTTTTATCTCTTCTAGAATCCTAGCTTCCTTAATCTTGTATTGACCAATTGTTATAAGTAATCTTAATTGGTGGTTAATGTTTTCCTTGGGGTTTTCAAGAATTATATGAATCTTTCATCCAATTTAATTTTGATATTTGATAAATATGACTCTATTAATGGTTTTTTGTTAAGTGTGGTAGTGTTGGAGCCTCCCTGCTTTCATAGCCATCTACCAATCACTTCCTTACTACCCCATAATTTCCTATTCTCTCCAAATCTTCCAAAAAAATCACTTCTTCTAGGGAGAGGATACTAGTTCTTCCATTTTTCTTCTATATTTATACTTTACCCTAATTCATTTCGGTAGCACCCACATTGGTGTGCTAAAACAAAAACCACTTAGGTGTTCTCAGTAGCACCCATATTGGAACACTCACTCTTTTTTAGATACAATCTTCATTTTTCTTCGATGTCTTTCCTCTCTCTCTTCTTTGTATTTTAGCTTTCTTTCTTTTGACTTGGGGCTAACTATCTTTTTTTCCCTTTCCAACTCAATATCTTCCCTGACTTCTCTTGACTTTTTTTTGTCACCTTTTTCCATGGGTGGTTTTGATTTGGTATTGCATTACTCCTTTTATTTCATCTCATGGTAGTTATTGCACTTTTTATTTCAATAGTTCACATATTTTCAAAGATTCATTTCAAAATTCCCCCCTTTCTATTCTCCATCCCCTAGATGCCTAACCCCATCTCATGAGGCTACAACCTAGGGGATAATACCACAAACTATGAGAAAATTTTCATCTTTCTCTTTGCTTTCTTATTTGAATTAGGAATTTTTCTAAGTTCCTCTATATTACCTAACTAGGGTCTTGATAATATAACTAATGTTTACAAGAAAATGGGGGAACATAGACTGAAGTAGTGAACCCCAATTAATCTTTATATCTTGTATTTGTACCCCAAACTTAGTAATAAAGAGGGATACGGTATTAGAGTTTAATGTGGAGAAAATAGGTTAAGAGAATAGTATAGCAATGGAGATTTAAAGACTAATAATAACTCCCATATATCAATCAAATTCATATATATATGGGTCATCCCACAATACTTTGTCCCACTTTTGGGTAAAAGTAGGACATTGAAATAACATTTTTCAACAAATTTTAACTTTATGAAACTTATAGAAACTCCTTTGGCAATTTCCTGTCTTTGGATTATGTCACAAAGGAACACTCCAAACTTGTGTTTTATCGATTATGTGTTAGAATTGAACTAAATAAGGTGCTTCCAACCTCGGTTATTCTCAAATCCATGCTTGGTAAGTGGTATCAAACCATTGAATATGAAAACTCTACTCCTTTCTACCAAAACATATCTTTTGTTGGTCATTTATGCAATGCTTGTCTCAAGGGTCTTCTCAAGTCCCCCATGGGTAAAGCCAAATCTATGGCCTCCCCTTCCACTAGCCTTGATGTTAGTTTCTCTATTTCAGTGTTGGTGGTGTCCTCCCTAGCTCCTCTATTTTCCCCTTTTCTTCTTGTCCCCTCGTCCTACGAGGTTGCTTTCCCTGGCTTGTTGGCCTCCCATCCTTCTCTAGCCCTTGTGCTCGTTGAGCCTATTATCTTTGCCTAGCTCTCGGTGTCCTTGCTCTTCCCGTGATGTCTTTTAGTTGACCAGTGTTTTCCCCCAGATTCCTCCCTGTTGGCTACCTATTTAGAGATTCCTGCTTTAAACTTGACCCCTTTGTCAAGTGATGACCCAAGGTTTGCTTTGATCCCTTCTGAGGTTTCTTTGGGCATATCGTGTGTTATTCCCCCTTCGTCTATGAGTACTATTATTTTCATTCCTTCTAAGTTGTAGAGCCCTCAATAGTTGGTTGATGTTTCCAAGACTGTTGCTAAGGTCAAAAGGAAATCTGGTAAAGTCACCAAACAGAAGAACACGACTAGAGATATTGCAAATGGTAATCAGTCTACCTTGGAGAAGGTTGGATCCAAACATAGTAAGAAATTTTGATCCTCTCTTGGAACATCTGAGGGCTCAATAGCCTTCACAAGAAGCATATCGTCAAATATTTTCATTAAAGAGTTCAAGCTTGGCATTCTTCTCTTGTAAGAAACTAAAATGACTGTTGTTGAGTTTGACAAATCTGGTAAGTTCATCTGGCTTAATGCTCTATTTTTGCCGGTGGATGTGATTGGGGCCTCTAGTGGGTTGGCCATGATGTGGAAACCCTTTCTCAAGGGTTATTTAATTTCTAAGGATAATTTTTTTCTCAATATTAGTTTAGATCTCAAAGCTTCGGTCTCCCTAAATGGGTGTTATCTAATGTCTATGCATCCAATAATGTGGTCCAAAGTAGGAACACCTGGATTGACTTGTTGGGATGTACATTAATATTTTTTGCATACTAATTGGATGGTGATGGGCGATTTTAATACCCCTCTTTTTTCCCTCTAAGAAGTTGGGGGTATTTTTGATTTGTTGGATAGTATGTTGGACCTTAACTCCTTTTTGTATGATGGGGTCTTGATGGATTTGGACCTTGAGGGTATCTCTTTTACTTGGTCCAATAAATGCACTAGGGAAAATCTTATTCAGGTTCCACTTGATCGTTGCTTGGTTTCAGTCAATTGGTATACCTCTTCCCTTTCCTTATCTTCTCTCCTCAGGATTGGTTCATATCACACCACACTTCTTTTATTTTGGAATACTTCTCGCCCTAAGGCTAAGAGACCTTTTCATTTCAAATTAATGTGGGCATACCACCCTCAATTTAGGAACCTTCTTTCCACTTGGTGGAGTAGTCATGGTTGTGGTTCAACGATGTACAATTTGGCCTATAAACTCAATAGCCTCAAAAGAAACCTAAAGCAATGGAGTAGGAGTTGTTTTGGTAACATTTTTAGAAGAAAAAGTCTCTTAAAGATCAGCTTAGACAGGTTCAAAAAGAGATGGAATCAAGCCTCATGGTAGATTTGTTGGTTAAATAAAAGACCTTGTTGAGTGAACTTCATAATATTATAGAGAAAGAGGAGGTTTACCGGAAACAATGCTCCAGTAACTACTGGCTTCGAGAGGGGGATTAAAAATCTAGATTCTTTCACATGACGGCTTTGTGACACGGGAAGAGGAATACTATTTTTGAGTTGATCCTTGACGATGTTTATGTGTTAGCTGATGAGGATGATTTGGCTCATGTTGGTGTTTCTTTTTCCCACAACCTTCTCAACCCATGTATTTGATGGAATTTTTGGCAGGTGACATCCTAGACATTATCCCCCTTTGTTTATCCTAGCAAGAGGTTGTGTTTATGAAAAGAGGTGCTTCGGCTGATGAGATTTGGGATGTGGTGTTATCCCTTAGCCCTTTTAAGGCCTTTGGGCCTGATGGCTACCCTCCTTTCTTCATCTAGATTTTTAGGGATATTGTTGGTCAGGATGTCACTACGATGGTGGTTGATTTTCTTTCTACTGGTTGTATCCTTAAAGAATTCAATAATAATATTTTTGTTCTCATTCCCAAGCACTCGGGGGCTAACACATTGTCTAAATTTAGGCCTATTAGCCTTTGTAACACTTTCTACAAAATTTTCTCTAAGTTGTTTAATCGCATTAAACCTCATTTGAACAAATTGATCCATCCTTCTCAAAAAGGTTTTGTTTTGAGGAGGAAAATAATTGATGATATTATGTTAGTGCATGAAACTCTCCACTCCATAGACAAAATAAAAAAACAAAGCATGGATCTTAAGTTGGATATTTCCAAAGCCTATGACAAGGTGTCCTAGGATTTTTTGTTTGAAGTCCTCTACAAATTTTGCTTCTTTGCTAAATTTTTGAAACTTATCCAAGGTTGCGTTACCTCCCCCAAGCTCTTTGTGATTTTCAATGGCACCCCACAAGGTTTTTTCTTGACACCCAATGGAATTTTCTAATGGATCCCCTTGTCTCCTTATCTCTTTATTATGATGGCTAAAGTCCTTGGTAGAAATTTTGAACACAAAGTTTTGCAGGGTACCTCGGTAGGTTTTTCCCCCTCATCTATGTCTCAACCAATCTCCCATCAAAAATTTGTTGATGACATGATTCTGCTAGGGGAGGCCATGCTAGCTGAAGCTAGAGGTTGGATGGATCTCCTTGAAAAAAATTATAAGGCCTCAAGGTAGTGTATCAATTTTACTAAAAGTGTCATTTTCTTTCTTAACATTAACCCTGATCTTCAAGCCAGGATTTTGAGAACTCTCAATTGCCAGATCCTTCCCCTTCCCTCGACATATTGTGCCATGCCACTTACTATTGGCAAGGTGGATAATTCATTTTGGTCTACTCTCCTAGAAAGAGTTTAGAGGAATCTTGTTGTGTGGAAAGGTGCTCTTCTCAGCAATGCTGGTAATCTCCTCCTTCTTAACTCCACCCTTCAAAGTTTGGTTGTGTACCTAATTTTTCTATTTTTATGCTTGTTGTGTGGGCAGAGAAACTTGAACAAATCCAATGAAGATTCCTTTGGTCAGGGACTGAAGAGAGGAGCAGGTTTTCTTTGGTGAATTGGGATACTATGTGCTCTAGGAAATGTTATGGTGGCCTAGATTTGAGAAAAATAAGATTGAACAATATGATACTTATAACTAAAATTTCTTGGAAGCTTCTGAACAATTAGACTGAATGGATCTCCATCCTCAAGGACAAGTATTTGCAGGGACATGATTGCTTCTCTTTGCTAGACAATGAAGTTCTTCCTATTAGGTTTCTTATTTGGAACAACCTCTTAAAGACCAAGAATTTACTTTCTTCTAGTACCTCTTGGCCAATTAGATCGAGCTCTCTGGTCTCTTTCTGGGACAAAAGATGGTTCTCCTTGATGGCCCTTGGTCTTCACCCAGTTTTGTTTGCAGTTAGGATGGAGCTCGGTGTTAGGCTGGGGTTTAAGGTTTTTAATTACTTGGATAATTTTTTTATTCCACCTCAATGGAAGATTGACCCGAATTGGTTTAACCCCCCCTTCGGTTGGCTACTGAAGAGCTTCTCAAAATTGTCAAGAATTTCAAGTTCTTTCCTTCCAACTTGTCGGAATCCTTGGTCTGGTTAGTTTTCAAGGATGGCATATATTTTTTTAAGAGTAGTTAAAACATTCTTTCCAGCACTTGGGACCCCCTATTTGATTGGATGTGCCTCTAGCGAAAGAATTCCCTTCGTAAAGTCTTTTTTTTGGTGGACTGTTTGTCATAAAAGGATTTTTACCCTAGATATCTTGCAAAAGAAAGGCTTACAACTTGGTAATAGGTGTTTCTTGTGTGAGATTGAAGCTAATTCTATCCCCCGCCTACTTTTCCATTGTCCCTACTCTTGGTAGGTTAGGAAAAAAATCCAATTGCTCTCCAATGTCTGTTGGGTCTGGCAGAAGGACATTCATTGTATTCTGGATAGTTGCCCCCCTCAATTTCTCACCCTATGATTGTTGAGCTCTAGTGTTAATCTTTTTTCTTCACTGGGTGGGCACTCTGGAAGGAGCGCAATTACAGGTTCTTCAAAGACAAAAATTCCATATGGTTAGCGGTGGCCAATAATATTATCAGTCAAGTTGTTGAGATTATTTTTATTATCTCCTGCAAGCCTAAAATAAATCCTAAAAATTTAGAGGTCTCTATCACGTCTTCTTGGAACCTATCCAAGGTTCTTAATTCTCTCAATTCTCTCATTCCTTTGGATAGGAAAAGTACTCCTTGGTCCCCCCTGTGCCTGGTTGGTTGAAGCTCAACTTTGACGACTCTACCAAACTTAATCCAAGTTGGGTGGGTGGGGTTGGGTCATCCGGGATCACAAGGGGAAATTGATATTTGCCTATGCAGTTAACATGGGGGTGCAATCATCAAGCTTTGTTGAGGTGGCGGTGATGTTCCATGACATCCAAATTGCCATGCAAGATGGGCTTTCCAACCTGGTCATCGAGGGAGATTCTAGAAACACAATTCTAATGTTGATGGGGAAAGCCTCCCCTTGTTGGACCCTTTGAGACCTTGTGTCTTCAGCTCGCAATCTTATGATTTCCCTCAGAAATTGCAACACTAATCACGTGTTTCGAAATGAAAATAAAGTTGTCGACATGCTGGCTAATATTGAAGCCTTCACACCAAATTTAGTAATATGATATAATGTCCTTAATATCCCTAGTCATGTGTGTGATTTAATCTAGGGTGATCCCACAAAGCTGGTTTACAATTTCTGGGAGATTCTGATTTTTGCTGAAATCACATATTTTTAGAAAATATAATGATTTAAGCCTTAAAAAGTCTCATTTTAATGATTTCAATTGAAGATGGTTTGATCAAACCACCTTAGATCAAACCCCCTTGGATAGAACCCTGCTAGTTTTAAACCATACCTAAAATAGAGTCTCCTTTACACCTATCAAAATGTTGATAAAAAATCACTTTTGATTTACCTTTTCGGGGATCAAATGAATTCATTTAAATTTTATTTCAAATGATCATGGTATTCCTCAAAACGAGCTATCCAACAAATATATTTTTAATATATTTTGGTTTTATTATGCACGTGTTTTTTTAGTTTTATTAAACATAGGTTTTCACTGAAAATCAAGCTCTTCATTCTACACATGTGGAAAAATAGCAGATTATCAAAATAAGATTTTAAAAAATATGTTTAGGCCGGGTATTGATGTCCTTGATCTATTAAAAAATAAATTGAATTTCGATACATACAAATTTTTTTATGTTGTATACAGTCCATCTATGTTTCAATTGTAATTGGTTTGACTTTGAAACTTGATTAAGAAAAAAATATTTAATAAAACACTATGAAACCAAATGAAAGTGCTAGATATTTTAGTTACAAATCTAAATTCGAAAAAATTAGAATTTTATCCTTTATACAAAAATTTTTATGTTGTATGCGGTGAGCGTCACTCCTTAAAATTGTTGTTTTTTTTAAAAAGCTAGTTTTCAAAGGAGATGGAAAAAGAAGGCCAATCTGATTCCAAAAATTTTGAAAAAAATATATTTAGAATCTATAGATAAAACTTCAAAAATCACTAGTTTGCATCATCTTCAAATTCCTCACGGTTTAGCTACTATAGGAGTCTGAAAGTGAAGATTTAGTTAAAAAAATCAGTTCAATGTCTAGTTTGCTCAAAAATAGTAAACCAGAATTGTGGTATCACCCTTTATCATGATGCTAAAGTACTACCAATTTGAGATTGAGTTGGATACATTGTTAGCTCTCATTGATATTCTCCATGCTTCACACTTATGGAAAGTTAATCCTTCTATGCCACCTTTTCATAAATACAATGACTTGTGGCTTTGGTTTTTGTCTTGTCATTTCTACAGTCTATGTTGCCTGACTCTAAAGTTTGTGATTTTTCTGATGGGGGAATCTAGTTTAGGAGGAGCCTACTAGTTGTGAGGTGTGGAAACATGATAAGGAAATTTGGACCATCCTACAATGGGGCAGATGACCTCATTTTTGGAAGTAATGCAGGGGCATGACCCTAAGATTTCTGTGGCGTTCGCTACCTCCTTAGTGAATGAAATTGTCACTATTGGAGGGACTTCCTTCATGGTGACTCTGGAGCTTATTTCCGAGGTGACGGGGCTTTCTTTGGAGGGAATGTGCATCCCCTGTAAGTCCAAAGGCCATTACTAGAAAGACATGGAACACTTTTTGAAAGAGGGTGAGAAGATGAATAGACTTTAAAATGGCTTCAATCATGCGGACCTACTTGGCTTTTGGAGAAAAATTATAAAGGTCCTCATGAGGTATGTTATGCTTGAGGGTCGGTTCTATCACTTTCATGATATTTATTCCCAATGCTTAATCACCTCCAATATAATATAAAAATTAACTTTGCTTTTTGGCTTTTGTCTTCACTTGAGCAATCTATCAATAGCGTCTAGGGTAAAAGCAAGCCTTTACCCATTCACCAAAGCTAAAGCTTATATTTTTCCTCTGCAAGCACCATGTCATGTTGTTACCCTCCCTTGCCACTATCAGAAAGAATACCATTGCCATTCATGACCCCACTGGTCTCTTTATGGACCCTAATCCCTCCATTACCCTAGATGAAACCCCTCCTGCCATTTGTTGTAGCACTTGAGCCCATGATATAGCCCCTACTAATGAGGAAACCCCTCCCGACCCTATCAAATCTACTCCCCTATTGAAACCCATGCCTATCACTACTTCTGGGTCTAATGACCTAGACAACTCAGATGACAACGTGTTGTGGAATCCCACCCCTGCCAACTCTCCCATGAACTCTCCTACTCATGTGGAGGTCTCTGAGGTCCCCAACACCCCTCCTGTTTTAAACCCTAACCTCCGAAATTCCCCCAACCTCTACATAAATTTGGAGGGGACCCATGCTAAACCTAGGGAGGGTTTCAAATTTGGTGCCTCTAGTGACTCCCTTTCCAAAAAAATTAATGAAATTTTGGAGACGATTAATATGCGGAATGATATCTTGAATTGGCTCTTGGGCCAACTAGTTACAGCCAAGGAAAGAATCCAAATCTTAGAAAGCAAGGTCTTGTAATAGTAGGTCCCATGGCCAAGGGAGGCGGAGGACAAAGGCCACTGGGATATTATAGCCTCCCTGGATTAATCATTCGAGTAGTGGGCCAATTGGGAGAAGGAGCTAGAAAATTTGAGAGCCATTGTTGGTATGGAGGAAGATAAAAATAATTTACTAGTGGAGATAGATGCTACCCATAAGAACCAGGAGAAAACCACACAATACCTTAGAGCTATCATCGACTACAGTAAAGAG
The DNA here is from genome assembly GCA_007115665.2 of Sequoiadendron giganteum. Lineage (NCBI taxonomy): Eukaryota > Viridiplantae > Streptophyta > Pinopsida > Cupressales > Cupressaceae > Sequoiadendron > Sequoiadendron giganteum. The sequence goes on along the minus strand of CM021104.1, from coordinate 38,059,409 downwards.
ACTATGAAGAACACTGCCCTCACCATTCAAAATTTTCAGCAAGAATTAAAGAAGAGCTAGGGTAAGTGGATGGCAAAAGATGGTCAGGATGATTATCACATGTAGAAGAAGAAAGGTAAATTGGTGGCCACTTCAGCTCGGGACACCACGATGGACACTCAAGCCATTTAGAAAGGCCTCATGAATTTTGAGGAGAAGATCCATTTTCTATCGCAAGAATGGAAAACGATCAGTGGTCTCAATTTGTTGGGAGACTTGTAGGTGTCTTATGGTCCTATGTTGGTGTTTGTTTTGTGTGATTTCACTGTTTCTTTTTGTTGGTTGAAATTTTTAAGTTTAAGTTTTTCTTTTAGTTTGTTGGGTGTCTCACTTCTCATGAGCCCCTCATTTGCCTTCATGGTTGTTTTGTAATGGGTACTGGCCCTTCCACTCTTAATCTAATCAAAACTAAACCATTAATAATTTTGAGGTGATGTGAACTAGTGATTTGTGAGAATTTGTGTGTATGTTCTAAATACATTTTCAAATAAAAAAATAGAAATAAATTGTAAATTGTTTTACATAATTTTTAATAACTTGTTTTTAAAGATATCAAGTCCACAATCCATTTTCTTGTTACAATATAATTTATGGATTTCGTTGTGTTTTTGTTTTTCATCAACCTTTTGAATCACCCTCCCTGATTCATCATTAGGATAAGAGAGAGCTAAAGGGGAAAATGATTTGTTGCAAACTAAGAAGAGAGAGAGAGAGAGAGAGAGAGAGAGATAGGCAAGAGAACTAAAGTTTGAGGATAAGGGCCGACTAAGATCAAAGAATAAAATAAACTAAAAGAGGAAGAAAAACTAAGAGACATAAAACAAGAGAAATAAAGACCACTAAACTAGAAAACCTATTTGAAAAATGGTTGACTTTTTAATAAGTATATTAAGATTAAAAGATGCAAGCTTTTAAGACAAAAAGATTTTAAAATATAAATTTATTAGAATTAAAGAAAATTAAAAATAACAAATGAAATCCTAATCGATAATATTGAAAAAGTAAAAAAAAGGAAAAGATAAAAATAAATACTTCAAAAATAATAAGCTCTATGATAAGAAAAGATTAAGATTTTAAAGGAAATTTATTGGAGTTGAAGCTCAAAATAAAACAAAAACAACAAAAATAAAAGGAGAACAATTTATAATTTTTTTAGCAAGATAAGTTTTTTAATAATTTTTTTGAAAATTTAACAAGATTAAGATTTTAAGTAGTAACAAAATAATTTATCTTTTATTTAATAACATCTAAATATTATGGTCAGAGATCATCGCCCTCATATTGTTTTAATTCAAGAAACTAAAATGGGATTGGATAAGTTATCTAAATTGAAGAATAAGTTTAAGGATTGTGGTATGCATTATTCTAATGTTGTGGGTGCCTGGGGAGGGATTGTTACTTTTTGGAATCTTAAGTTGATTCAAGGGGTTGAGTTTTTCCATGATTGTAACCATGTGGCAACCTCCTTCATTAATGTGAGGGAAAATTTTGTGTGGAACCTATCCAATATCTATGCCCCTAATTGTAAGAGTGCTACAAAGAAGTTTTGGGAGAGTCTTGGGTCCTTCAAGTCGGTGCATCCTTTTGATAATTGGCTGGTTATGGGGGATTTTAATACTCCCCTGCATGATGTTGAAAAAATGGGAGGCTCACAGATTGCAGATGATAGCAGATATGATCTTACGAATCTCATCAATGATAATGCTCTTTTTGATCTGGATCTCAAAGGAGCTTCTTATACTTGGTCTAACCGACATATGGGAGATGCTCTGATTTAGGTCAAGCTTGGTTGTGCTCTTATTACCCCTGAATAGCTTGCTTCCTATTCCTGCTCACTTTCTACCTTAACCAGACTGGGATCAAATCATTTTCCATTGTCTTTATCGATGGACCTAATGGGGAGGAAGAAAAAATTTCAGTTTAGATTTGAAAAGATGTGGTCTTTTCATCCTGACTTCAAAACTCTGGTTCAGGTTTGGTTAAATATTCAAGTGAATGGTTCAACTATGTATAGAGTGGCCAAAAATCTTGCAAATGTGAAGAATAATGTTATGAGATGGAATCAGACTTCTTTTGGTCATATTTTTTTGGATAAGGAGAAGGTGAATTAGGAGCTTCTTGTGGTTCAACAATCTATTCAAGCCTCTGGGTATGACCAGGCCTTGGCGTTAAGAGAAAGTGTTCTTCTTTCTAGGCTACATAATATTGTTTCTAAGGAGGAGGTTTTGTAGAAGCAACGTTCTTGTATTATGTAGTTAAAGAGTGGGGACATGAATACAAAAAAAAATCATTTTTCCACTCTTAAACATTGGGCCTCCAACCGTATTAATACTATCAATTTCATAAATCAAGTTTTGGAGAGCTTGATGAGGATTGTCAGGAGGATCTTCTTAGGGATTATCATGGTGGAATCATTGGGTCGCCTCATCTAGAGATTTATCAATTCTGGTTTAATGTCTAGATTGACTCCCTCCTCAAACAATCTTATTTGTTCTCATCAGTAGTTTGTTGATGATTCTCTCATGCTTGGGGAATCATCTATTAAGGAGGCCAAAGATGTTAAATATATTTTGTAGAGATATGAGGCTGCTTCAGGGCAAAAGGCCAATTTACCCAAGAGTGTTATCTTCTTATTTAACACCCTGGATCACAAGCAGATTAAAATTGCTAGGATTTTGCAGTGCTAGATTGGAAAGCTTCATGCCTCTTATTTTGGCCTCCCCCTGTGTTCAAATGTTCTTGAGTCTTTTTGGAGGGGATTGATTGATAAGTTTAATTCTAAATTGGCCAGTTGGAAGGGTGCTCTGTTGAGTCAAGCCAAGAAGGTGCGGCTAATTAAATCTACTTTTCAGAACCTTCTTGTTTATGCCCTCAACTTAATTCATATGCCTAGGAAATTTTTGGACAAGTTGGAGGGAATTCAGAAAAGTTTCTTATGGTTTGGGGTTGAGGATAAAAGAAGAATTCATCTAGTTTCCTAGGATGATGTTTGTAGACCGAAAAAGGTTGGGGGCCTCAAAATTTGTAAAATCAGATAATTTAATACTGCACTTCTTGCTAGACAACTGTGGAACCTAATTCTAGCTAAGAGTGAATGGGCTAAAATTGCTCTGAGAAAATATTTTCGCCGAGGGGTTGATCAGATAAGGGAATTTTTATCTCCTACCTTCTCTCCTCCTTCTAGTTCTGCTTTCTAGAATTGTATGGTTAAAGCTCGTAGGCTTTTGTCTAAGGGCCTCATTTGGAAAATGGGAGATAGTCAGAAAATTTTGTTTTGGGAAGATAGTTGGCTTGGTAGCAGACCCCTTAAAGATGAAACTTGGGCTCAACCTTTCATGGAAATTTGTTTGTGAAGGTTTTGCAGATGAGTGGTTGATTATATCGAGGGTGGTTGTTGGAATAGGTTGCTTGAGGTTGATTAGGGATTGGGGGACCTCTCTAGAGCTTTGTCCTATGTCCATATTCATTTTGTTGTTGTTGTGGATAAGAATTTTTGGAGGCCCTCCTCTAATGGTAATTTCTCTATTTCCTCATATTTTCATCTTCATACTTCCTATGTTGGTCTTGCTCCTTTTTGGGCATCCTTGTGGTCCTCTAAATTGATTCCTAAGGTTAATATTTTCTTCTGGCTCTTTTGCTAGAATAAGGTTTTGACTATTGACAATTTGGTCAAGAGAGGTTTTGTGATGCCTAACAGGTGCTTTCTTTGTGAGAAGGATGTCGAAGATTCCTTTCACCTTTTGATTGGATATAGATTTGCTATTGAAGTTTGAGCCCATGTTCTTTCCTTATGGAACCTTTGTTGGGTGTTCCCATATTCGATTGGTGAAGCTTGGTCTCAATGGGTTGGTACTTCTTCCAATCCCGTGCTACTTTTTTTGTGGTCTCTTTCTATTCCCCATATTGCTTTGGGTATCTGGCTTGAGCTAAATAACAAGATTTTCAGAAGTGTGGCTCTTCTTGCTATCTTTGTGGCCTATAAAATTTGTTTTGTTATAAAGGAAAATTTTGCTTCTGGGGTCTCTTTCTAGAATGGGCCAAGGATTTTTCTTAGCCTTGGTGATATTTCTATCATTCATAATTGGAAGTTGTATTGTGAAATTTCACTTCCTCTTACTAAAGTGAAAGCCTCTAGAGATGATGTGTTTTGGAAAACTCCTCAGGTTGGCTGGGTTAAGTTTAAATTTAATGGAGCTATGAAAGGAAATCTGGGTCCTACTCGTTGTGGGGGAGTGTTAATAAATTCTGATGGTAGGTTCATCTCAACTATGGCACTCCCTTTGGGAACCTAGAAGAACCACTATGCAGAGGTGGCTGCTGCCTATCATGGCCTGAAATTGGCCCAAGTGAAAGGGTATCGGAAAGTATGGATTGAGGGGGACTCACTCAACATTATTAACAATTTAAAAAAGATACCCCCTGTCATGGAGTATTCAATCTTTGGTATTGGATGCTATAGAAATTATTAATTCTTTTGATGAGTTCTACATATCTCATGTATTTAGAGAAGGCAATTTTCTTGCTGATGTGTTCACTAACCTTGGTGTTAGGGGTATTAGGGAGTGGGGTGTAAGTGACCCTCTCCCTATGGAGGCTATTGCGTGTGAAAATCATGATTTTCAAAATTGCCAGTGTGGATGATGAATTGTTATGGCTTGGTGCCTACATGACTAGTATCATGTGGCTTGCCATAATGTGGAGTGATGGTGTGGTTGATTCGTGATGAGTCTAGCTTATGGTTTAATTATTGATAGGGTTGTTGTCTATTTCCTATAGTTGTCATGAGAATTTGATACTTGCGAGTTGATCTTTTCATAATATTTCCTTGAAACCATAGACTTTGGACATGAACTTATTTTCATAACTTTCAAATGATATTGACATGCTATATGAACTTACTGTATTAATTTTGCATGTGATTAATGAACTTCGCTTTAAGATAATTATGGATATGTAGTTGTTGTGCATGCTAACATTGTCATGTAGATAATTTGAAGCCTGCAAATTAGGAAGATTCCGCCAATTGGTCGTGTGCCATATTGGTCAACAAGGTGGTCATTTAATGAAGGGAAGACTCTTGATGGCTGGAGATTCCTCATGCAAATCGAATTATAACCACCTTGTAGTGGTCTTAAATGTTATTGAGCAAGCTTAGGCATTACTATTGTGCCAGAGTTGTGTTAAGGCAAGCATATTATGTGCATGTGTAGCCGTCCCTACTCTTTTCTGCGCTTTCCCTAATGTGGCATCCTCTACGTCTGCTAGAGTTGACCACCTTGCTAGGTTTAAAGAAGGCTTTGATGTTCCTTCTGGGCTCTCGAACCAAAAATAGAATATTTTTTAATTTGATGTAATCACATTCTTGAGCTTTTCAGTAATACAGTCATATTGCTCATTTGTACTCTTGTTTTCTAGTAAATGAAATGAAGATATAAGTTTGTGCATTTGAATCTATCTTAGTTTTAGGGAATACTTATCCAAGAGGTCCCACTTGGCGAGTATTTTTTCCTTTAGCTTAGTTTAATTTAGTTATTAGTTAAGAATCTAGCACTAACTGTTCTTGCAGCCACTAGAATTCTATTATGTGACTACTCCTATAGCTAAAGTAGACAGAGTAGTTTCTTGTTTGTCCACTCAGATTTTCATTTATGTCATGCACTTCAGTTTATCCTAGTTATTGGTTGATGTTCAACATTTATGTTATTTCCTTCCAAGCAATTTACATTCAGTATTATGTCTTTCTTATCTATAGGATGAATATGGCTACTTTGGATTCCTAGTGCACATATAGTGCTAACCCATTTCAATTTTACGTCCCTAGGTTGACAATTTAAATGCACCTTCATCATGATTGAGATAGCTATTTAGGTTAGATGTCTAATCTCTGAATCACAGTTGTAAAGGCTTAGTTGTTAAAACATTATAGGAGGCCAACATTTTTGGCGCCATTGTTGGGGATGGTGTCAAGCTAGGGAGTTCTTGGGAGTCATTGATAGTTTTCCTTGTTGTAGTATTTCTGAAAGCTTGTTCTTAGTATACCCCTCATTTAGAAGAGTTATGACCCCCTATTCTTTTACCAATTCTTTGTGTGAGTTGGCTGATAGTGAATTGATACCATATGCATAGAGAAAGAAGAAGAGATGCTCATGAGAGATTCCTTCCTAACAATCTGATCTATTTTAGATAGTTGAGTATCAGAACTATGAATTTTATTTCGTGAACCGCTAGCCTTTGCGATTATCTTTCCTTCATGGCTTTTCCTTCTCTTTTATCACTCGCAAATTTTCGGCATTTTCCACATGGCCTCTTAACGAAGGTTCCTACCGCTTCATATCGCTTTGCCTTTGTCGAGTTCTGTGTGTGTGGCGTGTGGCTTTCTCTGGCCGTTTCCAAAGTTGGGCCCACTATGCAGTTACTTTTGTTCGGCGTCACCCACGTGGCTTCCTCTCAAAGCTTTTGCTGGGGCATCCCTCATTATTTTTCCAAGCTTCGTGTGCTTGATGCATGGCCTATTCTTGTGCACCGGTTATGTGGGAGTTGTCGCCTATGCCGTTTGTTCTCTTTTTCTACCACGTTTTCTTCTTCGATGTCACGTGTCCTCTACTGCTGCTACATGGCTTTCTTTTCTTTGAGGATAGATTTTCTAGCACGCTACTGAGTGATCTTCCTATTCGGTGTCGGCTCGAGCACTGGTAATAGATGGGCTGGCTTATTTAAGCAACGCTTCTTCTCTTTTATTAGGTTGTTGTTGGATAGAATAAAAACTTCCCGAGCACTGGTAATAGCCTTTGTAATATTTTTATTGAACTTGAAGTTTGCAGACTGTGCCAATCAATTCAACCTTTTCTATTTTTCATGCATTTGATAAGATATTTAGACTGTACTATTATTTTCCTATAGCATATGAATGCATGTTCTTCAGCTTTTGTAATCTTCTATAACTTAATAAATACATATCATGTTTGACTCTTTTGTGTTGGCCGAAGTTGTATTAGATTATTCTATGCAATTAAAGGATATTCTTATGTTTGAAGTGCTTCTGGATAATCTATTTGATAGACAACAGTTTATTGTTTGAGCCTTTACTTTTGGCACTATGCTCAAGTAGTTTCATTCATGATTTGGCACATCGCCTTTAGTCTAGATTTTAATATTTCCTGTTATCTTTCTAACCCTTTACCTCCCCCACTAAAACTGAAGAGCCAGCTTCAATAAAATTTGGAGGTCACTTAGCTAAGTGCACAATGGCCCCTAGTAGCTAAGTTTCCCATAAGACTGTTGCCCCCTACAAAATCTTGCATCAATAGTTCTTGTTTTGGCACGCCCAGTGGGATGCGAACTAGCACGTTCTCCTAATATAAGTGTGTATGAGCCATAGGCTCGTAACTAGGTCACAAACTATAAAATTCCCTAGCCTAATCATACCACCATTAGTTTTTGTTCATCTGAAAGTTCAACAGAGCAATACTTCACCTCCCCCTTCTCCTCCATCTCCTGCAGCTATGGCCGCTAGAAATTATGTAGCCTGGGATGCTGGTAGTCCTTTGGTAGCACTGGTACCTCCTGCAATGTGGGCTCACGTTCCTTCCTCTAATTTAAAAGCTATCCCTAAGTTTTACGGAGATTAATGAAAGACTCTGATGAAACATTTGCAAGATGTAGCAAATGTATGTCTGGTGCATGGTGTTTCTAATGAAAATGTGGCTCTAAGATTGCTTGCTGCTTCTTTTCGAGGAAAGACATTGAACTAGTATAGAACTCTTCCGGCTAATACGGTTGCTACTTGGGATGATCTTGGAACCCCGTTCTACGAGCATTTTTCAAATGTTGGAGATAGGTCATTGCTATATCATTAGCTGGCTAGCATAAAGCGAGCTCCTCATGAGGCTCTGGCCGATTTCAATGCTCATTTTCATTTGACTTGGTAGAGAGTTCTTATCGGTACTCAGCCACCTCCATATTTGGCGTTCATGTTCTATTTGAAGTTCATTAATATTGATATTTCCATGATGCTATAGGTTCTTGGTGGAAATACTCTACCTGATGCTTACGGTCTTGTTGTCACTATGGAGAATAACCTTATTACTGTTGGAAAGTTGGCGCCAAGACCCATCATGCCATTGTTCCCATAATTTAGCATCGTGGAAGCTGAGGTAGCTTCAATTAGTGCTCTAGCAACTCCTCCCCAGTCTATGTATGTGTACTCGGGAATGGTGCCAAGTGTAGCTTTAGTGCCTAACCGCCTGATGGTTGAGATGAACGAGATGAGAGAACAGATGGAGACTATAAAATATGAATTGACTACCATGAAGCAGCAACAGTATAGCTATCAAAATCCATCTTACCAAAACTATCAAGGCAGAAAAGCTCCTTACTATTCAAATCAGTGGCAAGATAGATCACGCGGCAATACTCAATCTCAGCCGAATAACCAAGTTATTCTAGTGACCCTACCGATGTAGACCATCCATCCTAGTTCAAGTAAGGAGCTAGTGGCAGGACAAAATAACCTAGTCGAAGACACTAATTCATGGTGTTTTCATTGTAATGATGCACACATGCCCCAAAAAATTTCACAAAGGAATTTGCAACAAAAGATTGCAGAGCAACGTAGCCAAGGCAACGTACCTGATCCCAGAAACCAGACATATGTGTTGATGGTGTTTTATGCATGGCAACACCTCAGACATAATATGATATCCTATCTCTCTTGAAAGGAAAATCTCTATGGGAAAAGAGATAACCCCAAGGTCTCTAATGTCAAGTCTTGACAATGCAACAAAACAACTCAGTGATAAATGTGAAAATGCTAGTAATCACAAAGGGACCTTATTACAAGCAAACATTGGATTTCAAATTTATCAGATTTGAACAATGAATTGATACTTGGAATCTTTGATTGAACCGTGATAATAAAGAAATAGCAAAAGTTAAAGGTTTCAAAGATAATTCTAAGACTACTTCTAACCCTAAGATTGAAAATGCCAAAGGATAAAATGCTCAAAATGGACCAATCTCTCATAAACTACTTTCTGTTGGACCCAGATAAATCTACAATTTCACATAAATAGTGCAATCTTCTAAGGTATTTAAATATTTTCAAATTACAAAAATTCATTCAAACAATCCTATTACGATTGAGATGAACAAATCCTTATAACTGAACTAAGCACAATTTTAAGCCCAGGCTAACTTTGCAAAGCAGCTAACAATCAGCTAACTACAAAAATTATGGACTAGAGATCATTGCAAACATTCCAAACATGAAACCCTAAGAATCACCAAACAATTTAACTATAAACTTATAAGCAATTTTAAAGATAGAAAAATAAGAACCATGCCAAATGAAACTCCACAAGATAGATACCAAATCACAATATCCTTTCTTATATCAAGTCATCCAAAATGGCAATAATTCCAGTTTTCTGTTAAAACACTTGCTTGAAAATAAACCCTAATTCGCTCTATATCAAATCTCTATTCTACTTCTCTATGCATATCATGCATCACCTATCTATCTATCTCCAAATGAGGCAACATGCCTATTTTATAGAGAATCCCTAAGACAGGTCGGCCCAAAATAAGAATTTACAATAAAAACATGCCACACAAGAGGTTGGCTGCAAAAGATATCCGAATATATTATGAAATATGCAATTTGCACCAATTTCATCCAAGTCGGCCTATGTATCAAAAGGGTCGACCCAATGCATGTGAATAATGGGAAGCACAAATCTCCATGTAGCCTTATATAACTACTTCCCATCCTTGTCCTTGGCTCGATCTTCCTCACCATGCATGACCAACAAAACTCTGTCCAACTCAGCAACAGGTGGTACAAGCAAAACCCTAACTCTTCTCTCAAGAGACTTAATGTCATCCCTTGCTTGCCTTACTGTACCATCCCAATCAGCCCTATTAGTTAAGTATATGTCAATAACTGCAATATAGGTTACAGCATCATCTAGCTAATGTTTAGTGACTGGACCCTCACTAATTGGAGAATAAAAATCTCTCCACCATCTCCTAAGTTGCTTCAGAGCAAACTTCTTCATTCTTGTCATAATTTCAAAGAATGAGATACACTTATCATGGATACCGGTCAAAGTGTCCTCAATCTGCCTTCCTTGTTTGTGAATCTTCTTCAAGGCCTTCTGCCTCATCTGCAAGATTTTGAACCATTCCCAAGGTTCAAAAACCCTTGGGAAAGGAAGAATCCCACTCTTTACCAATTTATCTTCAGTGAACTCCATGATTTTTGTGGTTTTTTGCAATAGAAGGTCAGTATCCTCCTTGTCTTGAGCTAACACAGTCTTCAACCAGCTCACTGACCTCATGGCATCTCCTGTAGTCGACAAAATGTCCTTAATGGCTGCATCTCCTTTGGTTTGAACACCTTGCAACCAAGCAATTGTGGCATGTGTACTACCCTTCATCTTTTCAAGCTCAAAGATTGTTTCCTGAGGCAAGAAACCCACAACAGAGGAGGAAGAGCCAATAGACTGCAAGGGTTTCATTAACTCCTGCAAGTAATTTTTTAGTTTCTCATTCTCTCTCTCCAACTCATGCCTGGTTTGCACAACCTTCTTCAATCTTCCCACAATTGCAACACTAGAGCCTTCATACTCCTCAATATCTTGCTCCACAGAAGCATGCCCCAGGTCAACAGTCTGCACATGATAATCCTTGGCAGTCACATTATCTCTATCTTTATCCAGAGCAGGGGTTGCAATGTGAGCCACTCTATTACCTGACCCATCTCTCTCAATCTGGGACACAACCCTAGCCTTCTTCTTAGCCTTTCCTTTTTCAACATTAGCCATTAAGGCATCCCAATTAGGAGGAGCATCCTCCACTATTACCAGTTTACTTTTCAATTCTTTATCCAGCCAACCTGGAATAGTTGACTCAGTTGGCACTTTATCTTGCTTATCTTGCTCCTGCTAGTCATTAGGGGCATCCTTCTCAACACTTGGCACACCGGGTATATCCTTGGTTGGATCCCCCTTGTCTTGCAACTGCTCCTCTACAACAATCTGTGTTGGTGAAGGGATCTGAGCTAGTATCTCCTCCTGTTGAGGAGATTTGTTCAATTGCTCCTCTGCAGGTGAATCTGCATATGCCACCAAGGGAGACTGAATCACTTTCTCAATTTTTGCCTCTGCACTATAGAGGTCACCTCCTGAAATTCCTCCTCGCTCAAGTCTTTAGGATCTTCATCCTTCTTTGGTTCTTCTTGTACACCACCTGTACTCTAAGGAATGGAGATACTTTCTTGTTCAACAATGGGAGCAGACACTGGAACATCCTCTTTCACTATAGCATCCTTTGGAGAAGGATTCCTTAACCTCCTCATATATACTTGTGTTCTTTCCCCTGAACTCTCTACTTCTACCACTGGTGGTTCAACCTCTTTATCAATTTTAGAAGCCTCCTCCTGCTTCTGTGATAGCTTCACTGGCTTTCTTCTTTTAGTTAATGGAGGAGTAACATCTACCTCTTCCTCCTCTTGTTTTTCCTTTTCATCTTCTCTCCTGGAGACATGTCTCCTCTTCTTGGCGATAGGTTTCCTCTGTTTACCTACCTCTACCACCTTCTCATTTTGAACCTCCCTAACCTGAATCTTGAAAGGGGAATCCACTTTTGTTTTACCTTTAGGGTCTTGTTCGTGTGATTCCTCAGAAGTAGAATGAGACTCCAAGTCTCCCATCAGATCATAAGTGCATTGGACACCCTCGCTCTCCAATTCTAGCATCTTGTGCTTTAGCCACATCTTGGTGTACTTGCAACTCAGATTTTTCGAAATTGTGGAAGATGCTAAAGCTACACAAGATTAAACATCAATTCTAATCTGAATAAAACAACAAAGAATGATAAGTAAGCATGATTAATCTAAACTAATAAAAAATAGAATGATCTCACCGAATATGCAAATACTTCCTCGATTTATCTCAATTGCCCTTCTCCATCTTGTTGTATTGTTATTCTTGCCCTCAGATATTTGTGTGTTTGAATGCAAGCATAACTTCGTCGAGTGTCTCAGCAAAATATCGAAGATTGTTTCTCTTCTCAAAAGTGTATGATTTCAAGGGGAGGAATAATGATAATGATAGGCCATTTTATAGATTTTGTGTTTTCAAATGATCAGCTCAGATTGAAAGAGAGATCAACGGATGAGATTGATGAATGCCATGCAATGATTTATGTGACAGATAGAACGCAAGTTAGAACGTGAGTTCAACTGCAGGTAAAAACTAATTTTAGAACATGAGTTAGAACATGAGTTCCAATCTTCATCTTCAAAAAATAAAAGAAATAGACTTTGTATGCAAAAGCCAAAGTTAGAAGTTGGAGAATAAATGCATGATAAATGCATGTGAATGCAAACTTGAGTTAGTTAATTAAATAAAGATATTTAATTAATAAATATAGATCATGCATATGAGTTGGAACTAGTTAATCGACTAGTTGTGACGGATAGTCTTCCTGCAAAGATGATCAGCAGTTGAATTCAGAGATAACTGGAGAACTAAAAATAGATCTCAAGTCAGAAGGTGAGTGAATAATTCAAATAACTGAATGATAGAGGAATGTGACATAAATGAATTAAATGTGAATTAAATGTTAATTTAATTCAACATTCGAAGATAGAAGTTTTAATTAAATAAATAAAAATCATTTATTTAATTTGACTTTTGAAAAGGATTAACTGAATAATTAAATAATAAATATTTAATTATAGTTGAAAAGGGGGTTAAATGAATAATTAAATAAAGATATTTAATTATAGTTGAAATATGATAAAAGGGGTAATTAAATAATAAATTATTTAATTAAGAAGAAATAATTAATTAGTTAGGGACATAATTAAACAAATATGATTTATTTAATTACTCAAGGTGAATAAAGGTCATTTATGAATTAATGAATTAATTAAAAAGGGATATTTAATTAATAGAGGAAATATGTGTTAGAAAGGTTAATTAAATAATTAACATTATTTAATCATGACCATGGACTATAGAAAATTATGTCGAATGTGTACTCGCAGGCCTAGACCAATTTTTGATGTCTACAATACTTGATCACCAGAGTCATGATATTCCATTTTATCTTCTTCTAACTAGTCAACATCTCCAACTGGATTGTCTTTCACCGCCTCGAAGACATGACCCTGAATTATAATTCCATCCTCTTTTACCTGGTCAGGGATGGCCTTCACATTGTATAACCTTACCAAGTCCACTGGCAACTTGGAGAATTTCTTCTTCCTTACCTCAAATTCATCACTAAGGTTAACCCAGTAATCTTCAATATTGGCCTTAAGGTTGTACTCCCTACTGGCCTTCTTTTTTGCCTCACCAATGGTGTCAAACCTTGCTCTCTTGGAATGGAAAGAGAAACAAAAAGCACTCATCTCCTCCTCAAAAGCATGAGCAGACTGGATAGAAAGGCATACCTCATTCATTCCTATTTTCAAGGGAAAATCATTCCCAAAACCTGTTTTGTGCTTTTATCCCTTTATAATTATGTCAAAGTCACAAATTTTCCTAGTGACTTCCAAAAATATAATATGATTAGTAGGGTACCTCGGGAGTCTGTAGGGAGCCCTTTGACAACCATCAATCCTAATGTAAGAGAAAGTGGGAAACTAGATAAACCATCCCCCATACCTCTTTATCAATTCTTTAGATTTGTCAGAAATTCTCACATGCTCTGCACCTTGGAGCAATCTGGTGATATACATTGTGAAAGCATCATTTTCTCTTCTATAGCTTCCTCCAATCAAGTGCAGTTGTGGATATACCTCATATATTGCATCTTGTCCAAAGGTACCCCTTGTATGGGTGAAGTCTTTCCAATGCATACACTAGGTAGGAGGTCATGGTGAAAGTCCTTGTTTGCAAGACATTACACAACTGCTCATGGATCATTGCACTTATGACACCTGCCCAGTGGTAATCTATACCCTGCTCCATTCCGAGCAATGACATTAAACATCCAGCTCTTAAACACCCCTGCACTCTTCAACCCTACCATTTTGCTGAGAAGAGTGATGACATTGTAGTATTCCCTTTTGAACTTGAGCCTGAAAAGCTGCTTTGGCAATTTGGAGAAATGAGACTTAGGCTTCTCCAACCAAGAATTGATCACCTGCTAGGACTTGACCACATTTTCCTCATAGTGTTTCCTGGCACCATCCATATCAAAGGCCACCACATGTGACATGTCAGGCATATCAAAAGTCATAGCAATGGACACGGGACTAAAGCCTGCCACAATCCTTCCCTAGGGACCAATTATCCTTTGTGTCCCTCTATCATACTTCCTGGCACACTCAAGCACCAGTTCATAACACTGCACTATGGAGGGAAAACCTGCTACATGTGCCAATCTGGATTCCACAATTCTTTTGGCTAGCAAAGGAGGGCTCTGTTCTGACATCTCAGCCTTAAACTCTTCATAATCCCACATACCCACATTGGTATCAGTGATTCTTGACCAAATAGAAGTCAACTTGCTCTCAGGAATCCTACTCTTTATATCCAATTTTACCTTCTCTACATCAGAGATGGTAGAAGTCTCTGCACCTGGATCCATTGCCCTTCCCTTACCACGACCAATAGCATCTTGTCCTGATCCTACCTCCAAACAAATAAAAATGACCAAAATGAGATCCAAAAGAAAAAACAAGTGCAAGAAGTCCATATCTTAAAGTTCGGGATTTAGCCCCCTTCACGGATTCCAGACTGGAGAGGAATTTCAAGGAAATCTGGACCAAGCGGAATCCAGCGAAACAAACATACAAATCCCCATAATATCATTTCAATTCATAAATTCAATCAAGGAATAACCTTAGGACCACTTAGCATAAGTTCATTTGATTAATTAAATACATCATCAATAAACAAATTCCTCATAATCATCATATTCAACATTTCCACAAAATCTCGGAAGAATCTGCCAGAGACGGATTTTCCCAAAAACAACAATAGTTCCAATCGATCCGGGGAAACGAAGAAGGCACAAAACATCTGGGAAAATCTGGAGGAAGCATATTTTAGTGGGAATAAGATAAATTACCATTAAAGCACGAATTTGGTAGAATGACCCGACCATGGGCACCGGGAAAATCCAAAGGAAGTGGATTTCCGTGAGGTAGACAAAAGTTCGGCTTCAGGTGGCAAAAAGAGAAAGAACAGGAAAAGTTAGGAAAATCTGAGGGAAGTGGAATTTCACAAGGACGTTGAAAACCCGAAATTACCACATTTTTCTCGTCTTTACCAAAATGAATCAAATGACCATAGACCTAACGACTTAACCTAGACCCCAATAGACCAAATACGAATTGAAAAACACTCCTCTCAGCAATTTGAGAGAGATTGGCTATGCCCTAGGTCAAGAACCCTAAAATCTCCACCATGGAAGCATGAAAAAACCAAGCATGACTTGCTTACAAACAAAGATGGGAAGTTCAAAGATAAATGCAAGCAAGCACCGAAAAGGCAGTGAAATACCAGAACAAAATAACTATTCAATGATCAACCTGGGGGATTGGTAAAACAACGAAACCCCAAAATCTTCGGACATGGCGAGCACACCCAAGGAAAATAATGAAGCAATGAAAGACCAGAAAGAAAATGAAGTGAAGCAATTGAACCAGCAGAGGAAGAGAGCATATCTACATACCATGAGAGCAAAAGAACTAGAACCGGCGATGCCAACAATCAACCCACAAACATGAGCAGGATACGAGTGACGCACACGGAATTCAAATGCAGCATTTGAAAAACATGATCCAGAAACATGCCACAAGCTCCAACACTCCAACTCAAATGATAAGAAAATAAACAAACTCAAATGGCCAATTACCTCCCAAAATTCAATATATCATTGCCCCATAAATTTGTACAATCGCCATTAATGTGATCGACAAGACAACCAAGACCAAAACTCGAAGATTCGATAGGGCAATGGACTTCGGAGTAATCCAGACATGATGGATTTCCCCAGATCCAGGTCATAAGACAGCCACCTTTGAACTCTGAAAGAAAACTGAGAAAATCTGGAGAGGGCGAATTTTCTCGAAAATGGTGAAAAGTCTAGAATGCACTTAGTTCTCAAGATTTTCAACAAAATTCACAAATATGCCACTTCAACTGGAAAGATGAACATCAAAGCATGGGTTTCAAGCAAGTAAAACCCCCAAAAAAGAAGGGCGAAGACACCAAAATGCCAAAAAAAAGGGTCCCCACGCTCAGTGGGGCGTGTGTGCAAAAACTGCACAACAAATGGCGACTCCACTAGGGAAATGCTCTAGAGCATTTCAAAAACAAACTAAAATCAAGGACCCATAATCTCTGGTTTCAATCCTCTCATCATGACACCTATGAACAAAATTTATAGAAACCACAAGCAAGAAGACCTTTTCCTATACCAGAGTCCAAGTGTGTGTATTATGCATTTATTTCCTATTTGATAAGTGCAACGGGAACCAAATCAAATATGACCAGGCTACATAAAGGTTCAAACTTCAAAAGCAACCTGGATAGAGCCTCGCTTCCAGTCAGGTGTCCATAGCCCCGATGAGGTTATCATTGTGACCCTCCCAAACATAGCTCTACTGCCAGTTAGGCATCTATAGCCCTGGTAGAGATACTCGGATACTCCTGATAAAGTGAAGCTTATTTTAAATTTTCAAGATTTTCCTTTTTTCTTCTTTTTTTATCCTTTTATAAAACCTTTCTCTTTCACCTTTGTAAGTAATGAAACTCACACTCAGGGATGAGGAACACAGTGGCATTGAAGCAGAATATAAGATTTTTCACCAAGCCAAATTACTCAAGAACCCTATGTAACTCTAGAATCTTTAATTTTAGTGAGAAAATGTGAGACCCAAATATATTCCAAAGTGTATCCAAAACAAGGGACAGCAGATAAAATAATCCCACCACCTGACTCTGAAAAAACTGATTAGAGTTTATAAAATAAATTTCCAAAACAATCCCAAGCAAATAGCCCATTATACAGATGCAACAATCCCAAGAAAGCAAGGGACACAAAAGCAAAAACCAAAACCAAAATTGAAACAAACCAAAGCAACCTAAACTACCAAAGCAAAACCAACAAAGCAAAGCAAACCAACAAAACAAAGAAGAAAACAAACCTACTCTAAGCTATGTACAGGATGAACTGCAAGCAGTTCAAGGTTGAAAATAATGCTTCAAATACTGCCCATTGACAGGTAGCGGGATATCCTCACCAATGAGGGTTTTCAAACGAAAAACATTATCTCCCAGAATTTCTGAAATCAGGTAAGGACCAAGCCAAAGTTTATCAAATTTACCATGCTCTCCCTTACGATCATGGGCCTTATCCCAGTAGAGAACTAAGTCAGAAATTCTAAAGGCCTTCACCTTAGCTCTCCTATCAAACCATCTTTTCACTACACCCTGATGTTTAGCAAATTTTTCTAGGGCTTCATCTCTGTTCTCTTCAAGGTGCAATAGTTCAACCAAGCGAGCTTCACGCTTATCTTCTTTATTATAGTATTCATTGATAAACTGTAGGGTAGGGATTTTGAATTGGATAGGAAACACAGGTTCCAAACCATACACCAGGTGATAAGGAGAGGTTCCTATAGATGCCTTCTGTCTAGTACGGTCAGCCTAGAGAGAAAATGAAAGTTGGGTGTGCCAATCTTTAGGATTTTGTTCTAACAACTTACGGATAATTTTCAGTAGGTTCTTATTGGAAGACTCAGCTAAACCATTATCCTGAGGGTAATAATTGGATGAAAATTTAATAACAATCCCATGATCAAATGCCCAATTAGAAAATTTTAGTGATGCGAATGCAAGACCATTATCACAAACTAAAGATAGTGGGTAACCAAAATGATTGATAATTCATGACTTGAGAAAATTGATTACCACATCCGAAGTACATTGCTTACAAGCCAGAGCCTCTGTCCATCTTGTAATGTAATCAGTTATGGTAAGAATATACTTGTGGCCCACAGAAGATGGAGGATTAATTGGACCTATGAAGTCCATACCCCACTGAGAAAACGGTTTTACCTCTATGACAGGCTGAAGTGGAAGAGCTGCATGTTTTTCCTTATTTGTTGTAGTTTGACATATGTGGCAAGTCCTCACATGTTGGTGTGCATCCTTGAAAAAAGTGGACCAATAGTAACCTACCCTCAAGATCTGGTTTGCAGTGGATGATGCAAAACCATGGCCTATGCCATACTTCTCATGAAATTTAATCATCACTCTGGTAGCTTCTTCTTTCCCCAAAAATTTTAAGTATACGCCCTCATGATTTCTCTTATACAAGATAGCTCCCTTCATCATGAAACTTCCACTCTTTAGGTGCAAAGCTCGCCTCTGAACTGTATTAAGGTGATCAGGACACTTTTGATTCAGCAAATAGAAAATGATTTCATCATACCAATCTCCAGGAGACACCTCTTGAAGATAATAGTGTTGAGCTGTGAGATCGAGACCTGTTTCAGCCATTATCTTTGTAAGTCCTTGTCCTCTTACTAATTTCATGGGTTGGATTTCCATATCATATTCTTGCAACATAGTCACCCATTTGGCTCTTCGTTCACCCAACTCATTCTACATTAACAACAGCTTTACTGCAGGATCAGGTACTATGGAAAAAACCTTATTCCTCAAAATATAGTGCCTGAACTTTTTTAGTGCTTTGACCAAAGCATAGGTCTGCTTTTCGACATTATGGTATCTTAATTCTGCATCTTTTAAAGGAGTACTCATGAAGGCTATAGGATTATCATTGCCTTGATCAAACTTTTGAGTTAACATTGCAGCACAGGAATGATCAGAAGTGAATGAATATATGTAAAAAGGCTTAGCATAATCTAGACTCACCAATACAGGGGCCTCAACAATAGCTTTCTTAATTTCTATAAATGCTTCCTTAGCTTCTGCATTCCATTCTATTTTTGCTTCTTTTTTCAACATAGCATTCAATGGCTTGACTATCTCTGCAAATCCAGTGATAAATTTTCTAACAAAGTTAATCTTATCAAAGAATGAATTCATCTCTTTCTTACTCGCAAGAGGCTGAATCTTCATGATAGCATGTATTCACTCAGGGTCAATAGCAATACCCTGTTCTGAGATAATATGTCCCAAAAATTTTCCTTCGGTGACTCCAAAAATACACTTCCTTGGATTAAGTGAAATACCAAACTCTCTGCATCTTTGGAATACTTTGCATAAATTTGTTATGTGATTGCCTCGTTTCTTGGAAAAAATAGTCAAATCATCCATATAAATAATGATGCATTTACCAATTATGTCCTTAAAAGCAATTTCCATAGCTCTCTAGAATGTAGCTCCAGCATTGATCAGCCCAAATGGCATCCTTCTGTAAGCAAAAGTTCCCCATTTTGTAGTAAAGGCAGTCTTGTGTCTATCCTCATACTACACAATAACTTGATTGTATCCAGAATACCCATCCAAAAACAACATCATTTGAGATCCATTAATGATCTGAAGCACCTCATCCAACGAAGGAACTGGATAATTATCTTTTTTTGATGCTCTATTCAGATTCCTAAAATCCAAACACAGTTTGATTTCTCCATTCTTTTTCCTTACTGGAACCAAATTCGCAACCCAAGTAGAGTGTCTTATGGAAATATAATGCATGTTGAAAGTAATTTCTGCACCTCCTTTTGAATAATGGGCTCTAACAGAGCATTGATTGGCCTTTGTCTCTACCTAAATGGTTTGACATCTAATTTCAAAGGGATGGTGTGTGTAATGATTGAAGTATCATATGTTTTCAAATCTTCATAACTCCAAGCTATTACATCATGATACATATGTAAGGTATCAATAATTCCTTTTCTTTCTTCTGGAGTACACACCTTGCCAATAAAAACATTCTTCATGTCACCAGGTGTCCCCATATCATATGTTTCACTCTGGCTGCTGAGAGACTCCCTTTTAGTTTGTTGTTCTTGATCTCTTATCTTATCCAAATCAAAAATTCATTCAAGTTGCACCATACCTCTTGGAATAGTATTGGTCTTCAGATTAATGCTCCAAAGTCTATTTTTGCTTCTTGAGGCTCTATCGCATCAATAACTTGGGAAGCGAACACATCACAACTTGTAATAAAGTCCAAAATATACTTATCATCTTGAAATACTTGGAAATTAGTAACGTTATCAGGCACTGAAGGCACTGGAGTGAGCTCAACTGTAAATTTCTTCAATCCTGAAAGTGATAAAGGTTGCAAGGTGCTAGCATCTTGTGCTAGAGAATCCACAACTTGATTCTTGTTTCGAGGGATCAACTGGATATTGAAAGCATCTAACCCCTCAATGAGATCCCACACTCTATGCCTATAATTGGTCATTCTCCTATCATGACATGAATACTATTTCCTTACTTGTTTGATCACTAATTCAGAGTCTCCAAAAACTTGTAATATCTTAACCTTCTTCCTTGATGCCATTAATAAGCCATGGATCAAAGCTTCATATTCAGCAACATTGTTAGTGCATTGGAACTGGAGTCTATGAGCAGTAAAGTAATTCTTACCTTTGGGATTGATCAATTCAAATCCTGCTCCAGCACCCTGTTTAGATTTAGATCCATCGAATCTCAATGTACAACAACCATCTGATTCATTTGGTTTTAATTTATCTTTCCCTTCCCTTAGGATAGGGGGCTTCTCAGGAGGCATTAGGCCTTTACCCTTATCATTATTTAATTCTTCCTGCATATTAAGTCCAACAGTTGGAACTGGATTAATGCATTTTTGTATCTGTTGGATAGCAGTCTGACACAAGTCACATTCCAGCTCAGAATGAGGTGCATCATGGAATCTACACCAACTAGGAAGTAATAGTTCTTCAAAGGTCATACTTTCTTTCACCTGTATTTGATCTTCCATACATTTCTAGATGAACTTTTGAAAGTTATCCAGCAAACTAAGTTGCTTGTCCTCTTGATCACCTGTTTCATCCACTTGTTCAATTAATGTACCAAGACCATTGTTCTCCAATTTGGATTCATCCAAGGGGCTCTACAACATTAAAAAATCTTCATCTTTTGTAACCGATGCAACCAACACATAGTTTCCCATGCTAACCTCAGACACCAACACCTCATTCGAAACATTCTGGTATGCAGTGATTACATACTTCATTCAGGCTCCCTTTCTATTCGGATCTGATTTGGAACTCCTTTCCATGGTAACCACATGTGAGAATGATCTATAGATGTGTACCCATTAAAATCCTTAGTGAAATCTCTACCTAAGATCAAACCATAAGTATCAGGAATGTTAGCAACCTGGATATTGATCACTTGTTGCAACCTAGGATATGATGCAAGTTGTGTAGGGATCATATTCAATTCTCCAACCACACTTACCTCTATTTTTTCCAATTGAGTAACCTTATTTTGAGAGGCTATAGGGGTAATACCTAATGCTTTGCAAACAACAAAAGGCATAACATTCGTAGAGGCTCCTAAATCTAGAAGACAATTATGCAAATTATTTCCAAAGATACAAATAGATATTAGGAAAGGAGGGGTTTCCATCTTGCCTTGAAACAAATTCAAATGAGTGTCATCTTGTGCAACCTGACCTTTATCTTTATCTCCCCTTTTGTCTACAGGTGGGACCTGAATTTTAGGTGTCTAGGAATTAGAAGACCTAGTACCAGCCTCATTGGCAGTTACCCCTTGTGGTACTATATTTGAACAAAATGAGCCAAAAACTGCATTCCTAATAGCAAGAACTCTTAATAAATCAAAATCAGAAAAAATTACCTTTACTTTCTTGAATTCCTTAGTCACATACTCGTCTAATTGCTCCACATTTAGGTCAGCATGGGCTTCCTTGTATCCACTGGCCTGCCTATCTTTGGACACTTCAACATTTTTTCCCTTCGACAGGTACTATGTGGGTACATGAGGATAAGATGAATTATTACTAGCCTATGGATCTAGTGGAGTATTAAAATTGTTAGGAGGGATAGAAGTATTGAAATGACCTCTAGCCTATGGACCCCTGTTAGGTCTATTTCTTAAATCATATTTCTTCGCTAGTTGTTGAAACATCTGAACTTCTTCAACACTAACTTCTTCCTCATCCAAAGGGCCATTATCATTCTCATTTTTCTCATTAAACAACTGGGAAATATCATCTTTATTCAACACCTGCTCTGTCTCATCCTCTTGGTCACTTGCTACTTCTTCTGGTTCATTTTCTTCACCTTTGGGAAATGGGTCATGGTTGAGTACCAATACTGGAGAGTCATAAGGATTTGAGGGTACGATTTCCTGACCGGTGGAATTGTTCTTCACTTCATATTGAAAAATAGAAGTTGTAGTCTGAAATTCGGTATAGTCTAGCTCAAGGTGTTGACTTGTCTTATGGAGTCTGCACCAACCAGAAAAAGCTACTTCTGCCAAGTATACACCATTTGGAGGCTTCTCTTGAGTGGAGGGCTAATCCAGGGGAGTAGGAATCCCTCCATTATTAGGTCCATTATTCCAGACCTATTCTACCTAGGTGGTTGCCCTCTGTCAAATATTTGTCCACCTTGTTGATTTCTATCAAAATTATGACCAGAGCCTTGTCTTTTGTCAAAATTATGACCAAAACCTTGTCATCTATCATAGTTTTGATTTCTATCAAAATACTGCCCCCTTTCAAAGTTCATGTTCTCCCTACCATAGTTAGTTTGCATATTCTTCCGAGCAGCCTGAAGGTGGCTATTCTGATTTCTCAAATAGGTTACCTCCATATTCAACCTTTTCAAAAATTTAGACAACTCATCCAATCTTTCCTTATCTAGACTATTAAGTGGTGCCAAACTGACACTACCAGAAGGGTATCTAGGCATCCCTCAAGAACCAACAGCTTGATTCAAAACTTTTGAATTCTGCAAATATGTAGGGAAACCAACATGTTGTTGATGAAGGGGTTGATTAGCTCTTTCCTAAAGATAAGAGGCCATAGGTTGAGCTTGATTTAAAGGTGGGCCTGAATGAGAGACCAAAGGTAATGAAGGTATTGGATTCATGATGGGAGCATGACTAGTCAAAGCTTGGTTAAGAGCTTGAATTTCACTAGGGTGAGCGGTGGGTCCCATGGAAGGCAAAGGTCTTGATAAGTGTTGCCTCAAGTCCGTGGTGACCTTTACAACTTCTACATATGCAGTAAGTAGAGTGTTTGGAGGATTAGTCCTTTATTTAAAGAAGGTGGTTGTAAGGCTATCTAAGGCTTCAAGGTATACTTCTAGAGTAGTATTTTCATTTCCGGCATAAGGTGTATGGAGTTTAGTATATGATCGATGGAACCTATCATTGAATGATCCTATGGGCTCATTAATCTCTCTTTTCACTCCAATAAATTGCAAGTATAGCTCATTAGCACTAATGGGAATCTTGAACTTTTGCAAAAATCCAGTTTGTAATTCATTCCAATTATGGATGGAGGCAGCAGGTAAGTGATTATACCAACAGAAGGCTTCTTCCCCTAGGGAATAAGGTAGAAGACTGCATGCAACATCCTCATGGTTAATTCCTCTATCCCTTAGACAAGTCTGGAAAATCCTAATATGCTCTTATGTTGTTCGGTTGGGATCATGAGTATGAAACTTAGAGCAAAAATGCTCAGGGTTCTTGGGCATGACATTATAATTATTAAAGATCAATGGGGATGGATTATTAGCAAGAAAATCCATTGGTGGGGACGGGGGTGGTAATGGTTGAACTATGTCTGGTTATGGCTGTAGAATAGGAATACCCTCAAAGTCAGATGAAGATGAAGATGATGGAGATGGTGGAAGTGGGTGGGCGGATGATGATTCTTCCCCTCCTCTGGTCCTTCTTGACCTAGTAGGGACTTGTAATTCTTGAAATTCTTCTCCTCCTGGAGTAGATCTAGTTCTTCTTCTAAGCCTCTCAAGAGAGATGGCATTTAGGAAACGCTTCAGCTTGCTTATTCAAAGCCCTCCTTCTAGCGCCAATCTGTTGATGGTGTTTTCTGCATGGCAACAACTCAGACAGAATATGATATCCTGTCTCTCTTGAAAGGTAAATCTCTATGGGCAAAGAGATAACCCCAAGGTCTCTAATGTTAGGTCTTGACAATGCAACAAAACACCTCAATGATAAATGTGAAAATGCTAGTAATCACAAAGGGACCTTATTACAAGCAAACACTGGATTTCAAATTTATCAGATCTGAACAATGAATTGATACTTGGAATCTTTGATTGAACCCTGATAATAAAGAAATAGCAAAATATAAAGGTTTCGAAGATAATTCTAAGACTACTTCTAAACCTAAGATTGAAAATGCCAAAGGATAAAATGCTCAAAATGGACTGATCTCTCATAAACTACTTTTTGTTGGACCCAGATAAATCTGCAATTTCACATAAATAGTGCAATCTTCTGAGGTATTTAAAGATTTTAAAATTACAAACATTCATTCAAACAATCATATTGCAATTCACATGAACAAATCCTTATAACTGAACTAAGCACAATTTTAAGCCTAGGCTAACTTTGCAAAGCAGCTAACAATCAGCTAATTGCAAAAAGTATGGAATAAAGATCACTGCAAACATTCTAAACATGAAACCCTAAGCATCACCAAACAATTTAACTATAAACTTATAAGAAATTTTAAAGATAGCACAACAAGAACCATGCCAGATGAAACTCCACAAGATAGATACCAAATTACAATATCCTTTCTTATATCAAGTCTTCCAAAATGGCAACAATTCCAGTTTTCTGTTACAACACTTGCTTGAAAATAAACCCTAATTCTCTCTAATATCAAATCTCTATTCTACTTGTTCTTTCCCCTGAACTCTTTACTTCTACCACTGGTGGTTCAACCTCTTTATCAGTTTTAGGAGCCTCCTCCAGCTTCTGTGATAGCTTCACTTGCTTTCTTCTTTTTGTTAATGGAGGAGTAACATCTACCTCTTCCTCCTCTTCTTTGTCCTTTTCATCTTCTCTCCTGGAGACATGTCTCCTCTTCTTGGCAACAGGTTTCCTCTGTTTACCTACCTCTACCACCTTCTTAGTTTGAACCTCCCTAACCTAAATCTTGAAAGGGGAATCCACTTTTGTTTTACCTTTAGGGTCCTGTTCGTGTGATTCCTCAGAAGCAGAATGAGACTCCAAGTATCCCATTAGATCATAAGTGCATTGGACACCCTCACTCTCAAATTCTAGCATCTTGTGCTTCAGCCACATCTTGGTGTACTTGATCACCGGAGTCATGATTTGATCCAATTCTATTTTCTCTTCTTCTAACCAATCGACATCTCCAACTGGCTTGTCTTTCACCACCTCAAAGACATGACCCTGAGTTGAATTGGCATCCTCTTCCACCTAGTCAGGGATGGCCTTCACATTGTATATCTTTACCAAGTCCACTGGCAACCTGGAGAATTTATTCTTCCTCACCTCAAATTCATCACTAAGGTTAACCCAATAATCTTCAATATTGGCCTTATGGTTGTACTCTGTACTAGCCTTCTTTTGTGACTCACCAGTGATGTCAAACCTTGCTCCCTTGGAATGGAAATAGAGACCAAAATTACTCATCTCCTCCTCAAAAGCATGAGCAGACTGGATAGAAGGGCATACCTCATTCATTCCTATTTTAAGGGGAAAATCATTCCCAAAACCTGCTTTGTGCTTGTATCCCTTTATAATTATGTCAAAGTCACAAATCTACCTAGTGACTTCCAACAATATAATATGATCAGTAGGGTACCTCAAGAGTCTATAGGGAGCCCTTTGACAACCATCAATCCTAATGTAAGAGAAAGTGGGAAACTAGATAAACCATCCCCAATACCTCTTTATCAATTATTTAGCTTTGTCAGAAATTCTCACATGCTCTACACCTTGGAGCAATCTGGTGATATACATTGTGAAAGCATCATTTGCTTTTCTATATCTTCCTCTAGTTAGGTGCAGTTGTGGATATACCTCATATATTACATCTTGTCCAAATGTACCCCTAGTGCTTAACCCCTTGTATGGGTGAAGTCTTGCCAATGCATACACTAGGTAGGAGGTCATGGTGAAAGTCTTGTTTTGCAAGACATTACACAACTTCTCATGGATCAATGCACTTATGACACCTGCCTAGTGGTAATCTATACCCTACTCCATCCGAGCAATGACATTAAACATTCAACTCTCAAACACCCCTGCACTCTTCAACCCTACCAATCTGTTGAGAAGAGTGATGACATTGTAGTATTCCCTTTTGAACTTGAGCCTGAAAAGTTGATTTGGCAATTTGGAGAAATGAGACTTAGGCTTCTCCAACCAAGAATTGATCACCTGCTGGGACTTGACCACATTTTCCTCATAGTGTTTCCTAGCACCATCCATATCAAAGGCCACCACTTGTGACCTATCAGGCATATCAAAAGTCATAGCAATGGACACAGGACTAAAGCCTACCACAATCCTTCCCTGGGGACCAATTATCCTTTGTGTCCCTCTATCATAGTTCCTGGAACACTCTAGCACCAGTTCATAACACTGCACTTTGGAGGGAAAACTTACTACATGTGCCAATCCGGATTCCACAATTCTTCTGGCCAGCAAAGGAGGGCTCTGTGCTGACATCTCAGCCTTAAACTCTTCATAATCCCACATACCCACATTGGTATTGGTGATTCCTGACCAAATAGAAGTTATCTTGTTGCCTAGAATCCTGCTCTTTATATCCAATTTTTCCTTCTCTACATCAGAGATGGCAGAAGTCTTCGCACCTAGATCCATTGCCCTTCCCTTACCATGACCAGCGGCATCTTGTCCTGATCCTGTCTACAAACAAATAAAAACAACCAAAATGAGATCCAAAAGAAACAATTGCAAGAAGTCCATATCTTAATGTTTGGGATTTAGCCCCCTTCGTGGATTCCAGATTGGAGAGGAATTCTGGGGAAATCCAGACCAGGCGGAATCTAGTGAAACAAACATACAAATCCCCATAATATCATTTCAATTCATAAATTCAATCAAGGAATAACCTTAGGACCACTTAGCATAAGTTCATTTGATTAATTAAATACATCATCAATAAGCAAATTCCTCATAATCATCATATTCAGCATTTCCACAAAATCTCAGAAAAATCCTCCAGAGACAGATTTTCTTGAAAACAACAATAGTCCCAATCGATCCGGGGAAACGAAGAAGGCACAGAAAATTCGAGAAAATCCGAAGGAAGCGGATTTTAGCAGGAATAAGATAAATTACCATTAAAGCACGAATCTAGCAGAATGACCCGACCACGGGTACCAGGAAAATCTAGAGGAAGCGGATTCCCGCGAGGCAGACAAAAGTCCGGCTTCAAGTGGCAAAAAGAGAAGGAACGGGAAAAGCTGGGGAAATCTGGGGGAAGTGGAATTTCACGAGGATGTCAAAAACCTGAACTTACCATATTTTTCTCGTCTTTACCAAATGAATCAAATGGCCATGGACCTAAGGCCTGCACCTCGACAACGACTTAACCTAGACCCCAACAGACCAAATACAAATTGAAAAACACTCCTCTCAGCAATTTGAGAGAGATTGGCTATGCCCTAGGTCAAGAATCCTAAAATCTCCACCATGGAAGCACGGAAAAACCAAGCACGACTTGCTTACAAACAAAGATGGGAAGTTCAAAGATAAATGCAAGCAAGCACTAAAAAGGCAGTGAAATACTAGACCAAAATAACTATTCAGTGATCAACTTGGGGGACTAGTAAAACAACGAAACCCCAAAATGCCCGGACATGGTGAGCACACCCAAGGAAAATAACAAAGTAATGAAAGACCAGAAAGCAAATGAAGCGAAGCAATTGAGACAGTAGAGGAAGAGAGCATATCTACATACCATGAGAGCAATAGAACTAGAACCGGGCGATGCCAACAATCAACCCACAAACATGAGTAGGATATGAGCAATGCACATGGAATTCAAATGCAGCACTCGAAAAGCATGATCCAAAAACATGCCACAAGCTCCAACACTCCAACTCAAATGATAAGAAAATAAACAAACTCAAATGGCCAATTACTTCCCAAAATTTGTACAATCGCCATTAATGCGATCGACAAGACAACCAAGACCAAAACCTAGAGATTCTACAGGGCAACGAACATCGGAGAAATCTGGACACGATGGATTTCCCTGGATCCCGGTCGTAAGATAGCCACCTTCGGACTTCGAAAGAAAACCGGGAAAATCCGGAGAGGGCGAATTTTCCCGAAAATGGTGAAAAGTCCAGAATGCACTTAGTTCTCAAGATTTTCAATAAAATTCACAAATGTGCCACTTCAACTGGCAAGATGAACATCAAAGCATGGGTTTCAAGCATGCAAAACCCCCAAAAAAGAAGGGCCAAGACACCAAAAGGCCAAAAAAGAGGGTCGCCATGCTTAGTGGGGTGTGTGTGCAAAACCTGCACAACAATATGCCTCTCAGCAAATGGATAATGCAGTCCTCGCCACTCAAATATAAGGAATGTCCATAGAGAAGGAGTTAGATATAGCTCCAGACCAAGCACTTTTTTCATGGATGGAAGGAGAGGAATCAACCTTTTCGAATGACATCCCTGTAACTCAAGTGCCTCAGGTGCAATCATATTACAACACACGTTTCAAGCGGAGACTCATCGGAGAATTCAAATCTTCGTCAATTGAAGTTTGCCAATTTCAATGCCCAATCCCTCAGCAGGGCCATCATCAGTTCCACAATAGTCTAAGGTGGATGCTCCCAGTTCTCTGAATCCACCTCCTCCAAAGGAAAAAGTTCCTATGATCGTCCTGATTGTTGTTGAACAGCCAGATGCACTAGCTATGAAGTAGAAGGAGTAGGCAATTGTGACTCATCAGTCTCAAATGTAGTTCAATGTAGTGGAACAACTAAAGAAATCCTCTGCCAATGTTTCCCTTGTGGGATATTCTAGTGATTCTGGAGCAAAAGCTGTTGTTACAAAAAGCATTGTTGGGAGAGGAAGATGTGAAGATGTCGAGGCAACCCAATGAAGAAAATACATCCAAGCCGGACCTAGAAAAAGTGCTAACGAATCAACCAGAAGAAAAGCTCGGAGGTAGAAAAGAGAGTAAGCCTAAACCTAAGTGTTTCTTTCTAACACTTATCATTGGTAACAAGTTGTTGCATAATTGTATGATTGAATCTGGTGCTAGCACCACCGTCATGCCTAAGCAAGTAGCTGATGCTTTGGGACTAAAATATGATTCTCTTAACAAGGGAGTTATGCAACTCGATGGGAATAAGGTTGATACTGTCGAGGTAATCAAAGAATTGACTATGACATTGTTTGTTTTCCCTAGTATTACTGTGAACCAAGACACCGTGCTTATTGATGTCCCTCCTCTATTTGGGATATGTTTGTCCCGGGAGTTCACTGCAAATGTTGGAGGATATCTAGCACTAGACTAGTCACACTTGATCTTGAGAACTAAGCATGGAGCTAAGATGAAACTATTGTCAGAAACTTTGCATTCCGAACATGTCAGTGATGAGGCCTTGATCAATTTTGAAGCAGCACATACTTCAATTACCCGAGAGGAGATGTTCAATGTGGAATTTCTTGAGGAAGAAGAATCAAGTAGCTCCTAGATGGAAAGTGAAGAAGCTCCGTTGAACGAGTTTATAGACACAAATCCCTTTGGAAATTATCATGCAATAGGGCTCGTAACCTATGTCATACATGAGGAAGGAAAAATTATGCCCAAGGTTACTAAAGAGTCTGAAGGCAAGGCAGCCTCAGAATTATGGACTTTGCACTTTGATGGAGCAAGACGTAGAGCAGGGGTTGGGGCAAGAATATGTTTGACATCTCCATCCAAGGAAAATACCTTGAGGTCTTATCGCTTCTCGTTCACATGCTCGAACAACGAAGCAGAATATGAAGGTCTTGTCCATGGTTTGAGCCTTGCAGAACAAATGGGTGCAAAGCAAATAAAAGCATTCGGAGATTCAAAATTGGTGGTCAACCAAATCTGAGGGTTGTTTGCAGCAAAGAATGTCTGTATGCTATCATACCGGCATAGGGTCTAGGATCTTATTGAAGGCTTTGAGGCATTTAACATTCAAGTTATACCCAGGGAAAAGAACTCTAAAGTTGACCGAATGGAAACTGTCGGGGCTTAGTTTGAGCCAGCCTTTGAGTTGTTAAATAATAAACACGTAGTGCGGGTAATTGTACAGCCTGTCGTTCTGAATAAGGATCAAGATTGGCAAGTGTTTGATAGTGATGCTCATTGCATCATTTCTCCAGCTATTTGAAGAGTTTTTTGACCAATTTCAACCAAAGATCGCCGAAGCCTACGAAGATCAAGTAATCCAGTTGAAATCCAATAAGCTTCCCAGGGGCCTAGTTACTTTGGAGAGTCTTTTTGATTCTGATGCAAGAAAAGATAAAAGAAATCTTGTAGCTGAAAAAGGTGACTACACTGATTTGCATGTCAGAGAGGATAGAAAACTCAAGGTTGGTAAAGGTGTATCTCAGAAGAATAAAGACAGGTTAAAGCACTTATGCGAGGAATATCCGAGTGTAGTAGCTTGGTCATATGATGATCTTAAGGGATATGATCCCGGGATAATTCAACATACAATTGAGCTATTGGAAGGAGCGAATCTGGTTCATCAAAGAAAGAGGTCTATGAACCTGAAGATTGAGTCACTCATGTCACAAGAGTTGAATAAATTAATTGCAACCTGAATAGTGTTTCCAATCAAACATAGCACTTGGGTGTCTAACTTGGTGCCAGTCGGAAGAAGAATGGTGATATACAACTGTGTGTAGACTTCTGAGACTTGAATAGGGCATCCGTGAATGATCATTACCCCCTACCTTCTATAGAGGTTATTCTACAAACCGTAGCTAGTTCTGAATTTTTTTCAATGTTGGATGGTTTTTCGAGCTACAATCAGATTCGTGTAAACAAGGAAGACCAACATAAAACAACGTTCTCCACAAAGTGGGGAACATATGCATATGCTAAGATGCCCTTTGAAATTTCAAATGTTGGAGCCACCTTTCAAAGAGCTATGGATATTGCCTTTAAGGATTTAATACATAAGATTATACTTATCTATCTGGATGAATTGACAGTGTTTTCCAAATCTGTCGATGATCACTTTGATCATTTAGAGATTGTCTTCCAGAAGTGCCAGGAATTCGGGATTTCTCTAAACCCGGAGAAATGTGTATTTTGGGTTCATCAAGGGAAGCTATTGGGATATGTTGTGTCGAAGGAATGCATTGCTATTTCTCTAGAAAGATTTAATGCAATTAGGGATCTCCCCTTACCAGTGAACAAGAAAGGAGTGCAATATTTTTTGGGAAAGGTCAATTTCATTAGTCAATTCATTGTAGAATTTGCAGGGATCATTCGATCGATTACCTTGATGTTGAAAAAGGACCAGAGTTTCAAGTGGATGGCAGAGGCCAAAAAATATTTTGAGCTTATAAAAGAGGTTATTTCTTCAGCCCCTTTATTAATCAACCCAGACATGT
The DNA here is from genome assembly GCA_007115665.2 of Sequoiadendron giganteum. NCBI lineage: Eukaryota > Viridiplantae > Streptophyta > Pinopsida > Cupressales > Cupressaceae > Sequoiadendron > Sequoiadendron giganteum. The sequence continues at coordinate 38,027,782 of CM021104.1, read as the reverse complement.
CAAAGGACTTTATCATGTATGTTTTTGGTGGTGGCAACAATATTGCCATTGTGCTTATGCAGAAGGATGATGAGGATAAAAAAGAATCTCCTATTTCTTTCTACTCACACACCTTAAAGGAGTATAAGGTGAAGTACAATTTTGTAGAAAAGCAGGCCTTTTCTATTGTGAAAGGGATTAAGAAGTTTTGGCACTTGATATCATGCAATAAGGTTATTGTTTGTGTACCACATCCTAGTGTGTGGGAATATATTATGGAAGGAGAGATCACCGAGAAAAGAGCTAACTAGATTACCAAGATCCTAGAATATGATATTGAGATTAGGCATGTCAAGACTGTTAAGGGAAAAGGACTGTGTGAGTACCTCACCAAAAATAATGATCTAGTGGCAGAGCTCGAAGTCTCAGAATCTATGTTACTGAATGAAGAAAGCTCTGAGGGCGATTGGCTGGAGGCTAGGATAAACTTCATGCAAATAGGGAGGTATCTGACCAATCTCCTTTTGTTTAAAAGATGTTTTTATCGATTACAAAATATCAGTTATGTTCTCTTAGAAGGAGTACTTTTCAAAAGAAATTTTAATGGTGTCCTGTTAAGATGTGTGAATGAGGAACAAGCCAAAAGAATATTAGATCAATATCATAGTGGCCCTACTGGAGGGAACTTTTTTGCAAGAACTACCATAGTTAAAATCATATGTGTTGGTTATTTCTGGCCAACATTATTCAATGACTCATTTTCATTAGTAAAGTCATGCAGTGAGTGTCAATTTTTTGTCGAAAAAAGGAAGAATGTTGCTATGCCGCTAAGACCCATACTAGTGGAGGAACCTTTTGCTCAATGGGGTCTTGAATTCATTGGTATGATTAACCCTTTTTCATCAGTTGGACACAGGTGGATATTGACATCAACTGACTACTTCACCAGATGGGTAGAGACGGTGCCATTAAAGAACGCAACGGAAATAGAAATTGTTAATTTCCTCGAGGAGCTGGTAGCCAGATTTGGCTCACCAAAAACAATTATTTCCGACAATGCTAAAGTTTTTCTTGGCTCTAAGATGAGCCAATTTGCATTGAAATATGGGGTTTTCTTGAAAACCTCTTCCAATTATTACTTATAGGGGAATGGCCTCGCAGAGTCCACAAACAAAAACCTCATCAGGTTGATCAAAAGGATAGGCTCAGAACATCAGAGGGAATGGCATAAAAACCTTCGAACAGCATTATGGGTAGACCGTATTATGCCCAAGAAGATATTAAAGACATCTCCTTATGAGATGGTGTATGAGAAGGAGGCATTGTTGCCTATTGCTATGAAAATCCCTGCTCTCCAACTGCTCAAATCTCTGGAAATTGAGCAGAATGGAGCAATGGAGGTATGGTTTTCTAAGTTACTTGAGGTACAGGAGAAGAGAGAGCATGCTCTCGAGGCGATGAATAGCCACCAACAGGTGGTGAAGAAGTGGTTTGATAAAAAGATATCTGACCAAGAGCTACAATGTGGGGACTTGGTGCTCAAGTTCAACGAGTGTGGGGCAAAGCCCGACCAACACAAAAATTTTGATAGTCTCTAGAAAGGGCCTTTTAAAATCGTCTAGTGCAAATAGTTTAACTCTTTCGAGTTAGAAAACATGGAAGGTAATGCCTTGGGTATTCCAGTTAATGGAATACATCTTAAAAAGTTTAGTTAGTTATGCTTATACAGTGGTTTTGTAAATTGTAAATATGTAATTATTTTTCCTGCTTTAAGTTTTGGGTTTTCTTAGTGCTTTTTGAAAAATGACAATAGTATTGCAGGAAATTAAGATATATAAAAAATGAGCCAAGATATGAAAAATACGCGTATTATATTACTTCTGGAACATTTACATTATATACGGTGGAGGCCAGTGGCCATGTATCAAAATATGCATATATATCCACTACATGGGGGCAGAGGCTGGCAAAAAGGCAAAAACAAAATTGGATCATTTTTCTACATTTCTCAAGTAGAGGAGGAACCAGCAACAACAACAACTGGAGGTACAGGATGGGGAAACACCATTCTCTCAAAATCCTCATACCATTGCATGTTTCAGAACGGTTCAATATGATGTATCCGCATCAGGAAGTAGCATCCAGCAGGAACCTTGGAGCGATGTTCTTCATGGGTCTCCAACTCAAAGCCGACCAGAAAGGGCCTAGTTGGCATGGGTCCTCCATGCAGTAGCAGCCGATGCAGGTTGCGAATAGAAGGAACCCCACGATCAAATTTGGTGGCCCACACTACTTGCTCCAATCCTCCAAGGTAATGCTGAGGGAAGACTCGCTTGGTCAGCTTCAAAATTTTGCGTTTGGAAACGTTGATGTCTAGGAGTGAAGCGACAAAGTGAGAGCAGATGCTAGTGTTTACCCTATATTGGTCCTCGTACTCTACGCAGTCTTTGCCTATGACCCATTTGATCACCTTTACATATAACAGGTTTTTTATGCCTGTTATACACTTCAGGCACCTGCACCTAACCTTTCCTAGAAATGTGGCCTGGGTCTTTTTGTAAACTAGTCTAATTGGCGTCTCCACAATTGCTTGCTACTCTAGCTAGAGGATTAAATTGCTAAGATTAACTAGGGCCTACTAAGTAATAATGCTAAAAGTAATTATGATTAGCAAGGTTGCCAAGGGCCCTATTTATAGATTGGTCGGGGTTCGCCCGACGAGGCAAGCTATGTTTTTGTCAGAGGTAAATTGTGCTATCAAGCCTTGATAATCAGTGTTGCGACGTGTGAAGTGATGTGAATGATCAGGTACAGTTGAAACTTGCTCCATTCAAGTTGCCAAATTAAATGAAAATAGGCCAGGTGTCTACATGATGAGTTGTCATCTCAATTGAATCAAGGAAAATCTTTTGATAAAGTCATTGGATGATGCGCCCAAGTACGATCAAGAAATCAGTAAATGCAAAGGAGCTTGAGAAAGATATGGCAAGGCTATCTTGGTGCGTTCTCCTAGAAATCAGGTGCCACCTCATGCGAAGTCATATCCCTTATATGTGAAGAGTATTTTGGCAGTGTGGCGATCTCTTCGCATGCACGAAAAAATTGGTGGCACATGTAGCAACTAAATGTGAAAAGCTGGCACGTACACTTGCTAATCTATTTTTCACGAAAATAAAAAAGCTGGTTAAGCACGCGGAAGGAATTTATTGTGAGAATTTATCAAAGAGTGAAAATGGATAACATCATTTGCAAGGAAGAGAAAGCATTTTCAGAAGCTAAGTCATTTGCAAAGTTTGTGAAACCTCTTGTAGATATAAAGAAATGGCTGAAATTGTAGGAAGTTCAACACAGACCCTGGTCCTAGAGAGTATTAATGAGCGAAGATTGATGATTCCCTATGTAAACATATATGGCCAAGAGTCTTATGCTACTCCAGGCATCCCAACAAGGCCATCCTAGCCCTTTACCAGTCAAGTGAACCAAAAATCAATTGGCACGGTTTCTCCTAGAAATCATGCCCTATTATCAGAGGATTGGGATAATGTTTTGGATCCTGAGTTATCTCAGAATCCCAAGAGCCTGAGGGAGGCTGCATGACAAAAGATGAAGAAGATTTCAAACCCTTTCAAATAATGTTTATGGAACTGTGGGCTTCCCCAGTACATGGTTCCTCTGGTGCATTATTGCCCAAAAATTGTGGTGACATGCGCAACAAGCTTCGATCCTCATACTGGAGTTATAAGTGGCCATAATTTGAGGGTAGTGATCAAGCCCCCAAGCCCTACAAGAGATGTTATGCATCTCGTTCCCCTCACTCAATAATGTTGAAAATTTTGACATTCAAAAGATGCAGGAGTACTAGAGAATGCTCTGGTTGGCGTATCATTTTTATCATACTGAGACTGCTCAATCGACGGATGTTTCGGCACCTCCAAGATTCCCAATTGCTCTGGGTGCTTTAAAATTAGGGTCTTCTTCTTTTTGTTCTATGTTGGTGCTAGTTTGTGGGTTGGATACAGACAAGGGGGTCTTCGAATTCCAAATGAGTCTCAACTTATGTTGAGGAAGAACAACATGCCTCTACTTATGGACTTCATGAAGGTTATAATTGATGGGATGATCCAATAGCTGCATGAATTAGAGGTTGGTTCTAGATTTAGGTATTATTTTTTCTCGGCCTACATGATTTTGCATCAGAATCCTTGTTATTTCAAGCAATTCATAGCCCTAACCGTTTTCGATGAAAGTGGCGCGTGGAAGCCAGTTTCAACATGGACTTTCTTCCTGTCGAAAACTTTTGATTATTATGCATTTTCAGATTCATTCCTAGCTCTGAATTTGTGAGCTTTGGATAGATCTGAGAGAAGCATGTCCCTGCAATTGTTGCCAAGACAAAAATCATGGTTGAGAGGCCTCTTTTCACCTTGTGATTAGTTCTTTGGTATGGATTTCACTATGCTTTGTATGGAAGGTTTTGTCCGAGAACCCTTCTGGCTCCCGCGCATTGTTTTTGACAGAGTGTTGGCCCTGGAGGCATTGCGACAACTTTGTAACATTGAGAATGACTACTAGGGAGGAAGTCATTTGACTTCCTATTTGAAGTTTTTGATCATGTTCGACTCGATATCACTAGTAAAGAAGAAGAGTTCAAAGGTTAACAGCTCAGAGGTATTGTACTCTAAGTTGGGTAATCTTGGGTTGGTGATCATCAATGACACATGGCGATACAACCTGGAAAATAATCTGTTGGAAGTTGGCATAAAAATTCCACACCAACCTCGGTCATTCTGGGACCCTCAGAGAAATGTTGAAGAGGGGAATTTGAAATTTTATGTAGGCCTTGAATATTTTCCTATTGAAGAGGGTCGACCACCGTGGCTAAAATTTTACCACATTGTGGGAAGCCCAACCAAAATCAGAAGATGATCCCATACCTTTGCGACCAGTTGAATAGGCTCATATGGAAGCCCGAAAGAATTAGAGATTTTTGGACATACGAGCAAGAGATAAAGACAATAAACGAGCTTTTCTAGGAACTAGAGTCAGACAATCAGTTTGACGACATCTGGGTTCACGAGCATTCGGACAGCGATAAATCCCCGAACCCTTCGGAGTCTGCGAAGTTCTTTGAGAAGGGAAGTGCTACCACAAAACCTAGTGAGGAGGTAACCCAGAGACCTCCTTTTCGCTTAAAAAGATCCAAGACATGAACCAACTGTTAGTGAACATGGGGCAACTGTCAGTGGAAAACATGCACAGTAGGAGGAATCTTCAAACACACAAACGTCAGAGCCTTCCAGCTCCTCTAAATTAGGTAGGAAGAGGCCAAGGAGTTCCAGTCGTAGGCCGAAGGTTATTGTGGACCTTGAGGATTCTCTGGAGGAGAAATGGGCGTGAACGAGATAGTCTGAAGGAGGGGAGGAGTTGCAACATGCAAAGGCGGTGGCATCGGCTACAGTTCTTCAGGAAACTCAATTATTATTTCCTCCCTCTTCTCTCTCTACTATGTCTCTGGTCTCCTCTTCGTCTGCCCCTGCTTTTTCATCTACACCATCTTTTTCCATCGCTGGATATCTAGGGCAGTCAAATATTTTCCCTCCCGGTTTTCCATTTCCATCCCTTGCTTTTCATTCCACCCCTGGAACACAATTGGTCACCAGTCCTAACCTTATCGGCCAATAGTTTTCATCCTCGAGGCCCGACCTTTCCTCATACCGTGTCGTTGTCATCTTCAAGTGGCTAGTTTATTCCACCCTTCTCCCTGATAGTTATTATGAGGCCTAGCAAGTCTAGTGATGCATTGAGCACGCTTTCCTTCCCACTAGCAGTCCCTCGGGAGTTTCCTTTTACTGGTCGACTGGGTATTTCTTCCCAATATTTTTTGTAGGTGGATGCAAACAAAAGTGCCCATGCAAGCCAAATTCAAAAAAGAAGAGAAAAGGATGCGGGCAGATAGGCAGAGCCTCTTTTGCAAACAATATTCCATGAGACTCAGAATTCACTAATGTTTGCAAAGATCACCTCCAACGTGATCAAACCGGTCAGAGAAATGCTGCCAAGTGACTATTCAGTCAACGTCATTGGGCTAGACTTGCATCAAGCTCATCCGTAGGATAAAGTCGAGCTAATGGAAGAGACTCAGAGGGTAGTGACCACTGACTTCCTCAAGCTCAGTCGCCAAACAAAGAAAAAGGAGGAGCAATTGAAGGAGCTAAAGGGTAAGGTGGATATTTGGGCAAACAAGTATAAGGCCCAAGAAAACAAAATTAATTGCCTACTGGCCGAGAAGAATGCCTTGGAAGGAAAAGTGAGTGAGCTTCAGGCTTCAAGCTTTGGGCTCGGATCTCATTCCAACCCTGCAAAATGAAATTGAGCAATACCGGGTGAACGAGGCAACTCTATGTGCCGATTTGAAGTAGAGAGATGACGGTATGAAGCAGCTCTGGTAGAGCACAAATGACGAAATAAATGAGATGAATGCCACTCTAGAGTCAGAAATTAAAAAGAGAAAATAGGCCGAATTGGCCTTGGAAGAGAAAGAGAAGGCAATTTATACTCTAAGGAGTCAGCTATCCATTTTGGATGAAAGCTTATCAGAGCTGAGGGCAGACCTGAGCAGCAAAGTTGTGGAGTTAGATCTTTTGAGAGCCCAACCTCCTGCACCACAAATGAGCTCATTGGAAATTTCCAAGGAGTTATACACTTCATACTGGGATAAGGTCAAGGCATTATGCCTTACTTTGTAGCCCACCCTAAAGTTTATGGCGCAAGCAACCAAACTATGCGGAACAGTTAGTGAAACAATGTAGCAGATGCAAGAGATGACTTCTGATAAAGTCTCGGAGGCTAAGCGGTTGTTGGGCAAGTTGTATACAGCTTTCGATGAAGCTCTGAGCAGTGTGGGCATTGAGGATCGGACAACGATGGCTTTGGGCGTAAACATTCTCATTTCCATGCATGAGGTCGTTCAGCATGTAGTGAACTGCAGAGCTAGATTGAATCAAATTACCAGTGACATGCAGGAAAAAATTTCTCGTTTAACTCAGCGAGGCCTCCCGTTGGCCTTCATCGCAGGTCAGGTGGTAGCAGCTATCAAGCACATAATTGCAAGGATTGAGGAGAAGAAGTAGGACCTCTTTTTTTTCCAATCTTTTGATCAGTCTCTGATCACCAAAAATATTGAAGGTATCGTGCATTAGCTGGGGCAACTCTTTTTCCAGCTTGAATTGGAGGTGAAGGTATTTGGCAGATTGTCTTTTAACGCAATCATCAATCTTAAATTGGCGCACGAAAAATTTGTGAGCCCTCTCCATGCCACCAAATGAGGTCTGGACCAGCCTGCAAGCTGCCCTCTCTTAGCTGTGAGCGATAATGAGATGTTGAACCAAGGTTTCTGGGGTTCTTCATTCTACAGGCAAAATGTCCCTGTGAGTCGCCAAACTGTGAATTTTATTTCACAAACTACTAGCCTTTGTGGTTATCTTTCCTTCACGGCTTCACCTTGTCTTTTATCCCTCACAAATTTTTGGTGTTTTCCACGTGGCCTCTTAATGGAGGTTCCTACCACTCTATATCGCTTTGCCTCTATCAAGTTCCATGTGTGTGATGTGTGGCTTTCTCTGGCCGTTTCCTGAATTGGGCCCACTACGCAGTTACTTTTGTTCGGCATCGCCCACATGGCTTCCTCTCAGAGCTTTTCGCTAAGGCATCCCTCATTCTTTTACCAGGGTCTGTGTACTCGACGCGTGACATATTCTTGTGCGACGGTTATCTAGGAGTTGCCTCCTATGCCATTTGTTCTCTTTTGTTGCCACATTTTCTTCTTTGATGTTGTGTGTCCTCTGCTGTTGCTGCATGGCCTTGTTTTCTCTGAGGACGGATTTCCTAGCGCACTTCTAGGCGATCTTCCTATTCGGTGCCAGTTCGAGGAGATCTGGAACATCGATGTTTTTCCAGGGCATCTTTCTCAATGTGGCTTTCAGGTGGTGGGTTGCCTTATTTAAGCAGCTTTTCTTCTCTTTTATTAGGTTGTTGTTGGATAGACTAAAAAATTCCCGAGCATTGGGAATAGCCTTTGTAATATTTTTATTGAATTTGAAGTTTGTAGACTGTGCCAATCAATTCGGCCTTTTCTGTTTTTCATGCATTTGATAAGATATTTAGATTGTGCTTTTATTTTCCTATAGCATATGAATGCCTGTTCTTCAGCTTTTGTAATCTTCTATAGCTTAATAAATACAAATCATGTTTGAATCTTCTGTGTTGGTCGAAGATGTATTAGATTATGCTATGCAATTAAAGGATATTCTTATCTTTGAAGTGCTTCTAGATAACCTATTTGATAGACATCAGTTTATTGTTTGAGCCTTTGCTTTCAGCACTATGCTCAAATAGTTTCATTCATGATTTGGCGCATCGCCTTTAGTCTAGATTTTAATATTTCCTATTATCTTTCTAACCCTTTACCTCCCCCACTAAAAATGAAGAGTTGGTTTTGATAAAATCTGGAGGTCACTTAGCTAAGCGCACAATGTCCCCCAATAGCTAAGTTTCTCATAAGACTGTTGCCCCCTGCAAAATCTTGTGTCAACAAGAACCTACCAAGAAATGAAGAAGAAGAAGAGCCACACTTCTTTGCCAATAAATTTAAATATTTGACCATCTTTTCCTTTCCCTATTGCTCATTAAAATGAAGTAGACAACCTCAAAAATATCCCTGCTTCAATCCTTCCTAAGTTCTATGGACTTGTCACAGAAGATCCTGACACATTCTGGTTTGATTTTGATATACTTTGTAGAAGTTATGACTATACCACTGATGCCCATAGGCTCAAGCTCTTCCCTACCACTTTGAAATAATTTGCATTAAGATGGTTCATGAGCCTAGGAAGAGATACTCTGGTGACTTGGGAGGACATGAAGGAAAAGTTCCTTGAGAAATACAAAGAGTATTGCAGAGGCAGTGACATAAGAGGAGATGACATTTTTTGAATGCAACAAAAGGAGGATGAGAGCTTAGAAGATTACATTTTAAGGTTTTTGTTTTGCTTACAGAAATCTCCACACCATACACTCAATGAAAAATCATAGAACTTTCTTTTCTTGAGAGGAATTAATGACAGTTTCACATATGCTTTGAACCTGATGGGATGAGGAGATATCACCCAAGTCCCTTGGGAAGATATCAAGAAGATATGTTAGAACTATTCTAGGGCAGCTTCAAAGAAGGGGAGAGCTTACCAATCTTCTATGGGTAAGTCATCCACCTGTGGAGTTTCAAGGAAGGAGATTACTCACTTACTGGTAGAATTCAAGAAAGACATCATAAAAAATCTGGCTACTCAGTTGGATTCACTTTTGGCAAAGAAGAAACAAGAGGAGGCAGAGGCAATGTTGGTAGAATATTGCCCTCATTGCAGATAAAAGGACTACAAATGCAAGATGATAGTTAATGTTGACAACAAGCAGATGGCACCCAAGTTCAAGCCAATCCAGGGTGATGATGATGAAGTCTACTAAGTTGCACAAAGGAGCTCATGGGCTCCAAGACAGGGTATGCCACTAGATCCACTGTCTTTTACTAAGCCATATTTCAATTCTTATTTATCTAGTAATCAATGGAAACCTCCATATCCATCCAATTATGGAGGATATCCACCTCAGCCTTGGACTGACCCTCCACATGCTTGTACCAATCACAAAAACTCTCCACCCCAGTGGCAGCAACCTCAGGGGAATTGACAACATTTTCAAGGAAATTGGCAGCCACCTCCAGGAAACTGGCAGCAAACATCCCAATGAAGGGGAGGACAATAATGGCCAAACCAGTCAACCAATTACATGCAACCACCTTCTCAACCCCAAAAACCTTCTATAATGCCTCCTCCTACTAATTCAAGTTCAAATGCACCTAAACCTACTCAGCTACTAGCCCAACCCACACTTAACTCGAATAATAAACCATAAAAGTAGCTAGTATACTCTGTTGATCCAAATCAATTCCCTGCATATAGTGTGAGTGTAAGTGACATCTGTTTGCATTCAAGAACTAATTTTCCAACCCCTTCCACACCTATTATCATTGAGCTTCCTCTGGAAGAGGAGTATCCTCTCAATGTCCCCATTCAACCAGGTGCACCTTAAAATCTTGAACCGGTGCCATTCAGGCATACTGAGCCAAAACCACCATTTCCCCAAAGGTTGGAAACTATGAAACAAAAGGAAGAAAAGGAGGACACAAATTTTGACATCTTAGATCAGTTGAAGCATATATATTTTCAGATACCTCTATTTCAGGCCATAAAATATGTTCCCATATATGGCAAAGCAATCAAGGAAGCATGCCTTAAGAAGCTAGACAAGAAGAAGAAAGACCCCACTACAGTTCATGCGGTGGGACAAATTCCTAACATCATGCTTGGGAAAGTGATTGTTCCCAAGTATAATGACCTAGGGAGTCCTGTGGTAAGAGTTGTTATAAATGGGATGCAGATAAAGAATGCTCTTATTGATTTGGGAGAAGCAATAAATATGATGACTAAGGACATCCTGCAACAACTAAATATTGTAAGCATAAGACCTACTCCTACTATCCTACAACTTGTTGATAGTTATAATATAAAGCCTGATGGTATAGTGGAAGATCTAGTAGTAACTCTAGACTCTTGGGAGTACCCAATAGATTTTATGATTCTTTCTCCTAAAGCCACACTAGGCGGGTACCCCATTATTCTTGGAAGACCATGGTTAGCAACAATAGTCGCTTATATTGGATGCCAAATAGGATAAATGACCATTTCTTATGGAAAGATAACCAAAAATATTGCTCTCTACCCGCCCTCTTAGCCATCCCATGATAAGGTAATCCAGTATGGCCACATGCTGTTGAAGAGGCTAATGAAGTTAATTTTGTGGCACAGATTATGATGTTCGAAAAAAGTCCTTTCCTACAGCTTCAAGATGAAGATGAAGTATTGTCTAACATAATTCAAAACCATTATGAGGTAGAGGAAGAATCATCCTCTCATATATCTGATCTTGTTGATATAGTGAAAACTCTCTTGCCCACTCTTCCTATAGCCACTCTTCTTGTAGCCACTCTTCCTGCAGCCGCTCATCTAGCATAAGGGAAATATGAGCTCAAAGTACCAATAATTAGTGAAGTAGTTATGGTAGAGTTAACTACACAAGTGCAAGTGTCAGAAGGGAAACATGTGAATATCAATAGTAACTTGAGTGAAGAACAACAGTTGTCATTGGCAAACTTACTAAAGTCCCACTAAAATGAATTTACATGGGACTATCATGATATGAATGGACTGGATCCTAATATTTTCACTCATAGGATATACATAAGAGATGATTGTACACCAGTGAGGCAACCACAAAGAAGAATTATCCCTGCATTGAGAGAAATAATAAAGGGGGAACTGCATAAATTGCTAGATGCGGGATTTATCTACCCCATTTCAGATAGCTAGTGGGTGTCCCCATTGGTGATTGTTCCCAAAAAATGAGGGAAGTGGTGAGTTTGTATTGATTACAGGGAACTTAATTCTGCTAGCAAAAAAAACCATTTTCCCTTATCATTCACAGATCAAGTTCTGGACTCACTTGCAGGAAAGCGATACTTTTCTTTTCTTGATGGATTCAATGGCTACAACCAGATCCAAATTGAACCAGAGGACCAAGAGAAGACCACCGTTACCTATCCATGGAGAACCTATGCCTATTCAATGCTTCCCTTTGGCTTATGCAATGCACCTGCAACTTTTCAAAGGGCAGTCATTAGCATATTTTTAGATATCTCTCATGATTGCATGAAAATTTGTATGGATGATTTCACTACTTATGGTGTTGATTTCAATGAAGCATTAGAAAATATTAAGAGAGTCTTACAAATATGTGAAGACCACAATCTATCTTTAAATAGTGACAACTGCTTCATGATGATGCAGGAAGGTGTAGTTCTTGGCCACTACATCTCCCACAAAGGAATTCAAGTAGATCTTGCAAAGATTGAGGTAATTACCAATCTGCCTATCCCTACAAAACAAAAAGATGTTAGGATTTTCTTACGACATGTAGGTTATTACAGGCGGTTCATCAAAGACTTCACCAAAATGGCAGCACCATTGTATAATCTCCTAACTAAATATGTTGAGTTCCAATGGATAGCAAACTGCGATAAGGCATTTTCTGACTTGAAAGCAACTTTGACTCATGCTCCTGTGCTCAAGGGACCTAATTGGGAGTTTCTTTTTCACATCCATATAGATGCATCAAATTATGCTATAGGAGCAGTCCTAGGAAAAAAAGAAGGAGCTATTGAAAATTCCATTTACTTTGTTAGCAAAAATATGCAAGGAGTTGAATTCAACTATACTGTGACAGAAAAAGAAATGTTATCAGTGATCTATGCTCTAAAAAAATTTTGGAATTTCATAATAGGCTACCAAATCTTTGTGCACATCGATCATGCATCCATTAGATATCTCATGAATAAACCTCTAATTTTAGGAAGGCTAGCCAGATGGTTATTATTGATGTAGGAGTTTGACATAACCATTGTGGATAAACCAGGGAAGGCTAATGTTGTTGCCAATTTTCTTTCAAGGCTGACTACATCAGATGACAATCAAGTTGTAGATGATTCTTTCCCTAATGAGCACTTATTTTCCAACAGTGTGCAGACACCCTAGTATGTTGACATAGCTAATTTTTTGGTCATAGGGAGAGTCCCTCCTCACTTCTCTCCAAAAGAGAGGAGAGTGCTCATTGAAAAATATTTTCCTTTCTCATGGATTGTTGGATGTTTGTTCTACACTGGACCTAACCAGGTCATGAGGAGGTGTGTGAGAGAAGATGAGAAATTTGATATTTTACATGCATGCCACAATGAATGCTATGAAGGACAATTTACAGCCAAGAGGACAACAATGAATATTTTGAACACATGATATTACTGGCCAACACTCCACAAGGATGCAGGGAGATATACAAGGAAGTGTGATAGATTCCAAAGGATGGGTTGGCCAACCAAATCTGATGAGATGCCACTTTACCCCCAGGTAGTAATCACTCCATTTGATAAGTGGGGACTGGATTTTGTAGGACCCATTAATCTTCCATCAAAAGGTAAATCCTATATTTTGGTATGCACTAATTATGTAACTAAATGGGTAGAAGTTAAGGCCATGAAGCATGCAAGAGATAACAAGGTTGCAAAATTTTGTATGAAGAAATTTTCACACGATATGGGGGTATGGGGTTCCAAGAGAGATAGTGACTGATCAAGGGACTCAATTCACTTTCAGCCTTGTTATAGTACTGGTTAATGAGTACAACATTAGACACAGTAAGTCTACTCCTTATCATCCCCAAGCCAATGGCCAAGTTAAGGTGACCAATGGAGAACTTGAGGCCATTCTGACCAAAACAATGGCTATCCATAAAAAATATTGGTCAAGCAGGCTACCAGAAGTTGTTTGGGCTTATAGAACCACCTGGAAAATAACTACAGGATTCACTCCATTTGAGCTTCTATATGGAAAGACAACCATGATGCCCATTGAATTTGAGCATAAGACTCTTAGGACTGCAGTAGAATTGGGCATGTATATTTTTGAAGCACAAAGAGATAGAATCATGCATTTAAATGCTTTGGATGACATGCGAAAGGAAAATTTGCATCACATAGATGTAGTGCAGACTCAACGAATACAATGGCATGATAAATTCATCAAGGATAAGAAATTTCAGCCTAGAGATTGGGCACTGCTCTATGACTCAAGATATCAGGATAATGTAAGAAAATTGCAGACAAGATGGCTTGGACCATATGAGGTCATTGAATTATTTTCAAATGGATTTGTTCAACTTACTACCATTGACCCTGTCAGGTTTAAGCTGTTGGTGAATGGTCATCGCCTGAGATTGTATCACAAGCCAACTTCCAAGGAAGAGTTCCTGCAACAATTCACTCGACATCTAACACCCAAACCTCCTGCAGCCGAAGGAAGTGGACCTAGTGTCCCTTCTTTCGGCTAATTAAGGTATGTCACTTCTCATAATAAAGATTCCCACTTTATGGGGGTCCACTTCTCCACCCATCTACCCATTCATTCCACCTTTCTCTCTCTTCCACCTTGCCACCATTATTTCACTTCACTTCATTTCATTCCACCTCATTTCGCTCCACTCTCATTAATTGCTCAACACATTTCTTGAAAAGTGGCCGGTACTTTCTCCATGATCTTTGCAATAAATCTTCCATGAATTTAGGTACGTGTGCATCAATTGTTGTATCTTAATTATCTTTTGGTGCATTTATTTAATTGTTGTGAATTAATATGGAATGCTCACCATAGCATGCAATTATTCCCTACCCCTATCAAATTGACATTCCACCTCACCTATGAGGACACATGTGCAAATTTAGGTTGGGGGGATGTTTCAACGTCATGTCTGCATGTCTATTCATGCTGGTTCACGTCATCAAGATTTAACTCATTGAGCCTATTTGAATCCTGAGATGATGACTCGTATGTGTGAAATGAAAATCCTCCACCACCATTTTCCTTAATCATAGCATGCATTTATTACTCATCCATTGCCTTAACTGATCCTATCATAATCATAAGCCAAAAGGTAAAATTAAAACGATGCTAGCATTGGAAATTTGATAGCATTGCAGGAAGAAGAAGTTTGATTTTCAAACGAGAATTGTAGGAAGAAAAAAAATTTGCAGAGTGATTGTTTGATTGCAAAAAATGGGAGGTGGGTTAATCAGAAATGAACCCACGGTTCATGATGTACTACTACAGGATGCACCTTGCCTAGCTAAGTTTAGAAACTATGGATGGCTAGACTATTTCTTAAAGCTAAATGGTTTTGACGAAGATATTGCATTGGAATTTTCTTAGACATTGTTCGAAGGAAAGGCCACAATGAAAGGGCTGGAAGTCATGGCTATAGAGGAAAGAATTGCAGAAGTTACAGGGTTGGCTGCCAACGATGAAAATTACCCTACCGCCAAAGACGCCAGATTGGCTAGGGCTAAATTGACAAAACCTAATGACCCTTCATTGAGCATAGACAAACAAGGAGCAAAGAAGAATTTTTTTCCCAAGCTATGGAAGCAAGTTGCAATCTATGTTGTCAAGTATATCACTTGCGAAGGTTGTCAGTCAAATTTACATTTTGTGCATTTTAAGCTCCTGAACCACATGAGCCACGGAAGGAGAATGAATGTGCTTGACATGCTATACCATCTTCTTTTGATCATGGTAACAGAGACCCAGAAAGGTAGGGACAATTTTGTTTCCCACCATTGTTTGATTAATTTTTTAGTTGAAAAATCTCTACATGATGTGTTTGATATTTCTTGGGAAGAATTTTTGATTATTGATCAAATTAGACCAGAATATTTGTGACCTAGGGTTTTGCCTCAACCTCGTAGGGTTGGGATGAGAAAGATCAATGTTGGGGCCACTCCTAGTGCCTCAACTTCTAATGCAAGCCCTAGTGGAAATCCTCCTGCAACTACAAAAACTATTGAGATTAGTTCTTCTAAGGTAGAGCATTTTGATAAAAAGAGTTCCTCTCCTGACTCTGATGATGATGTTCCTCATGCAACCTTAATGAAAACTAGGGCACAGTAGAGGAAGGAAAAACTAAAGGAAGGAAAAGCTAAAAATAAAATGGTAGAAAAAGAAGTGCCAAGCTCTAGGAAATGAAAAGTTGACACTATTCCTCATGTAGCAAAGGAAAGACAAAGAAACCCTCCCAGAAAATCAAAGTCAGTTGGGTCAGTGATTGGGGTATCTCCCGAGGAAATCCCTAAACCTAGGAAGTCATCATGGGAGGATACAAAAGCTCCAATAGAGCAGGTAAATATTGAAGAAAAGAATGTGTTCGAAGAAGCAACAAATTTAACGTTGGATGATCTTGTCAATATTACAAAGCAAGTTGAAAACTAGGCATCTGAGGAAAATTAGGAACTTCTACAGCAAGAGTTCCTGCAACATGAACAAGAACAAGAACAAGAGGCCCTGCAAATTGAAATGAGAGAACAAGAACTTGAAGCCCTAGAGCCAAAACTAGTTGAGCAAACAAAATCCCTACGTCTAGT
Organism: Sequoiadendron giganteum; assembly: GCA_007115665.2. Lineage (NCBI taxonomy): Eukaryota > Viridiplantae > Streptophyta > Pinopsida > Cupressales > Cupressaceae > Sequoiadendron > Sequoiadendron giganteum. The sequence continues at coordinate 38,011,671 of CM021104.1, read as the reverse complement.
ACTCTACCAAGAGCAAGCATAAGTTATAGGTAAAATAATGGGAGGAGTACATAGGCCCTCTGATTTTTCAATGAACACAGTAATCCTGAATTTATGGAAAGAAATACAAAGAAGGGAAGCAAAATGGAAAGCAGAAAAGCATAGGTTAAAGAAGGAAATTGAACAAAAAAATGAGGAGATTGAGGATAAGAATGTAGAAATTGTTGTTTTGAAGAAGAAGGTGGATGAAATGACAACTTTAGTACCACAAATACTAGAATGCAGAGCTCGTCCGAGGGTCTATGCCCTGTATTTAAAGGAGAAGCATCTTTCTTTCAAATTTGCAAAGATTGTTTCAGGTTTGAACCCCTCCATTGAGACCCCTACTAATTTTTTCAATACTTTTCAGATTGCTCCTCTTGAGATGAAAATTTGTTTGTGTGAATTTTATTTACATAATTATGTTGTGACCAAAGGCAGTGATTGGAACCCACTATTATATGTTGGGGGTGTCCAATTAAGGGCATTCATGTCCTAGATACAAAACGAAGTAAGTTGGGGAAAGCAGTATAGGGCTTATAGGCAAGTTGAATCCAACATTCCCCTACCCATTAGGGTTGAGTCTAGACATCCAGGAGATATTTTTAAGGATTGGCACATAATTCTATACCGGCCAAGCTATAGCTATAGGATCCTACCTGAGAGAGATATTTTACAAAGAATATGAAGAGATGGCAAGAACTGCAAGAGACTCTATAATGGGATACCTCTCAAGAAGATGAAATAGCCTATCTGATGATTTGAAGCAAGCAGACCCTCATTCTAGACACAACTATGTTACAACACTCAAAAGAGTTGATAGGTATATGCAACTTGGAAGAACAAAAGGGCAGTTTTGGCTTTTGCTAGTTTTTCAACCACCTATTCTATTGTGGTTAGTGCCAAACTATAGGTTTTACAGGTATGACATTGCTGATGAAAGACAAAGATGGAACAGGATGGAGAGAAAACAAGGATTCTACTGGGATCCTAATTCAGATACAATAGAAACTAATGTGGGACAACTTTCAATTTCCAATTTCAAAGCATTGACCAAACAAAATCACAATTCTTCCTCTACTGGAGGACCAACAAGATATTAGGTTGGGGCGAATGATGAGTAGTTTCCTTTTTGTTCACTTAGATTTTCATTTTTGTCATGCACTTTATTTTAGCCTAGTTCTTGGTTGATGTTCAACATTTATTTTATTTCCTTCCAAGCAATTTACTTTCAATATTATGTCTTTCTTAGTTGTAGGATGAATATGGCTACTTTGGATTCCTAGTGCACATACAGTGCTGACCCATTTCAAGTTTACATCCTTGGGTTGAAAATTCAATTTCACCTTCATGATGATTGAGATAACTATTGAGGTTAGATTTCTAATCTCTGAATCATAGTTGTAAAGGCTTAGTTGTTAAAACATTATAGGAGGCCAACAATCTGCATCATGCTTTTAGTACCTCATTGGGTTTTCGTATGGGCTGAAGTTGTAGGTTGATTATTTGTTCCTACCATATTCCTGGTACCACATGAATTGTGGGTAATTATGGGCCTTCTCTCTTGAAGTTTCTCCTTATCACTTGCAAGGTCTTGAAACTTTTTAGCTCTACTAAGTTTCGTGCCATGGGAGGAGATAGGAACCACACAGAGCCCTTTTCATGTGATTTTGTGAGGAGTAAGGAAGAGGTTTGGTGGATTTTAGAGAAGGGAAGGCTCAATCCTTACCTGGAGAGACTACATGGCAAAAATCCGTAGGATATGACTCAATTTGTTAAAGCCTAGAATAATCGGGTTTTGAAACTTGGAGGAACTAAGTTCGATGTTAATGAAGATTTCAATGCTAGTATAACAGGGCTTCCTACTAATGGTAAGAAGGTGTTCAAAGATAAAAGGGATTCAAAGGTGATGATGCAAATATTTTTCAAAGGGTCTGAGGAACGAGATTTGAAGACGACTAAGAGCAGAGGATACCAGTGTGGCTCGCTTAAGGCTCTTTGTGGGGATGTTGCAGAGGATATCATGGGATACATTACCCTCGAGGGTTGTTTCTCTATGGTAAACACCTATCACTTTGTGCTTCTTAACCATTTCCACCACAAAAAGTGAATTTCTCTTCCTTTTTATCTGTTAGCTTCATTGGAAAGTGGTCTGAAGGACCACAAGAAGAACCCCATGAACCCGGTGTTGCATGTGGAATTGATTATGCTAATATCTGAATATGCTAAATCTTTTGTGGTGTCCAAACCCATTTTTTCTCCCAAGGGTAAACAATTGAAAGCGGTGAAGGAGTAGGAAGGTGCCTCTGAAGAGGAGCCGACTAGTAAAAAAGGGAAAAAGAGAAAAATTGTTCTGGAAGAGGAGTCTATTTCTAAGGAGGACGCATATTACTTCCCGAACTCTCAAGATTCTATGGAGGTGGTCTCATTGCCCTCTGATGTGGGTAAATCTAGGAGAGGTGTGTTGGGTCAGAAAAATAAGGGTTATGATACTTGCAGCGATGAAATTGTTGCTGATAAGAAGACTTTGTGCCTCAAGGATAAGGTTGTTGGGAATATTGCCTCGCTGGCTCCTAGTTTGGATTTTTTTCCAAAGAAGCGTTCAAAGGTGGGTAGCATTAATAAAATTACTAATAGGGATGCTTGTCAGCCGCTAGAGTTGCAAGATGCCTCTCCCCTTAAGGAAGATAGTAGGCAGGGTGTTCTAGAGCCTCTAAGTATGGACCCTGATATGCAGAAAAGAGACCTAGAAAAGAGGACTAAAAGGAGGTTAGTTTTTGATGAGATTGTAGACTCTATTCACAAAATAAAATTGCCTACTAATTGTGGAAAAGGAAATGACATCAGCATTAACCAGGACAAGGTAACCTCCTCTCAGGAGGATGATTTTGTAGGTAAGGGTGATCTTAATGGTGACCAAGAAGATATCCCTAATTTTCTTGGGTTGGCTAGGGAGGGATCTATTTCTTTGTTTAAAATGTTTAAAGGGTTGTTCCATGAACTCAACATGACCAATGTCAGAGTCAGGGGAGTGTTGAGAAAATATGGTGAGTCTTCTATACAAAACTAGATTGATGATTTGTATGACTCTCTGAATATTGTTGTTGATGAAACGCTTAAGATGAAACAGAATATTGAGGAAAGAATCCTCACCTTGGAGGATCAATTGGATAAAATGTATGCTAAATTGGAGAAGGGTGGGGGGGAATAGAATCTACTATGATGTTGGAATTTGTCGGTATCTCTACCCCTCATGATATGGTTAAGAAATGCAAGGGCTCTACTCTAGGAGAGGTTACTGGTGTTGGTGGTAAGTTGTTGGAGGAAGAGATGTTTGTGGAGAAAGCTGTTGGGGGGATGAATGTTTTGATTACTGAGGTAAAATAGGGTGGGCCTAGGGCTAGGATGAGGAACAAGGCAAAGGTACAAGTTGGGGCTCTTTTTATTGAGGCACCTGAAGTTATTGATGATGGACAAAAGGCTGATGTGTGTGGCATGGAGACAACAGATATTCTAAAGAACATGTAGTGGGGTTGTTGTTGTGCCTCCTTTTTGGCTTTTGTTGCACTGATGGCTTGTCGATTTTTGGTTGTTGTGTGCTTGTTGTAGGTTTATTTTTCTTCAACTATCCTTTTTTGTAAAGGGTTCTAGGCCCCTTCAAACCCCATTTTTACCTCTAATAAAAAACATTTGAATATTATATTACAAATAAGTTTTTAATAATTCTCTTAAATAATAAATATTTCTTAAGAAATATTTATTATTTAAGAGAATTATTAAAAACTTATTTGTAATATAATATTTAGATAAATATGTTAATAAATTGACTTGTTAATAATTAAAATCTTAATCTTGTTAAAATTTCAAAAAAAATATTAAAAAACTTATCTTGTTAAAAAAATTATAAATTGCTCTCCTTTTATTTTTTTGTTTTTCTTTTATTTTGAGCTTTAACTCCAATTAATTTCCTTTAAAATCTTAATCTTTTTTAATAATAAAGCTTATTATTTTTGAAGTATTTTATTTTTATCATTTCCTTTTGTTTGTATTTTTCTTTTTCAATATTATCGTTTGGGATTTCATTTGTTATTTTGTCTTTTTGCCTTTCTTTTTTTTTTTTGATACATAAGATTATTTTATTAATTATAATATTAAAGCTACAATCATCTGCATAGCAGGAAATTTGCATCACCAAAAAACCATAAAGCCACCTGACCTTTGATTTCACCATTTTATACCAGTTTATAGAAAAACCACCCAATCATGGACACGAGAATCTCAACCAAAAAAAACACAAAAAAAGCTATTTTAATGATTGAATATGGAGCGCCAATAGAACAAGCAAAAAAACTAGCTTCCCCATAAGCCAAAAAACCACAACCCATTTCCCAACTTATAGAAAACCATTTAATTTTGAAAAGTCTTATAATTCCATTAACCATTCAACACCACCGACCGCTTTTAGCCCAATTTTTTTTTTAAGAAACTCTACAGCCACCACCACAATCATCTGGTGCCTCATTAGGCTCGACCCACACAAATCCAGAAGAAAAGGAAAAATATTCACAGTGTCCTCCATGCAAAGCCACTCCACATCATAGGGCCTCGGGAAACCCTTACCTTCAATCACCACACTCAGAACCTCATCCACTCCTTCCACCAAATCCTCTCTAAACATTTTAACCAACAACCCCTTCGCTTCTACTTTGGGCACCTTGTTATCTGGGAGAGATGCAAGGAAACATGATGAGATTTGCATATTATCCCTCTCATACTCCTTGCATTCCAAATGGCTCGAACCTAGGATCATCTTCACAGCCACCATGACCAAAGGATCATAACTGAGGAGGATGTGCTTCAATCTTTGGTCGGTAATCTCCCTGAAGGAGTTTTAACTCACATTCAACCACAATGATATTGGTGTGTCCACTCTAAATCTTGCTAGGCCCTCCACTAAAAACTCTATTATGAATTTTGAGCTCTTCACCATCGTCGACCCTACATAGACCACTCTTGGGAAGAATGAAGGAGGCCTTTCACATACTCTTCTTCACACTTGCAAAGAAAACATGGCCAAAAAAAGACAATCCACACATAAATAAATTCATCGATCACAAGGCCACCGCCACCATACACAAATGGTACACTTAGCAGCGTGCAAGATTTCCTCGCCATATGGAGGAAATCCTTGAGTCAGGATATACACTTATTACTATGCATGGAAATGGGGGTCGTAGCTGTCCTTCGCTAACCTCCGTACGTCAAGCGAAAAGACAATTTCAACCATATTTTTCCATAATGAATGCTAGCTTCATCCTTTCTTACCCCATCGTCCCTACCATCATGGCATGAAATGCCACCTCCCTTCGCCTGCTTGGAGGGGCGCCTACCCTTCCTCCCACTTTATTTTTTAATTTTATTTATTTAATTCTAATAAAATTATCTTTTAAATTTATTTTGTCTTAAAATCTCTCCTCTTTTAATATTAATCTTCTTATTAAAAAGTCAACCATTTTTTCAAATAGGTTTTCTAGTTTAGTGGTCTTTATTTCTCTTGTTTTGTGTCTCTTAGCTTGTCTTCCTCTTTTGGTTTATTTTATTCTTTAGTCTTAGTCAGCCCTTGTCCTTGAACTTTGGTCATCCTGCCTATCCTCCCCCCTCTCTCTTTTTAGCTCTTCTTGGTTTGCAACAAATCATTTTTCTCTTTAGCTCTCTCTTATCCTAACGATGAATCATAGAGGTGATTCAAAATGTTGATGAAAATTTTTAAAAAAATCAAATCCAAAAATTATACTACAACAACTTGTTTTTTATTGTAAACTTAAAAAAAAAATGAAATTTATGCATAACACACAGATTTTTTAATAGAAAGGATAAAATTATAATTTCTAAAATATAGATTTGTAATATCACTATCTAGTGCATGGATTTTTTTCATAATTTGTTGTTACATTTTTTAAATTAATTTTTGAAGTCAGGGTAGTTATTATTTGGATGTAGGCATATGTCATAACACATAACTTGTTTTGTATGTATCGAAATTCAACTTTTTCTTTGAAAAATGTACATCAATACCTAGGGAAAACATATTTTTTATAAATTTGTTTCCCTATTAAATTGTATTTTTCACATTTGTGAAACAAATGCCTTGATGTTTGGTAAAAAGCCTACATTCACAAAAAAAAAATATAAATATAATAATAAAATTAAAAATATTGACGAGTAATTGAAGAATTTGTGAAATGCTAAGGTTTCAGGTAGTTTTTTTGTAGGTTTGTAAGAGGTTGATGGTGCCGATAAGGAAGTGTTTGGAGGCAATGAGGAAGGCTTGGCTCATTCTACATGTAGTGGAGCCTCTGTTGAGGCCGAAAATAATGAAAATTCTCCTTGACCTCTCTTGAAAATCAAGGAGATGCCTTCTAGTGAGGGTTTCATAGACAAGACACCCCTTTTGATCAATGGGAAAGGTGCTTCCCATTCTACCTTTGTTAAGCCCGTGAATCCGAGTGAGTAAATAGATTGTAGGAGGGCTAGGGTTGCAGGATTGGTTGGTAGTTTCAATATTGTTGAAGCTCTGCATGGTGGCAGAAATTCCTTACAGGCCCAAAGTAAGTTGGCCTCCTCCATGACTTAGCCATTTGCTACTTGTGATGATTCCCAATCTAAGCTCGGGGGGCACATAGGATCTCGCCACCTAGGTGGGGGTCAACAACAAACATCATCGTGGGTTTAGATGCAACAAAGGTTTGTTCCCATGTCCCCCTAGAATCACCACAAATTTCAAAAAATTGCACAAGCAATAGGAGAGTTGTTGAGTGCTTAGGGAAACCCTCAACACTAGACTTCGATGACACTCTGTCAAAGGAGATGTGGGAAAATGTAGCCTTTTTCTCAATGAATGGCTTAATCAAAAGATTCAACCACTTATACCCCAACCTCCCAAAGCTCCATGACTAGATTACAAAATATTGGTTTCCTCTCATGGATGGAGGTTTAGAGATTTATCCTAGCACAAGGGGTTCTTTCATTGTGGTTTTTGATGGTAAGAAAGACAAAAAAACTATTCTTAATTATATTTGGTAGTGGGAAGGAAATTTGTTGTAGGTAAAATCTTGGCACCCAATTTTTGATCTGTCCATAGAATCATTCTTTGTTTTGTCAATCTGGGTTCATCTCCCAAATCTACCCCTTCACTACTGGTTTGAATCATGTTTTGCTACAACAAAAAAACTCTATGGGAAAATTTGTGTATACAGATGGAAACTCAAAAAAAATTATCCACACAACTTATGCCAAGATCTTGGTGGAATTGGACATATCAAAGGACCTATCAGCTGAAATTATCTTGAGAGCCAATAGGCAATGTTGGAATCAAACTCTAGATTATGAAGGTTTAATCTTTAGATGTAGAAGATGTTATCAAACTGGTCACATCATTGTTGAGTGACCAACTGTCAAGACTCAACCAAATCAAGTGGCTTCTTGGTGGAAGGATTCCCCCCCAAGCATCATTTTGTTTTGAACTCTCCCAAAGAGAATCTCTCCCCTCCAAAATCAAATTCCAAGAAAAAAAAGGTAGATTTGGTCAATGAGATATCTCCAAAGCCAATGGTGACTGAAAAGATGCTCCAACCAAGCAACCCAAGCTGCCAGGAAAAGGAAAAAATTTCTTTGAGGCCCTCGCTTACTGTCTCTTTTGAAACAAAAAATAACCAATCCTTGAGCTCTCCTAATTTGGTTGTGTGGTCACAAAATTTGGATGTGTCATTGAAATGCTCAAATGGGTCGAATTGTGAAAGAAATCCAGATGAGAACAATTTCTCTCAAGATCAAGGATGGACAATAGTTAAGAGGAGGAAAGTTATCTCTCCTCACAAGATGACTCTAAGGTCCTCCAAGAGGGGGGACAAGTTAGAAACATGATTTCCTTTTACAAGCTTTTGGGTTGAGCGATTGTTTTGGCTTGGGCCTAGGTATAGGTTTTTTGTGCTTCATTACTATAAGTGACATCAATAACTCTTTCTTATGTTGATTCCCATTTGGGAATCTAATTTGTATCCCTATTTTAGGGTTGATGCATCTCTCTCTTTTATTATTTCATAAATGGGAGTGGACCCCATGTCCACAACTTCTTACAAATTCAAAAAAATAAAAATTACACTTTTTGGAAATATTATAATAAGGGATACATACTTACATAACATAATTTATAAATGATTTTATTTGATCCCTCAAAAAGTAAAGAAAAAGTGGTTTTTTGTTAACATTTTGATAGGTGTGGACACTCTACTATGGATATGATTTAAGAATAGATGGGTTCTATCCAAGGGGGTTTCATCTAAGGGGGCCTTATCTAACCCTCTTCAATTGAAACCCTTTTAGATGGATCCCCTCAAGGCTTAAATTATTAATTTTTTATTAAAATATATGATTTCTGGAAAAAATTAGGATGTCCCAGAAGTGGGACACATTATTGTGGCAACACCCATATTATACATTCATATTTCCTTGTTATACATTGTATCTTCTATATCATATTAGTATCCATTTCATATATTGTACAATTCATATATTCTCTAGAACTTACATTTATTTTCTTTCTCTTACTCTTCTTGTTACATATTATTCTACCTCATACATATAGGATCCTAGTGGGACGTGTTCCTTATATTCTATAACTCTTCTTTTAGTTGACATGTTGGATAGGAGCTTTGTAACCCTTTTGCGATGGTTTTTAGTAGGTTTTACTTATTTTCTTTGTGCATTACATCTTTCCTACTAACATAAATGCCACTATAGAATATCTATTAAACTCAAACTAGACTTCTTAACAAGACAATTTCATAATCATTCAAACTATCAAATTGAGGTGGAGAAGAGGATGCACTTTTAACTATGAGATTTAATTTATTGGTTTCAAAAATTTGTATCATTCATTACTTGCTTCGTGTTCCTCCAATATTTGAGCTTTGATTAATTTTCTTAGTATGATGTTGAATTCTATATCACTTTTATGAAATTGGTTAAGATAATTAAAAATCATTTATACCATAGAAAAATATGACAACAATCACTCAAGTTCTTCAAAACATGAAAACAATCATTTAGGTTCTTCCAATCATAAAAATATTATTTATATTATCAAATCCAATTTAAAAACTTGAACTTGTAATCTTTTATGTTAATGAAAGAAGAAAAACATGATATATTTATCAAAAAACAATTAATTTTTTAAAAATTATAAAAACTATTTTTCCATGTCAAAAAAATATAGTTTGTAGGGTATAATAGAGCATGTAAGTCAAAACTCATGGAATGCACATGAATTTTAACCGATAATTGTTTTTTACCTACAGAAAATGTGCTTAAGTTATAATGTGAGTGTGTTATGTTGTGAGCACATTATAGCACGAGTACATTATAGTATGATTGTGTTCTAACATGCTTGCACTATGTGATACCTTAGATATTTTCAACCCAAAGGATCAAACTTCATTGTCAACATCTAAAGGCATGTTTTTATCAAATATTAAAAACCACCAAAATATCGAGTGTGCTCTCCATCAAGTTTACATGTCTTTCAATGTTGATCTGAAAAATGTCATAATAATGCCAAGTTCTCTCTTATCTTTTTAACCATATAATATTTCTACATTTCGAACATGTTAAGGTTTTGAAATTGAATTTATTTTGTCAATATTTTCTTTCTTTGTGAAATACATATGTATAGTATTTTTAGTGTCATTTTTTATCCATTCATCCAAGTTTGAAAAAAGTTCCATTTTTACATTCTAAACTCTATTTTATACACATTCAAAATATAAATTTTTTTTTTATTAGTTTTCAAAAAAATAGAGGGGAGAATAATTAGCTTTTTATTTTTTAAAGATGTGTCCACTTTGAAAATTAATTAAAAACATATATTGATTAAAATATTAGCAAAAAAATTAGACATGAACTACATGATATTAGCTAATTTTTCATTGAAGCAATTTTTGAAATACTTAAAAATGTTCAACATGTTAGGGGGAGCACATTGGATGCTATGTTACATTTTTTTAAAACATGAGAAATTTGTGTGCTCCCCCTATTTGAACCTCTTAATCTTCAATATTTTTTAAAAATAGTGGTTTAGAAAGTGGATTTCGAGCACTACAACTCTTGATCTTGTCACATCTTCAAGTTTTGAGCATGACTATCTTTAATTTCTCATCCAAGACTATTTTTTAACTATTTTAAAAATAAATTGAAAATTTTGACTCCCTTTCGATCTCTCATTTCTATGCACATACCTAAACCTACTAGGAAAGCTTAGTATTATTTCCCATGGTGGATGACCATGTTTGAATCTACTCCCAAGATTCATTACAACCTCTAAAATACCCCATGTGATTCTTAATTTAATTTTTATGTTAAATAGTTACCACCTCTCTACATCCATTCCATCATTATTAGGGGTAAGCACATATGATCCAAGATCAAATCCTAGCCATTCATCCATCTCATAAAAATCTATAAATTAATATTAAATCCATCATTTTTTCATCCCAGTTTAGAGAAAATAGATGTTGTCTATATGAGCAATAATTTTTTTTTCATTTAAAGAGAACATCCATTTGTCAAAAGGTATTGCATTTTGGTTTCAATTCATTTTATGTTTATGCAATTCATATTTTCACTCTATTGGAGGTAAGTGTTTAATTCAATTTGAATTTTGTATTTTGTTTATTAAAATATTTATTTTAAGTTGATTTTCATGCTTACAATTTATATTCCTTATAGTGATGATATCATCCATGCTTGACTCATGATAAAATTTTGCAGACAACTCCAAGTAATCTCTTATATGTTTCTAATTGTTGATACATTAATTCATACTCCTTATGACAAATATATTAATAAGGTAACATAATTGTTGCAAGAAAATTAATATGAATATGTGTGCTTCCATGTGAAACATAAAAAATGTGGTTCTCTAGAATTAATATTCATAACCTAGGGCTAATTTCTATCATTTCTATAATTTCATTATGATACAAATCAACAAGGTGTATAGATTGACTATCAACCTCAATGGCGAGCCAATCGGACCCAGATTTGTATCCTTTAGGGGGATGGGAATGATTTGGAAATGAATATGATTGATTGTCCTATTAAACTGTATGACCTAATTCAATAAATGTAATTATCCGATAATTGATGAACAAAAAAATGCAAGGTCTGAAAGATCTAGAAGGTGCAGACTAATATGTACCTGCTCAAAAAAATTGGTTCTGATAGGCCTACAAGGATGAGGTCACCCAATGACCATTGAATCCTTGTAGGGGTGTCCAATTCAACTTTCAAAGTCCTCTAATTTCAATTTTGAATATTTTTTTTATGCCTGTCCCACAATTGGAATGTCGTAAATAAATCTTATAGGTGAGTTTTTGTGTCTTGACAAGGTTGATGATAACAAATGCAACAATAAAAAATGGATCTTCAAGCTCTCTTCAATCCACTTCAAACCTATAACTTGCACATTCACAAAGAGGGAAAATGTTGTGCCATATAGGGGCTTGCCTTAGTCAAACTCCCTATTAGTGTTACCACTTCCACAATGTCAATGTTAATGATAAAACCTTGAATGGAAAGGAAGAAAATGATGAATAAAAAATATGCTACCACTCACCACCCTTCAATGGCTTCCTTGAAGGATTGAAGGAATACACATCTCTTCAAGGGTCTTTGAGATTGCTTGAATACTTAGAGACCTATGACAATATTATCCTTCACATGGCATGAACATGAACACACAAACTTTGACATGATGTTGGATCTTGAATTGTTGTAACAAATCTTTGATATGCTGCTCTTGAATGCTCTTGACAATAGTATTTTCTCTTGAATGTTGGAAGGTGTGTGTTAGATTTCAAATGATAAAATAAATATGTATTTATAGGTGTTTATCCAATTTCTCAAAAATTAGATTCCAAAAGGCCAACACTTCATATTTGAGTTTTGGATATTAAAATATCACTTATAGCATATTTGAATTTGGGTCTTGGCTAAGAAGGGGGACTCATTGACCCTTGGGCGAATGGGTCTTGGACCAAACTTTCAGGACACACTTGATCCAAGTTAATTTAGTGATTGAATGGATTTGTTTAATATTGGTTCACCTTCAGAAAATGGTAAAAATAAGGCTTTGGAATGCATAATTTGGCAAATTAGAAGCTTAATTAAGTCCAATAAATTAGGGGCCAAACATAATGTGAAATTGTAAAGGTATACAATTTTCTATGCTACATTTAGCCCCCACTTTAGTGAGAGTGTGTACTTATGCTTAGATTCACACTAAAGTATATAAATATATGTCAAGAGGGGTTTGATTGTCCAAATGTTGAAGGAATAGGACAAATAAGGATCAAGGAGGGTGATCGAACCCCCAAGATCCAAGATCAAGTGGAAACCCAACATAGGCACAAAGGAACACACATGTATCATATGATATGCATCAAGACAAGATACACAAACATACAATGTCAAAATTAATGTAAAAAGGAAAATAGATCTAGACTAGCAAGTGCATTATGCTATGTGTCCATGAAATACATTACTCACAAGGGCTAGTGAAGTCTGATATTCACTAGGTGAGCCCCCAAGACAAAGTAAAATGTGAGACACACACTAGGTCTACAAGGTGTGCCCATGATAAAGTGGAAAAATGGAAAGGACACACTAAGTCTACAAGTGTGTACCCATTTGTAAAACCATACCAATAATTATACTCCTTGATAACTTTGATAAGGTGCCACAAAAATGATAAAAAATGGTATGGCAATGCTTGCACTAGGTCCAACCCATGAACAAAGTGAGGCCAACAAAGTGTTAAATATCAAACACATAACTAATTTCATCTTGTGAACAAAGTGAAGCCAAGAAAATGTCAAACAAATTACACTACATTCAGCCTGTGAACAAAGTGAAGCAAAAATGTCAAACTACTTACACTAGGTTTAGCTTGTGAACAAAGTGAAGCAAAAATGTCAAATTGCTTACATTAGGTTCAGCTTGTGAACGAAGTGAAGTAAAAGTGTCAAATTTCTTACACTAGGTTCATCTTGTGAAGCAAAAATTATGTCAATGAATGCCCCCACTTTAAATAAATTTCTAAACACCATATTGTGAGCAATTACTTTAAAGTATAAAATGATAAATTTCATGCAAAAAAAGATCAAAAGAGCTCATTTGGAAAGCCCTATGCAAATGGTGTTTCCAAATAAAGTACATCATGATAAGGGATTGGACCTAGAACATATAAAGGTCTTCTGAGGGACCCAAGAATCTGGGGTTAGTAATGTCTTTGTTATAGTGATATAATAGAGCTCAAAACTGATATCATCCCCTAAATACTCGTGGAACAATTAACACAAAGGAGGAATGACACATAGAGAGAGAGAGAGAAAAGAAGCTTTTGGGTCAACATGGAAGAGACCTAAATGTCTCAACGTATTGCATTATCTCCAAAAAGGAAAAAGCAAGATAAAGAAATGATAAAGTTTAGAACACATAGAATAATTAAGATACAAATAGAAGAATGTCACGACAAACTCATTTCCTTTGTATCCTCCTACCAATGGAGCAACAAGGGTCATCCAAAGAAAACTCACAAACATAAAGACATGCCAAGCAACACAATATGAGAGATCATATTACATGCAAGGAAACAAAAATGACATAGAAAGAAAACATAAAGTAGTACGCCATATGCAAGCCAACCTAGAGCAGGTCGTCTACATCCCAATCTTAATCATCATAAATGGAAGGCAGATAACTAGGTAAAGGGACTACAACAAGTGTCACACTAGGATCATCACTAGGTTCAACACATGGTGGTTCACTCTCATCAGGAGGATCATCATGGTTGCCCTCATCTAAGTTCATAGAAGTGGAAAATAAAAAATTCAACTCATTATGCACTTGATCAATCTTAGCAATCTCATCATCATCGTCCAAATTAATTACAATAGGAGTTTTTAATTGCATGTGAATTCTCTTGTTTCATCTCTTGTTTTGATTCAATGTCTTATTTTGGTGAAGGCTGAATTTATTCTTAAGATGTTTCTATAGGTGTGGGTGGTGTTGGTTTATTCTTCTCTTCCAATTGGCCAACAATAACATGACGTATATGCCTACACTCTTTAGCACTACAATTTCTTTTTGTAGGATTTTCAAGTTGTGATGGTGTAGGAGTGGGTTTATCAACCATTGGTTTCTTTTCTTCCCTTAAGGGATGAATTGAAGGAACCACTGGGGATTGGGAAACTATTATCTCTTTAGGTTTATAAACTTGTTTTATCTTTGGAGGTACAAAAGGGATCATATTGTTATCTCTTGGTCTTTTATAGGAGATGCGTGGAGGAATTGTAGTGAATTTATCTTGGTTATCTAGAAGGGATTTTGGCTCAATCATAGGTTCATCCATGATGGACTAGGTAGAAGGAACAACCATGGAACTATAATGTCGTAAAATTACACCCCTTTCAATTTCACCTACATTTTTGCATCCACTTTAGTTTCCACTCCCTTAGTACTTGTGTAGGCTTAGTTTAGCCCCTGCATTAGCCTTTTCCCCTCTTAGGATGCTCAGGATGCCTTTTCAACAACTACCTTTACATGTCAGCTTTATGTCAAACCTTGTGTTTCCTCATTCCTACTGTTTTCAAGTGTGATTTGTCTAGACACTAGTGCACCATGTGGATGTTCACACACCGCGCTAGTCTTGTGACATTTTGATGTTTAAATAGTCATTTTTTATCCTTTTTCCACTTGCCACCTCCTTGTGTTTCCTCATTCCTACTGTTTTCAAGTGTGATTTGTCTAGACACTAGTGCACCATGTGGACGTTCACACACTGCGCTAGTGTCCCGTGACATTTTGATGTTTAAATAGTCATTTTTGATCCTTTTTCCACTGCTCGAGACACCTTGTAACAGCTTGGGGACCTTATTTTCCCTCCCATTCTCTTTTTAAAATGCGTTTTTTCAACTCATTGAGTCTTCTTGGGTCATTTCTTGGCCTCTCCTCTCCTCTCTTGGAAATTATCTCATCTTTCTCTCTTTCTTTCACAACTCTCTATCTTTCTACAACATTCTCAAGTTCTCGAAACATTATCTATAACTCTCTTGGCTCTCATAGTTGTCTCTCTCTCTCTTTGGCTTCCTAAAGCCTTGCAAGTGATATATTACTTGTTTTGTGTCTTTGAGTATCTTTGGATTTCTCACATTCCTTGCTTATGCACTTTATCATTGTATCTATTATCTTGTCTATTTGATTTCTTGTCTATTATTCTTGTCTATCTATCTATTTGGTTGTTCATGGAGGTGGGAACACCAAAACAGGGGTTTGACTATAAAAAAACCCTAAACATCCCCAATAATTTTCCTCACTCTTATGTGTGCAAGTATCGAAGATATTCACTTGTTGGAGGCTTCATTATTGGTCTATTGTGAGTATTTTACATCTCTTATTCTCTTGCTTTATCATTTATATTTCATTTAGTTCACTTTAGTTCTATTGTTCTCTATTACCTTTGTTTATTTCAAGAGTCCTCAGTAGTCAGAGTAGAAATAGTCATTTAGCTATTTTTTGTGATAATCTCTATTTCTGGTCCATACGAGATGCCAATGTGCCTCTGGGATGTCACCGTGCCATGTTATCGTCCATGTGTCATGTTGTCTTCCTTTGGTCGAGAGCCCATCGGTTTATCCAGAAAACCTCTATGATCTATTCCCTTTGATTCGTAAACCCTCACTGTTGATTCAATCACTTAAGCTTTATTCCTTGAGGTATTCTTGAAGTAGTTTAGGGAAGTTTGTTGCTTGGGACTCTCTTGGTAATCAAGAGACTTGTGAACATAAAATCCCCCTTCTCTATAGGACTTATTAGACTCAAGAATATTGCTAAGAGATAATTCTATGATGTTCTTTGCCTTGAACTTTTGGTATGACTTGAAAAATAATTTTTCACAAGGCTTTATAGGTTCCATAGGTCTAAGCCAAAATAAATCCAATAAAAAAAATTGACGGGAAGACAAAGGATTAAACCTACTATGGTGTACTATATATATATATCATTCCCAATAGGAAAATTTATGCACTTGTGAATAATTGATGAGACAAAATTTATGGTGCGTAACCATGAGCGACCTTGCTTCGTAGGGAATTATTCTGACATCAAGATGATGGAGAATGAAAAATATAATTGTTTAGGTCCTACCTTTAATGGAAGAGTGATTGAACCTATCATAGGGAAAGAAAAACCATAATGTGTTTTAATCCATGCTTTCAATTGTTCATAAGAATCTTGATAAAGTTCATGCATAAACAAGAATTCCTCTGTGATCACATTCTCTACACATGCAAGATCAATAAGTTTTCCTTGTGTAGGTATTTTATTGATACGACCAACAATGTAGAGAGGACCATTAGGAACATATCTAAGTGCATCACCATTAGTGAAAGTAATGTTAGGTAACAAAGTGGTTTGGCCCTTCCAAGGTTGAAAATCTATGAGACCAACCATGTCATGTAGGTCATCCTCATTATCACTCTTATCATCATCAATTATGTCCTCAATCTTATCAAAATTCATCACATCATTCTTGACTTCACTAGCTTTTACAAATTTGGCTGAATGATTTGGCATTGGATTGGTAAATATTTACAAATTTTGATTACGTGGGGTGATAGATTTATTCCTTCCGTCATTAACACCTCCCAACTAGATATGATTAGAATCAATGAGGCCTTGAATGTGATTATTAAGACACATGCATTGATCAATATCGTGTCCACTTGTGCGATAATAGTGATAAAAGGAATTTGGATTAAAGTGTGGTGGTGGAGGTTTGGTGGTATCCAATGGTCTAACAAAAGGTAATCAAATGAGGTTCTTACTCAAAATTTGCAACAATATTGAATGGAGGGAGTTAGGTAAAGGGGTAAACTATCTATCTCTTGCTTAGAATTGGTATGGTGTTGGACTTATTGTAGCAACTTGAGGCTCAACATGGTTTGTTTGAGATGGGTTGATCTTTAAAAAGATCTTGTTTGGTTTCTTAAATTGTTGATAACTAGTTTGATGTATGGGCTCAAACTTCTCAATATGTTTAGATAAATATACCTCATACTTATTAATCAAATTTTGATAATCACGAAGCGTTGTACATAAGATTATAAAGGATAAAAATTTCTAAAAGAGAAATTTTTCTCTTAGTTCCTTTTGCAAGTTGTCAATGAACATTCTTTGGATTTTCACATTAGGAAGACTGAAATTATCTTGTGAGAGTATCAACTGATACTGGGTTGTGAAATTTGTAACCTTTCACCTTGTGTTTGTTTGCATCTCATTAAATCAATTATGTTGATCTTGGGACCAATTTGCACTTGGAAATGGTTGAGGAAGGCATCAACAAGATTTTTGAATGAGTGTATTGAGTTATTATGCAATAAGAAAAATCATTCCAAGGCCACATATTTTAATGACCTAGGAAAAATTTTACCTAGTAGCTTATCCTCAAAAATAAAATCACTACATATGGCAATATGTGTTGTTATATGGTTGATAGTACCACCTTTATCATTGTATTTCTAAAAGCAGGGTATCTCTATGTTTTGTGGCATTTATGCTTTCAATATCTCAAGTGATAATGGGCCCTTTGCAATGTATTGTGGTGGTTGTCCATTTTGATCTTGGTTCAATATTGATATTTGTTGTTAAAGGGATGTCACATTTTGCAAGAGTTGGTTTATGACAGAATCATTAGTTGTGTTTTGGGAATGAGGTGAATATGGTGGAAGTGTGTATGTGTTAGGTGGAGGGATGTATTACAAATTTGTGAGGGATAATGGATTTGGAGATATGATGTTTTAGTTCACAAAACTATAAGGATTCCCAATGAAAATACCCAAAGTTGGAGCTATGTTGTTGCTTGATTGCATCGTTGTGATAATAGTTGGATTTGCATCTGTGGAAATATAGGTAATGGTTGTAGGGAGAGAAACTTGACTTCCCCTTGGCTTTGAGTGTATCCCAAATCTTGAGCACAACTAGCCATTATAGGTACATGATTATCTATAATGTAGGCTAGACTACATATTACCTCCAATTCTTGATCATTGTCAAGAATTTTCCCCATGTTATCTATGATAGGAACCAAAATGAAACATTAAAATGTGGTGCCCTAGAATTAATATTCATAACCTAGGGCTAATTTCCATCATTTCTATAGTTTCATTGAGATACAAATCAACAAGGAGTATAGATTAACTATCCACTTCAATGGTGTGATTATGATTGATTGTCTTAATTAAACCATATGACCTAATGCAATAAATGTAATTATTTGACAATTGACAAACAAAAATAGGCAAGTTTTGGAAAATCTAGAAGGTGCAAACTAATATGTACCTACCCAAAAAAATTGGTTCTGATAGGCCTACAAGGATGAGGTCACCCAATGACTGTTGAGTCCTTGTAGAGGTGTCATGTTCAACTTTTGGGGTCCTCTGATGTCGGATCTAAACTATTTTATGCTTGTCCCACAGTCAAAATGTCATAAATAAATCTTGTGGGTGAGTTTTTGTGTCTTGATAAGGTTGATGACAACAAATGCAACAATGCAAAATGGATCTTCAAGTTCTCTTCAATCCACTTTAAACCTGCAACCTACACATTCACAAAGAGGAAAAATGTTGTGCCATATAGGGGCTTGCCACAGTCAAAACCCATGTTAGTGTTTTCACTTTCACAATGGAAATGTCAATGATAGAACCTTGAATAAAAAGGAAGGAAATGATGAATGAACAAAATGCTATCACTCACCACCCTTCAATGGATTCCTTAAAGGACTGAAGACATACACATCTCTTCAATGGTCTTGGATCTTGCTTGATTGGTTTGCTTGAATGCTTGAATTCTTGGAGACCTATGCCAATGTTAGCCTAAACACATAGGATGAACATGAACACACACAAATTTTGACATGATGTTGGATCTTGAATTTTTGTAACAAAGCTCTGATATGCTACTTTGAATGCTCTTGGCAATAGTATTTCTCTTGAATGTTGGAAGGTGAGTGTTAGATTTAAAATGATAAAACAACTATTTATTTATAGGAGTTTATCTAATTTCTTAGAAATTAGATTCCAAAATCCGACACTTCATATTTGAATTTTGGATATTAAAATACTGTTAATAACATGTTTGAATTTTGGTCTTGGATAAGAAAGGGGACCCATTCACCCAAGGGAAAATGGGTCTTGGCCCAAACTTCCAGGACACACTCGATCCAAGTTAATTTAATTATTGAATGTATTTGTTTAATATTGGTTCACCTTAATAAGATGATAAAAATAAGGCTTTGGAATGCATAATTTGGCAAATTAGGAGCTTAATTAAGTCCAATAAATTAGGGGCCAAAACATATTGTAAAATTGTAAAACTCTATAATTTTCTACACCACACCATGATAAAGATTAGATACATTTCTTCATATTATAACCATATGCACACATGATGATTTATTAATGAGTGCATCTAGAAAAAAATTAGTTGATAAAGCATTACAATAATTTGATGAGTTTAATTTTTACTATGTACTCCATTTCACATTTAGCATTTTTGTTTGACTATTAGTTTACTACTCGCCCTAGAGTACATCACGTTAGTGATGATTTCAATGTTCCAACCTTTTATCATGCCTTCAATGTTGTTATGAAACCAATTCTGACATATTATGATACATCATCCTTGACTATTATTAATTGATTGTAATTAGTTATTATGACATAAATATGGCTTAAGTGGTGAGGCAATGCATCCACAATCCTTTATATTTCACTTTGATAGATCTCACTAAGAAATAAAAAACTATATACATAACAATAATTTTATCTCTAAGCCTAAGCCACTTATACTAGAAGCTATAAATGACTATAGACCTCCCAAGGGGGGTATTTTATTCTTCCACATTCCTATCCTTTTGATCACTTATTCATCAAGGATAATCTATACTCATGGTAGTAGTTTGAAATAATCCTACACCTTAACTTCTTGTTCTTCAAGGACCATCTAATCTGTGCCTAATCTCAAATTACCTCTTAAGACAAAATTTAAAACTAAGGTACATAAAAAATAAAACATCATTGAATAGATTTCTATTATTTCTTTTGTTAAATAATTCTCATGGATCATTGTTCATATCCATGCATCAAATTAGATCCATAGGTCACAAGTTCCAACCCAAAGAACTCACTATTGAATTGTCTAACATTTTAAGATTGTTTATACTTTATCACATTCATCAAACCATAAAATTAAATTTTTATATCATAATATAAATGAATTTTATATAGAATAAACATAGATTCATCATTACCCTTAAAAATAATTCCCTTGCCTCTTACACTTAATTCCTAAAACCAAACACTAATTTTATCTAAATTAAAGTTTATACTTATTGGTTAGATTTATTTAATTAGCTTAAACAATTCATATAATAAAAGGGTAACTTTACTTTTAGAAAATTACTTTTTGTAATTTAAAAACACACTTTACGATTAAGAAAAGTTAAAAAATCTAAATAAAGTGAATGTAAAGAGATATCTTTTTCTTTCCTTTTTTAATTTTTAGTTTTTAATTTCATAAAATAAATTTCGAGAGATATTTTTGTTAGGGATGTTAAGAAAAATTTGTTAAAGAATAAAGTGAAAATAATAGTAGTTAGGTTAAGGGTTTGGTTGATGATTTCACGTGGTTTTATTTTCCTTTAGAAATTTTCATTTTAAAAAAAAATAAAAATTTAATTTGTTATTGTGTAAGATTAGAATTCAACATCATTTAGGTGTTTAGAACAATGTTTTTTTGAGACAATTTTTATATGTTTTGATTTTTTTATTGAATTTTTTCTATTATAAATAATTAGGTCAATTGAAAGTTGTAGTTCAAAAATGGTTTGACATAATTGATAGGGTGATGGTATGTTCCATGATTATTCCATCTACCAAGGTTCAAACCGCTAAGATATGATATAAGAAATGATATCATAACCTACATTTATTAATTTAATTAGAAAAAATATAAAAGAAAAATATAATTTCTTAGAAAGTTTTTAGATTAAATAATGAATTTAATTAATAAATATACATTTGATGTAGTTAGTTTTTCTATGATTTTTTTTATATCATCCATATGAAAATATGGGTCAATGTTCATAGCTATTCAACATTACAAAATTAGATTAATCAATACAAAATTTAAGTGGAAAATATTCCAACTAGATATAGAGTAATTGTTGAGGGATACAATTATATAAATACCCCAAATTGAAATTCCTTAGTAATATGCATTTAAAATTTGATGCTAGATGCAATGCACATTTAACAATCCATAATATAATAATGCAACTTTCTCTATAAATTTTAATAGATAAATTATATAAAAGATAATCATGTTCAAATTTCAAAGTAACATACTTTTATATTTTGATTCTATATTGAATGAACATCAAGCTACAGTGATATTAGAATATTGTTTTAATTTTATGGTGACACTAAATAAATCTAGACGTCCTTGTGGCCAACTTTCATGAATCTTAAAACAATTTGTGACTTTACATGTTATAAATATTGAATGGATAGGAAGTGTATATAATATGTAGAAAATAATTTCAACCAAAAACTTGGAATAATAGAATGGTTATAAAAAATAGGATATAAATATTTATCAATGGAGGTATGACGGCCTTCAACACTAATAGATGTTGTGGATTAACATGTAGTATATGGAGATTATGGAATATGAAGAGATGAAGTAAAATAGAAGAGTTTATAATTTTGCATAAGAAGAATGTTTTGATTAAGTTGGTTTTGAAGGGATCATAAATCTTGTATAATAATATATATATATTTTACCCAACAATCCAACAACCTGTATCTTGGGTACCTGGAGCGAGTTAGGGTGAAACTAGTCCCCTACGGGTGAGATCCCCCGCCCGCAAGAAGTCCGACCTTTTAAACCCGAGAGTGGAGTCAAACCCAAGACGAATGGGGAGCAAACCCACTGCCCAAGCCAACTCTACTATCTGTGCGGGCTAAAATTTTTTGTGGCAAACTCTATTCCTATACCCCGGGACAACGAAGCAGGAACTAACACATTATTTACTGACCCATACTTTGCCCACTACGAAGTGGAGTCAAAGTTGTGACCTCGAGGAATGCAAACCCCAAGCCCCAACCAACTTCGCTACAAGTGGTGGCTAAAATGTTTGTGGCAAAGTCCATTCCTATACCCCAGGTCAAGACCCACACCTTGCCAACTACAAAGCAAAGTCGAACCTGTGACCTCAAGGAATGCAAACCCCAAGCCCTAGCCAACTCCGCTACAAGTGGTGGCTTTGTATAATAATAATTACAACAATAAAATAACAATACAATATGCAAATACAATAAAATTACTCTAAGACCACTACATGAACCAATTTTAAGAGATTTCAAAATGCAATCCTAAAACAATAAACACAAAAACTAAAATAACAACTAACAAGAAAGAAGGAAAAAACTCATCAAAATCCACCGAAAAAGAAAAGACAAGTTCATTGGAGTTGATGTAGAGCTTCAATTGCCTACAACTCTATTCATAAACTAAACTTCTTTTATAAAAAATATTGATATTAATTTTTTAAATTTTTCATTATATATGTTTACCTATTTTAAAATAAAAATAACGAATAAATTATAAATCATTAAATCTAATTCAAAACATTTATTCTAAAATTCCAACATAGAGGAGAGGACCCAACATGTTTCAATAGTTGTGATAGTAGTTGTTTATAGAACGCTCAATATTTTTGTCAATATTGGACCACTAGTTGTGACTTTAAAGTTGTTAGTATTGATGATGACTATCCATAATTAAACAAAATGTATTCCTTTGATCTAAAAAGCAACCAATCATGTGATTCCACATCAGTGCTCAATAAAACATGTTGAGAATGCACGTGTATTGGTCTCACTTTTTTTTTGGGCCTTTTTGGATACCTCGACAAAAACATGCTGATGTGGCCCTGAAACCTTAGTTATAAGCAAGGGACTTGCCAAGTAAGCTGCTGTAAAAAAATTATGAGTGATTTGAAATTTCTACGTAAAATAATTAGAATCGCGAAA
Organism: Sequoiadendron giganteum; assembly: GCA_007115665.2. NCBI lineage: Eukaryota > Viridiplantae > Streptophyta > Pinopsida > Cupressales > Cupressaceae > Sequoiadendron > Sequoiadendron giganteum. The sequence continues at coordinate 37,988,446 of CM021104.1, read as the reverse complement.
TTAGGATGCTCAACTAGTAGATCCTCTCCCCTAATTGAATTCAAAAACTCTTATTTTCATGAAATTATTGCTTTTGTATGGCAGCTTTCATGCAGGGTTTATGTGTCATGTGGGCAGGATGTTTCACTCACCCACCCCAGGAATGTACAGTACTATGATCTGAATAAAGTACACATGCCAGACAACTCCAAACCATCTTCATCAACGACCACAGACAAACAAGACTGTCTTTTGCACTGCACCCGCCGCCCTGCTCTTCACCATTGTTATCCAATACAACGAACCCACATTCACATATTCCCTTGTTCTGGCCTTGGACCCTTCAATTACAACCTCATATATGACTGCCACTTCCATGAATTTGTAAACTACAAAGACTCCAATTAAGGTGGTGCCCACCGTTACTGATGCAAACACAGGCCCTTCTTATCTTTATGACGACTCCCTCCGAGTCACTAAATTTAGGCGTTTCATCACTTTATATGTCATGGCGACTCCCTTTCCTCTTACAGCCCTTCACCTCCTCATAAACAAACCCTCTTTCAAACCTTCTTTCATTCCGGTTTATCTTTTGTCAAAGCTTAAATCCATTTCCATGGCATCTACTTCTACTTTTAGTTATAACACTGAGCGTGAAACAGAGAATGAACATGCTTTTGAACAAGTTGTACCATCTACATCTACTTCTGGTAGATCCACAATGCCAGACAGAAACTTGCCTTACGATGTGTTTATTAATCATCGTGGCTCTGATGTCAAACACACTCGCAGCCACTCTCTATAAGACCCTCACTGGAATAGGATTGAGGGTTTTTCTTGATAAAGAAGAGCTTCAATATGGGGATTTTATTCCCACAGAAACAGAAGAGGCAATGCGCAGTTCTTTGCTGTATATAGCTATATTTTCGGAGAACTATGCACAATCCCCATGGTGTTTGGAAGAACTTTCATTTATGCTAAAAACGGGCACCAAAATTGTTCATGTTTTCTATCATGTTCAGCCTGATGATGTCAGATATGCAAAAGGAGTTTTTGCTGGGGCATTTTTCCGGCATAAAAAAAAGGGTAGATACACCATGGAAAAGCTTCAGGAGTGGAAGAATGCGCTCCAGAGTGTTTCATATAATTTTGGTGATATCGTTCATAATGATCAGTGAGTACCAAATACCGTCTCCAGCATTTATCCCTTTCTTATCAGTTATCTTCCGCATTTGTTACATGATATTTGTTTGCTATTTTCCGTTACACGTCATGTTAAGTGATGTTTGTTCTATTTCGTTTTTGCTGTTGTTGTATATGCTTAGTGATGAGGGGGCCCTCTTGAAAAAAATTGTTGGCTCCGTTTTGAAAGTGATAAAAAATGTTCCATTTGTGGTTGCCAACCATCCAATTGGTCTAGATGAAACTGTAACAGACTTTGAAAGGACAACACTTCAATCTGCAGAGAGTCATGATAATGTGCAAATTGGAGGAATATGGGGCATGGGTGGTTCTGGCAAGACCACTCTTGCCAAACAGTTATATAATAATAAATATAAACTTATGGATAAGTCTAGTTTTCTATTAGATGTTAGAGATGCTGCTTCTAAAAGTAAATTGCACAAGAAACAGAAAAAGCTTCTAGAGGATCTCGGTCTGCAAGGAGTATCAATTGACAATGTAGAAGAAGGGAAGGGGATTCTTGCTAGCCGTTTGCAATCTATTCGATTGCTTATTATTCTAGATGATGTGGATAGTGTAGACCAATTGAATGCTCTAGTGCCCAAGAAGAACAGTCTTGGATGGGGTAGTTTGGTTGTAGTCACTTCAAGAGAGTTTGAAGTCCTTCGATGTTGAGGCATCTCGAACATTTATAAAATGAAAGCATTGGATCAATCTCAGTCCAAACAACTCTTTTGTTGGCATGCTTTCTTGCAGCCCTCTCCACACCAAGCATTTGAAGATTTAGTTGAAAACTTCCTAAATGTTTGTGATGGATTACCGTTGTCTTTAAAAGTCTTTGGAGCACATCTATATGGTATCTCTAACAAAGATTATTGGAAGATTCAATTGCAGAAAATCTCTAGAATTTTACCCAAAGATATCAAAGAGAGATTAAAAGTCAGTTATGATGCTCTAGATGATGAGGAGAAGCAGATATTCTTAGATATTGCTTGTTTCTTTATTGGAGAGACTAGAAAATCAGCCATTGTAGCTTGGGATGGATCAGGATGGAATGGCCAGCATAGTTGGGAATGACTTTTAAATAAGTGTCTTGTTGAGCTCAATGGTGACTACATAAGAATGCATGACCACTTACGCGATTTGGGAAGAGAAATCGCGAATCATCAGTCACCCTACCGATTCTGGTCTCCCCAACAGATTATTAATGTTGGTAATCAAATGCAGGTAAGATAAATAATTTTTTTGTCTAGTTGTATTTGCTAAGTTTAATGTTTCCATAAATATTTTGACTTCATTGTTATTTGTATTTAAAAGGGAATTGTAATTCGAGGAATAATAGCCTCAGCAGCTGAATCCACAAGCGAGAATGAGGAGTTTCCTCGATGTTCCCAAGATGGAAAGCTTATAGTTAAGGCAAATGGAGTAAATTATAGCTTGGAACCCTCTTCACTTGGATTAAAAATATTTCATGTTAAGGAAATTATTATAATCAAGTAATTGGTGATTTTTCAAGGGAGCTGGTATGGCTTCGCTGGCATGACATTGAGCAGAGAAATCTTCACTCATTGTGTTCATTGAAAAATTGAAGGGTTTTAGAACTCCCACGAAAAACGGCAAGGGGACCATCACCTAGAAGAACTATGGGAGACTGACAGCAATGTAAGTATCTTCCTTTAATAAATTACATTTTAAAGTTTTACTTCCATATTTCTATTATTATTTAGATTCAGTCGATCTCATTGAGAATGTTTTTGCAGGCTCCTGTGCAATTAAGAGAGCTGGTTATTAGTGGATGCTCAGAATTCCAAGGATTTCCAAAGTCAATAGGATGCCTCAGGCATTTGAAAAAGATATTCATGTTAAGTGAGAACAAGGTTGAGGCATTTGCCGGAAGAATTTTGTCTTCTTCAATCGCTGGAGCACCTGGAGTTAATTGGTCCAGAGCTATCATCACTACCCGACAGTTTTGATGAGTTGAGAAACTTGAGGCATCTCGTCTTCTCCAGTTGCAGGAAATTGAGGAGGTTACCACTCTCTTTTAAGGAGCTCAAACTCCTACAATACCTCGCCTTGTATTTCTGTTATGAACTCACCTTAGAGTCAGACATTCTGGAAAACATGACAAGGCTAGAGTGTTTGAATATCCAACATTGCTACCAATTGGAAGAGTTGCCTCGTCACATTACAAATCAGACCTCCTTGATAAGTCTCACTTTTATGAATACAAAGTTAAAGGAGGTACCAGTGAACATCGGTCAACTGAGCAAGTTGCAAAGTATGTTGATCGGAAGTACATGGTTGACAAGCCTGCCTACATCTATTGGAGATTTGCCTTCCTTGACTTCTCTTCATATTTCTAATTGTCACAAGCTGGAATATTTACTTGAGTCTCTGGGGCGCCTTAATCTCTTAACGAATCTTAGTATAGATGGTTTAGGAGTGAAATCCTTGCCAAAATCAGTTAAGCAACTAATTAACCTACAAATGCTGGATATAAAGCAGTGCCCAATCAGTGAATTGGATCTCGGGGCGTTTACTTGTTTGAAGGAGATACAGCTAGAGAATACTGAAGTGTCCAAGATCTTCATCTCTGAAGACAGTTGTCTCGAGTTGCTCTCACTTTGGGATAATAGGCAGCTAAAGGATATAGAAGTCCTACCAAATACACTCCTGAACGTAAATTTGAAAGGGTGCCCCAAGTTGGATGTGCTTTCCAGTTTTGCACAATTAGGTTTTCTCCGCCAATTTGAACTCAAAGGTTGCTACGGAGTTAAGAAAATACAAGGTTTGGAACATTGCAGAGCATTAGAGACGTTGGAAGTACATACGAGGTGGGAGGATGCGGGGATAGAAACTTTGGAACACATGGAAAGATTGAAAAGATTGGAACTCCAAGCAATCAGCAGATCAGGTGTTGAAGGTTGCATTCAAAGCATGCAGGTAATAATAGTTAATATGCATATAAAATTCTACTTAATTTTCAATTGATTGTGGATTGGCTAATGTGTTGATGTACAAAGGATTTGCAGAAATGGCCAAAAGAACAAATAATAGTATGCACGCAGGCACACCCTGATGCGGCCACACTTGTAGACTCTTTTGCCTTTCCCGATCTCTTTATCGTTGATGCCTTCGCTAACCAGAAAATAAACTCCGACCCGTCCCTCAAATGGCCCTCCACTACTCGCTGCATTCTTCTATGTTTTATTGTGAATTGTGAATCTCCAAAAACTATATTGGATTTGACATGAAGTAGTTCAGAAGATAAAGAAAATGGACAGATATTTGGAAATGGGATGGAGTTGGAGGAGGGTAAATGGGTATGGACAGCTCTCTTAACACAACATTCCTCATTCCACTATTGCATTTCACACCATACACAACCATTAGTACACATATGCTCACAGAGAAGCGAAGAGGTTGAAGGAGAAGTGGAGGAAGGAGAAGTGGAGAAAGGATTTCTTGTGATGGGAGAAGAGGAGAGAGTTAGGGAGGCTTTCACCCACTTGTGTGTTTTCCTATCAAAAAATTAATATCATGGTCAACCATATTGATAAACATGAATTAAATAGACTCTTGGTCACAAAAACAACTCTGTTGTAACTTTTTTTAAATATATATGTTTACGTTAATAATATTTAAATAATTTTATATAATATTTTATTTAAATATAATTAGTCGATAGGTTATATATAGTGTGAGATTTTGTCTGAAAACAAAGCTCACATTGCAAGCAAGTCCCATGGTATTGAAAAATAAATTTCAGCTGCTAAAAAATAGTTGACAGAATGTCAGAAAACAACTTTTAGCTGTTGGAAAATAATTGGATAAATATGAGTGAACTGTAACAGCTTTTAAAAAAATTAATTATTTTCTATCAACTTTAATTATTTTCAATTAAGTAATAAACAGTTAATTTGTTAACTATTTTCAATTACCTAAATAATTAAAATTGCTAGAAAATAATAAAAAACCTCTGAAAAGCTGGTACATCTCACTTATATTTATCCGAACTTTCCTATTCATACATGCGTTGCTAGCTTGCCTATAAATATCATTTGATTCTGTAACTAATGTTGAAAAGAACTCTGGAGACAGTAGCAAGTACATAAAAAATTACAGATCAAACCATTCTTCTTGCCAATTCTGATATTTTCTTCTTTCGTTCGCTCCATTAATGAACAGCTATGAACATTATTTCAAAGTAAGTACAATAGTTTTATATTAATGCTATATCTCCATTATACTGGGTGGGTTATTCGTATGCTTACAAAGCCAAAGCTTTATGGAATGTTTATTTAGGGATTGTTTAGTGATTTATAGAGTGGTGATGTGGTGCACATTGCTAGTCACGAGGTCGAAGCTTGTGGTGCATGCTCTGGTACTTAGCGTGCATTTTCATTTATTTTTTTTCCCTGATTTGATTTTGTTTCGAAATGTTTTTCTGGTGTAATGGATTAGTAGTTCCTTTTGTAATTTGAATAGTTTTATTGGTTTCATTTGGTATTCTGTTTTCAGTTTTGTATGTTTTCCAAAACTGGTGCAGGAGCACCTAGGTTACCATAGGTTGTCTAGAAGGTCATGTTTGGGCAACTTGTTTAGGCTAATTTATCTATCTATTCATGTTCATTAGGTTTGTGTCTTAGTGGCATTTGTGATCAGGTGTTGAATTGTTGAAGGTCATGTTGACCATAGCATAGGCTTAAAGGTTTTTGCTCAAGCAAGGTTGAGGGCCTTTTAGACCCTTTTAGGTGTTTCTTTTCTAAATTTTTGAAAATAAAGCTTAATGAAAGCTACAAGCGGCCTAGGAGTGACCTAAGGAGAGGTAACTGATTTAGAGACCCTATTTAAGGGTGCTCTCGAGATGAGAGCAAGGTTGGAAGCATTTGGATTATTTGAAAATTTGAAATTCAAGTGATAACAATTGTGATAATGTGAGAGTTTCTGATTTTTGCTTAGAAGTAGAGCTTTAATGGATCGAAAGTGTCTTTGTAGCTTGTGTAGGATGTAATGTGAGTGTTATTCAAGCATTGTGTGGTAGTAATTAGCTTCTTAGTTCAGTTTCAAGCATTGTTTGTAGATAGTTTGCTTTCTTTCAATTGCTGATCTGACAGACTGTTTGAGAAGAATGGAGGTTTAGATCACATTCCCACTGTACATATTGTAGGGCCCTTTGGGAATTGTGACTAGACTCCATGACTGTATATATGGTAGGATTAAGAGTCTTTGGTAGCATCGGAAACACCATGGGAGTCTTCTTCAGGCGAGCCAGGAAGTGTCCGACTAGGGAAGACAAGAAGTGCAAAGCACTTGATTTGTAGGGGTGACCATTTCCTGACAAATCATGGTGTGGAAAGGGCAAGTATAAGCCTTGCCAAGGCATAGAATGGTGGAGGAAGCTCCATCAATCCATTTCATGAAAGGAACCTCTAACAGTTGTAGAGAGGTCAGGAAAAGGGCTTAAAAAGGCATAAGTTTGCCAAATTGTGGGTTAAGCCTGTGTATGGACAGTTGAGGGTCAAGACCCCAAAGATCTTTTAGAGGTGGCATATGGACCAGGAACCCCAAGGAAAGATTGAGAGTTCTTTTGGAAACTTTGGAGAACTGACTTGATTTCTGGGAGAAGGAGGCCTAATTGGGGCTCATAGGGCTAGTAGCCTTTTAAGACCTAGATGAGGGTTTGGTGGAAGCGACTAGGAAATGGAGTTAGGTGGATCCTCAAGAAACCTAATAGGATGGATTGAAGTCATTAGAAATATCTCCGCACCCCTGCAAAGCTAAGTTCTAGATTTGGAGAATGTTAGCCTTTAGGGTGGATTAAGGGCTAAAGGAAGAATTGCAAAACTTGCACCAAGGTTGACTTGGCAGGTAGATTTGGGATGGTAGTTGGGTTGGCAAGGAGAACCAGGGGATCCTAAACAAGAAAAAGGTTCTAAAGGTTACGGTGGTGGAGTGAGACACCATAGAGGTCTTCTCGGTAAGACCTAGAGCAGGAATCAGTGATTGATTCCTCCAACCTCAGGTAGAGTGACTGAACAAATAAATTATTCAGAAATATTGTAGATTTTCTCTCTATTAGGAAAAAGAAATTCAGGAAGACTTTACATAATATAGGCATAGATGTTAAGTATACAAACGATTTAGGGACACATCAAAAGAAGTGTTTGTCTATTATTTCCTCATCAGATTTTGTTGAAAATTGAAAATTTTATTTCTTAAAATAATTGTGTATTTTTTTTAATACAGAGATTTTATATATTTATATATAATGTTAAAAAAAATTTAAATTCTTAAAGATTAAACATATGAGAATGTATGTACTCAATCACTTGCTGTAAAACTCTGGTAAATGAAGTACATAGATGATTTGATGCACTTTCTCTGAACCTACACGTTGAACTCAAAAAACTACCCTGTATCTTGAAATTAGCACTTGAAATATGAGCAGTTTTATAATAGCTAAAAATATCAATTGATGCCAAGAAACGTCTACAGTGGCAAATCACAGTAGCAACTAAGAGGAAAAATACAACAGTAAATAAATACCCATAATGAAACACAGCGAGTATCCTCTAAATTGTCTACACTTGTTGTAGCCTTTCAGTCTTTTAATTTTGTTGTATTGCATATTGATAATGAAAATTCAAATGATTAGATATTAAAATGTTATTAATTTACCTATCGATTCATTTGAATTTTCAATTCAGTTCTAACGTTTCATAATATGGTCATACAATAAATAAGGTTGAATATTTGATATTTCTTATATTTTCAGGTTTTTTTTTTAATTTCAAAACATCTCAATAGACCAAAAATATTCCACAGCCTTTAAGGTTGAAGGGGAATTATCTTGAGTAGGATTTTGCTGTCCTGATACTGAAAAACCATCATAAACAGTGATAGAAGGTTGAAGTATTGATGGGATAATGAAAAACTGGAAAAATTTAAAGATATATGGATTAAATATTGTATTTTCCTATCTTTTATTGAATCCATGTCATTGTGTATCTTCTCCCTTATATTTCTGAGTTTGTCTCTTTTTATGTCTTAAGAGATTTTTTTTTTTATAATTGACAGATTTCTTTCCCTTCATCAAGTCTGATTTTGTCGCTTTTGTTGACTTATTTTTTCCTTTCCACAAATCCTTAACCTTTTTGCAACAAGTCCTTGATTGGACATAAGAGTTTATACACACTTAAAGGCAATTTATTTCAAACATTTCAGCTGGACCAAGGCGCATTGGTTTAACATTCATAATTAGCAGGAATAGGTCCATTATTGATCTGTATGAATCATAAAGAAATTTAATTACGTAATTTTTTGAATTATAATGTGAATCTTTGAAAAGATCAAGAAAATAACAGTCTGGAATTCTGCAGGGTCATTTTTTACTTTGAGGGATGAATTTGTGTCCAATAGATTCAAACCCATAAATGTGGAAAGTACCTGGGTCAAATCCATGCCCACAGAAAGACCCCCAACAATGCAAAATAGAACACAAAATGAAAAGGTGATTTTTCCACTTCCAGTTTCCAACTGGATTTCTTTTAGGGCCCAAAATAACTCCCCAACACAAATAGAAATTATAAATATAAGTTGGAAGTCTGTCTTTACACATGGGAGGATTTAGCTAGTTTATTGATGCAAATAAGGATCGAGACAATTGTTTATGCCATTGATGAAGTGGGGCAGATTGCATCCATATCAACTTCATTGTAATTGGTAATATCATGATCATTATTGAGGTAGGGCATTTTTTGCTACCAAAACTGGTTTTTCCCTCTTTGAGGATTTCCAGGGTAGAATTCTTGAGTTCATATTATGTGACTTCTTTTATTCTAGGAATGTTATTTTCCTATTTTAAAACATCTCACTCTTTTAAAATTGATCATTTGATTAATCAAGTAGAACAATATATTTAAATATTTGAGGATCTTGAAATCTACATCAATTTGAGAATTAGAGATCAATCATCGTCCTCCCCAACTCTATAGATACCATAAAAGCACTGGTTCATAAAAGAACACAAGTAATCAAAAAACAACAATTGTTTCTTTGTCATTATGTATGATACAATAGATATAAACAAGGAACCACATGTTAGACGTGGCATACAATACAATGGATGCATGTGTTTTTCTCAGAAAATGCTCTATCATTCGAGCATGCCTCAAGTGCACACAAAACAAAAATGGCAGTTAGTTGAAAAACTGCAATGATTTTTTTTGCTATAAAATGCTAACAAGTTTTTTAGGGGATTGGCATTTACATAATAAAATCGTCTTTAGCTTCATTAGACTGATATAAGTCATGCATTATAGGCTTTAACTTGATAGAATTGACGTTCAAGCAATGTGTGAATCAGATATATTCTTTTGTTACTTACCAAGAAGTGGTAAGCACAAATATTTCTCATTGTTTATACGAACATTTTCCATTACCAAAAAAGGAGTGAATTAGAGAATCCCAGTATAATTAATCTAAACCCAACTAAATAGCCTGTCAAACCTAATTCTCAGTTTGTAGCCTATAGTTATTAACTCACTTTGCAGGTACAAAAACACACTGGTAAAGCCAATCCTTTGCAACCACTATCAATCTTCCCTATTTGCTCAAGTTTTGAAAGAACAAAAGAAAATAAGATTTGGTTGGACACATGAGTCCTATGCACCAAACAAAACAACATTAGCAATCCCTAACACAACCACATGAATACACATTTCATAAAAGACCATGATAGAAAAAGTCAACCTCAAAATTTTCTATTTGGCTAAGTTATTGAATTTGGAATGAAGACGTCTAGAAGAGAACCTTCAAGATTGAAAACAGGGACTTTTATACCTAGTCACCAATTCGTCAATGGTATTTGCAAAAGTTCATAGATGTTGTTTTCTTGTCATTTCCTCATAATTAATGGTTCTCTATGGCAATGAAATTGTCATCTACAAATGCACTTGGGAAGAGTACCTACAAGATATCATCAAGTCTCATAGGCCTCCAAGTCCAACAAGTTTTAAACCAACAGAGCCAAGTTCCCTTTTGACTTGGTTAAAATTTAGTATCTTTGATTTGCTTATAGTGGTTAGTGCTCTTTCCATGCCAATCACACCAAAATCTTGGTCATCAAAGATGGGCCCCCATTGAAGAAGCTCACTAAGATCTCTAGCTTTTTAGACCTAGCAAAACTATATTGGATTTGTGTGATGGACTTTCAAAGATTGCATATGATAGTAATAGCACTCTCAACAATAACAATCAAATAATGTGATGGAAAATGGATCAATGATTAGCTCATGTTGAACTCACATGTTGACTTGATTTGCTAGTTTGACTTTCCATACCAATTAGATGTCTTTGAGCATATAAGGGTAAGGGACTAGTGGTGGGTAGGGTGATGTTGAGCGAGGGGTCCACATCAACAACATCCACATCGATGAAATTTTTTCTAACACGTCCCTTAACAGTCCACTTGGAATTCCATAAAAAACTTATTAGGGCAAAATTTGAGCATGTTTTCCAACTTTTTCAGATTGTTTTTCAAAAACCACTAAATTTGAGCCCAAATTTGGCGTCAACCGATGGTGGACAAATGTTATTCACTTCATGGTTTCCCACCATGCCAGTACTAAGTCACTTAACTCCCAGTAAATGCACATTTAATTCTCAACATTCCTTTGTCGTTTGCCTTTTCCCTACCACTTCGACATGCGTTTCATTCACTATGTCTTGCGTTAGCTTCACAACTACGCCATTCATGGTAACATTCAACACTTTACAAGGATACTTGCAGGACCAGTGCTAGTTACACTTGAGGCCGATGATGGTGAGGGTATGGACGAGTGGTGGTGATACCCACGTCACAATTTCCATGTTTTTGAACACCACCATTGAGAAAAGGAAAAACTTGTAACTTCTTTTAAGACAGGTGAGGTTGTGTTCCAACCTCACAATAACAAAATCTATCCTTTGCCCTTTTTTTTTTCGAATTTACTTGCATTTTTTTTTCTTTTGTAAATAGCTTCTGATACAAGTTATGATATGCTCGAATCTTGAAGCTTTCTTGCAACTATATCATGGCTGCCTATGTGTGTATATATTTATACACACACACACACATATTTGTGTGTGTGTACATATATATACACACACAGACGTTGAAGAAATATCATTTGCAACAATATTGTACCTATAATATGGTTGACTGTGTGTATATGTGTGTATACACAAATATATATGTATATATGCATATATATTTGTGTATACACATACACACACAGTTGGCCATAATATAGTCTTCTCTTTTTCGTTTATGTACCTCTGCAATTTATATATGTATAGTGACAATATTTTAAGTTATTATACGCTTCATTGTTAAGGGTTTCTTGTATGTATATCATGATCGACTGTATATATATTATAAATACATATATATATATACACACACATATATATGTATGTATGTATGTATATATGTGTGTGTATATATATACACACATATATACACATAGTCAGTAAAAAAAATAGCAGTAAATGCATACTAATTGTCTGTAAACAACATATGCAACTCTCCCTATTAAGTGTATCATGCACCTATATTTTGGTTGACTGTTTGTATATATATACATACCATTAATGGGTTTCATTAGGTGGATTGTTAAGGGTTTCATGCACCTATAGTTTGGTCGACTGTGTCCACTACCGTGAACCCCTCGGCCAACAATACCTAATCCCCCATCGTCCTCTCAACCTTGTCCACAGTAGATTCACCTTTGCTGGTATGGTCGAATTTTTCTTAACATTTCACATGCATTTATAATATTTTTAATGTAAATTTGGTAATCATTTTAGTTATCTAAATTTACATAACATATTAATATTATAATAAACATTATAATATTATGTATATATCATACACACACACATACATACATATTATGTATGAATGTATGTGTGTATACGATACATACATACATACCTATGGCAATTCATATGTATGTATATATGTATCATATACACACATACATACGTACATATGAATTGCTATATGTATGTATTTGTGTATGTATGACAAATTATTATGTATGTATCTACGTATTGTATACAATATATACATGCATATGCATGTATGTATTGCATGTAATACATACATGCATATATGTATCTATGTATTGTATACAATACATACACATAGCCACTTTCATAGACACATAGACACATATCAAGCCACTTTCACAGACACATAGACATACTCAGCCAAAAGATAGGTGCATGACACCCTCAACTATGGAGTGTATGATAATGTTCCAATACTGTCAATATAAATATAAAATTTGCAAACTTACATATACATAGGGCATAGATATATAAATTGATGTTTCATATAGCATCGTTCATTTACATTTAAATGAATTTGATGTTTGCTTTAATTTATATTCAATTACTTTCACAAGTATGACAATGTTTTTTTCGATTCATATGAGAATGTTGGTTGAAGTTATATATAAATATCATAATGTTGTATCACAAAAGGGCTCCAAATATTAGTATCATTTGGCTATTTTGGGTTATATATAAATATCATAATGTTGTATTAGAAAATGACTCCAAATATTAATATCATTTTGTCGATCCATCTTACATGAATGAATTTGTTGTTTCAGTTTGCATCATTCTTATATTTGTAAGAGTTAGAATTGGGGATATGATTGTATAACAAACATTTTTTGTTTCATTGCACACACACCCTTCATCATTTGCAATCAAACTCAATTAGATGCATGGTTAGTTTGTTCTTCAATTACACTCACTTTTACATGTATGAACTTTCTATTACAATTTGTATCATTCTCTTAATTGTAAGAGTTAGAATTGGAGATAGGATAGTACAACATGCATTTTTTGTTTTATTGCACACATACCCTTCATCATTTGTAATCTACTCAATTAGATGCATAGTTAGTTTGTTCTTCAATCACACTTATTCTTACATGTATGAATTTGTTGTTTTAGTTTGTATCATTATTTTTAATTTTAAGAGTTAAAATTGGGGATATGATAGTATAACATGCAATTTTTTGTTTCATTGCACACACACCCTTCATCATTTGCAATCAACTCAATTAGATACATGGCTACTTTGTTCTTCAATCACACTCACTCTTACATGTATGAAATTTTTGTTTCAGTTTGTATCATTCTTTTAATTGTAAGAGTTAGAATTGGGGATATTATAGTATAACATGCATTTTTTATTTCATTGCACACACTTTTCATCATTTGCAACCAACTCAATTAAATATATGCATGGTTAGTTTGTTCTTCAATCACACTCACTCTTACATGTATGAATTTTTTGTTTCAGTTTGTCTCATTCTTTTAATTGTAGGAGTTAGAATTGGGGATATGGTAGTATAACATGCATTTTTTTGTTTCATTGCACACACACCCTTTATCATTTGCAATTCAACTCAATTAGATGCATGGTTAGTTTGTTCTTCAATCACACTCACTCTTACATGTATGATTTTTTTTGTTTAAGTTTGTATCATTCTTTTAATTGGTAGGGTAAGAATTGAGGATATGATAGTATAACACACATTTTTTGTTTCATTGCACACAAACCCTTCATCATTTGCAATCTACTCAATTAGATGCATGGTTAGTTTGTTCTTCAATTACACTCACTTTTACATGTATGAACTTTTTGTTACAATTTGTATCATTCTCTTAATTGTAAGAGTTAGAATTGGAGATAGGATAGTACAACATGCATTTTTTGTTTCATTGCACACATACCCTTCATCATTTGCAATCTACTCAATTAGATGCATAGTTAGTTTGTTCTTTAATCACACTTATTCTTACATGTATGAATTTGTTGTTTCAGTTTGTATCATTCTTTTTAATTTTAAGAGTTAAAATTGGGGATATGATAGTATAACATGCATTTTTTGTTTCATTGCACACACACCCTTCATCATTTGCAATCAACTCAATTAGATACATGGCTACTTTGTTCTTCAATCACACTCACTCTTACATGTATGAAATTTTTGTTTCAGTTTGTATCATTCTTTTAATTGTAAGAGTTAGAATTGGGGATATGATAGTATAACATGCATTTTTTGTTTCATTGCACACACCCTTCATCATTTGCAACCAACTCAATTAAATATATGCATGGTTAGTTTGTTCTTCAATCACACTCACTCTTACATGTATGAAATTTTTGTTTCAGTTTGTCTCATTCTTTTAATTGTAGGAGTTAGAATTGGGGATATGGTAGTATAACATGCATTTTTTTGTTTCATTGCACACACACCCTTTATCATTTGCAATTCAACTCAATTAGATGCATGGTTAGTTTGTTCTTCAATCACACTCACTCTTACATGTATGAATTTTTTTGTTTAAGTTTGTATCATTCTTTTAATTGGTAGGGTAAGAATTGGGGATATGATAGTATAACACACATTTTTTGTTTCATTGCACACAAACCCTTCATCATTTGCAATCTACTCAATTAGATGCATGGTTAGTTTGTTCTTCAATTACACTCTTTTACATGTATGAATTTATTGTTTCAGTTTGTATCATTCTTTTAATTTTAAGAGTTAGAATTGGGGATATGATAGTATACCATGCATTTTTTGTTTCATTGCACACACACCCTTCATCATTTACAATCAACTCAATTAGATGCATGACTAGTTTGTTTTTCAATCACACTCACTCTTACATGTATGAACTTATTGTTACAGTTTTTATCACTTGTTCTTCAATTACACTCACATGTTTGAATATGTTGTTTCACTTTGTTTATTATTTGTAGGTCCATACATTCATATATATAATCGGTTAAAACATGATCACCTAAGGGTTATAAGAGCTAGAATTGGGGATATGGTAGTATAACATGCATTTCTTGTTTCATTTCACACACACTCTTGATCATTTTCACTCTACTCAATTAGATGCATGGTTAGTTTATTCTTCAATTACACTCACTCTTACATGTATGAACTCACTGTTATAGTTTGTATCATTTTGTTAATTGTAAAAGTTAGAATTGGGGATATGGTAGTATAACATGCATTGCTTGTTTCATTGCACACATACCCTTCATCATTTGCAATCTACTCAATTAGATGCATGGTTAGTTTGTTCTTCAATTACACTCACTCTTACATGTATGAACTTGTTACAGTTTGTATCATTATCTTAATTGTTAAGGTTAGAATTGAGGATATGATAGTATAACATGCATTGCTTGTTTTATTGCACACATACCCTTGATCATTTGCAATCAACTCAATTAGATGCATATACATATACATATACAAATGATTATACATATCTATATTCATATATATATGTATATACATATGTATATGTACATGTATATACATATGTATGTACCCAATATCGGCCCCTCTCCCTTATAGCTAACTGTGATAATGGTTGATTCCTATTTTTGTTATAAGCATTTTTGAAACAACATTACAAATTTATATATAATTTAAAACAACACTATGGTACAAAAATTTCCAACACTTTTTGATACAACATTATGAAATTTATAACTTTAAACAATAGTATGGTAGAAATATTTCCAACTTTTTTTGATACAACATTATGATACTTATATGTATATGTATATGTATATGTAAATGTATATTGTATGCACACACACACACACACACACACACACCTATATATAATGTAGAGATAGATAGATACATAAGTTTCTTATAGTCTTCTTCATTTACATTCAACTTGATTAGATGTATGCTTTGTTGGTATATATGTATATGTATATCTATATATACACAACTCTATATTGTAGAGATAGATAGATACACAAGTTTCCTATAGTCTTCTTCATTCACATTCAACTTAATTAGATGTATACTTTGTTAGTTCTTTAATTATAGTGACTCTAACAATCAATGACTGTAACATGTAGGAATATGTTGTTTGTATTCATATCATACTGTTGTTTCAAGTTACAAACCTTCAAAACAATCCCAACAATATTATTAGAAACCTTCAAAACAATCCCACCAATATTGTTAGAAACCTTCAAAATAATCACAATAAAACTGCTCCCAATCTAACAATCAGTTAGAAAATTACATCAGTTGGGAACTTTCAAAACAATAAAGAAAAATTGTTCTCACTTAACATTCAAGTAAAAAACCTTGGAAAAGTGAAATCTGAATGGAAGCTATCTTTTGTGTTGTTTGTGGCCTATGAACGAGTAGGACTCCTATTTTGAACTGGTTGGGTAATACTTGGGGTAGGTGAGTTTGGACGAGACTCCAACTTTAAAATGACTGGCTAATACTAGGGGTAGGAGAGGTGGACAATATTGAGGGCATTGAATAAACACAAAGTCTATGAATATCCTATGACGATCAGGCAAAGGAATTAGAGGGTTGTTGAGTTGCCTTTACCTTGTTGCCTCTTTTCTAGCCCTCTTCAATTCTTTTTCTTTTTTTGTAGCGCCTTTCAATCCTTTGTTTCTCCTTTTTCTACTCCCTCTCCTTCTTTTGTAGTTCTTTTTCAACCTTCGTTGCTACTCATTGCTGATCTCTTTCAATTCACAATTGTTCCTTCAACTCCTTTGTTGTAATTCTTTATATGCCGCATTGTTCAATCTATTCCTTCTTCATATCTTTCAATAACTAAATTTCCTTCTTCCTCTCCCCCTGCTCATTTAGCAACACCATGTAGTCATTAGTGGTGAGGAGTTGGGATCCTCTTGGAAGTTTAATCCCATGGTAAGCTACCTGATTGGACTTGTCTTTGAAAAAATGAATAGGTGGCTTCAAGAATCGAGAGAGGTGTGAAGTTGTTTGGCCTCTCAATGGATTCATTGAATCCTCATAATTTGTTTCCTCCACCCAACTTGTTGTTTCATCCATTTCGTCTCCTAATTGCTCAACTTCATTGTCTCCCCAATCAACATAATAATGAACTAAAGTGTTTGGGCCCATGGTTTGTGGTGGAGAAGGCATTGCAATATTTTGATCTAGCTCCACATGCAAATCAATTCCAATATTTGCAACACCCTCTAACAACCACGAGGGATCCTTAGGTAGACTCAGTAGGGAAAGAGAGATTTCTGCAATACTATTTTTGTTAAATATCCATTATACTAAGAGGGGGGGAGAAGGGGGGATGAATCAGTATATTCTTAAAATTGTTGAACATATACCATCCAATCAATCCAAAACATGCAATAATTAAGATAAACATAATCATCAACAAATCATGAACACAATGCACAAAAGATACCAAATTTTTTACGTGGAAAACTTGGAGTGGGAAAAACCACGGTGAGGATTAACTCACAATATAGTATAACCTGTTATAAGATATTGCAAAAGGGTGGCTCATTTCCAGGACTCACTATCCAAAATGGGAGGCTCACTGCCTACAAAAATGAAGTAACAAAATGGCTAACAACCAGAATGAACTGATAGAGATACACCTCAAGTGTAGATTCAGTTCCTTTGTAATTCAAGAAAATTTGCATGCGAGTAGATCACACTTTTCCTTTTCAATTTCATCTGTAGTCTGCTAATATTCGCTCAACACTATTCATTCATCTCTATGTCCAACTCTACATAAAACATTATATATATATATATCTGATTGTCAAGGATTACAATCAGGTCAGCTTGACAAATCTTTTCAATTGATAATCCAAACGTGTGGCACGCTATAGCTATCAGCATGGATTATACAAACAAAATTTAATCCATTACATCTTTATCCATTTGATAGGTCAGCAACAATAGACCTAATAGCCAAGACACAAAATTGATACCAGAGATAACCACGAACAACTGTGCTCATGAGTTCCTGTCAATGTATGCATTTCTCAATTACAGACTATTTTCCAAAAAATATAGTAGCTATTTATGAGAGAGGTTTCTAGAGGAAAATATCAGAGTCTGGTTTTGTATTACCAATTCAAAATACCATATTGGTATGACTTAGAGTCTTGTAGTTGCAACTCATATATCATCGTGACATCAATGACAAAAAAACTGTTAACAAGGGATATGATCTTCATTCTTCCCAAAATCTCCCCCTTTGTCATTGATTGCAACATGTGCCAAAAAAAATATACAAAAATATACAGATTGTGCTCTACTTCTCATTCCTCTTCTCCCCCTTTGACATCAAGGACAAAGGTCAAATAACAAAAAAACATGAAAGATATGTACATGTAGATACATGGATTCAACTTCTGAACTCCCCCTAAGGAGTTATCTCATGCAAATTAAAATAGAAAAAAAAATTTACCTGAAGGAGGGGGCACTTTGTAATTCCTATAGAATTCCTTGCTAGGCCATTTTTCTATCCTCCCAACTCTTCTTAGTAGACATCAACAACTTGTTCAAAGATTCTAAAGCAATAAAATTTTCTTCAGCTTCATCTGGAGTATCTAGAGACAAATTTATCTTGTTCGAATTCTCAGCTTTAGCCAAAGCATTGGCCACCAGAGCATACTCCATTCTTACATTATGCTTTGAGTGGCATTCTCACATTATCACCAAGCAAGACGAATGCTATTATCTTTTATGCTTTGAGTGGCATCGGGCCACCTTATACAATATGTAAACACTGAATTGGCTTTAACTTCACAAGACTTCACAACTTCAAGGATTTCTCTACATTGGCATGCGCCAAAGCACATTTTTCGTGAAGGATCAACAACCTTTTCTCATTCAGCTTTTCCTTTGCATCCTGTTTTTTTTTCTCAATGTCCTATAGAATGCTCCTTAAAGGAGTCCAATAGAAGCTTCAAATTCTCAATCGTAGAAAGAGATGTATCAATAGATGTATCCAAAGTAACATCTTGCAAGGCCTTAATGGTGTCTTCAATAAGCTCAGTCCCTTTCTGATGCATTTCTAATATTTCTCTCCTACTAGATGCATGAAATACATCACCTAACACCAATTTATGTACTGGAGAAATCTTGTTCAGGTCTGCATAAACTTGATTTATTGGAAGTTGTAGGAGTTTTGGAGGAATTACCAGTTGGAATCTAATCTGCTTTGACAACAATCCCTTCAAAAAATCATCACCGAAGGAGGATTCTCCAGTGGTCTTTTGTGATTCTACCATTTGCTGGGATACTTCTTCATTATTTCCAGCAACAAATTTCATATTTATTTTTTCTACTTCGTCCTCTGCTTTTTCTTCCTCACCGTTCTTCATCTTTTATATTCTTCTCTTCCATTTCCTTTTCTTCAAATTTTTGTTCTTCTACCTTATCTTCTTCAATTTTCTCTTCTTATTCACCTAGAAGTATCGAAGGAGTAGCAACATGCACTTCTGCTTCAATATTTTCTTCAACAGGTTTTTCATTTTCCAGATTTTCATTGTTAGTGTTGATTTTCGATAGAATATCTGTACTACCTATTTCCAAAGGAACATTATTGTCATTTACTTCCAAGGGTTCATTATCATTTGTAGCACCAGAAGGAGGTTCTTCTATGAATTCTGTGGAAGTTTCTTTTCTAGGTTCATAGGCCGAACCGGATGCACCAATCATGCCATACTTCTCTGCGATGTCCCTGATAATGCTTATTGTTTCTTTCCTTATTTCTCTGATTTCTTTCTTATCTCTTGTCATTAGGACGTTGACTCTTCTTTTCTCCCTGAACTTTTTAGCACAAATCTTCTTTAGAGATTCTAAGTTATCCAGAGTTAGAGAGGGTGCAATTTCTTTAGAGGCTTTGTTTCTTATTTTCTCTTCTAACTCGACTGCCTCTACTCTCCTTTTTCTCAGTCTTTCCCACAATTTTTTAGGAACATCACACATGATGTTGTCCCATTTGGCTTCCAAAATGATAACACATTTTTAATGGCTAGAATTATTGTTTCTTTATCCTCTTCTTCCACTAAATTATACACTTTCACAGTGGACTTCACCATATCATCTTAATTCACCAAATTATTTACCAATACATCTAATTTAAGAGGGGAACTAGGCCTTACCAGAGAGGTGTTTTGTTCTTCCTGGTCCAATGAATTTTCTTCTAGAATTTTGGCCTTCTTTGCTTCATGATCATCTAATTTATCATTTGAAGATGACACATATTGAACTTTCCTTGAACCAATGTTGGCTTCCTATGATGCACCTTCACCAGAGGGGACACTAACCCTTCTTTTTCTTGTCAATTTTGTAGGAGGGTCTTCTTCCTCTTCCTCCTGATCATATGTAATGCTCATATTCTTTTCTTTAGTAGATTTTTCTTTTCTTCATTTGACATGGGCTACCAGAGGAACACATTTCATTTTTCTTGATCTAGTAGTAGGTATGAAGGGAGCTAGGCCTTCGCCTTTATCAGCAATGTTGGGCACATATTTCGTTGTAGTAGGTCCAAAATTTGGTATGGAAGGAGAGGTCCTACTGGATCTCCTTACATTGGGTAGTTCTGCAGACTTATGTTCGTGAAAAAATCTTTCTTGAGCTAAATGTTCAAGTGTGAAACATTGATTAAGCATTTTCTCCACACTTTTATTACTTTGAGCTTTGTGCTGCTCCAAGCGAACTTCTCTAGATTTTTCTGCATAAGTCCCAATCCGGGGTTCATTCGGATCTTTAGGACTCTTCAACAAGAGTTGCACATATCCTTCAAAAAAATCTTATGAGACTTCATAACCCAGAGGCTGAATCTAGATGGTCTGGGGTTCAACCACTTCTATCATACATTCATCAGAAGATACATGAAATATAATTTCATCTTTGTATTTCTCAACAATCTTCCTCAAAATTCTATCTCTTTCATTCATATTCTTCTTGAACACTGAAAATAATGTTGTCATGGAATTTTCTACATCATTCACATCTCCCAAATTCTTCATATGCTCAAAAATATGATGTGCAATAGGTCGGGATGGATCCCAACACAGTTCCAGATCTTCCTGGAAGCATTCTCAGAAAGTAGAATAAAAGACATACAATTAGAGAAACAAACTTAAATGGGTACTTTTTTTCCTTTGACATTCTCAGGTTCTCAAGCAGCTGTTGCCGAAGCAATTCACACAAATCATATCTTGTACCATTTAAAAACATATCATAACTAGTATATATAGTTGTAGCAAACACAAAATTCTCTCTGTTGGTGAAGTAGATTTTGTGGCCAATCATTATAGATGCATACTTCACAACTAGATTTCTAATAGGTTTTGTCACTAGAGCTCTTTTGTCATAGGTAGCACCGGTGAGATTTGATACTGTTACATTCTTCATTGCCTTCAAAACAGGCATTGATCCGGTGTCATATAGTCTGGTGAAGACCTTAATTGCTTCCTTGTTTATCAGGTGTAGTTTATTAGTCCATAAGAAATGATCATGTATTCTACTAAGAACTGACTTTACATACATGTCATCCATCTTATAATTGAAGTTTGGAAAATTGTTCCAGCATTCCAACTTCATTATCATAAGATTTGAGTATTCAGGTTTTAACCAAAATTTATCATTAGTGAGTTCATTCATCCATATATCAATCAGTTTGATATGATTGAATTCTTCCACCTTAACCCTAATTTATATTTTGGTATCCTTTGTTGGCAAGATGTTGTGAGAAATCGAAGAAAAAGCACCCACAGGGTCATCCTCGAAGACCTTCATTGAATATTTTTTATAGGAGGGCCTAGGTATTTCTTTTGTTTGTATGACTATAGGAGTTGCAATTTTCTATACTTCGAACACTTAAAAAGATTCAAAAAGGAATTTCCACAAACTCACAGTAGCATAGAATCAAAAATACCTTTTTCTTTGCAAGGAGCCGAAACTAGGGTTTGCACTAGTCGCACCTCAATTCACTCTAAATTGCTCCAAGTTGCTCTGCACTTCTTTGAAATGCACAAATGATCGAAATACCTTCACAATCTTTCTTTATAGATCAATGTGATGCTCTAATTCATATTTAATGCTCTTAGAATTTGAAAAAGCTACTAAATTTCTTTAGTTGTGCTGTAAAACCCTAAAGTGCTTTGCAAACAATCATACACACCTCTTTTCTTCCAGTTTCTTTTCTAGAACCTCTGCATACTAATTTATTACAACTTTATTTTGTGTCATGGATCTAACACACTCACAATTGGGGGTTTTAAGGATTTTCTACTAAAGTTCCCCCTAAGACCATGCTAGGTCTAGTTACCAGAGGGATCATTTGCACCGGATGAGGGTATAGATGCATCAGTAGTTTTTGATCCTTCTTTCTTTTTCCATACTTTTCTCATTTCTTGCTTAACTTCTTCTTTGTCAACCTTCTTCTCAGGTTCATTCTTCTTTTTCAAAACAGATTGTTTTCCCTTTTTACTTATGCATACCTTTGAAATATGTCCTGTTTTGTTGCAGTTATAACATACAACACTTATTTGACTTGATTGAGTTCCATTAAACCTTGTTCTGCACTAATTTTCCTTGTGCCCATATTTATTGCATGTGTAGCAATAACTAGCAAAGGATTGATTCATCCTTCCTCCATTAAACCAATTCATCATTTGAGTTCTACATTCACTAGCTCTATGTCCAAGATTATTATAGGCATAACATTGTTCAGGGAAAGAACCAAAAAACTGATTCATCCTACTTCTACATTTAATTGCCTTATGCCCAAACTTATTGCAAGTAAAACAAGTGCCATTGAAAGATGGGTATCTTTGTGCATTTGGCTGTCTGACAGGTGGTTTTCTTCCTTGATTCCTTTTCAGCTTTTTTTCTTGAGTCTTTTGTTCTTTTGATGCTTTAGAGATTTCACCTGTTTCTAATCCCAATCCTCCTTTGTCTTTAGAAGATTTTTGTCCAGCTATCAATTCATCAAGTCTGGTGGAGCTTGTCTTGAAATTATCCTCACATACTCTTTCCTTTTCCAATTCTGCTCTTAGATTTAATACTTCTTGCTCAAGTCTAGAACATTCATAAGACTTGTTCTTTAACTTTGTATTCAAGAAATCTTCAATTCTTTTGTTTTCATCCACTTGTAGCTTCAATCCAATAATGTCTTCATTTGCTTGTTTCAATTGGTCATTGAGTTCTCTATGTCTCTCTTTGAACTTCCTTAATTATTCCTTCGATTTATGGACACATTCATTTTCCTCATCAAGATTCTCTTTCAAATCTTTATTCTCATTTTCATCTTTCAGAGTTCTACATTATTCTCCATCTATTCAATCTTCGAGATCTCCCTCAAGTTGTTAGACTTCTTCAGAGGAACCAAGCTCTGATAATTATTAAATATCCAATATATTGAGAGGGGGGATAAATCAGTATATTCTTAAACCTATTGAACATATACCATCCAATCAATCCAAAACATACAATAATTAAGATAAGTAGAATCATTAACAAATCATGAACACAATGCACAAGAGACACCAAAAGTTTTACGTGGAAAACCCAGAGTGGGAAAAACCATAGTGAGGATTAACTCACAATATAGTATAACTAGTTATAAGATATTACAAAAGGGTGGCTCACTGTCCAAAATGGGAGGTTCACTGCCTACAAAATTAAAGTAACAAAATGGCTAACCGCTAGAATGAACTGATAGAGATACACCTCAAGTGCAGATTCAATTCCTTTGTAATTCAAGAAAATTTGAATGCCAACAGATCACACTTCGCCTTTTCACTTCCATTTGTAGTTTACTAATATTCGTTCAACACCATTCATTTATCTCTATGTCCAACTTTACAAAAAACATCTTATATATATATATATATCTGTACACATCTAAAAATGGTCACATCATATTAACTTGGTAAATTAATTAAATACGCATTATTTAATTAATCTTCTTGATTCAACTACATTTAAATAAATTTAATAATTTATTTATAAATGTTCACGTTTTTTATAAATCAGGGATAACTTTAAGAAACCCCGCCGGCACAGGTGTAAAATCCTAGCGAATCCTATATACTTCTCGATGAAAAATATTAATTTTATTGGCGATTTTTTTCGTTTTTCGAGAAAAAAAATCCCCATTGGCAAATCTTTTATAATCCATGGAAGTCTATGGAAAATCGTAGCAAATTGCAATTTTTTTAAATTGAATAAAATATTTTTCATTGGCAAATAAAACTGTTTTTCAAACCATAATTTTTTTTCCATTGGCGATTAAAACCTTTTTTCAAAGCAAAAAATATATTTTCATTGGCGAATTAAAATGAATCTCAAAATAATAAAAAAATCTAGTGGCGAAATAAAAATCATATGGGCCATTTGATAGACGATTGTAGTTGCATTCCTGAAGTAAATCTCTAAAGCACTAGACTTGTGACTTGAAACCTTCGGAATATCACTAGAAACATTAGATTTCTAGAAATCAATGGTTGAGATTTTATTACCATACAAATGGTTATAAAGTTTTGTTTCTCAACGATTGGGTGACCTGGGCGGGATGCACAACTTTCGAAGTGACAACTCATTTAATGAATTGTATGATGCCATTAAGGGATGTCTTCTCAAACACCAACTGGATAGATTTAACGTAATCTTTTAAATCCTCTGAAAAGATAGATCTTAAATAAGGTATTAAGGAGTTTGGAGAAATGGATTTAGTAGCAGATTGTCACTTCCTGCTGGTAAAGTTAGGTGAGCCTGCATACGAGGAAAGGTGGCAGTATTTTGAACTCCATACTTAGAGTTACCTCAAAATGGTACTTCCAACCGATATTATGGTATGAGAAGATGAAATTGTGGCCTTCATGCAACCAAATTGGAATTGGCCTAAAGAAGAGCAACTCGACATCATTTCCTAGCTACGTTCAGTGGCGTGGAAAGAGAAAACCAACTATGCTGAGTACAACAGGGTAATTTTTGTTTTAGAAGAAGAAGAAGAATGCACTGAATTTCATAATTTTGTTATGGAAATGCAGTTGGAACTATACAGAGCCCCGACACCTCCATTAGTTTAACAACATACATGAATCCTTTTGTGAATTGTGAATTTGTGACACATAATGATAAGGGGGCGTAGTTTTAGCTTTTGAGCGCTTTTTGAATTTTGATTGTACAGGGTGTGGGGTGACAGGTCTGTGAAACCACATTTTTGGCATTAGAGAGATAAAAGAATATATTTCTAAATCTATGTATTTATCAATGCTTCCTTTTAATTATGAATGAATTGTGTTTCTTCATGATAATTGTTCAATGTTTATCTGTTAGTGTTAGGTCAAATTCATAATGCTTATTTTTTCATCTCTGAGACTTTGTGTTCAGATTAATTCATTTGTTAAAAGATAAAATATTGCTTTTCTTTACTGATTGTCAAAAGAACGGACTTTGTGTCATTTGTTTTAAAATATTTTGCATCAACTTTCATGGTTAAAGTGACAAATTTGTACACCAACAAGAAAAAAGAGTTGCAGTCTAGAAGTAAATCTCTGAAGCATTAGACTTGCAAATTGAAACCTCCGAAATAACACATTAATCGTTAGATGCAGACATGTGGCGAGATAAAGGGCCATCACTCATCACTCATTCAATCTTTTCAATGCCTCAAATCTTGATGTTGTACATTTCATTTCATTGAAATTCTCAATCTTTTTGAAGAAAGTGTGGTTGGCAATGGCAGTGGCAGTGATTAATGCCATATGTGATATGAACATCCGAAGCAATTTCTTGGACAACTCATAGCTTTAATGAAACAAGATTTGTAATGATTTCATATCGTTTGAATGAGTGATTTTGTTAGCTTGTCAGCTTGAGGTAGAGTTCAAGTTGGCATGTAGCAAGACGTTAATCAAATTAGAAATTTTAATTATACAGGCTGGTAGCGGCACTGGTGGCCCATAAATAGGGATAGTGATTCAGTGATTAGTAGATAGTGCCATAAGGGTTTTTATTTTCTAGGGTTAATAAAGATTCACGAAGAAGATGATGCAGTATTGGGGATATTGTAAATTCTCCTACCTACAATTATGTAGTTATAGAGTAATCAGTGAAAGACGAATTTCCTTCAAGTTCAGAATGGGTGGAAATGGAAAGAAGTTGATTTGGTTAATCTGAATTTTCAGACGGGTTTTGAACCAGGATGAGGAGCTCTGATGGAGATAAATGCTATCCCAATGCATAGAGGCTGCAGGTAAAATATGGGAGTAAATTTGTTTCTCCTCCTGTATTCTAACAACTCCCATTTCCCCAGCATGGATGGCTAGGCAAGCCCCATGCATTTATTTTTAAAGAGACATTTGTTTTTCATCTTCTATATGAATCTGGTTCTCGAAGGGGATAAGTACATTTTGTATCGTCATGGCTCCCATTTCCCCAGGAGTGATTGGAACCCCTTTTTCCCACCATGGTTGGCAAATCCACTAGCAAAACCTTGGAATCATGAATTTATTTTCAGAGCCACATTTATTTTTAGAGATAGATGTGTATTAGGTTTTCAACAAGAAAGCTTGGAAATCATAATCAATTTGTAATCCATTGTAACGAGCAATAACTTGGAATAAATTATTAAATTTTGTCTATGTAAAGTACTAAAGTGACACATTGACATATGTTATTTATACAAAACATGAGCTACAATGCTACTCATCTATAAAAAGATATGTAATAATGTGACATTGAAATTCAGTTGCAATAAAATAAATGGTTGTGTTGTGCTATTCTTGAATCTTGATTCCTTGAATATTCGTTATTCATTTACGTTTAAAACTAAAGAATTTTTTTCTGAGTTCGAAACTTCAGTGTCTATTAATAATTTAATATATTCAAATCAGTTTTTTTTTCTTTTGAAAAATTAAGTAATATACTCTATGCAATATGCACTCGAGAATTCATGGTTACTCAAGTTTCAAGTTCAACCGTTGGATGAACATTTGATGTATGGTTGTAGTTACATTACATAATGAAATGAACAGAGCGATGGCCTTCCCAATTTAAACATCCGAAATTACCCTATAACCGTTAGATTTAGAAAGATCAACGGTTAAGATTATGACAATAGCAAACAATCAATATGAAAATTTTATGACGGTTTGGTCATTTAAATGCCTATCAAAAAAATTGTTTAATTTATGAATTTTTATATAAAATCTTTTATAAATGGAATATCTTGAAGAATTAGAAAACAATGATAATTATTAGTGATAAATATAAAAATCTACTGTTATAATTAACAATTAACAAAAGTTTCTAAAATTGTACTAAAAATAAATCTTGTTAAATATATTCTAAAAATTAAAAATAATTATGTTTTATTTTGAAAAGATTCTAAATTAATATATATTTTTATAATAATACTATAAATCACATATATTAATATAAAAAATGATAGCTATTAATATTATAACAAAGTCAAAAGTTTCTAAATTCATATTAAAAATATTCAAAAAAGTTATATTCTATTTTCTTTTTATAATAAAAATTATAAAATTATAAAATGATATATATTATAAATTAAAATACTATATAATAATTTTTTACGGTTTAATAAAAATATAACAAATCAAACTATACAGTCTAACAAATTTTATAGCTATAATATATGGTCTAAAATTGAAAAAAGGTCAAATATTTAATAGACCATCAAATTCCAGCCCTGCTGTCAACTGTCAAGTGATTAATGTTTATTTTTATTGTTAATATCATAAATTACTCAAGTTTCAACCGTTGGATGAACATTTGATGTATGGTTGTAGTTGCATTCCGTAATGACATGCATAGAGCAATGGGCTTCCCAACTTAAACCTCTAGAATCACCTTATAACCGTTAGATTTAGAAAGATCAACGATGAAGAATTTGCAACTTGTAGACGTAAGACGTGTTATTCACTTGAATGTTCCAATTTCGAGAAATAAAGTATTTAAAGCACTTTGTACTGCTCAGTGTCAACTGTGACACTATTAAGTGATTAATGTTTATTTTTAAACTTTAAAGTTAATATCATAAATTAGTAATTACTC
Source organism: Sequoiadendron giganteum (assembly GCA_007115665.2). Lineage (NCBI taxonomy): Eukaryota > Viridiplantae > Streptophyta > Pinopsida > Cupressales > Cupressaceae > Sequoiadendron > Sequoiadendron giganteum. Next base: position 37,960,331 of record CM021104.1, on the reverse strand, counting down.
AAGTTTCAACCATTGGATGAACATTTGATGTATGGTTGTAGATGCATTCTGTAATGAAATGCATAGAGCGATGGGCTTCCCAACTCAAACCTCTAGAATCACCCTATAACCGTTAGATTTAGAAAAATCAACAGTTAAAATTTTTTAACTTGTAGTCTTGTAGACCTGACTCCTAAGACGTGTCATTCACTTTAACTTTCCAATTACGAGAAAAAATGCATTTAAAACACTTTGCACTTTAAAATTGTACAGTGATTTTTAAAGTCTTCAATCTTCAGATTGCTCATTGGCCATTGCAGTGCACCACCCTGTTTTGAATTTGGATTCCACAGTTCCACTTCCAACAATGCCAATGTCCAGTTTTCAAGCGTCGGGACTCAGAATTTGGGTAAGTGAAAGAATTCTTGCGGCTACGTTTCATCATTTGACATTTCTTAAAATCTTATTTTGTGAAAGTTTGAAGTTTGGTTTTAGACTTTAGAGACTCAAGAATTCATTAAAATTAAGGAGGACTAATAGGTATTACTCATTAGGGAATTCAAATTTCACAACTTCACATTTGTACAAGCATGTCTACCACCACTACCAGTACCACTAGAGCAATGTCTGATAAAAGAATACATTATGCAGAATTGCTTAAAACCCCAGGTTTCACCGATGGGTACCATGATATTTATGATCCTGAAATATATGGTAGGCGTACCTCATAACTTAGATTTTCATCTCAGAATAAGGTTGTAAAGCAAACAAAAGTTGATAGTACCAGTGCATTGTGGGTAATCGGATTAGGGCGCATGATGTTACATGAAGTTTTCCCTTGCCCAAAATTTATCATGGTTTGTGCCGAAAATTATGATGATAAGAAAAGAGTAATTGTTAATAAAGATAACCAAGAAGAATTGTTATCCATTAATGCAGAAGAACTTGGAAAAGTGTTGGGGTTTACAATCGAAGAATTTGGAAACCACCACATTGACCTAGAAAAGCTTGCTAGTGATTATGAAGCAGTGGAAGAAAGGCTAAAAAATGATTTCTTAAATAAAATAGTTAAGGATAGAAATAAATTGAAAGGTGATCATAAGCCTCCTTATAATTTGGATTTTTTTAAACCATGGGTTCAGGATACTATTTCCATGCTAACATTTTGCCTCGGTCCGGATAGCAATTTGGAAGTGGGTGCAAGCCTCCTTGAAATGGTATATCATATCCATTATGTTGATGAACATGTCAAATATAATTATACTTAACAAATTGTAGAATCCATGCATAAACAATTTTTAATGATTAAAGCAAGTTCCACGAAGACATTCAGGTTCACAACCTACTTGTGCTATCTTTTTCTATTCAAATTTAGAGGAATGTTTCAGACCAACAAGCTTCAGATTCAGCCCTACAGTAATGCAGAGGAAAATAAAATGGCTCTAGTATATGAATGGACCACTGAGATAAGGATGCATGATTCTCGAAGGAACTACAGTCATTTTGTAGACTACTTTTTGGCTCCATTGCATCAAGTAATTACAAATAATCCAATGCCTAGATTTCCTATGTCATGTAGAAACTGCATGCAACTAGGAAAAGAAACTGCATGCAACTGATCGGGAGTACAACCATACAAACTTCCAATACATGTGACATAAAGGGTTTTTGCATTGGAATATGTAAGGCAGGTGTAGAGTGTTGATGAACTACATTTTGTCAGTCAACAAAAGAAGACCTTATTTCCTTTTTTACCTTTTTCATGTGGAGGGTTCACATTTGAGAGAAAAACATATAGTGTGGCACATAATCTTTTGATTTTTTTTGCATTTGATGCTATCTGTCATTGGCAGTATGATCCATGTGACATCATTAAATCAATGATTGTGGCCAATAGGAATGCTGCAAATAGAATTCAACATCAAAGTAAACCCTTGCTTGAAAACTTGAGAAACAAGGATTCTTGGGATGAGGTCAAAATAGTAATGGAGAAAAGTGCTGCTGAGAATGGTATTTATTTTGAACAATTGTCAGCAGAAATTATGGCATTGCACTGAAAGACAATTAGGACATACAACAATTTTTATGAAAAAAGTGATAAACCATCTAGTAGAGTAAAAATTCCAGGTTCTGTAGAGAAGGAACTTATAGATAAAAATTGGTCACAATAAAAAATTACTGCCTTTTGGTGTATGAGGAAGGACTTAGGTGATCCAAGAGCTCATGTAGACTATGAAGCTAACAAAGAAGATGAAGAGTTTAGCAAACTGTGGAATATAGAGCATCCTGATGAACGTGATGATTCTGATGATGATATTGATAGGGAAGAAGAAGAACAAAGCCATGCCAATTACAAACTTGGTTTAAGTGAGGCCGCAAAAGAAGAATATGCTTCAACATATACTTTAGGAGCAACCATAATTGAAAAAATTGGTTGCACTTGGACATTACCAAGTGTTGAGCATAGAAAAATAGTTGATAAATCTGGCCTTGGGCTTGGAGGTGAACACGTAGACCAAGGGGATACAAGATAAAATCAATTTGTTAGAGCTTCTAGTCATCATCCTAATGGTTAGATACAATCACAACTAGGACATGCCCTTGGTGGACAATTTAGTGCAACTAGGAGTGCCATTAATGGCGATGGTATGGGTAGTAGTACTAGTAGTGGTCAACATGTGCTAAAATGACAAATTAAACACATTACTAAGAGGAAAACAAAAAAAGATACCACAGAAACACCAGGTGATCAAGGCAATCAAAAGAGGCAAAGGAGTTTGATAGGTCCAAGTCACACTACCAGTGGATCCACCAGTACTACAAAGGAGTTATTTCTAGGAACTCCCCAATTCCAGTTAGTGTGGGTGCGACATCATTAGCAACTGCAAGTACTCCTATTCCTTCGCCATTCAAGAAATCCATTGTTCTTGTCTCCCCAGGTTATGATTTCATTGAAGAGTTTAAAAAGAAATTAGACATGAATACAAAATAAAAGAAGCAATTGACAGAGAGTGCATTTGCTGTAACTTCAGAGCATGCAACAACCATGGTATTACCCACATCTGACACAAATAAAAAAATCATGGAGTACACAATTGTTGTTTCCACAATTCAAAACAAACCAACAAATCAGATGGACTAATCTGAATACCAGGTAACCAATTTTCAATTGGATTTTTTTGGCATGAAAAATACTGACAAAATTAATGTATCAAAGAAGAACAATGAATTGGTGTACACATCATTGCTAAAGAAAGATAGAGAGAAGAAAAGGTTGTAGACCCAAATAGAAAAGTTACAAGAAGAACTAACAAGTGAGAAAGCAAAGATGAAAGCAACAGACAACAAGAGCAATGAATTAGAAAAAAGAACAATAAAATCTGCCTCTACATCTACAAGCAAAGAGGATAAATCAAACGAGAGAGAATTGAATGACCTAAAGCGAAGGCTAGATGAGAGCAACAAGAAATATGATGAGGAAAAATCCACTTCAGAAAAATTAAGACTAAACATTGCGAATGGAAATGCACAATGGGAACAAAAATTGGAGAAACAGAGAAAAACAAATGAAAGATTGGAGATAGAGCTGATGGAAGCAAAAGAAGAAATTAAGACTTCTCAAAATAAGCTTTTTGCATTTTGTAGAGATACAGTGAGGCATATGAAACAAAAGCTCTGGGATGAAATAATGCAGAGGTTTGATCATTTGTGTGACATGTTTCAACTGATTGATGCTATCAGACAACATTATAAGAAGCTCAACAAATATTTAGTGGACAACAAAAAGGTGCTGGAATTACAGAAATCTGCAAATCAAGTTCTACAAATAGTATACAAAGCCAGTGACAATGATTTGAAATGAAAAGGGATTACTAATCGGATTGAAACCTCAATGAAGTTGTCATCTATCATTGAAAAGTGTTCGAGAATGTGGAACAAAAGAATATTTGCATTTGGTTGTAGACAAGATGAAAGGTGGTGGATGAAAAAGTAAGGAACTTCATAGAGCTTGGTTTTCCAGAGGCTTTTGACTCAAATGAATGATTCATTAGAAATGATGGTTTGAGAAAGAAGATGGAAGGTGCAAGGAAGATTGATTTGGACCAGTTTCCTCAAAACCCAGATGTGAACTATTTGGATTCAATCAGAACACTGATAACCTTGAATGCAAAATTGACCGAAGAATTCAAGACAGGTTCCACTTCTAATTACAATCATGAAATGTTAACAAAACTTCAAGTCAAACAACATCAGTTAGAACAAATGGTAATTCCACCTCCTGAAGAGTGGAAGTTGCTAGAAAAGGTGATACAATGACTTGATTTTTTATTTTCAACTTTTGATAATATGAGTTTCCAAGTTCCAACTCAGCTCTATGCAGACTTGTCTTTGGGCATTGGCAAGATTTTGCATTGCCAATGCCAATATGTACTCCTTCATGTGAAATTCAATTAAAAATCTCAAATTCAGACTTCAGTAATGTGATGATGTTCAATTATCTGTATTATTTATTTTATCATTTGAACTATTGATGAACTTGATGGAACTTCTAATTTTTCTCTCTGAATTCCTCTTTGTCTTGACCTTGTCTTGGTCTGTCAATATGTCATATTGTTTAGGAAAAAACCTAAGGTTGGGGTTTTTATTTTGGTTTTCATGAAAATCCTAATGTCGTAAGTAATACCTTGGGTGAAAATCTATTTGGATGTTACCTTTTTTGGGTGGGTTTTGTTGGTGTTTTTTAACATAAACCAAGTTTGTCTCCTAATCTACAATCATTAATAATTAATAGATAATCCCATCGAATAGCTCAATGGAATAGGATAATACTAAAATGAGTTGTCCTCTCACCAATAATATCAAGTACTTGGAGCATGGGATGATTACAACATTATTTCATAACTTATGATAGTCCTTTTATTTACAATTTGGCAGCAAACTCTAAGTAAAGACATACAGACACAGGACTTCACAAACTCGTACAATTTAAACCAGTGCCATATACCATTGGGGAGTCAAATTCACAAACATTTAAAATTTAACAACATATTCAAATACACAGCATATAATTATAAGATCCCTAGAAATATTGCATTACAATAGTGTCAATCCATATCCTAACCCAATACTTCTTACTAAATCCCTTTACAAACATATCCATCCATAATTCCATCCAAGAATTTTAATTAATTCCTTGAATTAAAGCCAAAATGGAAAACATACACACCAGAGCAGTGAGATGAACACCATAATCCTTGATTATATACTATTCAAAATTATGATATATTTATACAAAGGAGAGACATGAGCTCAAAATAGAACATCATAACTCAGATGCTAGTACTGTTTTACTCCTCTTCAGTTAAGTACTTGTCCACCCATTTCTGGTATTCCTCATCCGTTGGCCAGTTAAAATTCACCACCTCGATCACCTTAGTATCGTAAGGTGTGTACTTCACCGCAACCTGGTTAGCCTCTCTCTCAAAAGATTCTAAGAATATGCTGGTATTAATTATTTTATCCATACTGCTCACTAGCAAGTCATAGTCCGAGTCATCACAAATCAATTTGATTTGTGCATCAATAACCTCTTCTGCCCTATGTTGCCACTACTGCAATGGCAAGATATTTCCCTATGCATCTATTATATCTAGCAGAAAAGTATCATTATAGTCATCAAAACTCTTTACCAGTTCTCTAATTTTTCTACTCAAATCATCAGGTAGGGCCTGGAATCCCTTCAATGATTTCACAAAATTCAGAGTAGGCTTCAATGACTGAGGCCTGTTGTTTGCATCAAACCTGGAAGCCTTAAAAATAGCATCTAAATCAGTGGCTCGAGGGATCCACTTCTCAACCAAAGACAAAACTACTTCCTGATCTCTATTAATGTTTTTAATTCCACCCATGAACAAAGAATACAAAGAATGTACAAATGATAACCTACAATCAGCTTTCTCATTTAGATGCCTCAAAATGGTGTCAACCACCTCATTGTGTTTAGCAAATGCATCATCCTCACTTTCCTTTAGGGCAACCTGCAATTCTGTGATTTTAATCAACATTTTCTTCTTAGTAGGATCCACAAAATACTCAACTTCCTCCTCAACTGGCTCTGGTGTAGGGCTGAGAGTAGGTGTCCAAATGGGGGACCTAGGAGTAGAAATGATTAGGATATTAAGGGGAGCTAACCCTGAAGTAGTGGGTAGTGCTCTGATACCAAGGGCACTGGAGGATTCTCCTACCTACCTATATTTCAGTCTATCAACTTTAGACTGCAACTCAACATTCCTCTGCTGTATTCTACTATATTCCCCAATTAGTACGTTGTATTTCTCCATCAGACTCTTCTTTTCAGCTTATTCCCTTTCAGCTGTCTTTTGGGCCAATTTGGCCACATTCCATGTCAAGCTTGTGGCTTCTGTTGTTGAGGTTTTAGAAGCTCTCTTGATGATGAGCCTGTTGGAGTTGAGAAGATACAACTTCATAGGAGCCCAGTGACCTCTGCAAGAAAATAACCTATTACAAGGAGAAGCAAAGAGAAGCAACAAAGGAAATGCTCAAGAATGTGGAGCAATGTATTCACCTGAAAATGTAAAATGAATAATGATACAAAAGATAGTTTTCAACCATATATAGATGAAAATCCTGAAAAGGAAAACCCTAGGCTTGCACAATAATAATAAATAAAGTAATTAATTATTATGCACCTAATGTTAGCTTAAGTGAAAAAGAGGTAAAAAGGAACTTTACGTAATTAAACAAATATTGTTTAATTAATAAAGTAAATGTCTAATTACTCTAACACCCACCCTTAAGCTAGACTTAGGGAGAAGCTAAAACCTAGAAGAAGCTACTGAAAGCAAAAGCAATGGGTCCCGACAATAAGGCCAGATCAGGTACCCAAGTACAAAGAAATCTCTATGAAACGAAGAAAAGGAGAAAACCCAGTGGGAAAAACTCCTCTCCAAAAAAAGATAGAAGAACATGCTGAAAGAAAAATGAAGGAAGGAAGGCCTCATAAAGACCCCCCAAGGACAACTTCCTTCACCCCAAGCATAGAGCGCAATTGAAGATAGCACGGAGATGCAAAAGGATTCGTGAAGATGTTTGCAACCTGCTCGGCAGTGGGAATATACTCCAAGATGAGAGAACCATCCTGAATCAACTGTCTGATGAAATGCATATGAAGCTCAATGTGCTTTGTCTGCTGATGCTCCACTGGGTTGTACGAAATGTGTATAGCACTCTAATTGTCACACCAAAGAATAGTGGGACTATAAGGAGGAAAACCAAACTCAGTCATCAACTGATGAAGCCATAAAATCTCCTGACTAGCGAGCACAACAGCTCGGTACTCAGCCTCTGTAGATGATAATGCATGAGCAATCTGCTTCTTGCATGACCATGTGATAGGACCAGAGCCAAGACAAAATACAAAGTCATAAGTACACTTCCGATCATTGACATCACCAGCCCAATCTGAGTCAGTGTAGCCAACAATGTGAGGATCCCCTGATGTGTAATGAATGCCATATGAAGTGGTGCCCTAAATGTACCTCAAAATACGCTTGGCAGTTTGCCAATGACTCTCATGAGGATCATGGGAGAATCGAGAGACAAGACCAACCACAAAGGAAAGATCAGGACGAGTGTGAGTTAGGTACAACAAACTGCCAACCAACTTCTTGTAAAGTGTAGAATCTACTGAAGGAGTGAGGCAAGTAGTAGTCAAAACAACCCCTGACTGAAAAGGTGTGGAGGCAGGCTTGCAATCAAGCATGCCAAAGGGTTGAAGCATATCAAGAGAATAATTGTGCTGGTAAATGGAGATCCCCTCTGAAGACTGAATCACCTGAAAACCAAGAAAATAGTGTAGAAGGCCGAGATCTGTTATCTCAAATTGCTCCATCAAGGCTAGCTGAGAATTTTGAATCATAGATAGAGGATGAGCTACCTATGATGAGAGGATCATCAACATATAGCATAAGAATCAGGATCTCACCCTCAAGATGCTGAATATAGACTGTGTGATCATAATGACAGTGAGTGAAACTAGTGGAAAGCAAAAAAGAGTCCATCTTCTCATACCAAGCCCAAGGGGCCTATTTGAGACCATATAATGAACGCTGAAGTCTGCAAACCAAAGAAGCATTATGAAAAAATCCCTGAGGCTGCTCCATATAGATCTCCTCCTATAGGTCACCATGCAAGAAGGCACACTTCACATCCATCTGAAAAATGAGCCATCCTCTAGAAGCTGCAAGTGATAGTACAAAATGAATAGAATTCATTTTGGCGACAGGGAAAAATGTCTCGGAGTAATCAATACCCTCAACCTGTGAGAAACCCTTCGCAACAAGACATGCTTTGTACTTATCAATAGAACCATTAGCAGCATACTTGGTGCGATACAACCATCGGCACCGAACCATCTTTCTGCCCTTAGGAAGAGGACAGAGATCCCATGTACTATTCCTTATCAAAGAAGAATACTCGTCCTCCATAGCACTATCCCACTCAGGGTGACTTGTTGCCTCTAAAAATCTCTGAGGATCCTCTAAAAGAGCATGAGTCAAAAGACTAGAACCCGCAGTATGAGAATGGGTGCGACGAGTGTTTGAAGGATCACCAACCATAGATCCTGCTGTCTCAATAGTAAAGCGAGCCCATTTGGGCCTCTGAGGTGGAGCAAGTGGAGGTGGAGATGGGGGATCATCAATATCCTCATCAGAATCATCCTCAAAATAATCCTGAAGAGTTGCAATGGGTGGAGTAGGTAGTGAAGTGGACACTGGAGACAGGGTATCAACTGGAGGAAGGCGCTCATCAAACTGAACATCCCATCAAAATAGGACCTCTCTGGAATTAGGATCAAACAACCTGTACACCTTAACATCCTCACAGTAGATGAAAAAAATGAGGGGTCGACTCTTCCACTCCATAGCTCTCCTCTGAGCATCAGGAATAAAAGCCCATGCCTCACTACCAAATACTCGAAATGATGAAATATCAGTTTTGTCATGAGACCAAGCCTCCTTAGGAGTCATATGTCGAATCGCCTTATGAGGCATTCAATTCTGAATATAGTTGGCACAATTGATTGCTTCAGCCCAAAAAGACAAATCCATGGGCTTGGACTGAATCATACAATTAGCCATCTCCCGTAAAGCCCTGTTCTTTCACTCAGCGATACCATTCTGCTAAGGGGTGTAGGGAATAGAAAACTGATGCTGCAAACCATGCTCAGTGCAAAAATCTCTGAAGGCCTGATTCACATACTCCCCCCCATTATCTATACGTATCCACCGGATAGAAAGACCAGACTACTTCTCTACAAATGTCTTGAAGACATAAAAAGAATCAAAGACATCAGACTTGTACTTAAGAAAGTACAATTATGTGCGTTTGAAGAAGTCATCAATGAATGTGAGTACATACTTGGCTCCTGAAAAAGGAGTGGGAAATGACATGAGGTCACTATGAATCAACTCCAAGGGTGCCAAAGGACGAGTGGTTCTTCCCTTTGAAAAGGGATCCTTGTGATGCTTGCCAAGCACACAACCATGACAAACACCGTCAGTGCAAGAAATCTGTGGAAGACCAAGAACAAGTGACTGTGTACTCATCTGCTGAAAATATTTGTAATTGACATGGCCCAAACGCTCATGCCAAAGCTTACTCACTGAATCTGCATGTGCTATAAGAGATGAACCTGTACCTTCAAAAGGTGCAAATCCATCAAATCTATAAAGACGAGATGCAGTATCAACACTACCAGTAGCCACAACCAAATCAAAGTCATGGAGGTCCCGAATAACCACATCATGTGGTGAGAACTCAACTGTCTTACCAGAGTGTGGCAAATCTGATAAATGGAAAAGAGGTTCGTTGAGATGTTGAGAACAACCAAAACATCCTGTAGAGTGCCCCCATCCAAAGAGATAGAACCTGAACCCAAGAAAAAAAGTTGTAAAGAGTCACCCACTGCAATCTGTGAAGTACCACAAGAGGCAAGAGAAGTGACCAATTGCTGAGTGTGAGTCATATGGTGAGAAGCACCAAAGTCTAAAATGCAAGTGGACCCATTGGTTGATGCTCTAGCAGTGAGAGCATGACCTTTCCCTATGGTGGAGGAAGAAAAAGACTGAGGTGAGGAGATATGTTGTTGCTGCATGACATCCTCTAAAGCCTCTAATCATTTCCAACACTTGGAAACTGGATGACCTTGCTTGCCACAGAACCTACAAGTGTCTTTTGATTTCTCCTTAGTCTTGGAGGAAGACTCACCAGACTTCGAAGATTTCCCATGTTTTGGATTAAATTGTGGTTTAGAATCAGACATAGGAGGTGGTTTGGAGGAATGCTCATTGCCTTCAAAATCTTTTTTGGGCCTCGATTTCTGCTTATGTTTACCCTTTGGTGACTGAGCAACCAATGCTTTGGTCTTTGAACCTGAGAGCATATCCATCTAAGAAAGGTGAGACTATTCCCGAGACAAATGCTCACAAAACAAATCAAAGGTAGGCATGGTAAAACTGGCACCTAGACTATCCATGGTGGAGTAGGAGGAAGCAAATATCTGAAATGGACCATGAAGCTTTGAAAGAATCAAGTAAATGCACTCTATGTCTGTCTTGTTCTTGCCACAACTTTGTAAAATAGTGCGGATAGTTTTGAACTTGTTCAAAAAATTCTCAATAGTGGGAAATGAATCAAGTAACAATAAAGTCAGCTCTGCCTCAATCTGTAATGCGCAAAACTCATTAATGGCCCCAAAAAGTGTCTCAAACTTCAGCCACATGGCTCGAGGAGTGAGCAAAGCATTAAGGTGAAACAAAAGACTATCTAAAACATGCATGCATAGCAAACCCATAGCCTCATCCATCTTGTTCCTATGCTGCATAATCTCAAAAGGATGCTACAACTGAGACTGAACCTCATCTAAACAAGACCATAACCCTCGTGACCTGAGTAGCCTCATCATGCGATACTTCCAAGTGTGATAGTTATGTGATGTGAGTAGCTCAATTGAAGTGTCTTCCATGAAACCCTGCACCTATACCTGCTTGTGTTTTTTGTTACTATGTGATCTTTCAGAATAGACAGAAGATGCAGAATGGTTTGTATTTTTGAGAGTTTTGGTGTTCTAGTTTTCTGATATAAATGATAGAAAGCAAGAGAAAAACACCCCCCACAAAAGATAAACCCAAACCCTAGTACAAATGGAGAAGGAAGTAATGCATAAGAAAAAAATACTTCAAAACAAATTCTCATGTATCTGGTGAAAATTCTGATAAAATAAATCACATCACTAAATAGAGCATGTTGAGAGCTTTTCAACACCTATTCAAGTTTGAAAAACGGAGTCCGTTTGCACCTTCTATGACCCCAGAAATGAAGAAAGAAGACCTCACTTTGATTGGAAAAAAATATCTAGACTGGTAATTTTTTTAAAAATTACTTACACCATTATATCGGTGTCGAAACCAGCTTTCCAACGCTTCTTTCTGTTCGAAAAACGGAGCTAAAACGCTTGAGTTATGTCCATTTTTGTGAGAGAGCATAAAATGCCCAATTAGACCCCTTTAGCACCTGGGAGCTAAAAAAAATAGCCCTTGGTCGCCTGGGCAGACCAGGGGGCTGGGACGGATAACCCACGGTCACCCATGTGACCGGGCGGTGGGTGTTTGAAGCCCGTGGGGGCTGGAGGGGCCGACAGGGGTCGGCGAGCCCGCGGATGGCGTCGATGGTGAGCTCGGAGCGGAGTCGGCAGGGCGAGCTCGGCAGCAGCAAGCTCGGCGGGAGCAATGGTTGGAGCTCGGTGGCGGATGGTTGCGTTGGACGGAGCAGGTGGCGGCGGTGGTGGTGGTGGTGCTGGCGACAGATGGGCGATAGATGGATTTTTAACAGCGGGGAAAAAACAAAGCCTTTGTTTTTATTTTTTTTTACCATTTTTTTTTGCTGCGGGGGCCGTATAGGCAAACCTTACATTTTTTTTTTGCATCCTTGGTCGACTGTAACCAAAATCGATGATTTGACAGTCGATTTAGGGGTTTTTGGGTGCTACGAATCCAATGGCACTGTCTGTTTGGGCCCAATGTGAACCTAAAATTTTGAGTATGTTGAATCCACAAGAGGAAACCTTAGAACCCTACATTTACTTCTAATGCAAAAAACTCAAAACAAGAACAAGCAGTTACAGATCTGAAGCTTTGATACCATGTTGGAGTTGAGAAGATACAACTTCATAGGAGCCCAGTGACCTCTACAACCAAATAACCTGTTACAAGGAGAAGCAAAGAGAAGCAACAAATGAAATGCTCAAGAATGTGGAGCAATGTATTCACTTGAAAATGTAAAATGAATAATGATACAAAAGATAGTTTTCAACCATATATAGATGAAAACCCTAGGCTTGGACAATAATAATTAATAAAGTAATTCATTATTATGCACCTAATGTTAGCTTAAGTGAAAAAGAGGTAAAAGAGAACTTTACTTAATTAAACAAATATTGTTTAATTAATAAAGTAAATGTCCAATTACTCTAATAGAGCCCTCCCCGTAGACTTGGGCCAATATCAACCACATTTGGTTTTCTACCATGGGGTGCCAATGCCCATATGGCTAGAGTTTCATATTCCTCACTAAAAGCAGAGTCTTGCAGAGCTGCCTTAACCTCTTCCTCATTGTTTTGCATAAGATGCTTAGACCGCAAGATAGCATTGAATGCTACACCATCAGCTAAGTCCCATTCAGGCAGAAGTAAGACACCAGCTTGAGTCATAAGTCTCCTTCCTTCCTCAAGAGTAATGCTCTTGAATTCCTCCATTAGTTCGGTTTTAACTTCATCATCATTCTCCTGTTCAGACCTATCAGGTCTTGACTCTCTCCTTCTCTTGCATTTATCTTGATATTTCTCTAATTTCATTCTCCAAATTAACTGCAAGAATACAGGAGTCTTCATGAAGGCATCATCATCCAAGAATGCCTTGCAGGCCTCCATCCTGGCATCCTGTACACACTGCCCCTTTATATCCATATCTGCTAACACCAATTGTGTTGATCTAGGAGGAGAAGGGATACCAACCTGCATGTCTTGATCAGTTATAATTATTTCATCCATTAGAGCCTCTTGTGTTTCCTCAACCCTTTGCCTCTTTAGACTTGGCTCTGATAGTAACTCTACAGGATCATTTCTCGGTGGTGAATCTAGGTCCACAATCCTTATCCCTCCTGGTTTCCTGATCCCTTGACCCGGTTGTGATGATGCTTGCATTATATGTTTTCCCCTTTTATCTCCTGCCTCCTCATCACTGCTATCATCTCTCTTCCTCTTGTATAGAGGCCTATCCTCTGGTGGCTGATAAGTTTGCCTTGTTTCTTTAGGCCTCGCCTCCGGTCTTTGAATTCCCAAGTCCACTTCCAAATTGACTTTCTTGGTTTTCAAGGTGCTCATGATATATTTGAAGTTATTCATTAAGAAATCTATTCTTTGTGAAATGAAGTGAACTCCATCAGTGGATCATATTTTGGATCCATTTTATGGACCATAGCCAATAGTTTCTCATAGGCAATCCATTTCTCTTTATTCAATTCCTGCATGCTCAAATCAAACTCATTTATGATTAGATCCTCAGGAAAATTGAAAACATGTGCAAACTTGCCACCTTTAATTTTTTGTTTGAATAGGGCAAAGAATCCCTCGGGGTCATGCTGCCTCTTAAATCCACTCTTCAAATGATAATCATCAAAAAATCTTCCAAAGTGGACCCATCCTCCCTTGGAAAAGACAAAATCTGAAACATCAGTATAATCAGGGAACAAAGTCCCTTTTCCTTTCTCTGTCAAATTATCCTCATGAATGCAACCTAGTTGCCACATGACCTCAAAAAATCCCATCCTTGATGGTACATTATATGGGAGAATGTGAGGAGCTCCCTGGAAACCATAAACCCTTATGACAGTGCTTATGGGGTATAAGATGATGTCACCCCAATTGTGGCACACCTTCAAATCAGGCTCCCTCACTTTGGGTCAAAGGAAATCATGCAAATCCTCAGGGACCCTTGGCACATTTACCACCAATCTAGCTCTAAGTCTGGAAGCAAAACAGTTATCAAACTACACAAAGCTAACAGCTCCCCTTTGCAAGACAAATCTGCACTCCAAACTTATACTGGTAATCTTTCTCCATTCACTTCTTGCCTCAACTCCATTTTCTCTTAGAAGAAGTCGAAATTCTTGTACAGGAACATATGCATTAATAGGGAGTACCAGAAGAAAGGAGTACCAGTGTCCCCCATATGCAACTTCAACAAACCCTCATGTATCTTTTCAATAAGAAAAGATGCATAGTCATACACTACAGAAAAATTGGGATGCTGAATCTGAGCCCCCATAAACATATAAGCAATGGGCATCACGGTATTAGGGCTGAAACCTAAAATCTAGCAAAGTGAATAAAATGTTGCCAAGAAGTGATTAGCAAAACAACTCAGCCTAAAAGGCTCCTGATCAGTTGGGCTCATGTGAATTGTTGAACTGCTTGCCTTGGCTAAATGAGGAGGAAGCAATTTTGATCTGAAAAAAGGCTGTGACCAGGCATATTCCTGCTTCATTTCCTCAAAATCTACCTGGATTAAGAATGGGCTATATTCACTCAAATCGAAAACTTGCCGAATCTCATCTACATTTATATTCAGTAGAACCCCACCATCATTATCCCTGATAATCCTTGTAACAAGATCATATCGTGCTGCCACTGCTCTGAGTAGGTTAATATCAGGAAATACATTTGGTACAACTAGTTTCCCCATATCGTACTTCTAGCCATTACAGAAAGGATGAGGCACATTTCGCTACCCATACTATCTCCTAAACATTTCTAGGCCTGTCATTTGGACCCTAGCATCTGCAATATTATAGGTTTTACACCTTAGTCCCTCGCCTAAGGCTTTCCAATTCATTAAAACCAAACCCCTCTTCTTGTTGTTCATTGAAAGCAGGAATTGATCTAGGAAATCATCGTATAAATTCCTTTGCAAATAATCAATATGGCCAGAATGCTACTTTGATGGTGCCATTTCGAACAACCAGGGCTTCTCCTAAAATCAAATTCTTGAACAAACTAGGGCTACCCAAAATGAAATTACACCAGAACTTTGCAATTTCCCACAATTCAAAAGAACTAGTAACCTTACAGTCTTAATCAACAAGACCCCTGACCAACACAATACAACCCTCTACAAAAAACACATTCAAATAGAAACCGTGGCATAGAAGGTAACTTATGGGATTTCGCGCCTTGTAGAAAACCAAACCTCGCTGTAATTGCTTGAAAAAATCAATCTCTAGCTCTGAAGTCCTAGACCGCTTCGAAAACATTTGAATGCCTTTGTGGTGAAGATAGAATGGAATTAACTACTTAAAGCCGATGAAAAATGGCCAGTAGACATCTCATCCGCCATTAAAGCTCACTTGCATGTCGCGCCAATGACTTCAATTGTATTCAATGCAAATTTAAATCCTCACCATCGATCTCTTGTTCCTGTCAGATCATCAATGATCAGACGACCATCTTCAAAAGGATGACAACATCTCCATGTCATTATCGAGGGAACACCATAATACACAATGCCAAAGGAATAGACGTGGCGTCCGCCTGTGATATCAGAATCACTAAACACCCTTCACTTTAGGATCACGCGATGGCGAGAAACCGTTGATTCCCTCCATCGGAGATCATGATCATTCACAACAGTGAGCAGCACCAAAACCTATCCGTCAAGCAACTTTTTATCAAGGTTAAAACATTGCCATCGATCTCGAGCACGTGCATCTCACATCTGGTTTAGTAACCCACTCTATAATGTACTAAAGTCTGATACAAATATTAAGCACTTTATTTACTCATTTTTAGCATTGGTAACTTGGGACACATGGCGCCTACCTGTGATATCGCAATCACCAAGCAACCAGCGATGATGTCATCACGAGATCGTGGGGAACAGTCAAGATCAACCGTAGGGAGATCAACGGTCACTAAAAATAACCCCTACAAAATAATACAATTACTTAAAATAAAAGAGGGGAAGGGGACACCACCTAGGACAACGATAAACAATGGCTCAAAGTTGTTCTAAAACATAGGGCACGGTCCGACCCAAACTTGAGAAATAAAAGATCAGGCGAAATATTTAGCATTTTTATTAAAAGGGGCCCAACCTAGACAATTCAATGGGACATAAGTTGTTTTGAAACCACCCTCAAAAAGGTAACGTTAGAAAAGACCCAACCCAAAGATAAACACTATATGGCAGGTTACTAAAGCGGCTGTGAGATGCATGTGCTCAAAATCAACAGAGGTGTTATAATCTTGATGAAAAAGTTGCTCGATGGTTATGTTCAACAATGGTGACTGTTATGAATGAACACAATTGTCGATGTCGGAGATCAACGGTTTTCCGCCATCGCGTGATCAG
Source organism: Sequoiadendron giganteum (assembly GCA_007115665.2). Taxonomy (NCBI): domain Eukaryota; kingdom Viridiplantae; phylum Streptophyta; class Pinopsida; order Cupressales; family Cupressaceae; genus Sequoiadendron; species Sequoiadendron giganteum. The sequence continues at coordinate 37,943,865 of CM021104.1, read as the reverse complement.
AAGATGCGAGGTGTTTATTGATTGCGATATCACGGGAAAGCACCACGTGTATTCCTTTGGCGATGCATATTGTGGTGGGCCTTTCGTGCTAGGATGGAGATTACATCAGCCTTTTTTAAGGCAGTTGTTCGATGCTTTGACGGAAGTGAAGGATCAACAATTGGGATTTGAATTCGCATCAAATGCGATTGGAGACTTGGAGCCTTTGGCGCGGCATGCAAGTGAGCTTTAATGGCGGATGAAACGTTTTCTGGCTCAATTCGATCGACATTAAGTAATTTTCCTTCGTTCTATTTTACCACAAAATTATAACAGATTTTGGTTCTCTTGATGACAATTTTGGGCCACTTTTGGTGCAAGTTTCTTGAGGTTTGGCGGCTGGCCAATGCATCAACCATTTTCCAGCGGATGGGAAAAACAAGAAGATTCTCATGGGACTCAGTTGTTGTAACAAATTTTTGAAATATCATAGGGGGGTCCAAGTGACCGGTGACATGTGTATTTATGTCCCAATGCTTGTTTGCTCCTTCATTCTCTATAAGAAGGATTTCAAGGCCAAAAATACGGGTTAGCACTTAGCAAGTTGGATAATTTTAGGTCGAGCCTAAGTAAAGTTGCAGAGCAAATTGTAAAGGGCTGCTTGTTTTAGTGAAAATGTTGTTTTAGATTTTGTGTCATTCTGTAGTAGGTTTTAAACTCATTAGAGTTTTATGTTTCAGGACAGTACAAGCATCTGAATGGAAATTACTCATTTCAAACTCATGTCTCTCCATTGTATAAACATATCATTATTTTTAATAAAATGATCAAGGGTTATTTTGTCCATTTCTAACTTATGGATGTTGAACTATTAGTTTGTTAGCTTCTATTATGTTTTGACTAAAAATCCTGATATGATTCATGAAGTGCAATATAATATAAAATATCATGGAGACTTGGAGTGCAATATAAAATATTAAATAAAATATCCTGAACTTGAAGTGCAATGATTCACAATTTATTTGAATACAATATAAAAAATCATCAACTCTGTTTGGAATATGATTCATGCAGTGCTTGAGTGAAATATAAAATAAGATTATAAGATATCATGAACTTGAAGTGCAATGATTCATAATTTTTATTTAATAGAATATACAACATCATCAACTATAGTTTGGACTTTGGAACAATGGAAACTGATTCAAGAAGTGCAGTAAAAATACCTAAAACCTGATAATTCTCTTTCACTTCCCAAATAGAGTCAGGGTTCTCAAACCGATGCTCATCTTCGAATAAAGTAAAAGAGTCATCTTGATTCGGAAACTGCTCTGCACGTTGTTCGGCCCGTGTCTCAAAATCAACATTCATTGTTTGATTTGTGTCAATTTCAATATCACTGTCATCTTGATCTATCCCAGGCCCACTACCACTGCCACTAGTACCACCACCAGTACCGACGGCTCTTGGAATTGGAGAGCCTATGTTGCACAACCCGACCCATCTTCTTTCACATGTGGACCTCCAGATTGCGAGTGCCCTTTCAAAAGGATTTTTTTGACATTATACACAGTTCCTTTCATCCTCAAGCAATTTTCCAAATTCTTGTCTAGTTTGTTTCTTAACTTTGATTTCAAAAACCCCAATGAACTGAAAACTCTCTCATCCTCCACCGACTCCAATATCATTGTTTGACATAAATCAACAAGTTTGAAATATTCTGACATCGAACCACACAATATTTCACTCTGACCTAAGCTTGTCCAAACCTTTTTTATTGATTCTGGTTCAAAGGCCTTCTCCTTGCCCATGTAATCAGACTGGTCCCTCATAGCTATTGCAAAACTCCGACATTGATTTCTAAGCTTATTTTCATTTAAAATTCCTTCTATTGCTTGCTCATTGTATGTTACCTTTTTCGAAAACTATTCGATCATGATTTTTACTTGATCATGAAAAATATTTTGGGTTATCTCGGTTTACCCAAAATTGAGGATACACAATACCCATGGCTTCAAGTATTTCATGTTGAGGGAATCTTTCACGAATCTTTGAGGAAAGAGATTTTGCAATTTCTTTCAAATTATCACTAACAGATTTAACAATGTCATTAAAATCTTCCTCGTTAACAGGTACTTATTTTCTAGAGTGCCTGGCTGTCTTACAATGGTACATTGGTATCTCATATCCACATACACAAATACATAAGTGCCCGCTTGCATTAAACTGTAAATAATTATCAGGATTATTCAAATCAATAATTTTTCACCACATCAAATAATTTGCGCCTTCTTGTGTTAGATCTAGATATAGATGATCGAGGGCCAAGCATGTAAGTTTATGTAGATTGGCATATTCATAAATATACATAGTTCTATCTTGGGATTTCTTCACAAGATTGTTCATCTCATCCAGCATAGGGAGAAGACTAGCTAAAGTCAAAAGTGTCTCTATATCGCTTAACCTATGTAAGAGTTTAGGAGCTTTGTCTACTATGCTGCGATGCTCGTACATCAACTCAATCAAGGATTGATATTCTAAAAGAACTCGTTGCGCTGGTCCATGCAAGGAGATCCATCTGGTATCGACATCCTTGAGAATCTTGTTTCCAGGTGTTATTCCCTCAGCAAAGTGTTGAAATTCAAGGAAACATTTGGGACTTCGGCAGAAGTATGTGTGGATCTAGCAAACTAGATTTTCAACTTTTGATACTGTTGGAAACTTGCTTACAATTTTAAATGCTAAATTCATTTTGTGGGCCATGCAATGAATGCCAAGCATGTATGGTGCACAAGTAGTTTGTAACTTTGTGCAAAGACCGCTCCTTTGACCTTGCATCACTGCAGCTCCATCAGCTCCTACACACACCAACTTTTTGGCAATTGTCAACTGATCCAAACCTGCAATTTCATTTAAAGATTTCTTGACTAGTTCAAATAGATTTTGCGATGTTGAACTGTCCTTCATTTTACGAACACAAAGAAGATGAGCTTGGAAAACATGTTGTTCTACAGTATACAAATGCATACAAACCCAAGAAGTATTGTCTACAACAGTAACTTCATCTAAAGATAATGCAATGAAATTTGACTCTTTTAATTTCTCCTTTAAATCTTGCTTTTCCACTGTAGCAAGACAGTTCGCCCATTCCCATCTAGCGTTTACTGACCAATGTGAGAAGGGAAAGTGGGGAACACTCAAATAAGATAATAAATCAAAATATTCTGCGTAGTCTATCATAGGACACCCCCTGGACAAAATATGAAAAACAACACTCATCTGAATAGCTTTTGACAGATTTGCTGCTGCCATGGCTTTTCCAAAATGAGCCTCAAGTGTACCCTCACATTTTTTAATCTTTGAAATTCTATGGTTATGCTCTCCATAATCTGCGGCATACTTAACATGAAGACATTCTTCCTTTGATTTCCATCGTACGACTGATTGTTCCTTTCCGTGTATGATTTGTTTTTTGTAAACTTTGCCGATATGCTTTTCTATAGTGTCAAGCTTTAGCTGCATCGTCTTGTCTCTTCCACATTTCCAACTACAAATCTTACATCTAACCTCTGTTGCCCTTTCAATATTGTTTTCATTTGATACCCCCACTGGTTCAAGGAATGGATACTTCAACAACCAACCAATTTGAAAATTCCTTGTCATTTCCCACTCGTGCCCCAATTTTTCTTTGCCTTTTCTTTTCTTGCTACCAACATCATCCTCATCCAAGTTGATTATCTCATTTTGGCTATTTAGGGTATCCCTTGGAACATCTTCTACGGTATTGCCATCCTCATTTGATACATTTTGATTTAACACAATGACAATCTCACTTTGACCTTTTTGTGGTGGAAGAGTTGATGATTTATCTCCATCTTCAATAATATTTGGTGGAAGAGTTGATGGTGTAGCTCCACCTTGATCTGATGGATTAGAAGCTTTGCCAATTCCAAAGCAAGATTGTATGGTACCTCCCCATTTTGGGCGTTTTGATGGCCTCCCAGTCTCTTCATTACCCACCTGCTCAGGAGTCTTACCCTTGCCACTCGACATATTGATCTCACTTCGAATAAAGGCTAGAAAAAAATGTCTTCTTGTTTAAGAAGGACAGACCAACAGAGAATATAGATCCTATTCCCTACTTAGAATTATGTTTAAGACTGAAGCAAGAATGGAAAACAAATAAAGAAATCTTATTATTATAACTAATAGTCTAATAACTAATAACAGTATGAAGAAATGACCACTCACCTTTGAGTCTATGATTTCGGGTTTCGCTGACTTTTGAATTGAGAAGTAGAACCTCAAAACTAAACAAAATGTGTAAGAACAAATAACAGTTTCAATTGTATTTATATCAATCCATATTTGGTGAATTCCGCGGGATTTTGAAATGGTATGTTACAAATTTGGCAAATCCCGTGTGCTTATACAACAATACCTTGAAATTTTCAAGGCGAAATAGGTCCTCATAAGCAACTATTTGTAAATTTTAATTGGCGAATGGGTCTTCATATGCAACTATTTGTAAATTTTAATTGGCGAAATGGGTCCTCATATAATGTTGTCTCAATAGTATTGGCGAATATGTTGGTGTTTTATGACATGCTCCTTGGGATTACAGGCGAAAATATTGATCGGTCCTTTGGAAATGCATAGTCTGTTATGGCGAATTTATTGTCTAAACATGCCTCATAAAAAAAACCATTGGCGAATGGACATGCATTGGACCGATACTATGTGAAACCCGGACGATTCAAACACCTTGCTGGATACCTAGAATTCGCCAAATTTGATTTGCTCGATTCCTGGAATTCGCCAATTGGCGAAGATTCGCCACTAAAGTTATCCCTGCTATAAATCATTCACTATTATCACTTCCTCGTGTCTTCTTAATAAATTAAATAAATACCATTTTTTATTTTAATTAATTATCACATTAATTTATTATATAAAGTAAAGACATTTCTTCAAATATCAAAACCCATAACCATACACTTAATTAAATATTTCATATATAATTAGGAAAGCTTCTAAAATTCTCCAAACATATAATTAAATATTTATATTTAATTGGAAGCTTCCATTTGCACATGTCACAAGAAATTAAATAATATTATTATTTAATTGAACAATTATCTTCAACAAACAAAACTAGTTCATGACAAATGACAATTTGGCTCCATTTTTGAATGAGGAGGTTTTGTGGGTTGAAAACACAATCCATCTTTTTCTCTCTAACAACTATATTCTCTCCAACCTCTCCATCTCTCACCATCCATTCTTCTAGGCTAAATCTCAACCATTGAAGCTTACCAAAAATGCCTTTTCCTTTTGAAAATCTATAAATACAACCTCTTGGCTCTTCCAAAAGATAGATTTTAGTTGCATAGTAAGAGCATTATAGTGAAATATCTCCAACAATCAAGTACAGTAATCTAGTTTCAATTCATAGCTTAATCATGTTCATTAGCTGCATAATAAGCTTTATGATCTTACAATCATTTAGCATAGGAGTTTAGATTTCTTAGTTTGCATAATAATCATTTTTGGAGTGGTCATTCTACTGAGCTGCTACTTAAACAAAGTTGAGAGCAAATAATTTATGTAGAAACACTGAAGACAGAGGACAATGGAATGACTTTCAATAATATGCATTATTTAGTTGTTTTACTTAATTAGATTCTTCAATATAATGTTTCATTGGTGTGTTGCTTATTTTTATTACTGACACATATTCTAACAAAACAATATATGATTGTCAAGGATTACAATCAGGTTGGTTTGAAAAATATTTTCAATTGATAATCCAAATGTGTGGCATGCTATAGCTATCAAAATAGATTATACAAAAAAATTAATCCATTACATCTTTATCTGTTTGATAGGTTGGCCAACAATAGACCTAATAGCCAAGACACAAAACTGATACCAAAGATAACCATGAACAACTGCGCTCACGAGTTCTTTTCAATGTATGCATTTCTCAGTCACAGACTATTTTCCAAAAACTGAAGTAGCAGCTATTTACTGGAGAGGTTTCTGAAGCAAAATACCAGAGGATGGTTCTTAGATTCTTATAGTTTCAACTCATATATCATGGTGACATCAATGACAAAAAACTATTAACAAGGGATATGATCTTCATTCTTCCAACAAATTTTCTCTCCCAAAACTGTTGTTGGTGTTGATTGGTGGTCTGCATATTCAACTATTTCAAGTGGACTTTGTTGATCTACAAGTTTTGTTGTTCTATATATACAATCACCCTTATTTTGTGGAAAATCATTGTTGGATAGACTGGGAATGTTCTCAGCAGTAGATGATTCCTCAGGGGCAACAAACTGAAATGTTTCGCTAGGCCTCATGTTATTCAATAGTGCATCTAGATTAAGAGGCGAAATACCTATCCTATTGAACTCAATGGGTATGTTTCTAACTGTTAATTACTTCTCAAAAGCAAGGCTGCCAAGTGTAGCCAATTTACCCTTCTTATCTCCAAATTTGGATGTCTAGTATTTCATGTTACTTGTTCCTATTTGAAATGTGGTTTGAAAGAGGAAAATAAACTCACATCAAGTGGTTGCAACCTATGCAATGTGTGGGATGGTAGAGTAAGCAAATCAATGCCTAATGCCCTTGCTCTTGAAATGGTAGAAAAGGCTACGTGGTTGCCATGGCCATCAAATATGAGGAGGTTCCTGTTGATGGTGAAAATGACACAAACAACATATAAACAAAATATTTCTACTCTATTTCTCCTGAAAAAGAAAGACAACATGTTGTAGCCTAACTTACAAGGTCTTGGTAGTTGGTTCTCAACTGTCTGGTGTCACTCAATCAGTTCATGCAACTATAATGTTCAAGGGGCCTGTGCTGGTAACAAAAGATTCAAGCCATGACTCATTTTATCAAACCGTTCTTGTAAATAAAAGGGGTTTCAAGCAAAAGAAAAAGATAGATCAAAGGGTAAACCAGTAGGTATGAATCAAATTTATCTAATATCCAGACATATACCTTCAACAATGAATGTTTTCTAAAAGATCACAAAACCAAAGCATTACACGATTTAAAAAATAAACTGTACCATTGCATGCATCTAAGGTGCTTAATTTAATTCCACTATTCGCATATCACAACTATCTCCACAACTTCAAAAGAACACACACATCCATTCATTGCCAAGGTCATAGATCAACAGACTTTAATAACTTCAATGCAATAATAATCTAACAAGATAATCCTTAAATCCGATTCCTTCAAATGACTTTCATCACTCAAGAAACTTTTATGTTTCAGCACAATCACTGCATACAGATAGATTATAACTTATCAACCTTACCACACAAAACAATTTTTTAATTCTAACACCATATTTTGAGAAAACCTGTAATTTTTATTAACTATAAAGCATTTAGTAACAATGTATCTAAGTAATCATTACAAAATTCTATCTCCTAACATTAGGTAAGCCAATTCTATTCTCAATTAGCCGACCTTTACAATATGATACCCACAGGGTATTTATAGATATACAAAAATTCGAACTCCACTTCTATTTTAGGTCATCCACCTTTTTAGGAACTAAAATTCTCTTGGAAACTTAGATCAATTTGATCTTGAGTTCTTACAATAGACATTCAGTTAAACTAGAGAATAGAAAATAGAAGAGAAATAGAAGTCATGCGCTCCAAAACTGTCAATGCTGCATGCAACATGCAAAGAAGAAGAAAGTCATGTATGCAAGGGATTTATGCATGTGAAGCTGGATCTGTAATGAACTCATCATAACTGGCGAAGACTTGCTGTAATATATCTATTTCTGGCTTGTCAAACCAACTATCTTCAAATTTAATCTGCGCTAGTTCTGCTGCAGGAAACACTTTCATATCTTTTATCTTTACCAACTCTCTTCTAGCAACTTTTATCTCTTCTTTGACATCCATTAATCGATCTATCACTAGATACTCTCCATCATCTCCTTTCTGCATGAGTTCTCTAAATTTTTCATCCCATTTCTCTTTGATCTAACTCAAAGGCATGCCTTCTTTTGTTAATACATTTACATCTACAATGATAACAATGTCTACTTATAGCTCTTCAAATTGTTTAGCCAGATTATTAACAGCCTCTCGAACCTCACTCCTATGTTTAGACGAGAAATCTATCCTAAATCGGAGTATATGAGAGGTCTTCTCCACAAAATCCTTATTGTCCTCCTCAAGTATTGATTGTTCAAGAAGAGTAGTTAAAGGCAATGCACTAACTTTTTCTAATTTATGACTATACTCTTTATACTCCTCTTCTTGTTTCTCTGATGCTTCAGTATATTGCTGCATTTCTCCTATTAACTCT